>OY735203.1:40423107-40638107 GCA_963457665.1 Thysanoteuthis rhombus | reverse complement strand
TAGAATTATAGAAAGGTCGTACCTGATATACATAATTTCTCGAAGTGATGAATTTTTGGTTACCCTCACTCTTTCATTGCGTAACCAATATCTTCTGTTTGCGCTCGGTCTGTGCCGGCTACCAAACTCATCATGTCTCCTCAAATGTTGATCCGCACATACATAACAAGTGCAGTTGGAAGTTTAGGAAAAATGGTCTGAAAAAGTCAACACGAGTCGGGAGCAGAGAAGAGAGAGGAGAAACGGCGAGATGACGATATCGTGCTTCGCCTGCAGGTAGTAATGTGATTCTCTGAATATTGGGAAAGTAACTTTTAAATTCAATTCAAGTTAGAAAACACGAGCGGGAAATAGCCTTATAAAACTTTTCGTTTCACTTTTGTCAAAATTGACGTGCGAAGAAAACTGCCGAAAACTGCCGAAAACTGCCGAAAATTGTTTTATTAAATATAAGATATTACCTCTTTAGCTCTGGCTACTTATTTTTCTATTTGATGTAATAGTTCCCCTTGGTTAACTTTTAGAATGCCAGACATAAGGTCACGTGACTTACAGTCATAGACCAAAAGTCATAGAAAAAGTAATACTTTAATTAGAATAAATTAATGTAATCATTATATAGTTTTAGTGATTCATTTTCACTAGTGACCACTATCTCTAAAACCATGATGTAAAAAAACAGGCAATCTGAACCAAGTTTGTCTGAACTGGTGGTCTCCAACTTTTTTTGCTTATCGGGCTTGATCAATACTGGCAATATTTGCACCGACCGTCCCACAGGAAGGGATGTTAATTACGACTGCAATGTAAAGTCAACAATAAGTGACTAGCATACTCAATTTCATTTGTAGGGTTTATCTAACGAGTTTAATATCAAGATACAAGGAAAATGATTTGTCCTTATTCAATTACCGAATCATCAACACATACCTTAAAGGAGTTACTTGAAACCTCGGAACAATCCAGAGTTTGGGTTAGAGAACTGGAAGTTGGTTCTCATGCAGCGATGTTAGCATCACCAAAGTAGTTGTCTGTTATGAAAGTTGTAGGTTCATGATTTCCTGTGCCCTCTCAGGTCCATCAATATCTGCTTTTCTCTTTGCAGTCGATATCTTCTGCACTTGAGAGTTGAGGAGTTTGTGAAGTTTTGTGAATGTTCTTCAGTAATGTATATATTTTGGTTTCCTCATTTGTATAGACTTTTTTCATCTAACATTTAATTTTCAATTATACATTTTTCTACGGATTATTTCATTGAATTATTTTATTGTTTTTGTTTAGTGTGCAAAATATATTTCTTCGGTTCAACTATTGCATTCGTGTATTTTTCTTTGGTGTGGGGGCGGCATCATGAAGCATTTATGCTTTTGACATCCTGATGGCCAGCAGCGATCCTGGATATGATTCTTTATTGAAAGAGGTTTGAGTCCTTAGCAGCAACGATAACTACCTAAGAGGATCGACAAATCTTCAGCTATGCTTACGAATTAGAATAATAATGCTGTTTAAGCTTTTGATCTCATAAACAAAGCATTTGGACAGAAATCTTCTACATTTGAGCGATGGTTCACTAGGTTTAATTCTGTATGGATACCAATAGTTAAATTCGAACCTGTTCTTAATGATGGAGAATTATCGATAGCAGAAGTCAAAGACCCACGAGCAACGGATCGAGCACTTCAATTTTTATCCTCTCAAAACAAATTACTCTGCGTCTTCCCAGCAATTGCAGTGATGTCTTCCTTACTCAAACAACAATATTCTGTGCCATGGTAAACGGTATTTTTTGTTATATAACGAGCACTGTTCGAATTGAAAGCATGGAACAAATCTCATAGTGGAAGATTTTCCTTATTTATGTTGTATGGCATGGATCTCCAACTTTCATAAAAAAAGCTCCAATAACCGTCAGCAAATATTGGGAAAACTCCCACCTGCAAAATGGATCGGTATCTTTACTTAATAGTATTTCCCATGCGCAGCAGAAGCTTTAAGCGAGCAGCCCTTTAAAATGTTCCACACATCGTAACTAAAAATCTGTGATATTCGAGAGTGAGCTGCTGGCCGTTTAAACAAAAGGATTTACCAAGCATATGAAGAAAAAATTGAAATGAATAGATATTCATTTAATTTTGGAATAAGGTTGATACTGATACCTATTATCCTATGGTTTACAATAAAGTTAAAAATATTCAATTGAACAGGGTTTTACAGGTACTAATCTGTGTGCATCATATAACGGACAATCCAGTAAGTTTGGGATACTGTATTTCGACGAAAAATTCAACTTGCACAGCTTTCTTCCTCTGATTACAGTCAGTATATTTCTTTACTCATGAAATTGAAGAAACCAAATATGTATGAACTTTATAAGCTTTGATTAGTATGTACCTAAACTTGAGTTCCAAAGCAGTCACCTATGTAAGCAATAGTTATGGTCAATGCTGTTCACATCTAATTAGCTGCATCTCTTCTCAATCTGTTACTCTCCTCCTCCTCCCCTCCTCTCCTTCCTCCCCTCCTTCCTTACTTCCTTCCTACTTATTTATCTATCGATCAGGTTATCACATATGTCGCTTTCTGAGTAGTATAATGAAGGTTAATAAAAACAACAATCAAATAAATTCGTAAATATCCATATCACCTATTTATATCGATATTTTACCTACCGGTCCTTTGTGATAATATATTTACACAAAATTATTCAGGTGTAGTGGTCACAAATTCAGTAAAAGAACGAATCATGACTTACCTATTATTAAACCATTTATAAGAGATGTGTATTCAAATTCTTGAAATGATCATCCATAGGAGAAATATTTAGTGAATATGGATGATGCAGCTTGGCTTGATATCACAATTCTTGGAGCTTAGACACAATCAGTTGAGAGGTGTAGGGTTTGGCAATGTCATGGAGCATTTCATTCACTTCATGTGGGACGTATTTTCTAACTTTTAAACCATTTCTATCACTCTGTAACAGCGTGATATGGTCGCTGTTGAAGTTGTAAGGTTTCTGAAAGTGCTTATTTCATTCTTTTTTTTTTATCTACGTACTCATTTATTTCTCTCTTTATATATTTATCAATTTTTATCCTCTCCAACTTGATTTCACATCTAGGCCATTGAATGGTGTCAAACACACACATACACACGTATATATATATATATATATATATATATATATATATATATATATATATATATATATATATATATATATATATATATATATATATGTGTGTGTGTATGTGTGTGTGTGTGTGTGTGTGTATGTGTGTGTGTGTGTTTGACACCATTCAATGGCCTAGACGTGAAATCAAATTCCGAATGTTGTACCAAGGAAACTTGATGAAGAAACTAATACAACATAGGAATATTTAGCAGAACACATTTCTTCATGCCTGTTTCACATTTAAGATGTTTATTCAATTTCGTGGGAAATTTAGAATGTGATATTTAAAGATTATTTATTTATTATGGTTTTTCTAAGAATTTCTCATTCAGGTTCGTTGCCAATGTATGAAGTTAAGGTCAGTTAAAAGCTACAGCGTGAGAAGCAAGGATAACTTTAACGATAGTAATGACATACATGTAGAGGTGTCAGATTTAACTGTCCATGATTCTGTTTGAAAGCATAGATAGATGGATAGCTAATGTCACACCGAGAAAAATAAAGATATACGTACTGACTAATGTGAATCTATATATTCATTATTCAAGTTCATATAATGAAGATAAACAGATTAAGTTATATACACATAGCTTATATATCGATGTGTATGCAACTTCATGTTAATTGAATGTTTTAAACGTTCATATGTACACAGATTTTCAGCATACATGACATTTGAAGTAGTAATGTATTTCGGCTTCCTGAGCCTACACAAAAAAACAATCTTTCAGAAGCTGTTTTTCAAAGAAGGCAAGCTTTCTGCAGTTTTGGAGGCTGGTGCAATACCCATTTGATCTTGAGCCGGTGTGAACAAATTCTAGAAAATATGAATTTTGATAAATGGCGCGACAAAATCTTCCTGCTTTCATTCTTGCCTTACGCCTAACTAAACAAAGATAGGTGAATGACGTTTGGACGCTAAGCATGGGTTAGGAAGCTCATCTTAGGCAAAATCGCTAGTTTAAAGAATTTGATCATCGTCGGGAAACCCACAACGGTGGCCTTGTACCGAACTGTTTAAATATCAATAACGACCTGGGCATTCATGCAAGGTAGTAAAATGTATTATAAAATAAATATGTGCATTCATATGGAAAATCAGCAAATCATGAACGTTGGACCGTGACTGAAAAAATATTTTTACTTTGGTTTCACTCAGAGGTTATAATTTTAAGATAACGCCCAGTGATACTTGTCAAAAAATCCAGTCTAAGTCACCGACGTGCCCCATGTATTAGGTTGATGCAAAAGTTGATAGCATTTTTGACACAATATTCTGTTCATATATATATATAAGATATAATGCCACATATTAGCCAAATTATGAATTCTATTATGAAATAAAGATTTTAATTTTTTTTGTTTTCAATGTTTCATTCAAATAAATTGACTGATTTGCCCCTAATTTTTCCGCAATTTACCATGTTTCTGTGCCTCTTCTGCACCCTTCGAATTTCCTCGAGATCGTCACTTTCATTTTTATATGGTCTTCTCCTCTTGCTCAAAATCATATTTACTAAGTCTTGAGTGACTCACTGTCTAGCTTCCGCTGAGCTACAAAGATAAAACATAAAGAATAAACTGTATTGAATGAGCATTTTACATTTAGCTTTGTATTTTGATCTTAGTTGACTATAGAAAGGAATATTAAGTCCTCTGTGGTTCTAAGATTCAAACGTTTCACTAAATCCAGACTTAAGAACCAGTTCCAATTGAGATAATCTTTTTGTGTTTCACCTAAATATGATTATCACCGAGAAAGTGCCGGCACGCACGAGAAATAAAACTTCAGTACACTTCATGACATCCCAAAGATTTCTCTAATATTGTGTAGAAGATATCATTGGGTGTTTTTTTATTTGCGATTTATTCTTGGTTGATTAGGTTGATTAGCTCAGGTTCATTAGGTTGATTTGAATTTCGTTTGTTTCTAGAATTATAAACGTTCATAAACGTTATTTTTTTAGAGTTGGATGTTTATTCATTCAAGCAGCGTTTTTTAATTCAATTACAACACGAGTGTTTTCGCCATAGAGATATTTTCTTGCTAATTTGTGTAATTGCTTCCATTCTCAGGACATTGAATAACTTTATTATTGATAAGAGCATTTCCTGATGTTTTCAGGCTTTTTATGCTTCAGGAGTTTGAGAAGGGGACAAATATGTTACAGTTTATTTACTACTTTGTTTCTTCACAAACAGGTGAGATAAACATCGGAGATTCTTTGCTACAAGAAAAAGATAGGAAGTAGCTACTCAATATGTGGTACAACATATTACTCATTGTGATGGTATCCATTTGTAAAAAAGGTGTTCAATCGTTGTGGATCTTCAAAAGGTATCTTAGGGTCACTAAGGTTTCCTTACTTAGCCAACACACTTCACCTGTTCCTCGGAACAGCGAAGACTAAATCAACCTTTTGCAGATGGGTTACAACTACTGGCTTTCAACAACCACCGACATCTTCAGCAGTCATGGTTATCTCCTTAGTGGCGTTTTTCAGTTAACAATTATTCAACAAGAAACTGATTTGGCCGTGAAGCCTCGGCATCCAACTTCAACGGGGTATAATGTTGTCTACCATCCATTAAAAAAGAACTCCTCTTTTAAATTCTGATACTTAGCATTCTTCATTGGGCGAGACTTGTTCATGCTATCCTCCCAGGGCTCAGTTAGTTTGGTTACTAAGAGGGTTTTGTGTCCCATGGATAGAAAAACCTCTACAAAGATATCTCTTTAGATCCACTTGCATCTCTCACTAAGAAGCTCGATGCTAAATGGGGAATGGGTTTTTAGCATTGGTTCTCACCCTAGAAGACTCATCCCCTTCCCTTTGGAAAAAGCTTACTTCTGGTGTAGATGCCTGGTACCCGTTGTGCTTCGGTTATCCGTAGGTCCGTCCATTTGGCAATTTCAGTTAGGATCTTGCTATGCCTCAAAACATTTTAGAGTGATTCAGTGTTCGGAGTTTTGCTCCATACTTCTTCCAGGTTGGACCCATTTCTTCACCTTAGATCTGTAGGTTGCTCGGAATCGGTAAGAGGTCAGCCTTAATACGCAAGGAGAGTACCATATTACCGCGATCGGTACACCAGAGTTTCTTCCAGGACAGTCCCACTCAAGCCATCCAGCCCCCGCTGAGAGCCCTATTGCTTTCAAGTGGAGTCTTCTTCTACTGCCTCGAGGACCTTCTGTATCACACACTCTCTCTTTCTATGAGTCTTTGGTTTTGCAGCATCACCTGGAGTTGAAATAAAAATATCTTACTACACAAATTGTCAAAAGAAAATGCTAGAATCATTTCTAAATTTCAGAAGTAGTTATCTTAACGATGGATTCGCAGACAGACACTATCGATTGCACGAGCGGTTCATCCAAGGTACCAACGAGAAATCACCGAGAGAGTATCTCCTCACTAAACAAAAATAGGTAATATTAAAAGTACACCCTGATTTTTGCAGAAGCGTCTGAGTGTATTCTGGCTTGTACCAATATAACAAAAAACGTGTCGTATTTGGTATTTGCGTAAAGGCATAGTGGATAAAACTGTAAAACTGATCCTTTGGATAACAATTACGGTGCTAAAACCTATTCCAGGAAGCAGACGTTAAACTTTGGCTGCATAAGAGATATACAATGCTTGACTCAGCTACTCCAATGAAAAACTACATTTAGAATATTTGAACTGATTGGCTTAAGTTTGTACACACATATCAACACTTTTTGTAACTAATGAAGACAAGCGCGGAAATACCCAAATTCTATCTTTATTCTGTTATCCTGATAAATCTATCGTGATTTTGCTATCCTGACACTATGAGAAATCACTCTTGTGTTTGTCTGGGGCTTGAAAAGATTTTGATGGAAATTATTCCTGCATTAAACGCTTTTACAGCTATTAAATTGTCAATTTCTTGGTAGTTTGATGCGTTTTTCTTCCTCAAACTCATTGGAAAATGGCAATGAAAGAAAATACAGATTAAGCTGATTAACCAGAATAACCAGAGATCATGGAAAAGTCTCTTGAATTCATTAGTTTGATCACAGTCGTGTAGGGAATAACTTCCTCCGTTTTCCCACTGAAAATATCATATTCATATTCAATATCAGTATAGTGTTTCAATGCAGTTTCTCCTCTAATGTCCCTAAAAAACTGTCAGTCATCTTGAAATTCAACTGGGGTACACTGCAGCCAATGACAATCAACAAAAATTTTTTTCTCATGGGTTGCCCCAAGATACACTCTATCATATTTATCAATTACATTATACTTTTTGCTTTGTGAGGGTAAATAAGCAGGCTGAAGATCACCCATCTTTAGAAGTTTTCTTAATTTTCCTCTCAAAAATATAACTAAAGGCTTATAATTATTCCTTCATCAACCTGAGTTCTTCATGTGGAATTCCTAATACAAAAGGGATCGTTCACCCCAAATGCAGCCACATTAAAGTGTACTAGAATTCTTTTTATAGTCACACAATATAAACTACGTTAATGTTTCATTCAATCTAATATGCAGTTAAAATTAACTTGATCTGTTCGATCATTATTGGTTCATGCACATTTGGGTGTTGTGAACGACATTCACCTAAAATCGATAATTAAATGACATCGGAAAATGTTAATTTCGAGATGTTTATTTCTTGGGTTGCACACAGCGTTAGAAGCACCGAACATAGAAGCAGCGAAATTTTGGAGCAAAAGAAAAAAAAATGGGTACGAGTGTAAGAAAGACCGAGAGTTATACACTATAGCCATCAGGCATGGACACTTGATTCTATGGACAGACGGCCGAGAGTTATACGCTGTGGTCATCCATACTATGCCGCCATTTTGGAGAGAGAGTCCAGTCGTTTCGTTGAACAGTCAGACGACATCAGTTTTGTTCATGCAGACACTTCGTCGACAGCATTTTTGACGAAGTGATGTTAGGCCGACTGCCGTTTCGTTGAATATTTCTTGTTGTACCACTTAGAGATTAAAAAACAAAAAAAAACAAAAAAAAAAAGCAGTGAAATTTTTCAAAAAGTATTTCATTTTCAGTCTTAGATAACAACATTGGAAGAACAGGATGGTAAAAATATCATATAAAATGAATTTTTGCGAATGATCAGAGAAATAGTCCAGCAGATGTCGATACCTTTATTTAAAAAACGTAATTGAAATTGAAAAAAAACAGTTTTTTCTTTGCTTTGCCAGAAAGAAAATCGCCCAAATTTCAGTCAAAAGAAACAAAAAACAAATTCTCAATTATCATTAGATAGTATATTGTAATATCTTAAAGTCATTTTTGTCTGCCGAAAAAAAATTCTTTTATCATTCTTATTAGTTATATGAGCATAGATTATTGAAGCTTATCCGCAAAACAGGTTTTTAGTCGTTTAATTTTACATTTTGTCAATAACAACAAATTACTACCTCAAAGGATGTGTCCCTCTCCCCCAAAGGAAAATTGAAGTGTTCTATCAAGAATTTGAAACGTATATGTTTTACAGCTAAATTGAGATTATTTTGGTTGCATTTAGATGTAAGATATTGATTTTAGGTGTTGGGTGTAAATTTAGACTTTCTTAGAACGAGGCTCAAATATTTCAACATTATTCTGGCAAACTCCTGATATTTCTATGTATTGGGTGTTTTTATTTGACAACCCTACAAAGTCATTCAACTATAAAATGGCTACTCTAGCTATGAAAATGGTGAGCCCAATTTTTTGGTTTTAACAGAGTCTTTCTAAACCTGGCAGACAACATAATGAATTTTTTCGGGTAGGGGTTGTAGACCTGAGCCTAATAATTAAATAATCCAAATAATCTACGCACAAAGAGAAAAACTTTTTCTCCTATTATTTCTTGATTTGCTGAGATGTGTGTGACAATATAGAATTTTCATGTACTCAGTAAAGAATTTGTGTAGATACCAAAAACATACATGGCATGAAGACGCGTAATTGCAGTAATGATAAAGACTTCAGTGTGATCAAGATTGATTTGTGTACCAATAAGAAATAAAAGATGTAAATAAAACATTCAACTCAGTAATACTCTAGCATTCATCACATGGTTTTTGAAGAAAAATGTGATTGACATCATTATTTAAAATACACCGACCAAATGCTCTCTGATTTAGCGAGGTCAAATCAAACAAGAGTAAAACTTTCCTCTAAGTCAGTGCCTATTTTATCGCTGTCTTTTTCTTGTTTATGTGGGAAAAGAAAACAGAATGATAAATATCATATATTATATATTATAAATATTGCTGTTGTGTGTACGGACGGCTAGTCTTTTGTACAGTCTATAAGAACCAATAAGTTCATGCGTAGGTCCAATGGGCGCAAACGAGGTGGTAAGAATTCAGTGGTAAGCATATATGTATGTATTGAACATGCAGCCATAACTATACAATACACTGTATGTACACAACGTTTTCAAATGGAAAAATATATAGTTGTTACTTAGCTTTTTGTACGAATCCGTGGCCTCCCCAAAACTCGGTTGGCGTTTAATGCTTGATCATCAAGTCGAACAAAAACTATGTCACTGTGAGGTCTGTGTATGGAAATCAGATGCCATTTAATTAGATTCTTTTTAAAATTGATTTAATATCATTCTTTCTTCAAAATATTAGAAAAAGACTCTCAGCCGAGAAAAAGGGGCGATCAAGCTAATGTAAAAAAAGGGACTCATGTAAAAGAACGGTTAGTATTTAAAAAAAACAACAACAGAGAGCTGAAGTTGAAAAGAGGACATCAATTTCAAAACAAAAGTAGGACTAATTCCTCAAAAGATGATGAGGGATCAGTCCGAATAAAAAAAAAAGGGGGGGGGAGGATGATGTTAAAAAGGTAGAAAGTTTAAAAGGATGGATATAACGTTGAAAATTTAGGCTGTAATGATAAGAAAAGGAGACTAATATTGAGAAAGATCGGAATAATGTTATAAAAGGGGAAAATGTTGGATAACGGGAATGGGGGCTAATGTTCAGAAATTAGGGGAAAAGCATTCCCTGAGATTTCGACCACTTGAAATAGAATATCGGAATATCTCTCAAATTTTACCCGAAAAATGGAAAAAAAAAAGGTTCTCTCACGATGTGAAAGGGAGAGACAAAAAATTCTTCTTCAATTTTGATCCCGACGATTTTGTCCTCCAAAGATGAAAATAATCGTTCCCTCTCAATTTTAACCACAACAAAAGAAAAAAAACCTTCTGCGATATTGACCCCTCTAAATATTTTTTTTAAAGTTCACCTTCGATTCTGATGCATAAAAATGGAAAAAATAGTTCCCTTTTGATTTTGTACCCCCAAATTGAAAAACGCTCCCCCTTCAATTTTCACGCCTAATAGTAAAAGGAAAATTCCTTGGATTTCAACCCCTGAAAGGAAAAATACCCTCTATTTTGACTCCTAAAAGAGAGGTAAAAAAAATCTGCTTTGAAAAAGAAAAACACATACTCAATATTGATCCTAAAAAAATGGAAAAAATGTTTTCCTTATGTTTTGACCCATAAAAGTGAGGAAAAAAAAGTTCCCCTCCGATTAGACACCTGAAAATGAAGAAAAAAAGTGACCCCTAAAAATGGCCCTACTGTAATTTTGAAACATAACTATGTAAAACATTTCCCCTGGATTTTGAACCCAGAAGTAGAAAAAATCCCATTCCTCAATTCTGACCCGTAGATATGGAAAGAACTTTTCCCTTGATCTTGACCCCTAGAGTTGAAAACTAATTTCCCCTTTGATTTCATATTCGAAAACAATCCCCCGCACTTTTACCCCAATTTCGACCCCTGAAAGTGAACAGAGAAAGTTTCTCATCGATTTTCGGCTACTAAAAGAGAAAAATAAAAGTTTGCTCCATATAATCTACATAACTTCTGATCCTCGAATTTCCTATTTAGGAAAATGTACCTTGACCGTCCTACATCAAAACACGCATTAATAAGAATAGCATTATTTTAGGTATTCATGTAGAACTAAAAACATCGCAGTATACTATATGTAAAAAGTGACTTAGCTTCTTTAATAAAGAATGTAACTTAGTGCCACATATTGATTTCGAGAATTGATCTGAAAAAAAATTAAAATGTTCTCCTCTTACGTGATAAAAAAGAAATAGATCAGTTTATCAAGGTGAATTATCTTATTCTTAGACGCACCAGAATTAAATCCCAATAAAACTAATTAGCTAAAAATCCGTATCCACAGTAAATTCCATGGGTTTATGTCGATAGGCAAATTCATATGGATGGTTTGATGGGGTTTTGGCAAATTACATGACACGTTGCTTTGGAGGTGTACGTGAGTTTTGACAAGGAATTGTCCAAATCCCCGTTGACAAGTATTAATTAAATATCAAAATTTTTTTTTATTTTGCATAATTAATATTGCAGTAAAATAAGTAAAAGAAGTGGATCTGAGAATATTTCTGTCTTTCTAGAATTCGTACAAGGTTGATCTTAATTGAATGTAAGCAAATGAAAAAGTTGTAGGATTTAAGTTTGAGGACACGTGTGACAAAATCTAACATAATATCCGGGTGTTTCATTGGTACGGCATTGGTAAAATACGAAAAGAAATAACTGAACGCAGGAGCAAAACACTCTCTCATAACTACCTTATCTATATAAGCAGTATCTGAAGAAGCGGGGGCCAATAATTACAAGATAATCGAAAAGGGATTGGACAACGTTTCTGTGTATTTTCAGAGGAATTCTATATGGCTTGATAAAATGAACCAAAAACCAGTGGAGTGAAATTGAGATGTAAAAATTCGCCAAGTGAACAGCTATTTTAATGAGAGCATGGGAGTACGTGCACGTGTGCCTCGGTGTGTGTGCATGTGTGTGTGTGTGTGTGTGTTGTGAACCATCTGGATTAGCGAGATCGAGGAATTATTACTGTTACTGTACTTATCAGATTGACATGTGCTGAGAAAATAACATGCCAGTAGTTGGTCAAATATTGACATTGGTAGCGTCAGTTTGGTCGCTTATGTAAGCGATTAAGCGATGTCATCCACTTGACTTGCTTCGATGTTTCGAAGGGAACAAACACAAGACCCATTTTACGACTTTCAGCGACAGATGGCACCGTCGATGTAAAGATATTCGACAGTCTTCTTGAGGGCCTAGAGCTCATGTTAGGGAGTATAGAATATTATCAAAATAAGAAAGACAGGGGAGACGAATGTGAATTGCCCGACAGCTTGAAAAAAGACTCTAAACATTCACCACCGAGCAGAAGGTTTGAAAATTGTGGAACTCAAGTCGTTTGAAGATAACGCACTTCAAATGGAGTGAAGCTAAAGAAAAATGTAGTGAGCGGAAAACGTCGAATGTTTATCAACACGATGGAGAAACAGGTGACCTTGTTGACCTGTTTTCACTCGCGCTCTCTCGCGTACATACGAACCGAGTAAGCCGTGATGATGTTTCAACCGCGAAACCGTGCCTGGCACCAGGATTATCAACTGATGAAAGATTTGTTGGAGACACTGCTGCAGCTCTCGCAGCAACAGTTGAATCAAATGAATGTCTTGTATCATAATTATTTCCTGTTGAAAACAATCTTCCCATTAAAGATAATTAAAAGTTTTAATCACAGATCTAGTTGACGCACATATAACGACATGGACGTTGCTTTTCATTTGTTTTACATATATATATATATATATATATATATATATATATATATATATATATATATATCATTGCACGTCCACTAAGGCTTTTCCTATTTCCTTTTCCTGACCTTTGCCATGTCAATCCTTTCTATCTCATCCCTCCTCTTGCTTTTAATGTTACGTCGATAACAATCGGATTGGCTCTTGCTCTATCTTTTGTCGTCTCTACTTGGTAAGTGTAAGTGAAATATATACCAAATTATAATGCATGTTAAATAATTACAATTTATTCTAATCGTCTCATTTTCAAATCAATGTGAGAATAATTCCCGATACTATTATGAATATTATGCTGGTATAATTACACTAAATTGAATGATATAGTAACGACAGGAAATCATTTTAAATGAGTTTGCAATATATATATATATATATATATATATATATATATATATATATAGAGAGAGAGAGAGAGAGAGAGAGAGAGAGAGAGAGAGAGATAAAGAGAAAGAGATAAATAGATAGATAGATATAGATATATTACGAAATGGATACATATTCCGATAAAAATAATCATAAATGCGTTATATTACTTTGGAATTCTATTTGAAATGATCTTCCATTATTACACGGTGAATGTATCATTTGGCTTAAACAGTGTGAAAAATAAACAATTAAAGAAAATGGGGATGCTTCAGGAAATAAACCTGCAACCGATATGGCACCCGCTTAAACGCAGCGTTGCTCTTATCATTGAGCTAAAAAAAAGCCACCGGTAATTGATTCATTACTGAGAAAGAGGGAGAGTGAGATGATTAACCTGGGTACAATTTGGCTCAGAATCACCAGAGTTGGGAACCCAATGCTGATCAAACATTGTACTAGCAAATCAGTCTGCGTATATATATCTATGTGTGTGTGTGTGTGAGAGAGAGAGTTTGCTCTCTGTGTTTGTAGGTGTTTGTGTGTGAGTATAGGTAAAGAGATATCAAATGCATTTATAATAATGTGTAAACAGATCGATGTATGTACTCCTGATTTTTGTTTCTAGTGAATTACAAATTTCACAAATTTTTCATAATTTTTTTTTTTACATCAAAACCTTATTCCAACTTTATTATTTGTACGGGCCAGTGCTTCCTCGTTGAAGTCGAAAGAAATGGACAAAAACAGAAATTTCTTTTCTAAATATATTTTAATTCAGTTTCATACTTCAGTTGGAAAGGTGTGTGATTTTTTTTTTTTTTGTAGACGTGTAGATGCTTTTCAATACAACTTGAATTATTCACCAATCAAGATACGCCTAGAGAAATAAAGTCTACGGAATTTGTTTGGCACAGGAAGTTTTATTTTTCTTTTTAAATATGATTAAGCTATCACACTTCATTAAATCCGTTCGAACAGACTATGAGTTTTGGAGGGAAGTCGGTGAAAATAGAATCTTTTGTGACTTCCATTCTCTATAATAGTTGGCTGCATTGTCATAAACACCAAGAGGAGAAAATAGGAGATTAGAAATCAAATAAAAGATTGAAAAAATCAGAAAACCTAAAATTAATAACGTTTTATAGGAGAGGAATAAATATATATATATATATATATATATATATATATATATATATATATATATAAAGCTTTACAGCTGTAAACACTAAACGCTAAAATATTTTCCAAAATCTTTTGTGCTACTGCAGTCACTTTTCCCAATATCTGTCAATGCTATTTATGTAATTTTCTTCAATGTTTTCTTCCCTGTTTTACAAATATTTTCTCATTCTGATACAATGTATAGATTTTCTCTTGCTCGGATCCTCAGTTGTTTACCATGTAATGGTAATTTCGGGGATTTTAAAAACAAAATAGTTATATTAACGTGGCACCTCAGCTGTGTTGATCAAACACCACCTCCCTTTCAGCTATATTGATGTATAGCTCATGTCATAAATCTAGTTTGTTATTTTATACAGGGTATCATCATTATGCATTGTAAATGGACGTTACTTCATGCAGCATATCCTTCATTTTTTTTAAACGGCTTACTTAAGTATGTTACCCCCAAAACTAATTTAACGATGAGGGATCAGTAAGTATAACAACAGGCGTGACTTGCTATTCATGTCACTTCTCTCTCTTCTCTCTCTCTCCCTCTCTCTCTTTCTCTCTCTCTCCATCATATATATATATATATATATATATATATATATATATATATATATATATACTAGCAGTGATACACAGAGTAAGAATAACTTCAAATATAACAACACAGGAAGACAAGTAATATGCTATAGAATTTTCATATGATAAAATGTTCGTCTTATTTGCACTGATTCCCATGCTAAGTTTAGCATTGTGGTTACATTGTAAATAGAGGCCCCTACGTAAAAGCTTGAACATCCATTGTTCTCTAAAGTGACAAATTACTGGAGGAAAGAAACGTCATGTGGATTGAAAGCACAAATATCATTTGCAAATATTATTTCATTTCAAATGTTTTCAAATTTTCGACTTGAACAAATATTTCTGCATGGGTCTTCTAAGGAGCGAGTGGGGACCTAACCGGAGAGCCTGATGTCAGTACCGATGTCAGAAGAAATATGCAGCAGTCATCCTCAACGTCATCAGTCTTTTGAAGTCCGTTGTTGGATTCGCTACACTTCGCTATTGTGGGTGTCGCAGAGCCAATAGTTCCTGAATTTGTGTAGTTGGTCTATCCGTCTTGTATTCTGCCGGCCTCGGTTGCACATGCAATCTCTTAGGATCCATGTTGTGAGTCGTGATGTTCATCAGTTCTTGCAACATAACCAGCCATTCTCAATCCTTCTCAAATGGATTCTATGATGTCTCTGACTCCTATTTTCTTCCGGGTATATTGTGCCGTCTTGTGATCTCTCCATGTGAGGTTGAGCATAGTTCTTTCATGTGCACGTTGTATGCCTCTCAGTTTGAGGGTCGGTCTCTTGGTTAGGTTCTACGTTTTAGCTCTATAGGGGACTATCGGGAGGATGCAATGGTTGCTGACCCTTCTTTTTAGGACAAATGGGAACTTGTTTTTCAAGGTTGAGCTTGCTCTACCGAAAGCTTGTCATCCTTGAGTGATTTTTCGCTTGATTTCCTACTGGAATTATATCCAAAATGCCCATTTTTACTCTCAGTTAGACCAGTTATTGACTCGGTGATTTGTGTATTGTGAGAAGAACGAAACCAAACAAAATTTTTTGTCTATGTTGTCAAATATAATGTTATTTTTCCCCGGGAAACGCTTGGAATCCCTGATAGCATTTTGATAAAGTAAAAAATATACTGAAAAATCTATTTAAAAAATACTGTGAAATCATTGTAAAATATTGTCCAAAAAAGACCTATGGTGACCTTGACTGATCTCCAAGGTCAATGTCAAAGACCTCACGTCCTCCAATGTGAAAGGATGTACTCTTAGCTGTAAAATTGACGCCTGGTTACGTTGGCCAGAAAGTCAGGGTCCAGTTTAGCATTATAATCTCATTGTAATTTGTACCAGATGAAAATTTTTTTAAAAGTCACACATTTTGTTTTCGGCAACAAAAGATGCGCTGCAATGCTAAACTTGGGCTTCCTACAAGCCAAATAGTGGCCTACACAGTGGAACAAACAGACAAACAGGGTTTGAATTTTAATATATATATATATATATATATATATATATATATATATATATATATATATATATGTGTGTGTGTGTGTGTGTGTGTGTGTGTGTGTGTGTATGTGTGTGTGTGTGTGTGTGTGTGAGTGTATTGAGAGAAAATGAGAGAGATGTCGGTATGTACATGAAATTTAGTAAAATGCAAGGCAAAATTAATGTCCATATCGGTTGGAAGATTTCGCTGCACCTGTCTTCTAAGTTGATAAAGGATTTTGCTATGAAATTTAGCATTCATCGAATTTTCCCTAGGACGAAACTACAACTAATGCTCCAGCTGCGATAGACTCGACGTCTAATTAGCAGAATTTGGTAGGGCACTTGGCTAAATGTGAAGAGAACGCTGACCACAGACGTCACTGTGAAATAGGTAACAACTAAATATATTTAAATTCTATTCATTCTTTTTTTCTATTCCGCTGTCTCAGGTTTTCACATTATCCCCCCCAACTCTCTCTCTTTCTTCCTCCCTCTCTCTCTCTCATATATATATATATATATATATATATATATATATATATATGTATGTGTGTGTGTATGTGTGTGTGTGTGTGTTTGTGCATGTGTGTTTGTGTGCACGAGCGCACGAGCGTGTGTGTATACATGAACAAAACAAGATAGGAAAAGATGCGATTTCGATTTTAGTCAGGGTCAAATAAACAATACTTTAACACTAAGTTTACACTAAACATACTATAACTTCATCAATAACTACAAAGCAAGAAATAATTTGTACCTTCAACGTCTCCGCGTTCCTTTTATACCACACAACACTGCTCCCTCTGTCAACTAATTTTTACAGCGATTCGAAAATGCCTGGCACAGATAAACGGAAACAGGTTCCAACAACTCACAGTGTTTTTTTTGGAATTGAATTGAATTAAAACGAAAGTATTGCCATAAAAGAGAAAAGAAAAATTATCCAATTTTGTATGAACCATTATCAATTGATAAATTCCACAAACTAACATAATGATGATTGAAATGATCAACTTGAAATTAAAAACATTAACATGTTGATTCTTTTGAGATTAAAAAAAAAAGGTAAAGGTAAATGTTAAAAACACACTCTGAGACAATTATTCAAAACAAACAATTAATGAGGTAGATAGTTTGTGAATTAGGCAGTAAGCTTGCTTATTTCAAAACAATATGTGCGTGTGCGTAGCTATATATATATATATATATATATATATATATATATTGGTATATTTAAATAAGCAGACACACACACACACACACACACACACACACACACACATATATATATATATATATATATATGTGTGTGTGTGTGTGTGTTTGGATAAATATAGGTATAGAAATATAGATATGTGTAACAATTTCGGGTGATGCATATGCACATGTATGTGCATACATAAGCAAATGTATATAATCTGGTCAATCATTCTATAACTATTTCTCACGCTTAAACACTCCATATACATGTATTAATATACAATATGTTACATTGTCTAACCATTTCTCTCCATATATATATATATATATATATATATATATATATATATATATATATATATATATGTATTGACATGCATAACTAAAAAGTAACTACGAGATCGATGGTCATGTTCTGGTGAGCATCTCTTCTGACTTCATTTGCCCTAATTGTCACCTTTTGGGGGGAAAAAGTCAAAATCATATAAAACCTACTTTTATCGTCAAAATCATTGCGTTATTAGTTGAATTGAAAGACATACAATTGGGGAAATAGATAGCGTAAATGGTCGCGATTATCTAAGCAAAGCGTCCGCAGTAATCATTTGCATTGAGGAATTTGTCCAATTCACGACGAGATGAAAAAAAATAGATTTTTTAAGATTTCAAAAGATTACCTATTTATTGGATTATAATAAAAATAGATCCAGTACTTATCTAATAGAGGATGAAAAAAATCCAACTATATTTCTTTTCCAAATTTCGGAAGAAATATTTTTTTCATTTTATTTACCTCCAATCATTCGAAGATTATATTATTAATGGCTAATCGCCATCAATACGTTTTCGACAAATCAAAGTTAAATCAATGAACAAATGAATTTTTTTTTTTGCTTTTTCACAAATGAATCCTAAGGGTTTCTATAAAATTCATAAGAGCGAAAAAATAAGTAAAATACTTCCTGGTAACGTTTTCATTCATGGCTATTATTCGTAAAATGATCTTTGCATTGAATTTTTTTTTTTATTTGTCGACTTTGTTTTGTTCATTCTGATTTGCCAACACTGATACTTTATGATAGTATTGTGTAGAAGGCATGAGGTCAACTGTGAAAAAATCAAGACAAATCGTTCGTCTTTTTTTTTTTTTTAATAATTCATGTTTTGTTGTTTCCAGCTCTATCCTCATGGGTTGATACATTTCTACGGATGGCCATTGGTGACAGGATTGCTGTATACGTTATGTTATAATTTTCCAGTTGTTCAACAATTATTTTTCATGTCTTTGTCCGCTTTTGAGCTCATGTAAGTGCTTCCCGTATTTGCCACCTGCGTCTAATTTGTTGATAAAAGCTTTCAACAGTAGCAGTCATAATGATGGATGTTGTTATTCCAAACACTCTAACTTGACAAAAAAAGGGATATTTATGAATATATTTTCGAAAAAAATCTTCTTTTTTTTTTGGCTCAGTTCTGTTCGGTAAAGATGTAATAAGTATTCATGATGTAATCAAATTGATGAGAAAAATACTTTATTTTTAGTAATTTTTTTAAATTTCCGAGACAGATTATTTTTTAGTCAAAATTGCGTTTAATTTAAGAGATTTTTTTATTTTTCTGTCAACATTTCATATTGAATTATAAGAGCACAATTTTACGTCCAATCTTTTTTTCGGGCAAATATCTAGATTTTCTTGCAAAAAAAAGGAAAAAAACTTTGAGTAGCTCATATCAACCCTTAATTTACATTTTGTAATAGAGTGACAAACGTCCGAAGCGAATCTACATGTTCCGATGATTGATGAAATATTTTCACCTAGTGTCTTGTGATCACATATGTTGCTGCAACCGCCCCCCTCTCTCTCTCTCTCTCTCTCTCTCTCTCTCTCTCTCTCTCTCTCTCTCTCTCTCTCTCTCAGTTATTGGCTGATACTTATCCCCTAATCACCTCATTTGAAACCACTTTGTCGGAGCCATTGCTGAATTTTTACGGAACAGACATGTTAGCGTAGAGAAGAAAGTCCTCACCGGGTGCCCTACTACTGTGTTCATATACCTCTATAAAGCCAAGATTAATAAATTGCTATATGGACATGGAAAAACAGTTATGATTCTATTGTAAAATATATCTGTAAGAAAAGTGTCTTTCCTATCTGTCTCTTTCTCCAATAGTTCAAAGCACCTGAAGAGGGTCGTAAAATGCATCGGCTGTAGTGTTGTGTCAATAACAAAAATGGGAAGACAAGATTGAATTTCCTGAACAAAAGTTGGAATACTAACCAAGTTATAGACAAGAACTCTTTTGTATGTTTCAAAAACGAAAACCATACTGGTTTATATTCATCCGTTTCCTATTTGCTTTAGAAGAAACACGAGTCAGCCATCTGTTATGCATATCAAGTCGTGTGATCAAACTAACCCATTAGAAAGAAACTGTGAACTCTTTTTTCTTTCTTTTTTTTTTCTCTCAAATCAGTTGCCTCTCCTGCAATAAACCAAAATGTCCGCCGTAGAATCAACACCTGATGAAAAGAATCATAAAAAATAATTTTGTCGTCAAAATCTTTGTCTCATTATTGGGAGGATGAATTGGAAAATTCTGCTACTAACTACCTATGACTAAACTCCGCAGAACCAAAGATTTTATGTAAAATTAACAACGTGAAAAGTTGTTAACATGTAAACAGGAAATGGCGGTAATATATGCATTTACAATTTTTCCAAAATTTGATGATGCAGAATATCTCGTGTTTATAAATCTTGCAAAATAATTAGCATGTTTTCCGAACTTGATAGAAGTTTTGATGCTCGTTTATTGAAGGACGATTTTTCGAAAATAATTGTTTATTCCGAATTTCTGAGAATAAATATTTTATCATTAGATTATTACGCCTTGTATTGGTTTGATGATTTATTACATTTATACAGTGATGCTTTCATTGATTTTTACACATTTTACAAATAAATTCTTTGAGAAATTAATTATGTTCAACTTTTTGAGAATGATTCAGAATTGCTCTTATTTCGGATTTAAAAAAAAACAGGGGAACTAAGTGAAAAGTACTGTTCAAGTTCCAGCTTGCATCCCTACAAAAATGATCTAAGGGCCTTTCCCCCTTCTTCGTTGTCTTCTCAGTGGTCACGAATGGGATCACTCAATAATTACTCACGTGGCTTGAATAGTTAATCTTCTCTATGCTGGAGTCCAGTTTAAATTCCGTGGTCTATGAACAAAGGAGTGCAATTTTCCAAAGATGAATAATTAAATATCGTGAAACAATGAAACGTATCTTTCATATATTTTCACAATTTTTTATCTGTTTTTTTTTTTTTGGGGGGGGGGTCTGTAAATTGACCCCCATTTCAAATTGTGGGAGGCTTCAAATGATTGATGTAGACGACAATGCACGATTTTTCCCTGTACAGTTTTGGATTTTAATCTTGTTTATTCTTCCCACTTGAATATATTCTTGAGTAAATTTCATTGCAGTTTGGGTTTTCTCTTCTGTATCTTACGTAGGAGCGAAATGTCAGCAAAAATTAGTCTGTTTGTCAAGCCCGATTATAATCATCAATCACTTTGAAACGTATTAATTGACTGAGTGAATTTATTTTTCATTCTATGACGGGACATTTTTCAATTTAGTGGATTGATGATAGAACTAATTATATCCGTCAAATTATCTGCATTTGATGATTATTTTATTTTTGTTAGAATTTCAATTCCAGTATTTTAGATTTTGAAATTTTGTGTTTTTTACTGACTATGGTAAACATTGACCTTGAAACAGTTGGAATCTCCGCTATAAGTAATAAATATATATTTTTCTTCTTGTTTCAACAAAACATCAAAAATTGACAACAATTTTTTAAAAAATTTCTATCAGGTCCATGAAATGAGGTGTGGATTTTCCAGTGGGAATTCGCGTTCATCCATACTTTTCCTTTCTGTTGTTTCCCATCTTTCCACTATTTCTCTCTATCCCTCCCCTTTCTTTGGTCTCATAATTCCCCCATCTGATACTTTACACTTGTAGTATTTTGATATCATACTATTTGAGATTCTTAGATGGATTATTGTCAATTTAACAACTGTAGTCATCAAAGATGTCGAAGGGTTCTATTTTTTGTTATTTATGCGCGTGTTTGTGTGCCTCAGCGTTCCTGGTCTTTTGTCTACAGACTTGAGAATTGGCACAAGTGACCCGCAAGACTCTGTCTACAAATGTCTTTTTTAATTTTTGGAAAAAAAGATTTTTTGACGTGGCAGGTTTATAAATAACATTAGATCCTCCAGAATCTAGATTTTTCTAGATGTTTTTTTACCGTCTTATGTTTTCTAGTGTGGGGATACAACGATGTCATAAACAAAATTTATTCTGACCATACTTATACTTCGAAAAATTTTTTTTTTTTTTTTTGCATGACTGTACGTTTTGACGCTAAGGTTGTTCTTTTAATGACTGGCGAGTAATTGATAATTTTCTAGCAAGCATTTCCTTTTAATTTCTGATGCTTTTTATTGCAACTATATAGAACGTCATTCTTCAGCTGTTCGTAAAAAGAGCTGGTTGGAGTTTAGAGGTTGATTCTTTCTCTTTGTGTTCCACATTGTTTTTTGACGATCATAGAATAATGATAATTTTAGATCTGCGATAAAGAGCGTCTGAAATTAAGATGATAATAATTCTAAATCAATTGATTTTCCCCCTATTTGCTTCTGTTTTGGGTGTGCTATATCAGAGATCGGGACGTTTTGGTTTAAATTAAGTGGGCGTCTTTCGACATTCGGTTGCCTCAATAAAACTGACGCTCATTCCCAGACAAAGATATAAATTGATTATGAATACGTGGAATCACATCTCCAACTGGTGAAGGCCTGCTGATGGCTAATAAAAGCAACAAATGGCAGCATACCCAGCCTCAGCAGATGCAATAAAGGTCTGAGAAGTGGACGAGGATGTTTTTTAGTGAACCTCAGGGTTACAGCCCTATTTCTTCCACTCAACACTGCGAGTTTGCTCGTAGGAGGAGATCGCTTTGAAGAATGTTTGATATCAAGTTTTCATGTCGACCGCTTAAGCTGGCTAATGGCGATAGTTGATGCCACTGCAGATAAAGATTTTAATTGAGGAATCTTTGTAATTTTCTGTGGCACTCCTCTGTCATGTTGACCCGAACAGTAAACTAAGTTTGGTTGATAACAGCCTTCCATCTTGGAGATATGATCTTACCCAGCGTAGGTGTTATCGAGATTACAACAAAAGACTGTTTCGACTTGAAAAACCTGTTCAACACGGTGAGCCGGGAAGGAAACTCTTGACAAACTCGGTTGCCTACCAAAATTCATCAACATGATCATACGACCCAGTGAAGTAAAGCTTAATCAAGTCAAATTAGACTGTATTTATTCCAAATCCTTTATCAGTAGCTAAGTCATAAAGATGGCTACGTCTTCGCTCCAACACTTCTCTACAAATTCTTAAGTAAGTCGCTTGAACATAGATCAGAAGAGATTTCAACTGCTACATCATAAGTTATACTCATATATGAATTGTAAATTGCGATATATCATATAGAAACATATTCGAAATGATCCCCCGTCGTTACACGGTTAATATATCAGTCAATTTAGACAACGTAAAATAGAATAAACAATTAGAGAAAATGGGACTGTTGCAGGAATTGAATCTGCCACTGATAGGGCAGCCCCTTGTACATAGCGATGCTCATACCATGGAGCTAAGCATTCACCGTTAATGCAAAGGCCAAATAACTGCTTTCAACCCATGGGACTGCTGCAGGAAGCGAAACCTGCCACGGATAGGGTGGCTGCTTCAACGTAGACGAAGCTTACCATGGAGCTATACAGCCGCCAGTATAACGAGATGAGAATTTGGGTAGACAGCAGTTATTTGACTTTTGTATTATATTCTGTCCGACAAAATATATCCATTACCTAAATACATACTTATATATACGATGATATGGCTGTGTGAACGGAGATCCGGGACGGTTTTCTATATCTTTTTAGGTCGGTGGAGTCTGTACAGAATCAGCCCAGAGGCCTCTACAATTCAATATAATCGATAATGGAATGTTCATTGTTGCTACATATTTCCCTTAATTGTCTGAAATGGCTTTTCGAGTCCGAGTGAGCTATAATTTGGGAAGTCTATATTCTCAGAAGGTAGGCCTTTCTCCGATTGAAATATTGGCGTAACACAATCTTTGTCCTATTTTATCCCATTTGGCCTATTAATAAGTCATCTGTACTTAGACTGACCAGACTATGTCGAGACTGATCGGATTGTTCTGTAGTTACTTAGTGAGTCACATGAAAATATTTAGAGGACTGATGTCATTATTTTGATTTCCCTATGAATAATAGAATAAAAAACAGCCAGCTATGGTCTATTGGTCATCTTTGAGGTAAGGAAATCGACTGTAAATATGTATGTATGTTAGTTTGTGTTTGTTTGCTTGAGTGTGTATTTGCTTGTGTGTGTCGGTGTGTGCATAGTTATTGGCCTGTGTTTGCATTCATAAAGAAACAGGCAGAGACATACACAAGTATACGAGGCTGTTAATGCATAACTGTGTTCACGTATTCGACGGATGGTTTCCATTTTAGAGACCGTGAGTTTCGTGTGAAGACATTTAGCTCTACCAGTGCTGACAATATGCTCGCCGCCAAAGTTCCCTTTCGTAAACATACGACACCTGAAAATACAATTTCCGCAGATTCCCGTCTGACATTTTCACTCCTCCAATTGGCCCAAGTTGTTTGGATGGGTAGGAAACAATAAAACCAGATTCAATATCAACAGCGCATTTCGCCGAGTTTGGTGAGAAGAAATGCACAAATCGAAATGATTAGCCAAGTTTAAACCTTTGTGACAGCCTTTTACTGGTTTAACATTCTAAAGCTAAGGGGAATCCCTGTCTGGAATTGAAAAATAGTTATATTTTTCAAATCTGTGATTACTGATAATATAGATAATTATTATGACTTAAAGATTACGGAAATCTTGTTTAATGTCTACACACACAATCAAACAAACACAAATCCACATGTATACATATTTACAGTCGATTTTTCTTGCCTCAAAGACGACAAATATACTATGGTTGTCTGTTATATTCATTATTCATAAGGAAAGCATGATAAAGATCCAAAGAGATCGAATGCAAAACTGTGGCCGGCAAAATATAAGTTGATGTGATGAAATAAAACAAGTTCAGAAAGTATTGTGTCCGCGATGCCTACGATAAAGAGGACGAGCGAATCCCGGAGAATATCTGTGTCCAACGACAAAGGCTAAAATCATTGCAATAATCATAATAATAATAATAATAATAGAGGCAGTCTTGGAGAATGACAACCACAAACTACTGTGGGACTTTGACATCCAAACTGACCACCTCATCCAGGCAAGAAGGCCGGACTTAGTAATAGTAGACAAAAAAAGGAAGGCCTGCCAAATAGTAGACGTTGCTGTGCCTGCAGACCATAGAGTAAAAAAGAAGGAGGGTGAAAAAAGGGAAAAATACCGGGACCTAGCAAGGGAGTTAAAGAAAATGTGGAACATGAAAACCAGGGTGGTACCGGTCATAGTGGGAGCACTAGGAACTGTCCCCAAAACGCTGAGGGAGAGACTGGAGGAGATCGGGATTAGGGGGAGGATAGAGACCGTACAGACCACAGCACTACTGGGAACTGCACGGATACTGAGGAAGGTGCTAGAGATATAAGTACTGCAACGAATCGTAGCTCTGTCATGATATGCGAAAGAGAGAGGAGACGTTAGCTGAAGACCTGAGGAGACATTGTCACTCAGCCTTCAGCGATAACCACTGGGCAACCGGTGTGAAACTGTAAATCGCAGAATTACTGCGACCTATGAGTACTAGGAGAGGAGGGCTGGAGACCAGCGGTTACCACCAGGCAACTGGTGTGAGATTCCAAAATAATAATAATAATAATAATAATAATAATAATAATAATAATAATAATAATAATAATAATAATAATAATAATAATATACCATGGAGTTCTTGAATATGATGCAATAAAACGGGAAGAAACGAAGGAGAAAATAAGGAGAAAACACCTTGGGAGGATAGGGAAATATCAGAGACCAAATTAAACAGCATGAACCTGATAAAAGAAATGAACACACGGGCCTTATCAGTAGTAAGATATACAGGACCATTCCTTGGATGGACAAAGGAAGAACTCGGGTCAATGGACTGGTGAACAAGAAAGTTTAAGACAATGCACAAGGTCCTAGACCCCAGAGATGACACAAAAAGTCTGTACGTGAAGAGAAAGGAAAGTGATAGAGGACTCCTCAGCGTAGAAGATGTCCAGAGGGTCAAAACAGGTCTAGAAAAGTTTTGGCTTTTAAACAATGAGGACATTATAAAGAGTACCTGAAGCAGTGTAGCATACAACAAAAATGGAAATTGATGGAGCAGCACAGCAAACAAGGAGAGGAAAATGGGAACAGATAAAGCTATACGGAGAATCAAAAAGACAGATACAGGTTGCTATGCAGACAACCTGTATATTGTGTTCAGCTACCGTATTTCACATTCGTATGAGCAAGGGTTACCAAAAATGACTTCAGAAAAACAACCATAATTCCTTAACAACTAAAAACAACTACGTTTGACACGTACTCAACAAAATCTTAGAATAATGGGCTCTCAAATGGTAAAAACTCCATGCTTCCAAAATTCAAAAGGCGAGACAAACGGGCCAGATCAGCTCAGATCATTTTTTTTTTTTTTTTCGTCCAAATAAATCTTCGAAGCACATGTTATCGACCGAGGAAAACTGAATGCTTCTATCTTTAATGATTTTCGAGATTCAGGGCGTTTCTTTGACCAATACATTTGATAAGTACGATCTAGCCTATGACCCTCGCCTTTTCATTTTATCTTAGTGTTTTTTCCCCTATCTCAACGCTCAAGTTTAAATGACAAAAATAAGCAGGGGGAAATAGTAAATTAAGCTAACAATGATAATGCTTAATCTCAGAAATTCGGACAACTCAAGATTCACTTTTACTTCTATTATTATTTTTATTACACAAAAACATGATGAAGAGTAAAATTGGATCGAAAAAAAAAACAAAAACAAAACCGAACTATACAACTAAATTTGAATGATATATGCATATTAGTTTTCACTACAATCTGCCCATGTCTAACACTTAAGGATATGAGGTATGAGTCAAAGTTTCGTCGGAAGCTTTTTTTATTATTATTCCCGATCACTGCTGCCGATTTAATTCTGGTAGAATATATAACGCCTCGAGCACTGCAATAGAAAGAAGACCTGACAACAATAAGATGGAAAGAAAAAAACAGTCAAAAATATCAACGAGATGAAGCATTGTTATCATTGATTAGTTTCCCCTTCATCAATCAGGAACCTGCGAGATTATATCGTGCGTCCGTTTTTGATAACGTTGCTTTCGTCCAATTCCAAATGAGGTCTTTTATACAACAAATCATTCGGTTCACCCGTATGCCTCTGTGTGCAGGTAAACGATAAGATTCTTTGAAAAGTAGAACAGTCATAGCAAAGATGATGATGACAAAGTAACAGGTGCAAACAAAAACAAAGCAGGTCAGACTGAAACAAAAAGAAAAAAAAGAAGCAGCCATCAGTGTCAATATTTGAATAAATGTAGCTTCAAAATCTAAAGTCATGTATCTAGGAATAAAAATGATCAGAATAGATTCTCTTTAGGACATTACTGGCGCTTCCCATCTGAAAATATCTAAAATAAAGTAAAAAATACTAAGAAATATTTAGATTCTAAAGAATCAAGATGTTGGTAATAAAATCACCAAAATAAGGGTAAAAAAAGGTCAATAAACCCCTTTCTTCCTAAATTCAAAAGAACCTGTTATAGGATGGGTCTAGTGGAATACTGATTCTAATTTTAAAGTCTGTAGACAAAATAGCATAGCCAGAAGCACTGGAACACGTTAACACATCAAACATCAAAAAACACACGCACATATAAAAAAGAATATAACCCCTCCCCACCTCTGGTGGCTAGGGTCGTTCCATGACACAATAAATTGCTAATTCTATTGCACCCTTTTTATCTCTCTCTCTCTCTCTCTCTCTCTCTCTCTCTCTCTCTCTCTCTCTCTCTCTCTCTCTCTCACGAATTATTCAGTTTTCTCTGTCTGTTCCCCTCTTTTTCCCTCTCCCTGATTGTTCCGATCGATTTATCTAACAAGGACAAGCTGTTCATTCTTTCTCAGAGATCTCAGTATATATCTATTGATCAATTTATACATCTTATTCTTGGTCTTTTCCCTATTTATCTATCTATCTCGCTATCTATCTATCTATCTATCTATCTATCTATCTATCTATCTATCCATCTATCTATCTATCTATATCAGTCTGTTATCTATCTGTTATTCTATCTATTATTCTATCTATCTATTTATCTATCTATTTGTTCCTATTGATCGAGTTTCATGTCTATTTCTCGGTTTTTTCTCCATCTATCTATCTATCTACCTATCTGTCTATGCTCTTATCTTATGTATCTATATGTCTGTTATCTTCCAATCGATCTATATATCTATCTAACTATCCCAGTGTGTTGATATTCATCTACTTATCTCAGTCTATTCATATCTCTCTGTCTCTCTATCTATCTCTTCATATCTATCATTAGAACAAATCAAAAGTGTCTGTCAAAATAAGACGGAAAGACAGAACAAGAGAATAACAAATAGAAAGAGGAAGTCTAAGTCTTATAAAAACAACAAAACGAAGGACACAGGGTCAGAATAACAGATCAACGGAAGGAAGAAAGTAATAAGAAAAGGAAGAATTGGAGGGAAACCCCCACTTTCCCCAAGTTATTTCTGCAAACTCTTTCACGCGCCATACTTCCCCACCCGATCTCTTGCAGACCCCAAAATGCGACCCTTACATTGGATTGTAAGAATCCCTTACCCTTCAACGTAGGTTTAATGAGACAATTATGGTCGGCGATTTAGCAAATAATGGAAGGAGAGGAAGACAGCTTTTATGGTCGAGTAGGTCGATCGCCTGGCCACGAATCTGCGTGCACTTGACCAAATGTAAACAGGTCTTTACGCTCCGCCGACATCCGCTTAGCATTTAGAAACGATGCTGACAAATAAGTGAAATGATCGACGCGCCTAAATTAAAAACCATCAACCAAAACTGTCAACAACAGTTTCTTCAGTTTTTAAGCTGGTCTGTCTGATTAGCTGTGTATGTATGTTCCATGCGTGCAGGCTCCACAAATGAGGTTTTAGCGGAGTGAAAATGTAATCATTTACTCTTCATGATGACTATAAAAAAAGTGTATTTTTATTTTGTTCCAACCCTTCTTTTCTTTTTTTTTTACAGGGGGTTCAATTTGCAAAGTAAGTTTATGCAAAGTAAGTAACATTTATTGATCACCCCTTCATTCAATTCTTTGATTGATCACACCCAACACGACATGCAGCCATAAGACGTTGGTGACGTGACAGTTTCTTTTGAGTGACTAAGTAGACCTCTTATTATGATGATGATCGTTGTTGTTCTGGTCATCATCATCACGGAATACATTAACAGTAATATCTCTGAATACCTGTTGATGTATTTGCTTCTCTTTTGTCAGCTGCCCATTCTTCATTTCTTTCTTTCTTTCTTTCTTTCTTTCTTTCTTTTTCTCTCAGTCTATCTATCAAACTTTTTTATATCGGTCTGTCTATCACACCCCATGTGAAAAGGTTCGAAGGATTATGGATTCAAGATTTATTCTTTATTTCCACTCAATACTACCCATTTAACAGTCGTTGAATAATGATCTGAGAGTTATGATGAAAAGAAACAGAAATGATGTAAAAAAATTATTAGTAAAAAAGTTAGTAATAAAACATTTTTTTTGTTTGGCAAGTCTTCACATCTGACAAGATATCTACCAAGAATTAGTCTTTTGTTCTGTCTCTAGTAATGTATAACAAAAGCTTTATCATTGCATTTCCGTTCTGATCTCTGTGCTCTGGCTATGACTTTCATTACCAATACCTTCGTACTTATGTGATAGATTTGTATCACATGGATACTATACTTCCAGTATTACCATGTTAAATAATGACCCCAACAGGAGCATAACAGACGGATGAGTGATTGGAACAAATTTATCAATCGCCCCTGGTACCAATGAAGGAGGGCCCGAAAACCTTCATGAATAGTAATTCATATATTGCATTTCTACTAAGATTATACCTTAGCAAATCTCTCTAAATTCTGCAGAGGGAGCTCCTTCTGGTTGCCCAAATCTCAAGCTATTTCCCAGAATCTTAATAAAAGTGTTCGGCAAAAATCACTAACCTCAAAAACCTAATGGTTATCATCCGTTGAATGCAGAAGAGTGCTATAGAATTGGAAGTGCCGAATCACTAAATCGGAATCGATAGCTTATAAACATTTAACGCGGGGCCTGACTCTTGAGGATACTCTACTTTAGCAACGTAGTTAATCCGGTATTGAAGGTAGCTAGTTATTTTGGATTCGACCCTAACCTTTGTGTTCCACAACTTCCTCTATTCGAGCGACGTCCTGTTATTTTTTCATTTTTGTTGTTTTTTGTTTTCTTTCGTTTACATCCTATCACCCTCTGGCCGAGTCGCCTATGCAAACTGACACGCTCAGACGACCTGACAAACCTTTTTTTTATTGTTCACAGCAACCAGATCTGGTCTTCTTGCCTAGATGAGGCGGTTGCTCTGAATTTCAAAACCCTGGTGTATCTTCATTTTCTTGGACAACCTCAGATTTGTGCAGATGTAATTTGTTCACATAATCGAACCTATGTCGTTTGCACGATCCTCATTTTATTACTGTTGTTACCCTGTCGTGTGTATTTTTTTTTTAGCGCATTTACGTCATTCACTTATGATGTGGTTTACAGTATCGCCTCTTCCTCTTCAAAGCGACTTTTTCTGTTCTTCAATGTTTTGACTTCTTCTAATATTTGTTTCAACTGGTCGGATGCATTTGTTCGGGGTTGAAACGACAAGAGATTTTGTCTCTCTTTAGTTGAGGTTTGACTATCATTATGTAGTCGAATCGTATCTGGTGCCTTCATCGAAGGGTAAAGGACCAAGAGCTTCTTGAATGTTCCACCACTCTCTTGGGTATTTTAGCCGATTTTAATAAGGCTATTGTGGGGATGGCCTCGGTTCTTCCTCAGATTCCGATTCTTCCAAAATATTCCAAGATTTCCAATGATTATGCCTACAACTGCCCCCTTTATGCTCCACAATGTTTTCAGTTCTCTTGCAAGGTCTAAATACTTTCAAGCTTTTATTTTTTCTTCGTTGCTACACGGCGATCTGCTGGATCAGCAATTTCCCCAATCTGACGATTTTTTTTGTTACCATGTCTAAATCTATTTTCTGGTTTGAATTGGGAGATCCATTTGAATTTTAAAGTCCCACAAAATTGTATGCTTGTTATTCTCTGGGACGAATTCTAGTTTGTTCTTCTACCATTTTGTCCTGTCAAATCCCTGTCAATTGAATAGTTCCCAGTCGATCACTCTTCCCACATCATTTCTATTTTCATTCCTATTCCGAGGGACCATGCTACATTCGCACAATGTATGGAACTGACAGTGTTATAATTATATCCGTATTGTCTACTATTACAATAGTTCTGACTTGTCCGTATGACCCTAAAATATTTGGTCTAGATGGAATTGTTGTCATGTAGCTTGTCATTTATACGGATTTGCCTTCTTCTTCAAAATGTCATCTTCATATCCATTTCCATATCGTATTATCTATATTTTGTTTCGTTTGTCTCTAGAAATGCCCATAAAATGATTTTATTCACATTTAAACCTTTTACGTTTTGGAATCTTAAACCTTCTCTTTGTATTCCTGTCAGTTAAACCAATATTTCGCCACTCTTTGTCGATAGCTTAGTCCTTTAGTATCGCAGCTGATGCTATCCTCAATGTTAACGATTCCCTTTTCCTCACTTTACACTTCTTATGATATGTCGTTATCTAAGAGTGTAAGGTTTTGTGCACCGTCATAATTTTCCCCAACAACAAGAGAATAGATTGAAGCAACTGAACTAAATGAAACCACCCAAAAGAAATGAAAGAAGATATACGACAAGTCATCTAAATAATTGCCTAAACGGATATAAGTTTCAAAGATATTTTTAAAAGAAGACTCTCAATGAATGAAGAAAACAAATAACTAGCGTGCTCACAGAACATGGCAATCTAACATCGGACAGAGGCTGGATTGTCGAACGCACAAAAGAATTCAACAAAATCCTTTATTCTTCCGAACAAGGAACAGAAAGCAATTAACAGGGTATAATAGTCCTGGCCGACCAGTTCGAAGGTTTTCCAAAAGTTACTTCATGGGAGATAGAGAAAACCATCAAACAAACAGTAAAAGGAAAGGCCCCCCGGACCAGCTAATATCACCATCGACCAACTCAAAAAGTTGGTCAAGTAATCCCTACGAAACTAACCATTCTAATCAACTGATGCATTAAACAGAGCAAAGTTCCAGAAGACTGGAACAGAGCAATCATAATGCTGTTTTGTGAAAAGTGGCACTCGAAAGATTCCAACAAGTACAAGCCAATAAACCTCTCCAATTGCATCTACCAACTCCTAACAAATGTCAACACCAAAGAGTTAGTTGAAAAGCAAGCATGAGAACAAACTGGTTTCAGAAGCAACCACTCAACCATTGATCATCGCCATTCGGAAGATTAACTAGAAAAAAAAGCAGCAGAATATGAAACACCACTCGCTGTAACACTTGCTGACTTCAAGAAAGCCTTTGACATTCGGAAAATCCCCAAAGTCATTGATTATATCGTTCAACAAAGTATATAGTACGTATAGGTCAGAGTATTGCTATACATCTATCGACACAACAGTTCTTTTACCGGGCTACATCGAGAGTCGGAGCAATTTCAACTCGAAAAGAGGTAAGACGAGTTGATACCAGCTCACGTAAACTCGAGGTGATCTATCGGAACCTACACTGGGAAAATAAGGGAATCAGAATTGACAAAAGCGACCTCAGACCTCCAAAAATGCTTAACAAACTGAATGAAAGAAGCAAAAAAAGTCGGTCCCCAATGAACTTCAGTAAAATAAATGTCATGTACAGCAAACATATTGAGGATAAAGAGACAACGATCAGAATCGAAAACACTGAACTGAAGAAATGTGACTATATTTAAAGAAATAAAATATGTGCAATAAATGCTTTCTCATCATTAGGCTACGGACTTATAGTTATGCTATTGAAAACTTCTAGATTTCTAGTGTTACTAGAACATCTGCATACTTCAAATCGTAAATTTAGAGGCGTTACTAGGTCTAAAGTTTCAGTCATCATTTGTTATATCTCACGCCTCGGAGACATTGATTCAAATTCCACTGTGTAATTGATATTGTTCTTTTCATTAATGAGTATAGTGATTTATTCTCTATTCTGCGTTTGAAGGAAACATCTTTGATCTCAAACCAGTTATGTGAGCATGAATCATGGTCAATCGATTTCAGGACAGTTTGTTTTTAATCCACGACAAGCAGTACATTTTTAATCCTTCATTTAGAATTCCTCAACCAAACTGTGTGCATATCTTCATGTTTTTACAAGAATCTATCAATTTGGAAACCCACTTTCGAATTTAATCGGAGAAAATTACACAGAGTGACACTTGAAGGGTTTAGTCAATTTGATTAAAAAAATGAAGATGGATGAAGTGACGGATTTCCAATCACTTCACTTGATAAATATATTTTCAAATTATTCGATAGGTCACTATTATTATTCTACAAGTTCTTCGAATTAATACATTCATCTTTCTTGGTTTTATAGCTGCATTTCGACCGATGTATTCTCCAGCCTTACTCAATGCCTGAAATTTCGAGATGAGTCAGTATCATTACCCCACGAGTTGTTTGGTTCAATATTTTCATTTTTGATTGGTTCTAATTCTATGTTTATTGCTGATGCATTCTCCGGTATTGCCTGAAAATTATGAATGAGTCATTATCATCTTGATAATTGTTTGTAACCCTTCGTAATGTTTGATTATATTTCAACCCATATGTCTTTGGCTTTGCTAAGAAGTATAATTCATATGGTAAAGGTTTTTTCACATGAATCATTCTAGAGAAAGTACAATATAGATTATATAGTTGAAGAAGATCGAAGAACGTATCGACCCAAATATAGGTAACAATAACAAAAATGAGAATAATAGCCGAAACAATCCTGGGAATATTGATAATCAGCATTTCGGACAACGAGGAAGGACGATGAAGACATCAACCGAAATGTAGAGAAAAAACTGTACAAATTCAAACGAGGTGTGGGATACTGTTGACCTTGCCGTATCGCTCAGCTTCAAAGATAGTTGGATCTTGAAATAAAACAGAATTCGGCATCTAACAACATGCTAAGGTATCCAAGCTACATGATTTCGCAATGAAAGCTTTAAAAAGGGGCTTTCAGAGTCCTGGGAAAACACTTTTACCGGGTGTCGAATAAGCAAAGTAGGAAATGTAAGGTTAAAATCAGGTGAGCATTGAATTTACAAAGCATAAAAGGATAAGATGTCCTCGTTAATTAAATTCGCGACGGACTACTATTTGTGATCCGTGTCTGCAGGCAATGGCAAGGAACTATCAACCGTATAGCTTTACTCAAGATTAACGAAGCACGAATTGGATGAAGAGAATTTAGGTAGAATGGGTGTGAATGGGATTGGAGAAAAAAACGGGGTTTAGAATCCTATTTTAGAAACTATTTCGTCTTTCATCTTGTAACACATACTCCAAATATGGGATAGGAAATCTGCATTCAAAATCTTCTATTTTTATTCTATGCTCTATGAACAAACTTTGGAACTGATGAGAAATACTTGACGATCTCGGCTACGAAGCAGGCCACTAATTGCAATTTGTACGTGTGGACATTTACAGGCTAATTGAAATTGTTGGTTATTAATTCTTAATATTAAAAATATCAACCATTTTGACATTTTAATCAATTATTGATAATACACCTGGAGGTTTTGGACAATCTAATACTGAGTGATGTGAACCTTGTGAAATGTTGTTTTCCAACTCCACTTGAAAAAAATTCTTGATCTTTCTAAATTTGCTTTCAAATACAATATCGAGTGCTTAAATGAAAAGACTTTTCGAGATTACTTAATACTAAAAAGTAAAATCTTTTTCCCGGAAAAATCTTTCGATTAAATGCTTTATTCATCAATCTATTTATAATGAGACTTTTAAATGCTTTCATTAGCTTAAATGGTTGTTTTACTAGGATGCTCGGTTTAGTGGATTATGGTTGAAATGATACTTAAATGCTGTGTTTCATAAGGTGCTTAGATGTTTTGTTTGAAAAGATCCCTTGATTTGCTGTTTCGCTCAATAACATGTTCAGATGCTCTGCTGAAAGAGGTCCTTTGGTTTGAGGATTTATTTAATATGATACTTAGGTGCTCTTGCTAATACTACTACGAGTTGCTTAGCTATCTAATAGAATACATTACTAGAAGAGATCATTTATCCGAAAGTCATTTTATTCAATATGTACTCTAATATTTTAACTTTTCAATGACTTTGAGTCCTGGAAAATTGACTAATTTCCTTTTGCTAAGCTTAGAGCAAGGCAATCTAAAATCCTTTTCATTTCATGTGTGGTGGATAAGATGTAATAATTTACAACACAAAGTATGAAGTTATGAGATTGGTTTAAAGAATAGCACAAAAAGAAAAGTGTTTAGCCTAGATTATTCAAAATGAATACGTTTTCACTACTCATGGACAACAGATTTAAACTCAGGTTTTTAAGGGGGGAAAGCTGTAATGGAAAATTTCACACTCCTTTTATTTATAGTATCATTTTCACTCAGCCGTCTTGGTCAATTCACCTCAAATGACAAGCGGCAAATGGATTGGCCACCCTGGGGTGACTCTGTAAATTTATTAGTCACGTATCGGCTGCCTGAGGAAATATATACTTGTTAATGATATCACCTACAATTTTATAAATCAAACGTGCGTAAATTCATATTTTTCTATGGTGTTAGTTCTCGCAGGCAAAAATCAAAGATAGAGCAAAAGATTATTGGTCTTTAAATCGAGGGTTTGCAACATTTCTTCATACACATTCATCAACAGGAGTTCAAATTTGTTACAGCGCCAAAAATACTGACTTTTTAAATTTTTGTCACTGGTAACGGTTACACTTTTGAAGTAAACACTTACTACGATCTTGGTTCAATGACTGAAACGGGTGTATGAGTGCCCAAAAAAAGGAAAATGTAAAAGTTAAAGTAGATGTCCCAGGTCTAGTTGAAACAAAATATGAGTTTAGCCCGGTAGTTAGAGCTGGTATTTAAGAACCAAGAGAAGTAAAGTGTCCATTTTAGCCTGATGATTAAATTAGAGGCATGATGGCAAAAAAGTGTCAATTTTATCTTTTAACCGATGGTGAGAGGATGGCCAAGAGAGATATTGTATCAGCACAATGGCTTGAGCTCGTTTCTGAGAGTAAAGTTCACCGTTCAGCATTCACAGGGAGAGAAATATATGAATAGGAATCAAATGTGATTTTAAAATTATCTATCACAAGATGTTGACGATTGGGCAGTAATTGTCTCCAATCAATCTCTATTTTTCTAGTGAGCAGTAATCTAGAGAGAATGACGGGAATGTGGAGCAGAATCGAACTGCAAAATCTCTGTCTCGCTTACTCTACCCTGCTATCCGAAACTACAGCGTTCAAATAAAAAAAATTCATGAGTCGAAATGGCTCAAACCGAATAAACAATTACTGTTGATTTATTTGTCAATTTTTTTCAAGCGTTGTAGGATTCGGAAAATGGTTACGATGGTACGTTAAGCATCGGCAATTCTAGTGGTGAAAGGCGGAAGAGACTACGGTATATGAGAAACATAAAGCGGGTGCGCACTGTCTCTAAAACGATTTACTACAAAAAATGCCGAGGGTAATTTTCGCTTTTTTCGTAAAAGTGGCATGAATCAAACTTTGAACAAACATTTCTTCTGTGTCGACTTGAAAAAAAGATGTGTGTTTAGACGCTGATTGATGATTGTTTCAACAAGAATATTTGCAAAATCAGTGAAACACAAACTTTTAAACCTCTATTCCCTCGCCATTTAACCTTGTGCCAAACTGAGCAATGATTTTCCAGGTCCTTAAATTTAATAGTAAATCAACGTTATTCTCTGAACGATGAGATCCAGTCGACAAACGCGCCAATGGACAGCAGGATCTTGTGCCACGGAAAGTGTAAGTTGTGTATTGAGTTCCTTGACTGTCAGTGAACTGGAAGGGCCGACAGGCAGATGAAAGTAAATTGTTGGGCAAGAGCAAATGGAGATTCGTTAAACTTGTAAGTAGTCTCCCTAATAGCCCTTTCACGATGGAATCTACAGAAAGCAAGAATAAAAAAAGAATGAACGAAAGCAGAAAAGAAGATTTAAGGATGGGAAACACAAAAGATAGGGAAGAAAAGGAAAGAAAGAATATAAGAAAAAAACAATTAAAAACGGGGAGAAATAAATGGAACGAACGAAGAAAGGGAAGAAGAAAGTATGAGCAAAGAAAAAAAAAAGAAAGAGAAGAGTATGAAAATGCGAATGGAAAGAGAGAAAGAAAGAATGAGAAATATTTTGCCAGAGAGGGTGGTAAACGCTAAGAGAGAGAGAGAGAGAGAGAGAGAGAGAGAGAGAGAGAGAGAGAATGAAAAGGAAAAAAGGAAAATAGAATGAATAGGAATTTTTTAAAAAGTGCACTATATCAAGAGAGGGAACCCCATCCAAATCACAGGAAGATGAGGAAAGATAGTGAGAATTACCAAATCAGTCAACATGTGTACGTATGTGTGTGTGTGCGCACACACGCACAGGCGGATGCACACGTTCACAACTTTCTCCATTGCTGAAGACCTTCATGATCTCCAAAGAATGCTAGATGAACTGAATGAAGAAGCGTGAAAGCAGGCCTTCTCATAAACTTCTGTAAACCAAATGTCATGTGTAACAAAAACGTAGAGGACAAAGGCACAAGAATCAGAATAGAAAAATGGATAACGAATCTCCATGAAATGCTCAAAAGACGAAGCAATCATGCGTAGAATGACTCTAATTTGACAAGCTCTCGGTAGAACAAGCCCTACCTTCAAGAAGAAATAATATTCATCCAAAAATGAAGAGTATACAACCAATTCATCCTTCCGATAGTCACCTATGGTGCTGAAATGTGGAATTTCACTAAAAGATTGACCCTTAAGCTGGGAACCATGCAACCTGCACAAGAGAGAATCATGCTTAACCTCTAATGGGGAGATCATCAGACTGGTTAGTTAATCACAGGAAAGATAGGGGCCAGAGATATGATAGAAACCATTAGAAAACTAAAATAGCAGAAATTATAATTTTTTGCAGATAAACCATACTTATTTCATAATTTCTTTATTCTGGGGCGCTCAATGCTTTGATGTAGAGCTAAGGAATGAAATTACGAGTCTAATGTCCCACTTACAGTGCCAATTAAATTAGTTCTATCCGTTGAAACTTGGCAGAATGGGCAGATATTTGGCCAACGCATTCGCTTTTATAGCAGTGATACAGTGCTTTCGCTTTTTCTTGAATTCAAATATTTAACGGTTAAATTTGTTCAGTGGACAATGGAGTTATCTCTCTTAGATTCTGGATAGATAGAAAAGGTGAATGTTACTGTTAGTTTTGTCTTCGTCTACTGCTTTTGGCTGTAAGCCTTACTTCTTATTTAGATAACCTGTTCATGGTTATATCTATATCTACTCTTTCGGTTTTTATTTCAAGTTTTAGACACGAGTTGCGTTATGTTTCTCCTGTTTTTCTAAGGATGAATTTAGTTTCGTGTCTGTATGTAACTCTTGTTTGGGATTTAGAATATAAAAAAAAAACGTTTTTTCGATTGAATATCATCAAATTAGAATTCTGTTCAAGACATAATAGGCACTTTGATTATAAACATTTACAGGAGATTTTTTTTAATTTCTGCTCCACCATATGCGTTTTCCTCTTGTTTTCAAGTTTCCAGTAAAACAAAAATTGCAGAGAGAGATGTCGTTCATATAATCCTCATGAGTGAATTTTTTTATGTTGTTGGCTAGTCTGGTTTTGAATGGAGGTTATGAGATCACAAACTGAATTGTTAATTCATTTAGTTTTTCCTAAGTGGAAATCTGTACCCTGGACGCTTAACCAGGAGTTAGACATTTGTTCCCTAATTTACAGCATTGGAACCTTTTACAATAGCATGATTCGTTTTTTTTATTTATCTTATTCTTATGGGTTTTTTTTATCGAAGTTGCCATCCGACTATATCCTATTTCTATCGTAATCTTGTTAAAAATTTTATGAAGCCTATTATTTTGTGAGAAATGCTTTTTAACAAGATTAATATATATTTTGCCGAAGTTTTATATAACCTGTTTATCAAAAGGGGTGTAAACCAAATTTTCTGTGTGGAATTCAGATACGTAGATATATATATAAGTTACCTAAACCCAGCAACAGTGCTTGGACCGGTATGTTGTGAGTAGTGGTGATTGTAATCTAAATCGAGCAATAGTGTTTCAACCAGTCTATTGTGGGTTGCAGTGATTAACAACAAAACTAAATTGCTTGCTCAACAAATGATATATAGGTGAAAAAAGGTGGGTTTTCTCAACTTCCAGGTGAATAACATCTTTTGATAGCTTGCTGTGTTTTAAACTAAAAGGATAATGATCAATGAAAAAGTGCTTCTTTTGACCTTTGATAAGGTGTTATCACTAAAAATAACGAACAAAAATGAGCATGAACGCTACTGGATATGAAATGAATTACCAATTTATCATGAATTTCTTTGTAAATTGATCCCCCACCCACTAAAAGTTATTTTAGATGGGAATTTTCAAAAAATCTTTTTTAAAAACTAACGTTTTTCCTCATCACTGAAGGGAATGTGTGGAAAGGATTCCAAGTTCCTGCGATGAACAGTTAAGGTTGTGCGATGTCCAAATGCATGGATATGTAGATACACAGATACATGTAAATGTCAGAACAAACGAATAGCCAAAACCAAACAATTGTGTTTAAACCGGTCAGTTGTCGATAGCGGAAATTGAAGAGAAATTGCAATATATAAATATTGCAATATATATGCTTTGTCGAAGCTCAGAGCGAACGACCAAACGAACAAAATTATTTTTAAAAATGGAAGAAAAAAGAGGATGTGAAATAGAAGGGGGCAAAAAGAGAATAAAAGCGTCAAAAAAAGAGGAGAAGAAGCAAAAAGAATAAGGAAAACGATAGATTTAAGAAAAAATGAAAGAGTCAATAAAAAAATTTAGAATGAAGCAAAAAGGTAACGAAAAGGGTATAAAGAAAAATACAGAATAAGAGAGAGTGGTGTAGGGGAAAATGAAGGAATCAGAGTATGGAAAAAGATAGAAAAAAGAAAGTGAGAAAGAGAAAAAACGAAATTTTAAGGGAAAGAGTGAGATGTATGAAAGAGCTGAGAAGGAAAAAAGATTGAAACGTGCTGGGAAACAATGAATTTTGAAAGAAAAACATGCTACATCGAACCGTTTCTAATGTCACCTGAGTATTCCGCTAAATATTCTCTTCATTACCTTTTTTTCCACTTGGCTACCGTAAGAAATTCCAAGGGAAAGAAAGTTCCACTGAAGCTGAATACAATGCGCAACACAAGCGTAAAACAACTCCCAAAAATCTACTGATATTATTTCACTATTTCAAATAATTCTTCCTCTTTTTGGTCTCGTATCAATTACTAGGTTCTTCGTACGTCCGATTTCTTGTCTCTAGAGCACGATTCAATCATACTGATAGCCACGTATCCTATAAGTACACAATCATATGAGTACAGCTGCTGATAATAAGTTTTATCAAAGAGAGCAAGAAAGAAGAGAAGGAAAGTGGGAAAAATAAATAAAGAAAGAAAACAAGAAAGAAAGAATGGGAGGAAAGAAAGGGCCAAATAGTTGAAAGGAAAGAAATATGCAAAGAAATTCGAAGGAAGAAAACACTAAGAAAGAAAGAAAGAAGCAGCGTAGCAAAATCAAAGAAAGTGTAGCAAATGAACAGAGAAAGAAAGGATCACGGAAAAGAAAGACGGTAAAGAAACGAAAAAAAAAAAACAAATAAAGAAAAAACACGTAAAAGAAAGGAGTTTGGGGGGAGGGTAAAGAAAAACATTCAACAATATTGACACGTTTAGTGACAATCATCAAGCGTATTTTGAGAAAGAAATCCAAGACCCGATAAACAATTATTCCAAAATTCTATCTGAAAAATTGAAACAGACAAGATCAAATTTTTAGAACCGAAGGAAAAGATTGTAGATGTGGTGAAGCTGGCTAGTCATATTCCATTTTTATATCATTGCAAACAATACGGCACAATACCATTCGGTATCACAACTTCATCGATAAGAGCAACCAAGGGCTTACTGGAAGTCTAAAAGTAGGTGGGCAAACACCTAAAATCGGCTCATTACTGTCGGCCAGCGGTTCCAAACCTGGGGTCCGTGGAAGTCAACGTGGAATGGAGCCACAGAGGTATCAATGGGGGCTCAATGAGGTTGGGAAGAAGTCAAACCTGTTAAAAGCTGTGACCAACAGACAAGTAGTGTAAAATGCATCATCATCATCATCATCGTCATTATAATCCTCATCATCATCATCATCGTCATCGTTGTCGTCGTTGTCATCATCATCATCGTCGTCGTCGTCATAATAATAATAATAATAATAATAATAATAATAATAATAATAATAATAATAATAATAATAATAATAATAATAATAGTTAATTAGTGAATACAGCCCAGATCAGTGCAACCACTCTTCAGACATTCTGGTTTTTAGTTCTTAGTCTCAACATCCATTTACTCTCTTGGCGGTCTGTGATTCATATCGTTGCGATGCTTATTGAAGCACCGACTCAAAGATGTGGATGTAAATCCAACATACAACTTGTCATGTTTAGCACATTCAGCAGCATAAAAAACAATTTTTCGATTGACAGAAACCGACAGAAATTTGACATACCTTGCCAGATCTGCCATATGTCAATCGTTCTGTCTATCCCATGTGGTCACATAATTTGCAAGAGCGACTGTCTTTAAATTCCCTTTTGTGCATCTGGTGCTGATCCCTGCTGTTTCTCAGCCTTGGGTTGACAGGAGACAAGGGTTGATCGGATATTTCCATTGTGGCTATTCTATTGGGGGATTCGGTAAGAATAATCAAGCATTTTTCTGACTATTCCTGTAGAAGATGGAGGCACGTCCTTTGATCTTCCAAAGGAAGTGGATGTTTTATTTTCTTTTAATTGTTATTGGAAGGTAATAGAACCTGGCAGTTCTCTCTTTCAACATCACTGGTCATTTAAATACACTTAGCCAGTGAATATCCCCTGTTAACATAAATAGTTATGGACTTGGATATATGTTGTCAGTAGTCATCAAGAAGACTGCAAATCCCTTGAATCCTGATATATTGCGATGGTAGGTTCGATCTAATAAAATAATCTAAATTACCAGAAAGTCTGTGAAAAAATGTACGAGTAGCAGTGGGTTTGCCATAGAGTTTGGTTATTAGAGAATCAGTTTGAATTTCACTCTTGCGTCTAAAAAAACTTACAATTTTGAAAATTCAGTGGTAGATTTTATTTTTGACAAAGGATTGTAATCGGACTGTCAGCACTAAGATGAGTAGATTGTAATTTAATATATGGAAACAACTCACGGATGTGATTTATCCCCAAATCAATTAAACGGTTGCAATATTCTCCCCCACCTAAAATGTGTTCTCTGCCGATGTTCATGAGATTTAAAGTTTTAATCTAAATACTTTCGGAGGTTATTGAGTTCTAAGCAAGACTACCTCTTCCGTTATTTTTGCATTTGCTATAAATTTCATATAAAAACAAGTTTGCATTTTATCAATTCAGCAATTAAGTATCTTTCCATTTTGATGAACTGCAACTTAAAAGGTTTATGCACTGGTTTATATTTTTTTAGAAATTAATTTTATCAGAATATTGACAAGCACTATCATGCAGTTTAGACGAAAAGAGTGATAAGTGGCAAAACCCACAAAACTTGTATAAAAGCTAATATATTGTTAAAAAAAACCCAAACACACAGCGTTAACGATGAGATGGATAATTTGCCTATGAATTTTTTTCCGAAACGGACACAGCTTCTAATATTATACCCCAAATCGATTAATTATCGAATTCAGATAAGATGTTTGGTACTCATTCTTCTATAAATGCATACTTTCATGAAAAGTGTATGTTATAAGAAAAAATCACCCTTCATATTTAATCCACCCACTTCATTTAATTGTATGACATGTGCATAGCATGTGGTAACTAAAAATATCAATAACTTTTCTAAAGAGAAAAGTTCCTGCATAAATTAAATCAGTTTAAATAATGTTCGAAACTAAGTCGAATATGTAGAAAGTATGATATAAAACTAAAATATTGCTTTGTTTGGAAAGGTTCGAGCTTTTTTTTTTATTGAAATGGGTTGTAGGCTTGGAGGTCATGGAAGAACCTTTGTCCTTAAAATTGAATTTTAAGGATTCAAAAAATTTTATCGATGAATATTTTTTGACATTTTAAACTTCTTTATTCTCTGTGAATACTTTTGAAATTCTATCAAATAAAACTGTTTTGATAATCCAGAAATGTTAAAATTAATAAAACCTAATGTTTCAAAGGTTATTAACTAAATTTTTTTATCCAAATCTATTGATGCCTGGAATAAAATAAGTGGATTAGCTCTCTTATTTGCCTTCGGTTAGGAACTCTTCGGGAATATAGTTAAAAACCGGTCCCAGTGAAATTTCTAAAGCATAGAACCATTTTTCTTGATATGAAACACAATTATCAGCAAGAATAATTGCTCAAACCACTTAACACACTTCTCTATTACCATAAGATATTGAATCCTAACCAATGGAATGAAGTAGTTAATATTGTCCTGACAATACGTACCAATTCCAATTTCACATAGTTTCAAAATGTCCCTGTAAATAGTTAAATTTCAAAATATTTTCGGACGCTCACAGCCGCCCAACTTTCGATGCCCTTGAAGAATCGCTGCGTAAATCAGTGGTTCCCAACCTCAAAATTATCAAAGCTTCGGATTATTTATTTTTTTCCCCACAGAATCGACGCTTTGAAAAGGTCTGTCTGCTCAACAGACAACAGACAAAAGCCGAAACTGATTCGGATCAGGGGTGCAAATATTTGGTTGACATCCTGTATGATTTTTTCTGTGAGTTCTTGCTTCTTTTCCAACACTAAATAGATAAACGTTTTTCTAATAGTTTTCAATTATTTGCATGTGTGCTCTCATATTCCTATCAACAAACCAAACTGAATGATTCTGAATAGATTCCTAATTTTAACACTCATACCTGTGGACATTCAATGTTAAAATTAGACATAAATAAAATAAGACATCCAGAATTCACGAAAGAAAAATTCCGGTGAAAATTTTGGTAGAAACAGTAAGAGTCATTGAAAACTAAAAAAAGGGGGAAAAAATGCTCCATCATACAGATCTCATTTGAAATCAACACAGATCAATTTAGTGGTCCAGATTCAACATTTGATCAATAAAAATTGTACTACACATTCAGCGTGTATAGAGAATTGAACCCCAACTTCTTATATAAAACAAACGTCAATTCCATGCTGTCAAAAACGAGGCTGGGCTTAGCCAAGAAACATTTTTGTATAGGAATGGAAAGAGATTACCAGCAGATTAACAACTTGTTTCTTTTGTTGACAGAAGACACACCAAAAAGGCAGATAATAGAAGGCTCTATTCCCAAAGTGAATAAGTTTTATTTTCTTACTGTCTACAAGTGGCTTGTTTATACTTGATGGTCATTTGAACGTGTAATTGTATAATCTAACTTGATAGTAAGAAGAGTATGTGTCATATCTTTTCAAAATGTTGTTGATATGGTAAATTTTAGAATCTGTGTATGTGATTTTTTAGGATATTTAGACCATGCAGATTATGAATTTGGTAGACTCCAAGTGAAATTTTCTCATAAATGGCCGCCGTTCAAAACATAAAAAAATTCTTCTTTCTGGCAATGTCACGGCAAAAAGAAGGGGGTTAAAATCGTGGTTTTATTCAAAATGTTTTATATTTCATCATCGATTCAGTTTTAACCTTGAAAGACTCGCCCCAGCTTGAATAATTCGAAATAGAGGACATCAGAAGCATAAAAATCGTTTTCGGGGTATTAGTCTTAGAAAAGTTAATCAATGGTATTTGCGATCCGAAACTTTTGTTTGGTGGTCAAAGCAATCTGTTAACAAAATCAGCCACCGCAAATGAGTATATCACACTTTTATCACAACATTTCTTTATACATCTACAGACCCTACGAAAGAACTATATATATGCATATATAAAAACCAGACATGAACTCACTTCCCATATGGAAAATAAAATACAAGCAGTGACCAACACCTGAACGAAGAAAAGAAAAAAGAAAGATTTATAAATAGAATTAGAGGAAGTTATTCCACCCAAAGAAAATTAAACATCCTCATCCCCCGATAACGTCCTGAATGAAGATTCAAATAAATCGAATCATTGATCTGGAGAAACCAAAACAAGGCATAAACATTAATGTGTTTATGCAGCAAATACATTATTCCTTTATATATATATATATATATATATATATATATATATATATATATATATATATATATATATATCCAAAATAAGCAAACTTTATTCTCTTTATTCTTTATTGTTACTTTTTCAAAACATATTGGACAAAGAGTACGAAAATTTGAGGATTTCAAAGAAATGACATAACTATTTCAGTCTGCTTAAAGGTAATTTAAGAACCTGCCTGAGCCATTGAATGTATGAATACATCCCAAAGAGTAATCTATTCATAATGGAGTATCTTTCTGCCCAAGAGTAACTTTCCTTGCACATATTCATGGAGCCGACATTTGACTAAAATAGACAGAATCCCGTGAACTATAACCTATGTCCCTTTTGTTAAAAACAAACATCTAACGAGTAATTGCAAAATAAGAGCGACCAGGAACTAAGGACTGTAAAGGGAGCAACTTAAAAGAATTAGCTGCTTGGTGAAAATGATGGAACTATCGAACGATTAAAGAAATCTTTAAAATCGATCGTACGTCTGAAATAGTGTGACACGGACAATATTAGGACCATTTCACTGGTCAGGAGAGTATAAGATTACAAGATAAATTCAAAAGATACAACTTGCATAAGCGTGCAAAATCCATCGGCTACGCCATCAAGGTGCTCTATCTTCTCATTGACTGGAATGAATGCCAAACTGACGAGTCAAAAGATTATCTTCCTTCTGTAATGTCTTCTGGCTTGAGTGACCGTATACTCAAAACTGCACCTTCAGATTATATAGTTTCTGTTAGACTAGCAGATGTAAATGATTTAATAGCATGTAAAGAGAATTATCATTTAGATTGCTAGTGAGCATTCGATAGATCTACGTAGAGAACAAAGAAAGAAAGTGAAGAGGCAGATCTTGTTATCCGAACTTGGAAATGCTACGAAAAAGGGCCATGCTTTCCAGTTAGTTGATATTACGAAACGTTACCCTGAATTGGCCGAAGACTCATCGATCACAATCTCTAAGTCATTTCAAGTAGAAGAGCAATGTTTACATAAACTTGTATCTCATCTTCATGGTGAATTTCACTTGTTTCCGCCTTTTGAATGTTAATCTTTCAAAGAGACAAACACTGCTAATTCCAATTCAATATCATGCCGTTTCTCGAGGAGTGCAGGAAAATTAATTCTATCATGATGATGTTAGCATTCAAGCGTATAGACCGGAGAATGAAGACATTCTTGGTCCTTGTTCACTGTGTTTCAAAGATACGTGGTGATATTCTCATGAAGCCTGGTCATAGAGGATTGTCAGTTAGAGAGATGAAGTTTGGCGCATATCGGACAGTTTATTTACATGTTTTTGATATTAGTACATAGTGGTCAGGGAGTTACCAAAAGTGATCTTATACATGATAAGGATTGCAAAGGTCAGAAGCAATTCACTGGATGTCATTTGTGGTGGTGAGCAATGGTAAGTGAGTAGACACCGAAGCATTTTGGTTTGTATCAAGCAATTAGATCAAAGGATCTAGTTTGATTTATTACATCGTGCCGGACATCGTGCCGGGCATCGTGCCGGACATTGTTTGAGCTATAAACAACTTCTGAAAGTTGACTCTGCGATTGCATGCCATACCTTATAGTCTATGGATCGTGCTACAGGTGCAGCTGTACCGTATAATTTTGTTCCTAACGACTGCATACCCTTTTCAGTAAAAAAAACATTGATATCTTTGACAGATCTCTTGTTGCAAAGATTCCTACTATGCTCAACAGATGGCAGCCTACCAAAGATCGATTACAGGTTAGCATGATTCTCTTACAAATGTACAGGTATCTCCAAAAACTACTTTGGAAGGTCCGGTGATTAAACGAAGAGTTATTACCGGCAATAATTGAAGGTAAAGCAAATCTTGTCTTTTGAGAGTTAGTCAACAGAATTTGCTTTGATGTTGAACAAAGCAATGTTGAAAAGTAGGCAAAAGCATGCCTTTGAAATACATCGTCAAAAGTTGGGAGATAAACCAAATCAGACATGCTTTAATCAGCTAAATTCAGAATCGGATCAAAAGCAAACGTTCATGGGTCATATGCCCATTATACTAAAACCACCTTATGAATATTCTACAATGAATACAGTTGTGTGCATATCGGTTTCAGAACCATTTGGGAACGGCACACTGTCATTATACTTGATTAAGGGCTGTATTGTAAACTCATTGAGTTGAATTAGAATATTCCTGAATTTACAAATAACCATAAAACACGTGTTGAGGTCTCCATATATCTTTGAATATTTTGAAGATTAGGGAGCATATGACAGGAAGTGGGTTGTGTAAAGCATGGATCAATAGTTTTATAATTTGACTGGGTTTATCAGAGCTTGTGTTTTCTGAAAAGAATACAAGAAAGTGAAACGAGATCACAAGCAACCGTTTCAAGCACTGGCGTACTGATGCTGAATTTTTTCGGAAATTTGGCCGAACTCAACAGTGATCTTTACTGAAGTATCAACTTTCAACGGAGATTCTGCAGAGTTAGTAGCAACAATCAAAGGGGACACGTACCAGGATGTTTTTCTGTGTGCAATAAGGATGCTAGAAGAATAGTAACTTCAAGTTTTAGTGTCTATATATGAAGCTCGTATCAATTTGGCCCATGTTCACCCGAGCGTAAAGAGAAGGAAACAGGGACTCACACCTAGCATCTTATATATGTATGGTTAAATTTTCCTACCGCTACGATCACTACAATTTATGCCCGATGAGGCACTATCTGTATAGCTGAAATGAAGAAGCTTCCATATGAAGTAAGACGGATTCGATAAAGAAAGATTTGTTGTAAAAATCTCAACAATTAAATTCAATGAAGTGAAACTGGACCATGTACAGGAATGGCTTAATTGGCACTGGAAATTAAACTTGGGATAACTAAAATCATTTTTGGCGTGAATGAGATGGAGCTTATCATTCAATCTTGTGTCCCATCTCGCAGAAAAATCCATGAAATGTATGTCATGCTGCTTGATATGACAATCGCTGTTGAATCAACCTCAGCAAGGATTAAGAGAGACAACGTCGATGAAGATACGCTGCTAAAGATTTTCCAGTGATTCGAAATGTTAGCAAAAGGTAGTTCTAGAGACACACAGCACAATATTGCAACGAAAGACCTGGAAAACCATGAAAATCAAGAATTCCTCCTGCATGCAACTGACCCTGGTCAGCAACAATTTTTAAGCTTTGTTGCAGGAAGATTGATAATATCTGACACAGAAACAAATGTATCCTTCGATGAAAAGAAGCAAAGCATTTACCTTCATAAGCCTTTATGGAGTCCTGAGAACCGCGGAAGAGAAAAAGAAGACAGTATTGAAGGCTGATCGAAATGTGCCGATGCAGTTGATTACTGTTCATGTCGATGGATGTTAAGTTGACCTTCAAAACTGGTCGTCTCATGAATTAATGCCAATACCTTTTTCTCTTGTTGGAATGAACAGTTCCATTTTTGCCCTGGAAAGAAGTCTGCCGTAATGAAGGTACTAACAGACGATATTAATTTTTCCCGAAACCATTTACTTACAGGGGAAAACTGCTTGCATTATAATAGATGGTCAAGCTTCGGTAGTAACTCTAAGCCAATCAAGTGCTTGTGATAGATTTGATGATCTAGCAAAACACCTTCGTCAGCACGGTCGCTGAAATTGGTAAATGGTACCAGACGATCGACGCTGTCTCTGACTGCTATCGTCAACAATCGATTAGAGCCATTAAAAGACAACGACGTACAAAAATAATCGATCGGTTTGACCTGTTATTGAGAGCAGTGAAGTACCACACCCAAAAAGTTGGTCAAACTATAGGCTTTAAAAGAAAATAGAGCAGATTTCACACATTATTTCAAAATTTTTTATTAGATAAGCATCTGCTAGGAAAAAAAAGTCACCTCAAGAGGATACCAAAATAAACTTATGGTGTTGCAATCATTAAAAAATTCCACCAGTATCATGTCTTGCCGCACTAATTACGAAGAGACAGGCACAAGACTTCATGCAACCAATGCTAGATATAGTAAAGTAATTGTTGCTGCTATATATACCGACATGCTAATGATTCTGCCACATTGCAAAAATGCTCTACAATGATCTTTGGATAATGGCAGGGACGTCAAAGAGGATATATATATTCCAATAAAGAAACTTTCCATACTATTCCAGAAGGTTCTCTAAGGGTGCTTATTCCGTTTCAAGCCATTGCTGAATTTGACACCACTTGATATCTGCTTATACCTGCTCGGTCACACAAGTAGAAAGTATCTAAGGTTCACGTTAACTACTCCAGAGCCTTGAAGAAGGAAATACCAATGGATATCCAGAAGGCGGAAAATCTATTTGCCATGTTTACGTTGCTGGTTATGTCGATACTACAAATGAGTGCAAAATATTTACCAAACAGCCAAACATGAAAAATTGCCCCCTACAAGTGTTGCAACACACACAGAAAGAGCTTTATCCAAACTCTAATGTCTATGGATTTTAAATGAGAGCTATCTCATGACGGATTTAAGCCAGTGCTAATTACTGAAAAAAACCATACTAGACGCTTTTCTTGAGATGGTTGTATATGCAGAAGGTCAAAGCTATCAAACATAGTTTTATGGCGCTGCAAACGCCCTCCAGAGGATAATACCTCTTGCATGAATGATCTGTAGCAATTTTTTCAAGCAACTGATACGTAACGTTTCAAATTGGTTCACGTGCAGAGACTTTACCATGCTCATGAACACATATATCATATACTTGGTACGGTGGTGTACAACAAACATGTCAGAAATAGATACACAACGATCGAAATCGAAAACACAAAGCTGGAAAAAGTAGACTACTACATCTACTGAGGACAACGAATCTCCATGAAATCCTCAAAAGAGGAAGAAATCAAATGAATAATCACTCCAAGATGGCAAGCCTACAACGGAGAAAGCCCAACCTTTAAGAACCGAAAAATCCCATTAGTTCTAAAAAGAGAATCATACTCAATATCATATGGAGAAATCACAGGACAGCAAAGTATTTTAGGGGGGAAAACAGGAGCCTGGCACATAATAGAATTCATTACAAAACTAAAATTTCAATAGACTGGTCATATTGCAAAACTGGACAACACGACTCACAACATAAATTCTCAGAGATCAAATGCGAGACAGAGGCCAACAGAATGAGATAGCGAGACAAACTTGACTGGTTCAGAAAGTATAAGCTGTGCAACACAATTGATAGAGAGGTGTGAAAAATCTCGGATAAGGTCTATGCTCAACGCTGGACGATTAAAAAAAACTGATTTTGAAACCAATTATTGATTTTCTTTTCATTTGTGACGAATATTTTCAGTGATTCGGACTGATCTGAATGTTCACCCAATTTATGATTCAATCGTATCTCAGCCATTTCGAATATTTTTCCAATCAAATTATGTCTATGTCAACATAAAATGATGAATCAAATAATAAAACATTTTGAATCAAAAATATCATAAACTTTTCTGACCTCAGTTTGCTAAGGATTGGCCAAATCCGCAATCAGCGTGTTCGGAGAACCATAAAACACCCAAATCCTAGCTCCTACTCAAAATGATTCTTGTATCAATTCATTTGAGAATTGGAACGAATACCACAAAAGTCAGCGAAAGAATGCCCCAATCGTCTATCTGTCTTGATTATCTGCACTTCTTGCCTGTTTTGAAAGTCTTATTCTTTTCGCTCTCCTTTTTCCTTTCCATCATTTTCTTTTCTTTCTTTTCTTCCGTATTTCCTCTCCGTTCAGTTATCCAATCACTGATCTTTTGTTGGATTCTTCCTTTCTATTTCTTCGTTTGTTTTTTTTTCTACCTATTTCAATCTTTCATTTTATTTCTCACCTGATTCTTTCCGCCTTTCTTTCTTTTTTCAGTCCTTCTTTTTTCCATCTCTCTGTTATTTATTCATTTGTTTATTTGCTCACCTGATCCATTTTTCTTCTCTGTTTCTTTTTTTCTTTCATTCTCATTCTTTCTTTTTTTTCCGCTTTGTTTCTTTCTCCTTTTTTTCCTCCATTCTTTATTTCTCTAATCGTTTCTTTCCGCCTCCTTCTGTTTCTTTTTTTCATTTCCGTTTTTATTCAATAATATATTTTGTTTATGTTTTTCCTTATCAGAGATCTTCAGTGTTCCTTTTAGTCATCATAAACGTTTACGGTCTTAGTTATTTTGTTTCCTCCTTTTTTTTCTCACCATTCTCCCTTTCACCTCCACCCTTCTCCTGTCCCCCTCTCTCTTAAATCCCACTAATCCACGTTCTTCTCTCTCCCTTATTTCTCTTTTTTTTCTTGCTCTTGTTTGCTTATCAGTTCTTTTACTTTCCTTTACACCTTTCTTCACTTTCATAATCTTCATTTCCTCTGTAAAACATTTTTCTTTTATGCATTTACTTCACATAGTCTACTGGGTGGCCAATTTAGTTGTACCTTTTCTCACTGGGTCCTCTGGTAGTTGTTAGTGTTCAGATTAAAATCAGGATTTGTATTGATAATTTTTAGGCATTGGAGGGAATTACGAAAAACAATCTTACTATTTTGCCACATGTTGCAAGAAGCTACCCTTAATATATTAATATCATCGATTTCACATTCATCATCATTCATTTTGATTTCAGTGATAGACCAAAGCTTTTTCCAACTCTCCTCATGACGTCCGTAACTGTGCTAATCGCTGCCAGCAAGCCCTTTTATGATATCTCCCCATGTTTTGACTGGTATCCTATTACTGTGTTTGGCATTCATTATGCATCATTCAATCAACCTTTTGCCAAATCTGATATGCTAATTCTTGATATGTGTCCTGTCAACCTCCTTTTTCGATGCGTAACTCCTTCTATGATATATCTTGTCTCGGATCCTCGTTGACCACTTCCTGTCTCATAGGGTTATTCCTCAAATTGCCATTTCCGTTGATCTTGATGCAACTCTGACGTTTTTTGTTCTGGCGAATTTGTTAATTTCTACTCTTCACACCGCCTGCAAAAGCATTTATTATACACTTAATGTATCAAGCATATTGGCAAGGCGCTTTTCATCATGTCTCTATTCCCTCTAAATGCTTACTTACCCATTGTTTTACGTAGTTTTATTTAATTTTCATGATTACTCTTTGTTATAAATTATATGATTTTTGTGAAAGCGTGTCTGCATGTGCACGTTACACATCAATATTATGTGCTGGTATTTAGATATTTCTATTTAATTTACATTGAAAGGGGGGAGGTACAAGGGAGAAAATAAAGTAGGGGGAAAAAGGGAAGAAAAAAAAGAGAGAAAGTAAATTACCCCCTCATCCATGCCCCGAGCTTCTTGATTCTGTTCTAAGCTAATCTTTGTGAAAAAAAAAAAAAAAAATTAAAACAAACTGGCATACTCTACCTTTACCAACAAATTCGTTTTTAATGATAGTTCATGAAGCTGGAGATCAGAAAAAGAGGCTTAATTATTCATTAAAAAATGCATTGAATACGGGTTACATTCTGAAGTAAAAAATGATGTATGAAGTATTTCTAATGTTATATAGATGTAGAAAAATTAAATTATGTTCGAACAATTATTTTGCTAAGAAAAGGAATGAAATTAACTTGAAGTAACAATGTACTAATCACTTCAAATCAATCCTTCGATTATGATGAGCCATTCTCTTAGTCTTTACTGAACGATTCAACTTTTAATTGCTGTGTTGAATCATTTTCACGATTAATTTCACGATAGCGAATGCATGTTTTTATTAAATATGAAACATGTTTTGTCCTTCTTTCATGATTTAAACTTCACATTCGAATTTCGATTGCCTTTTCAATGTGCTTAAAAGTTTAATTGAGTCTTTTTAATCGTAAGTACTGCTGTGCAATAATACATACCGCCACAAAGACAAGTAAGAACCTAAAAACTCATCTATCGACTGTCACTTACATACAAACTTGACACAGTACTATTCACTCGTGATTTTTACAGCGTCCAAATTGAACAGAAATGGGATGTCAAATAATTTCTATTAAATTTAGATGTTTTCCTGATGTTTGTAAAGTCGGGAATTTATTAAACAGGAGTTCCAACGAATGAGACATACTTGTAACTGTGATGAATAAGAAAGCAAATTCGATAAATATAAACAAATGACAGTGAACAGTAAGTTAACATCTACACAAATGAAACATTTTTTTAAACGAAATAAAAAAAAATGAAAACTTCCAAACTATGAATGTGAAAGAAGAGGAAAGTAAGCAACATAAAGAAAGAAAGACAGAGAAAAGATGGAGTTACCAAAAAAAAAGAGAAAGAAAAGGAAAGTACTCAAATAAAACAGTATAAAAGAAAAAAAGAACGGGAGAATGCAAGCAGCAAAGCAACAAAAAAAGAAGAATGGAAGAACTTAAGACAGAAAGAAAGAAAGGGAAAACCACTAAAATGAAGAAAGGGAGAAGTGAACAATGAAATAAATGAAAAGAAATAATAAATCAAGGGGAATGCAAAAAGAAAATCAAAGAACAAAAGGAACGTGAGCAATTTTGGAAATAAAGCTAGTTCTCTTTTTTTCTTTTTTTTTAAAGGACATGAACAACGAAAAACGACATAAAGTAAGGAAAGACTGGCTCTGTTGGCTCCTTCTGATTTCCATAAAACACCTGCTTTATTGTCCCCGTCATGAATTGCCTGGATCGTTTGTTACGCAAAATTAACCTGAGTGCAAATGCCAATTACCAAGTGTCGTGGCTAAAGAGGTCAGTGACTTATAATCTTTGCATTTTCAATCTCATTATATTACTATACGAACACAGTTTCCTCATGGGGAGCATTTGTAACCTTAAATGATAGAAAAAATGAGAAATTTGAGGTTTTGGGGTTGCTCTCAGATGATGGGATTCTTTACGAAAACTCTATACTCGAATTTAAAGATTTTTATCATGATTATTATGTCAAGAAATTCGGTTTCATGTGACTATCGAAAGGGTGAGACTCTTAATCAAAATACGCACAACTTAATTCTAAAACCATAATGCCTCCTGGCGGCTATTGATGTAAAAACTAATCTATGATTAAATAAATGTTGATTCATTTTTTGGAAAATACTTTTCCATTGGATACATCAGCAAAGATTATCTCCCTTTAAAAACTTCTGAGATTCAAATAAGAAAAGACGATCTTGTTTCTAATATACAATAGGTTGTAACATTCTATGGTATCTGGGAAAAATATTGAGAAATCGATTTTCGTCACAAAGTCTTTTTTCACATGGATAAAATCTTTAAGGAAATTATGCACCATGGAATCAAAACTTCCCAACTGTTGGAAAAAGGCCTGGGTGGAATATTGAATTTTTTTTTTAGAAATCAAGAAGAGTAAGCTGTCTGAAATTGACTCCAGTAACAATATGAATCATAAAAAATGTAAAAGGTGTATTCCTTAGTGGAAGGCCAGTGGTCCTTTTAAACCGAGAACCTATTCCAGGTGATCGTTGTGTTACGCTTTAAAATGATTGTTCGAAATTCCTTTTAAAACTCCGAGTGCAAAATAAAAAGAGATTTTTTATGAAGATGGTATCATTGCTGAATTGAAAGTTTTAGATCTAAAGATCGCCATAGATCCCAAAACGCCTAAGTCAATTGCTAATATATCAGAAAACTTTAAAACACTTGTTTCTGGAGATGAATTAAATGGATTCAATCAAGTGACAAAGTTATCAAATATAAAAGGACTTGTACTGCATTCCTGAGAACATGTAAATTCCAGAATACTAATATAAATAACGAGACATCAGAAATGGTCTTCATCAGCCAAAATATCAATTATCATCAGACTTTATGATCAACTTTACACTCTTCGGCAAGTGCACCGAGGAATGTTTATCATATGAACATTGTTAAAACGAACAGCTCCAGAGCAAAAAGTACTACAGATATGCATCTCACCAAGTAAGCAGTAGCAAAAAATCATAATACAAAATAGGAGCCAGAAAAAAAAGAAGAGATATTCAAGAAAGTGCAGCATATCAAAAATATTCCGTGAGATTAAAAAACTAAGAATTTTAATGGAATAGTCTCAAATTATGAAGGTTTCAATGGATAATGATGGAATTAAAAGACAGTAACTTTTATTTGTAATTCTATGTAGTGCCTAACTAGTTAGTGTTAAATAATTTCTTCTAAAATTGCCTTTCTGGGTTATATGTTATCTGGGGTTTTGAGTAGAATCTAGGTTATTTGGGTGCAGGCTCCAACTTTTGGGGAAAAGGTTGCCAATAGCTCTGTCCGTTGCTTCCAGGCTCATTTGTGTATGATCTGTATAGTGATAAACCTGTGTAAAAATGGGAAAAGGATTGCTTACATAAGTCGGGTAGGATGACAAAAAGCACAAGGAAAGAAATGGCTATAAAAATTCTCAAATCTTTTGCAACTCACTGTAATTGCGCAGGAAAATGTTCTACGCCAAGCTGAAACCATTAAATGTATCACAAAAGTTCACTCGATCACTTCAACTTGGCCTAAAAAATAGATAAGAACTTCTTACAGAACCAGAAGAGAACAACACTACCACCACTAACAACAATGATTTCAAAAACAAATTAACAAGTGATACGATCTCACCAAACTTTCTGCAACCTGCTCCGAGATGCTCTTCAAAAACCTAGAGTGGGAAAACAAAGGAATAAGTATAGACGGTGAATACCTTGATAACCTCATTTGCAAACGACATCGTCTTTTCTGCAGAGAATCTCCCCGACCGCTGAAATGCTATATAAACTGAATGAAGAAAGCAATAAATTTGGTCTTTACATGAAATCCAGCAAAACAAAGATCTTGTACAATAAACATGTCGGGAATGAACGCATAAAGATCAAAATTGGAAATACAAAGCGGAACAACGTAGAGCACAACATCTACTGAGGAAAACGAGTCTCCATGAAATCAGCAGAAGAAGAAATCAAGCAAAGAATCTAAAAACGAGCGTATACAACCAATGCATCCTCAACCTAATCAAGACTCTGACTCGTAAACTGAGAACCGATGTGCACATGAGAGAATCATGCTCAATATCACATGGAGAGACCACAAGACGGCACAATATAATAGGGGAAGAACAGTAGTCCAAGAAATCATAGAAACCATTATGTTGTGAGAATGGCAGACAGTAAATGGAAATCACGACTCACAACATGGTTCCCCAAAGATCAAATGTGGAATCAAAGCTGGCAGAATATCAGATTGCGAGACGAACTCGACAGGTTCAAAAGTATTAGCTCCACGACGCTCACGAGAGATGCGGTGAATCTTTGGGAGGGCCTATCGACGGACGATGAGCGACTGATGATGATGATGATGATGATGATGATGATGATGATGATGATGATCTTTTGCAACCAGAGAAAACTTTTTTGGAACATTAAAATTTTTTCATGCAAAAATACTCTATGCCAGCATATCCTGTTTTAGTGCTATCAAAATAGATACAAGTGCATTCGTATTATGGTGGTATGACGTTTCTGATCATATGTTCCGGCCGGTAAAATCAAGTTCGGCATTTTTTTGCTCAAGTATCTCTCCGATCAATCAGGATACTCACCGTATGTTTCCAATCCATCAACTAAACAACTAATCGACAACATACATATTTTGGATTTCAGCTGAAGCAGCGCATGTTCACTTCGTACAGATACTTTGACTCGCTCAGTTGCTCTAACCCGCTTTCTCCCCTTAGCTCACCACACAATCAGCAGACATCTTGACCAAAGTTTTGTGACTGGAGTTGAAGAATGGGCGAGGAGCCATTTGGATCGACTGCCTTCCCATGACTACATCGCCTGCACATGCAATCAAAAGCTGTTACATTCATTGTCAGCATTGACATGGTTTTGTCAGTATGTCTGTAAAATACAGGCGAGCGTTATAACTTCGCTTGTTGTCTTGTCTTGCTTTAGATGTATAGATCAACTTCAAATTATATAAAGCAAGATAGAACATTGAGACTTTGCATTAAGTTCGGGATTTCTTTTAATGTTATGAAATTTGCAAAGCTATTAGGTTATAAAAATAAATTCTTCTTCCAGGTGAACATAATTAATTTATCTATGCTCTGGTTGAAATTATTTCTTCTCCTTGAGATTTTTTTATAATTACGTCAAACTTATTCCATTTATCTACTACACATTTTCATCGGCATTATTTCACAATTTATTCGATCTTTAAAAAGTTTCCTTGTCTTAGCTATTTTCATTCGTGCAGAATTCTACAGCATTCGTTCAGCTGCTCTAACCAGCTATCTTCCAGTCTGAATTTCTGAGACGAAGAGTTATTAGTATTATATATTGATTCATTCAAAGGTTTCCTCGCCTTTGATATTTGGCTGTTGTACTCTACATCCTTCTTTTTGTCCGAATTTCTGAGACGAGGTGTTGTTACAAAAAATCATTGATTCATTCAGACCAGTTTCACTGTCATTATAATTTTTGTCAAAACCTTTCGACTGCTGCAGAAATGTAATGATTTGCAACCTTTTCCGTAGATTGTGAAAATTATGCAATGAATTGGAAATGAAAAAAGTACAATCGAACTGAAATATTTCTGGGAATTCTTTAATTGGTTCTTTTTTAGTATACATAAATCAAAATGTGTTTTAGACTTTGATGTCATGAAAAATATTCGCTAACATGCAACTGAATCGTACTATAATGACTAGCTTGAAGTGATCTTTTAATTTATTTTTTAATCACATCAGGATTCAGTTAGCAATCATTCTATTGTACAGGCCATACCGAAATAGTAGGAAGGTCAGAAACTTTAATTTATAATCTATTATTAATAGCTTAATGTTTGTTTGTTTTTTATTCATATTTTGTATTAAACAAACAATTAACAGAAATTTAAATTTGTAATCTGTACTTTCACTTTTTAGTAATACTTGGTATTACTGAAGATATAAACAAAAACTTTAATTTGTGATTTGTACTATGATTGATAAAGTTTATGTTTACTTTTTTTAGCACAACTTAGTATTACTATAATGATAAACAGAAACTATAATTTGTGATCAGAGCTATTATGAATAGCAAAAGGTTTTTGTGATTTCTTTCAGTAATATTTTCTAAGGGTACTGTAGTAAGCTCAGCATGGTAACATGGTATGTGACAATAACCACCATACGCCACTGATTACAGTCTGATGCAATATATATGCGTTCGTATGATTGTACTTCAATATTTTCGTACGTCTGCTTTTGGCGATCAGAAATAGTTTATTAGTTAAAAGCACTTGAAAGATTAAATGTACATATGTCAAAGACGTATAAGACAAGCTCATCATGTACTAAAACCCACAAGACTGATTCTGGGCGGGTCATTAATATTGCACTTAGAAATATTCCCCCAGTAGATACGAAATAAAATACACTAGCATATGGAAATGTATTTTCGCCGATAACCTCCCGAGAGTCATTTACCTTGGTTGCAAACCAACGGAAATAGTGAAAAGAGTTCGTTTTTGTGATGATGCGGGTTGGAGTCACCTTTTTTATGACTGCAATTCGCTGGTTCATTTGAGGAGGGTAAACTTTTGATGACCAAAGGAGCCTAACATATTTATGGCGCTTTTCTGCCTCTTTCTTGGGATGTCTGAGACGAGAGAAAAAAATATACGCCGAATTAACTTTTGCTTGTCACAAATCATTTTGATCATTGTGTACAACCGGGAACACAAGCCATGCGTGAAGACCACACTGAAGGCCTTCTTGAGATCAGAGATAGTAGTGTTTTTCCAACCAAAGCTAGTGTTCTGTGTTCGATCCAAGGTAAATGAATGACAATTTTTCAAACCGCTCAGGTCCTCCTCACTTGGAATATTAGCGCAACATAATTTTCAAATTTTCAAATTCAGTCTCTATTTGACCTGCCGACCCACATAACTAAGCTAAGAAGATACCAAGAATCCGATCCTTCATGACCAAGCACAATTTTATGTATAAATCGATCAATCTAAAATCGGAAAGAAGTAACAATAAATTCAATCATGATACCCAATTGAGTGATATAAAAACTCAACAAGGTGTCATTAAAATTGCTCTCAGGGTAAGCTGCAATTGTCATACTTTTAATCTGAATTTCATTTTCCATGTGAAAATTCCCCGATATTTTCAATAAAGTTCATCGAATTTTAATGGTTTGATGTAATAGTTAGGCTGATGGTGACAGTCACAGCAATGGCGAATATAAACTCGATAAATGCACCAAAAATGCTTTTGTGTGTATTTATTATTCATCCTAACTTTTCGAATCGATAGTGGTGCGATTAGATTATAACTGAAAGACAAAATATCTAAGCAATTTCATTTTATTTTATAAACAATCAGTGATGATTATTGTTGGCTGGTGAAATTATACAGACTGGAGATAGATAGATAGATAGATAGATAGATAGATAGATAGATAGATAGATAGATAGATAGATAGATACATGAATAAATCGATAGATAGATAAATAAATAGATAGATAAACCGCCTCTCTGCCAGTATTGATAATCACTCCGACACCCTGCACCCAAATACACATGTTAAAGATGTTTCAAAAGGTTGATTGAATAGAGAGATATGCATTACAAACAACTAACTTGACCAAGTTGTTTTGTAGTAGTTATAACACAGGAAAGTTCTTATTTTAGCCTAAACATATTTCTTAAAGTAATAAGAATGTATGATTATTGCTTTCCAACGCTGGGATTGTCTCTTGCCATTAAAAAAAGTACGTAATATTTGCAACATTGACAATCAGATTAGTGATTGCCCTCGGCAGTGAAACATTGATGACTCTGTGCCTAATTTGCTTTGTTTATGCCTTTGTCGTTTGCTTTCTCGTGCGAAAATGCGTGATAAATTGATGAAAAGCATTTTAAAAAATACTACATTACATAAATAGATAAAGACACAGAAGTACTAGAAAATTAGACACATAGCAAATACATTTCGATACAGACAATGCAAAATGATGCATATAAGGGGAAAAAAACTACAAGAATGATTGAAAAAATCTAGAAACTACAGAGCAAGAAAAAGACCTCGCTACAATTATGGCATCAAAACTGTAGATCCATAACCATGTATCAAAAATTACTAATAGAGCTGCAAAAATGGCTGGGGAGACAAAAATCTGATTAAGTTTCCATTTAAAATATTATACACAACATACATGAGACCCAAATTAGAATATGCAGCGCAAGCATTGTCCCTTCATTGCAAACAAGATTTTTTTAAAGTTTTCAACACTGACCCCACTAAACTTTTTACTTTAGCCTCGTCTGCGTCCCTTTATTTGGACTATCCACATTTTTCAGAATTAACCCCTCTTCTTTCAACATTTCCCTACGTTTTGTATATTAGCCAGCCTCTTTTTGAAAATCAAACCCCCTTATCCCTACTTTTTTTCTACATTTGTCCAATTTTGTCAAAACATTAACCATTACTTTTCTAACAGTGTAATAGAGGAGTGGTAATATATTTTTTTTTTAAATGAATTCAACTGAACTTCATTTGATTTCCATCAACCCGTTAGGGCAGGTATATAGTTTAGTATGCCTAATGTAAATGCTTTGCTATAGAAATGTGTTGATCATCGGGAAAGAATGGTTTAATCATCTGTGGCCAGGAATTCATGCAACCACCAGTGAGAGAATGGGGCTATTTCATGTATAATGTAAATTGTATTGCAAATGATTTTGCAATAGGGACGCATTGAGAATCGAGAAGAAAGATTATCTATGGACATGAAATAATGCAAGCATTCCTAGCAGATTAAGGTTATTCTATGTATAAGGCGAATGCATTACTTATGATGCATTACTGGTGTTCTTTTTCTATCTTTCCTTACTACTATTTATCGCTATTTCTTTCACTCCCTCTCTCACCCCCTCTCACCCCCTCTTTCTCTCTCTCTCTCTCTCTCTCTCTCTCTCTCTCTCTCTCTCTCTCTCTCTCTCTGCCAATATTTCTTTCTCTCCTCTCTCGATTTCTTTATACAGTTTTTTCTCTTTCCGTCTAGAAAACCAACAGAACACACCAACACATTTATATCGCACATTATGAAATCTTCATATAATAAAATGCAAGGAATCTCCATAAAAAACACGCGTTTGGGTGCTCAGAGATGTGCATGCTTGAACCCTGTAGTACTCGAAAAAAAAATTGAAATTTACACAGAACTTCGATTCTCCCAACCCCTCAACAAAACGTGACTATTTTTTCTGGATATTCCTTCAAGATTCTACACTGCTAAATTAGCCGAATAGCGTGGAAGATATGTTTTTTCCCCTTTCTAAAATAGTTTATTTTCCTGTATAATTACGGCTGACGAAAATACGCCCCTCTGACTTGGGCTCCGGTCGGTATGCACGATATCAGTCGTCGATAAATGCCGGGTCTGTTACATAAACATTAACGAAAGTGGCGGTGGTGGTGTCGGTCGAAGGTGGCGGTGGTCGAAGGCGTGAACAAAAAAACACCATTGATAGTGGCTGAAGAAACAGAGGGTGGATGACAGAATGAGGAGAAGGTTGAAAGATGAGACGGTGAATGACGACTATTTAGAGGCAGCATAAAGCAGAAAACACGCACTAAAAAAGAGAAAAAAACTCAGACGACATTAATCATGAAACAAATCCAACCCCTCATCATACTTAGTCAGTGGATCTGCAAAAAATCCATGGATAAGTTTAATCCCCACTTGTAAAGTTGATATTTACATTGATGCATAGGCACGCAAATTCTCCAAATGAAAGAATATATATATATATATATATATATATATATATATATATATATATATATATATATATATATATATATATATATATATATGATAAATGAATGACAATATTGGAAGTTTTATTTTAAGTTATTGAAATTTTATTCATGACGTTTCGACCATTTTCTGGACATCTTCAAAGGCAAATCATGTGAGGTAAACAAGGAAACGGCTGTTTATAGCTGGAAATTATGAATTTTGTGTTGTTGTTTAGTGAACATTTAAGTACGTGGAAATGTTTGGCTATAATAAGTATGTGCACCTGATTCATAGACATTTGAAACTTACATTAGCATAAACAAAGGAAAACATGTCATTAGTCTGATAGTGGGTAAATGGAGATGGGAATTTATTATCTATGTGAGTGAAAATGATATAAGGACAAGGACGTGTATGCGTATGTGTAAGTATATATATGATACGTGATGTGTATATCATGTGCATATAATTATATATTTGTATACGTAATTTAGTTAGTATCTATCTATTTTACGTGTATATGTATGAGTGCCTATGTACTGATATACCCATACATATATGTATATAAAAAATATATTTTATAAAAAAAATATTGTGCGTTATACCTGTAGAACCAACAGCTTAGTCATAGTATACATGCACATATACATTTATGCACCCATGTGATACGATGTTGTGTGAATGTATATTAAGCTAAGATGAACATATATCTGCATACAGTTGGTCTAAAATAAACATGCAAACGATGCATCGTTTTTGTGTCTATATATTATCAAATAAATGAAATTGATTGTACAATTATGTAAATTGATACATATGTGATTTGTATGAATAGTCCTGCGTATATATGTGTGTGTATTTTGATAACGGATTGTCTCTGTGTATGTATTCTATCAATAACAAGACATCGAATGATCATACTACATGCATCCCTGTTTGCTCATGTAGAATTTATATATTCACATTCATGTACACAAAAACAAAAATTTTCCCCGAGCTGTACAGGGCCGAGACACAGTGCTTTCCAATCATGAGGAGTACTCGACAGTATTGCTGAACTCTCCAGATGTTTTCAGAATATTTTCACTCAATTCATTCTTCTTTTTTTTTGCACTGAGTTTTAACTTGGTATAAGTTTATGTAGTTTTGATTGTTTCGTTGTTGTTCGAATGACTAAATAATTCTATCAAACTATTTTTGACAAGTATTCATCTTCATCTTAATTTCATTTGTTTTTTTTTAACGAAAGTTCATCCAATAATGTTATTAACAATAATGATTAAAAATTATAAGATATTAGAAAAAAGTGAAAAAGACTACATAACTTGACTATACGACTAATTTTTTAATAGATGGCTCTTACGTGCAAGGTCCCTACGAATCAGTTTAGGGTCAAAACTACTATTACATTTCTAATCTGTTATTTTTACTAGAAAATTTATTTATTTCTATGGGAATTAGTAGAATTACAATAGTTAAAAGTACTAAAAATGGAATCGGATCAGAAGTTCAAACACTGACTGAGAAAATATAAATTCCTTCTTATTTTATGTGTTTTCGATCTTTTCATCTTCCAATCCTACAGAAAATTTTCCAATTTTTGAGAAAACATTTTGTAAGTTTTTCGAGAAGAATTCTTTTCACAATGTAACTCTAATGTTAAATAGGATCCTCTGTTTTCGTTGGTCGTGGGAAACTGCAGCTGAGAAATTTGTCCAACTCTCAGTTATTATGCCAGTTTGGCAGATATTTTTTTAAATTTGATCCTTACTCTACAATAAAATGTTTTCCTTTGAGCAAAAACCCCTACCCTACCCTTCATCTAAACTACAGGCTAAATACGACAATGAAAGATGAGCACGATTCAAATCAGATGGTCTGTTATGACGTGCAAAATACTAACACCAAAAACGAGCACATGAATTCGCAGCTTTGTGGAAAATTAATCAAACTTGTGCCTCACAAAGCTAACTTGGTAAATATCAAGGCAAGTAGAGCTTCCACACTTGGAATATCGGCACAAAACGATCTTCTAACCCACAGTTATACGTAAATTCTGTTCATGTTATTGCCCGGGGGGGTATTGATTCTGGCGGGGAGACCAAGTATTGTGGAATTTGATGCTGTACAGAGAGTAGATTTTTAGAATATATTGTGACATTCTTCTGGTGATTGATGGATTGACTTTAGCCGGTTTGTATTTTTGCAAACACAACTTGTATCAGAAGTTCACTCTGGATTATAGCATTAATTGAGCTGCTTAGTCGAAAACTTCAAGCTGGGTGTGCATTTTTTGATAAAAATATAACATTTGATGCACCTATAACCAAAGACATTGAAGAAATTAGATATTGGAAGAGCAAAATGACAGCACGTGACAATTGTTCTCAGAAAAATCTTCCCATCAGCAATAGATATAATATGATATTCAGGACGTAAATAATTTTTTAAATTGCCATTCTGGAAATACATACAAGTCCTTGGGAGTTCAAGATAATCACCATGACAGGGATGAAAATAGTTATTGCAAAAATATTGCTTCAATTAGTTTGATATGGATGATATAGGTATCAAATCAGAGATTTTTAAAGATGCGAAATTCAAATTTTGAACTTTAAAATTGCCCCAAATTCTTCTTGTCTCACATCCCAAGATGACCACCATGCCTTGAGCCAGATACTGGAGCTGATGATGGTAGTGATCATGGTGGTAGTGGTGATGTAAATGGAGATTATGGTGGTGATGACAGTGGTAGCAGTGGTGATGATAGTAATGGTGTTGATAATGGAAATGGTGGGGATGATGGCAGTGATAGTGATGATGATTTTTATGGTGATAATCATGATGGTAGTCGTGGAGATTGTGGTGATAATGTTGCTGATTATAGTGGTGATGGTGGTTGTGATGATCATCATCTCTATCATCACCATCATCATCACCACGACCATCATCATCAACATCACCGCTACCATAACCACTACAACTACCACCTACACTATTGATTCACAAGGTGACAATAGGTGTTCTAAGGTGCTATTATCGTTGCTTTGTGTTTTTGTTGATTCAAAATAAGCGGATGCATTCCCTCAAATCGTAGACTTCAGATGGCTACAATTGCATTTATCAATTATGATTTATTTAAAAAATCTATGAAAGGTGATAATCATATGTATTGATTTTGATAGTTATAATTCTTGCTTTCATTATTATAATTCTGAATTCTGATAATCATATTTATGAATTTTAGTAATTACATTTATCGACTTTCATTATTAGAAGTTTCTCAACAGAAATGGCCGATCACTTTGCTCGATAGCTTGAATTACGGCGAAAATATATTGAGATGAATACTTATAATGTCAATGTTATATCCATCCAACGTCTATAGTCATTTATCATCATCATCATCATCATCATCATCATCATCATCATCATCAGTCTTTTAACGTCCGTCGTTGGACATAGACCTTCCCCAGGATTCGCCACACTTCTCTATCATCTATCGTCGCAGAGCCAGTACTTTCTGAATTTATCTATCTCGTCTCTCCATCTAAATTCTGCCACCCTCAGTTGTGCATGTGATTTCAGGGGATCCATGTCGTGAGTAGCAATGTCCATTGGTTGTCCACTATTCTTGCAACATGGCCAGCCCACCGATTTTTAATGGATTCTATGATGTCCCTGACTCTTGTCTTTTCTCGGATGTACTGTGCTGTCTTGTGGTCTCTCCAAGTGAGGCCCAGCATAATTTTTTGATGTGCCCGTTGCATGGTTCTCAATCTGCAAGTCTGTCTCTTGGTTAGGTTCCATGTTTTAGCTCCATAAGTGACTATTGGGAGGATGCATTGATTATACACCCTTGTTTATAGGATTAATGGGATCTTCTTATTTTTTAAGGTTGAGCTTGCTCTGCTAAAGGCTTGCCATCCTAGTGTGTTTCTTCGCTTGATTTCTTCTTTTGAGGGTCTCATGGAGATTCGTTGTCGTAGGTAGATGTAGTGATCTACTTTCTCCTGTTCTAACAGAGCAATTTTAATAAATTCTAAAAAAGTATTCATGTCCCAAATATAATATTGTATCCATTGCTGAGAAAAAAAAATTACCTGAAAACGGTTGACATTAGGAGCTTTGAAATGACTGCCATGGGCGATATATTTGAATTTCATAATGGCTTAATATCCAAATCATTTTGGTATGCTTCTGACTATAAGTGTACAAATCATATGCTTTTATCTCAGAAGGCTCAGTCATTTGAATAAGCAGTTCCACCACATCCAAGTTGTCTTAATGTCAAACAATGGGTGCTTAAAATATGTCAACTTTGATTTTTGAAACTGTATAGAACCTAAGATTACAGCGAACTTTTTCAAATGCTCCGATCTGACATAATTCCAGTGTTAAGATCAGCAAAATGATAGAGTGCAGACAACTTTATATGATCAAAAAGTATTTATTAAGTCTTGAGCAAAGTAACAAGTGTTGAACTCCCAGCAAAGATCAAACTCATAATGTAGTGGTAATGATCTGCTAAATTAGCTTGCAAGCCATTACCTCTTTAACCGATTATGTAATGCTAACAGATATATTTGCGTGTGAAAAGGCAAGTCATTGGAAAGTGAAATACAAGTAACGAACCAATGAACTTTGCTCTGTTGGGAGTTCGAAAATGGATACACACATTCTTTGAATATCTCAATATCCTCTTCTTTCGCGCGTAAACACCCATATTTACACGTGATCGCATGAACAGTGTCGAGATACATATATACAATATGTTTCCGCTTCAAAATGACGAACCAAAAGGAATTGATACAGTTAAATGCATAAGTTTTTCTATCAATCATTCCTACGTATAGTTTTCAAGTATACTGAAGTCGTCCATCCTTAAGAATTCATTCTTATTGTAAAGCTTTAGAATGCATTAAAAAGGGACCCTTCTCTGTATGAAAATGTCACATTTCATCAGTACTAAAGAGCTGATGTCTGCGAAACGCTGACCAATGATTTTTGTCGTCTATTTTTAATCACATTTTTATTAGAACTCTAATATTGTCAATCGAGATTAATATTCTCTTACGCCTACCCTCAGTTGTCATTTAACGCAATTGATCTTATTTTAGTGTATAGTCTGTAATAATGCAGCCTTGCCATTTTCTGTCAAATGTGCTGTATTTCTCTTTCCTCACTGATTGTTGAAAAAACTTAATTTAATCTTTTTGATACTATCCATGTGTTAATTTGCCTCTGTTAGTGTTATTCATTGACAATCATAATTTGACTTGAATAACTACTTTTTTAATCATTGTATTACCATTGCTTTTCTTTGTAAAACTTCTGCTCATGTTTTATGATTTTGCCGTCTGATTTTTGGCTTTTCCCCATGTTTGTATGGATGTCATGCATGCACTTTTTGGTAACAACACAAAAGAGGAGAACAACATTGCTGTCAACGCTTAGGCCGATTGTTATGCTCTCACGTATCTTTTCTTCTTGCATCAAATTACAGTCAAGAAACTAATGGTAAATTTGAACCAAGTAAACACGAGACCCACTTCGCCGTTGATTTGTAACAATTGCATCCAATTTATATATCATTTCATTTTCCTTCCAATATTTTCGTAGTTGAACATACACAGTTACAAAGCATACGCTTATGTCTACTTGATTTAGTTTGACAAAATGTTACAATAGAAGGACACTCAGACTTGAGCTCAATAAAAAGGGTTTCAAAACTAAGCTTTTAGCAATTACCGCTCGACAAATCCCCATAAAAGTACAATGTGTGTGTAAATGAGTCTGGGTATCGCCAACCGGTGTCTAGAACCCAAAATCAATCTTTCACTGCCTAAATCCACAGGAAGAAGGTCCGGTCATATTAACGTAAAATAATCTCCCTCAAAACGCAGACTTGCTTCAGACTGGATGTAGGTAAATGAATTCCCCCCCTCTCTCTCTCTCTCTTTCTCTCTCTTTCTCTCTCTTTCTCTCTCTCTCTCTCTCTCTCTCTCTCTCTCTCTCTCTCTCTCTCTCTCTCTCTCTCTCTCTCTCTCTCTCTCTCTTTAGTATTGAATATTTTATTAGTATATAAATGAAATACAAGACTTACCGGAAACCCTGATGCCTACTAATACCTTTGAAGTTGTAGTATTTTCCAATAAATATTGTACAAGAAGCTCATCTGAGGAATGCGTATTTGCCAAGAAGACATCGTGTATCCAACTGTGCTGCCACCTATCGGTGGTCGAATCTCAGTGAGACTCGGTTTCATATGTCAATGAAAGCATTTGGCATTCCACTAAGAACATAATGCTTCAAAAATGTCCTAATCTTGTTGCTGACAAAACACCTGAGTATTTGTGATATGTATGTTATCAGGTTGTATTAATATCAATATAAGCAATTCCTGTTCTATTTTTTTTTTTGTTTGCTTGCTGGCTCTCTTTTTATAGTGAGATGGCATCCGCACCATGAAGAGGTATTTTCATCTTATTGCCAGTCTCAGTTGCATTTCACAAATTTTAAAATATTAATGGATATAAAATATACACAATGTTCTTACCAGAACCATAACACCCTCTCATGATGCTAGCGAGTTACCTATTGATCGTCATTAGATAGATAGATAGATAGATAGATAGATAGATAGATAGATAGATAGATAGATTTTAATCTGGCCCAATGCTCCTGTAATGTGGGTGAAAAACACCTTCTCACCTTTGAAATAAGCATTCGAAATTCTGGTAATCACTAGAGGCTAGAAAATCGACCACAGTCGCTGATGGGAAACACGTAAACTCGTCAAATACAATGTACGCCATGTTAAGTACAGTGAGATATATTCATAATGAAATGCCACAATGATAGCGGCCTTAGTGATTATAGAGATTCTTTTGTAAGTTTACAAAAACGGGAATTTTGCAAGTTTGCAAGAACTTCCATATATATATATGTATATAAGGAGAGAGAGAGAGAGAGAGAGTGACAGGAGGGAGATAGACCTATACGTACGAATTGTATCATATTCATAATTTACGATGTAGATGTAGTCGAAATGAAACAAAATACATAACCTGAGCAATTTCTTGATTATATACATAGAATACAATTGGGTAGCATTTCACAATTTAAATAATCGCTTTTAGCTCAAAACGGAATCGACATGTCCCGAACGAAAAGCCTAATGACTTTAGCAGGAATTCCCCGCCCCTGAGAAACGATCATCAGAAAAGGAGTGGTGGACAGACCAACAGAGAGAGGGATTGTCGCAAGGCAAAATAGGAATGATAGGCTCTCTTGTGAATTCTTGCTGTTGTTATTCAAAGAATACTTTACAAGCCTCATTAGAAGCTTGTTTGAAGTGGAACAGCATCAAAGGTCCAAAGAATACACAATTATCCGGAATCTTTGGCGCAGATATTGGAATGCACACCGTATAATGGTGCGTCTCTTTGTCTAGACGCATGTCCGTTATAGCCAGGACGAAATAGTCTGAACTGATTGCCTTTTTTTTTTTTTTGTTTTTTTGTTGTTTTTTTTTTTTGTTTTGTTTTTTTTACAATGTTTATGCAAAGGGACAGGAGTAACTTGTGGTCCTTTTAAAGGTTTGTTGACATAGACATAGCATGAAAAATACAAACAAAGATAAGTAAACCAATGAAAATAGGTGTACGTTTTTTCTTTTGCTTAAGTAGAAAATAATAATAATAACTAGACATCCACAACTACGGCTCCAACTCTTTGTGGCAGTATCGCAGCCCCCATAATCAGTTAGCAAGTCATAAACTTCATCGAAAATCAGGTTTTTCACAACACAATTAGCCTATTTGCCTATTTGTCCGATCACCATGAGAACAGAGTGTCACACGAGGTCGGTTTAATGTGGGGACACCACACACGCAAATGTGTGCATAGGCTATCAGCAAAAAATCTCTTTAATTCTCGCAACTATTGTCGCAAAGATAAAATAGCGCTGGTTTTTAGGTCTCAGGACGAATCTTGGGCCTTTTGGATCGCACCTGTTTGGTCTTAAATGTCCCCTAATAATCCGATCCCCAAAGGGACCAGAGTGTTTCAGAAAGGTCGGTTTAATGTAGGGACACCACACACGTGAACGTGTGTGTAGGACCTTCTATAAACTGTCTTTAGTCCTCGTAACTATTGTGGTAAGAAAATAAGAACTAATCTTGGACTTGAATACAGAGAGCTGTACGAGGCCTGGAAAGCTAAAGTTCAAATTAGCCACGGTACCACATCCATGTGGTTTTAAATGGTCATCCTATTTGTCCAAGCCACCACGAGAGCAGAGTGTTACTCAAAGTCGGTTTAATGTGGTGATACCATACATGAAGGCATGTGGGTAAGATGACTTCAAAATTCTCTCTAGTTCTCCCAGCTATTTCCGTAGGGACACAAAAGTGCTGGTCTTGGAGTTTCAAGACGAATCTTGAGTCCCTTGGACTACACAGAGCAGTACCAGGCCTCATGAGACAAAGCTTGAACGGGGGATGGCAACAGATCTGTGTCCGTCTGGTCTGAGACGGTCAAACAAACGATGCAATTGACTCCAATACAATATTTCAGCTGAATCCGACAATATAGAAAGAAACTTTGAATGGTGCACACCCCCTAACATAATGGGTTCTATGAGTTGATCTTCCCTCCGTCCTGATGAATGATAATGATGATAATAATAGTAATATGGTAACGACTCGGGTTCAACCATAAACAAAGATAACAGCTCAAACCGGAGGTTGTCTTAGAAAGCCAAAAAAAAAAAAAAAGATACGGGACTTCCACCGGCCACAGGATCCAAGAGAAAAGATCGGATATGATAGCCGTAAACAAAGCACTAAGAACCAGCCAGATCGTAAACTTGGCTATAACAGAGAACTACAGGTTGTAGCTAGAAGAACGCAAAAATACTAGAAATCACTGGGCCTGATCCATCAGGCCCAGTGTTTTCTAGTATTTTTCTGAATAAACAATGGAACATGAAGATTAGGTTTTTGCCGATCAAAGATTGCGCACTATGAAAAATAAAATAGTTGGATTGAATTACAATACGTTGAAAAATGGAGGAAAAATTGAAAATGTCAAGTTCACGGTAGTGCTTGGGTCTGCGTGTATGGAGAAGTAGACCAAAACATAATTGCTAAAGATAGGCTGAATACAAACAAGATTATAATGAGACCAAATAAACTAAATAATGATCGTGGTTTTATCTTGCCAAATTTCACAATTAAACATTGCTAATTTTTGCAAAATATATACTCAAATCGTCAGTGCTAGAGTTAACAGCCAAGAGTTTTTATTTTAGACTTGAACTTGAAATAATTCTAATTTTATTATGAGGCTGTAAAATGTACATTGATGTTTAGTGCTAGAATTCTTATAATAGTGGTTGCTCAAGTGTTTACCTACTCAACCTTTTTCTCTGTCAGCCATTAAAACATGCCCGTGACGTAATATGTTGGATTACCCTGCGATAGGACAGAGCATAAGGAGAAGTTTCAGGTATTTCAAAAGGGAAACACTTTGAAGTTAAGTTGGAATTCGAACTCGAAACGGCATTACCATTCTCTGTACTGATTAACCTTACGCCACTCTGACATTAGGGTACTAAGAATATATTTGATGGTTCATATACATATATATATATGTATATGTGATGTGTGCATATGTGTACCACTATAAAAAAGGTTTGACCCCTTTTCACATACGCACTCTCCACCTTTCTCTCCTTCAAACAACCAACATCTAAAATGATTTACACCCCTTTTCTCCAGTTCAATACTTGACCCAGACTTGTGAACAACTGCATTTTTTACGACAGTTCTTCTGCATTGCAAAGTATTGTTTTCTTTCTTAGACGACGACGAAAGTTCGGCAAAATGCATCAAACTTACCTTTATGATAATAACATTTTTTAAATTTATCACACGTTCTCAAATCTTTCACTTCCACATCATCAAAGTAGCACTGCCATATAATAAACACACACACACCCACACACACACATATTTATTTATGTATAGTTTAGAAAGCTTTACAGATTTTAACATGGAAGATTTCTTTTAAATTCAAATTATATTATTTCAGTCAATCATTTCCATGTATCATCAGTTGTATGTAGCAGTTTTGGGATTTCAAAGCAAAAACAGTCACATCAACACAGCTTCCTGTGTTGATCAAACACCCCTTTGAGCGATGAGTTTAATATTTAGCTTCATTTTATCATTTTTAGGGCCGTATTACGATACACGTACTTTTTTATTCTATATTTGATATTATCATACTGTATTGTATATGAATGTGATTTTATACTACACATCATTTAATCTTCTGAGGCAAACGGCTTACTCACGTAGGTTACCCAAAAGATATATTTATTTATGTGAGATCAGTAATTCACTTTTGCTGAATATTCAGTTGTACGCGAGAAAAAGGAAATTTTACTGCAATCGGCGCAACAAGTCATGAATTCATGCGTGTTTCGTGGTTCTACATGCTATACTCCAGGAAATAAATCAAATTGAATTCAAATGTATTGATCCGATAATCATTTTTCTAGCCTGTGGAAATTTTGTTCAAAATAATCAATTGAATCAATAATTAATTGAAAAAGCTAGTTAAGATTGTTATTTGGAAGTGCAGCCAAAGTAGTCAGTTAAATAGCCTGAAATTAGACCAATGCATACTTGGTCAATAATGCAAATGATACAATAAAATATTGATGAAAAAAAGAATTTGTGCTTGTTCAAATATCTATGAGAAATACTGTAATAATAACTGAAATTCTATTATATATATAAATATCAGCATGAAACACCCGTTGTTATTTATGATGAATCAGAAGTGAGGATGCAGTTTAGCATTATAGGTACATTGAAAAAAACACCCTTTTTAACCTTTAGATATTTCTTTTTTCAAAACAGACAATTTTTTGAAAGCATTTGAGGTGTAAGACATTAAAAGTACATCTAATTAAAAGAATGAACATTAAAAGGAAAAATATATATTCTTCTGAGCATTTTTTCATATATATATATATATATATATATATATATATATATATATATACACACACACAAACGAATAGCTACTGAGAAATTACCCTGGTACCCTGTTTCAACTGTCTCTTTTTAAGTAGTCACCTTAGGAGCCAGCTCACGGGTTTGGAGAGAATACATGAGGATTCTCTTTTTGTATATTAAAACCATTTGTTGTAGAGATGGTAATTTCCTGTCAACTTTAGGTTATAAGTTGTTTTGTTTTTTTCAAGTGCCTTCACATCGCGTCAGAATTAAAATAGACACTAAAACCCTGACGTAGAAATGTCATAAAACCAAAAGTAGGCAACTCCCAGTTTCTATATACACTTTAATCTACTACAACTTTTGCTTTTTCAACGCTAATTCTTGTTTATTACAAAAAATAGAAATGTCAAAACATATGCAGACTGAGTTACGTCTGTCCATGAGCGTACATCACCATGTATATATGGTCTGCTGATTTGAATTTACGTGAAATAAATACTTTTTTCATTATTAATCCACATACGTATCGACGTACCTACGTATATATATATATATATATATATACATACATACATATATATATACATATACATATATATATAGACATATACATATATATATGTGTGTGTGTGTGTGTTTGTGTGTGTGTGTGTGTGTGTGTGCTTGACGATTGGATTTAGTTTCGTATACGAAAATTTTTTTTTAAATCCATAACCGTTGCTGACTCGCTGATGGCTGAGCAGGCTAATACCAGACAGGTATGTTCGATGACAGCGGTTGCGGGTTAAAGTTTGAGGAATAAAAAATGGATGAATTATAGGAATCTCTCGTTATTTGACTTTTTCTTTCCTATTCAACTTTGCTTTTGTGGTTTTCTATCGAAAATTAAGGTAGCCTCGAAGACTACGTGTCAACTTGTTTTTTCTGCTAGAAACATACTGCCCACTGGTAGTAGCAGAAAATAAATATATTTTTTAGGGGCTCTTGTCCTTTTCCAAAGGGTTCCTTTGCGTAGCCTAAACGGAGAAAGTTGAATGAATGATAGTCTTTCACCCTTGACACATCACTGATTCAATCTACGTTGGCCTATCTTGTGTAGCTTTGCCTCCTTGACTAGAGCAACCTCAGGGACGCGAGCGTTAGTAACAAAATTGCTAGATTACTAAATAGGCTATTTCGAATACACTCTTCGCCCTGGAAAAAAAGAAAAAACGGCCATGAAATCTAGGAACTACTGACTAGAAATGTTTTATACCTAATGCACAAAGTTTTTTACACAATAAGGAAGTATTCTGCTGAACATGCAGTAAATCCCAGCAAAAACTCTTAAATATTCAAAAATGTGTCGTTGACAATCTTGATCTCTACCAAACACTAAAAGATATATACATATACGACCCTTCATAATACAGACCTTGGTAAATATATGTATATATAAATATTTTTCCAGAATTTACTCTCTACCATGGATGTCTACAATTTTAGTGATCTTTTTGTATTAATACTGTTCGTTATTCATCACGATTATTCCGTAATATTGAATGCGATTGCATAAGCTGACGTTTACTAGCAATCTCTCTGTCTTCAGTTTTCACTTTTTTTAGTTCTGAAGTGATATGAAGAAAATAAGTTTGGATACTATGAATCTATTTTTATTCAGAATCTTCGAAAAAAAAAAGGGTGCAATAAAACTAGGAAGCACCAAGTGAGCTCACGCCTCTGCCAACATTATTGCCTGGGGGAGTAATTGTATATGGATCTGCTCAAACATTTAATAGCTTCTATTGTAGTGTATTGTCCTTCCTTCCATAAGATTGCATAAGCTGACATTTACTAGCAACCTATTCGTCTTCAGTTTTCAATTTTTTAGTTCTGACCAAGTGATGACCCCTATCCAGAGACAGTAACACTATAAATTTAATATTCTCCCATTTACTCTCTGATTAAAATCATATCTTCATTGATGTTTACTCAGGTAATTTTAGTACGACACAAGGCCAACTTCGGGAGTAATGGAGATGGAAAGATAGTTTTTTTCAAGTGAAGAGGGTGTACTTGACTTGAAAATTGGGTTAAGTACGTTCCATTGCCACCGGTTCAGCGTTCTCGATAAAACGACGCTGTTTCAGCAAATACCGTTCCAGCACTGGGGTATTAAGTCCTGAGACCTTCTAGTACAAGTGTATAGTTTCAAATCTCACACCAACCTTAGCCAAGACGTACCTGGTCTCTTGAGTGTATACGCTGCTAAATGCAGTGTATTTTGTTTAGATTTTTTTAGTCAACAGAATAAATCCAAATTTTGAAAAATGTCCAAATAAATAAGATAAGGAGAAAGATTTATTTCAAGAAAATAACACCCATAGAGTTGTCTTGAAATTTAACAATAAAATGATAATTATTCGATGTCTACACTATAACATCATTTTGAAAGAAAATCTTTAAAAATCGGTAAGGAAAATCAACGTGAGATTAAAAATCTACTGCAAAATTAAGCAAGAAAAATGAAAAATTGATCGTAAAAAAAGGAAAACAAGCCAAACATTACATTTACTGACAAAGGTTTAAAAAAAAACAGGAACTTGCAGTGATACTACAAATTATGCAAATCAAAAATTTAAATGAACTAATTAATAAATTGAAATTTATCATTCACTTAGCAACATGAATAGATTAGGAGTAAATAATAGAATTAAAATACCAGTAGAATACCATTGATTGAAAAAAGTGCAGCCAATCAGTGTCTGAAGATGCTGTCATGTGACAAGTGCCAACTTTTTACTTGGTGATCTCCGTTCATGAGCAACCGCCATGAACGGAGAAACAAAAAGGATCATGACGAAATTGTATCATCCCTGAACTTTGCATTGTGCAGACACTTGCGTATTATTAATGCATCTATCAAGATGTTTATTCGAACTCAAAGTTCAAAGGAAATTTTTTTTCATTTCGATTAAACACGTATAAAAGACATTTTAATAATATAATACGCACATTCACTGCAAAAAGGCTCTTATCTTTCTATGGAAGAACTCACACAAAATTTTCACTTATGAAGGCACGCACATAAAAACGTATTTTTCTCATTCATTGATTAAAAAATATCATTTTCATCAACAGTTGCTCATTTTTTGCTGTTACATCATTATTTTTGTACAGGTGAGCGTGTTCATCTGTATCACAGATTGACACGTGTTCCCTTGTTTGATACAAAGGTATATGTGACCAGTTAGATTGTAAGAATGGACTGAAATATTCAGCAATCCACCTTTTCGTGGCAACCTTGTAGTTTGTAAACAAGGTATGGATGCCTACCCATTCCTCAGATTCCTTATAGAGGTTCGGTAACGAAGAATATCGTTCCAGCCTCTTTCCTCTATAATTCAGGGGCGCCTATCACCGTTCTGATCCACCATACTAAGGTTTCGATTGTAATCAGCTCGTCTCGCTAAAAAAAAGAAATAAAGCAGTATAATTCAGTCAACCAGGTGTTGAATAAACCTAATGTTAATTAAAAATAAACCGAAGAGCAGTCGTTATTTTGAATTTTTGACTTTCATTCCCCTTGCCATAATTTTTAATCGTTTTATTTTTTCTTTGCAACCCTATCAATGATGTTGACCTACGTATTAGAAAGAAGAAAAGGGTTTCTCTCGTACTACTATTTACCAAACGTTCAACAATCATGAAAGATCATGTTTTAAGATTTAAAAGGTCATTTCAGGCTTGTTTTCTTTGCTTTTTTCACACTGTATATATATGTATATAGTCCAAGGAATAACATCAATATTCTCAATTAAATCTTTTGTACTGAACTAGAATAAGAAAAAAACAACTATTATTGTAGAAAAACATGTTTAAAAAAGCAGAACTAAGCTCGGGCATCTCTAACTCATATCTATCGAAAGAGGAGTTCAGAAAAAACATTAAAAAAGACAGATTGATTCATTTTTCGTTGATCATTTTTCAAGATTTTTGATTTACAGATAGTTTCTACAGATAGGTTCAACAATATGATTCCGTTGGGTCTTTTAACCGCCCTGCTTGACCGGCCCTGATCAATAGGTTATAGCACTTAAACGACGTCACTTAAATGACGAAATGACCGTTGAATTCGAAATTCTAGGCTTTGGAGCAATTTACTAATTTATGATTTAGTAACTTTCTTTTTTCAAAAAAGATCCAACCATCCATATCAAATAGATACAATTGTATTATTAGACACAAGTTTTTGAGCTTATTTTCTAAATCTCGATATTATAATCCTTTCTTTATTATGTTCAATGAGCTTAGCGACACAAAGCTATTCAACCATTCCCAAGTGGTAAATATAACAATAAGTAAATGGATACAGTAAATAATATGATAAAACTTTTGAATTTTAACGGTTGAATTCATTTTCTCTGATGATCTATCCATCAATTGTGGCGTGATCGATATATTTTTTAGTAAAAAAATGTAAAAATTATCTTAATCTGTGAAGAAATCCTCTGTGAGTTCGAAAGAGTATTTTTTTTTCTTACAACTAATTTCATGCTATTTTCTTGTAGTTATAATCAAAACTTGACTTTCAAAGAAGATATCTAGTGATTGCAAAAATATACAATTAATGAACAAAAAAAACTTAAATTTCATAAAACTCCGATGCAGTGATAATTAACATTTTTTTTTTCTCTTTTTCATAATACTATTCACTTTCATTTTGATTTTCTTATTGCTTTTTTGAAAATTTGATCTTGTCTGAAGGGAGTAGCAATAAAAAGCAACCAAAATATTTAGGAGAAAGTAAAAAGTACCATAAAAACGGGAAAAATTGTTAATAAGGATTTCTAGTCCTTCATCTACAAAAAATGAGTAACTGCATTTGTTTACAGCAGAGTGGATTGGAAAAAAATTATGTCCCAAATATTCTTTTCGACTAACCGATTTACAAGTGTTTAATCCTCACATATACCAGGTTTATATTGTCTACATGAATAACATAATATGCATTATTACAGTGGATTTACTATCTCCTAAACTTTTCATGTCCTGCGTATTTTTTGTGATGCATATTTTTGCAGTGAGCTGCAAAACTCCTCCCAAAATTCACATTCAATTATAAAAGACTTAACTGCAAATTATCGAAACAACGGATAACTCTCTCTATCTATCTATCTATCTATCTATCAATCTATCTATCTATCTATATATATATATATATATATATATATATATATATATATATATATATATATATATATATATATATATATATATATATAGTGTATCATTATGAGTTATGATTTATCCGATTATATCGGTCATTTTTGAAAGCCAACTTTTGTACAAATTAGATTTTATAAGTCTGTTTCGGCGTTTCGCCAGTTCATTCTGGCTTTTTCAGGTAAAAATGGAATAGAAATACAGGAGATTGTTAACATGAGATTTGTTACGAGTGATCCATGACTTGTTGTGGGTGTGTTAAGAGATTAATAATTAAATTGTACAAAGAAATCAGGGTAAGCCTAAGATTGTGTGTATGATCAGCAATGAGGTATCAAATAACATGTTTTAGGTGCGTATCAGGAAGTAGACATTCAGGTGTTATCATGAATATCTGAGTTGTGACAATACCAAGCGATCGTATACTTAGATAGTGTATGTCTGTATAAATGGTTATGCGTATATGCAATATATATATATATATATATATATATATATATATATATATATATATATATATATATATATATAAATATATATGTATATATCCGTTGAGAATAGAATATATTGAGTAATAAAGAATGAGTCGTAAAAATATGAGCTCGTCTATTGCAAAGATTACGTCATTGAAACTCTTGAGACTTTGTTTGATGTTCACGCATTAAAACATCTTGAGTTGAGTAGAGACTTGAAAAAAACTTGAAATTCGAATACTGGAATTATCGAAAATGAGTTATCTAATAAAGTAGCGAGAGGTTCCTTAATGCCGATTTATACATCATTAACACCAACTGTTTTTACGGGTATATGCTAAATTATTTAATTATATATATATATATATGTATATATATATATATATATATATATATATATATATATATATATATATATATATATATATATATCATAAACATTAAATTGAATCAATTTGGATAGTTTATATAAGAAAATAGGATATAAACACAATCATTAGTGAAAACTAAATTAAATTCAAAATTGATTCAAATTAATAACGTTGAATGAAATTAGTTTATGAATAAGTAAATTGATAGAATTGAATGGAGTTAACGCAAGTTCGAGATGACAGTAAAATAGTATTAGGGGTTGAAATTATAAGTAAAGTAAATTGAATTTAGATTGAATAAAATTAGTAAGATTCATTTGAATTGTTACATAAATAAATGAAATTGAATGGGTTGAACGTACATTTGAGATAGCAATGATTATACAAAATGTAAATATACGTAAGATATCTCCGGAAAGATACGGAGAGGGTGCAGGTTTGGTGAGAATTAGTCATAGATTTAATTAAAGATGATTGAAATATTACATAAGTGAATAAATATATGAATAAATAAATAAATGGAATTGGATGGTTCAAACAAAGATTCGAGATTGAGTCAAAATATAACTAAAATGTGAATTTAAAACATCTATAAAGTGTACGTGTACTGTGTTTGTGATTGTTCACGGCTGGGTGAGTTGAGTGGTTAGCTCGTACGTGATCATGTTGTGACTGGGTTTTTGGTTTCTTAGTTACTGAAGTTATGTTTGTTTGGGGATTTTAGAAGGATCTTAGTGATTTAATTTCCAACTTATTTGGTTGCTGGAAAGTTTTTGTTCATAAGTTTGTTCTAGTCTTTTCGCTTTGTTTAATTTTAAATTCAAGTTTTTCGCCTTTCATTTTTACTAGTTTGTTTTTAGTCATTAGCGATCTTGTAATACTACAAGATTTTGATTCAAACGACTGAAAGAACTTGTAATACGAATTCATCTTTTGAATTTCATGGATATGAGATAGTTATGACAATTAAGTTTTCTTCTTGGCGAAGGATAAATGTTTTTAAAATTTTGTTGCAATCATTGTAGCATTTTTTTTTCATTGTAAGTTAAACCTTTCTTAAAAATCATTTAGCCAGGGAATTTTGAACGACAAACTTGCAAAAAAAATCTGTTCTATGATCCAATGATAACCACAGACACTTTTATGGTCATAGCTCTGGTCACTTTTTGAAATTGGTGGCGAAGACTTGTATTATTTCAATTAGGAATATAACTGGAAAGGTAATTCAATAGATAATCGATGGAAAACGATTAGGCTTTCATAGTGAGAAGCTGCATGCGAGAAAATTCTTTGTTGGGGGGGAATTTACTCGAACTCATCGGTAAAAGATAACCAGATGAGTCGCTCAGGGCAATATGAGTAAAATGTTTAAAACGTTAAATATGAAGGATATCACACTGATAGTAGAATAACGTGGCAATGTGTTGCGGTCAAACAATAACAAATAACTTAGCCAAGCAAAAAGGGGCTGCAACATGGTATCTGAAGCTTGAATGAGCAATAGTACCTTTCTTTTATAAGAGAGGGAGTGAGAGAGAGGGAGTGCCTAGGAAGACATCGTGGAAATTGATAGTTTTGAGTGCCAATTTTAATCAACGGATTTTCGCAAGGCTGACCGTAGTAATTTTAAACCTTTGTATTTGTAATGTTGCAAGAGCTTGAACACGTGTGTGTAGCAGAACGGTTGTCCCAATTTTTGTTACATGTATCCCTGACCTCAAAGTAGGTGAGGCTTGTTAGCACAGATTTCCTTCAGAGAAAAAATGTGAATCTGAGTGTTGGACAATGGTCCTTTATTCCAAATGGTCAGTCTCGTAAATAAAATATATTACTCAAAAAAGATGTAATATGAATAATTCCACTGTGTCACGCAAAAATAAGGGAGAAAAAGAAAAAAAAACGGCTGTGGTGTTGGTTTATAATTCTGAGAATCTGTTTACTCGGCGTCCCGTCATGATGAGCCATCACGTTTCTTGTTACCTGTCGCCATGGCACGGGCGGTGGTTTTGTTTTTGTTTTGTTTTTTGTGGCCCACATCTGAGTCTGCATTCAACAACACCTGCAAAGTGATACACCTGAGAAATTGAGAAATTCTGAAAAAAAAATAATTCTCATTTCTGACACTTGGTTAACGACGGGTCGAGATCTAGGTGGCCTTTCACTTGCTCCAAACTCACAGAAAGAGAGAGAGAGCAATCCAACAAACTTCTCAGGAAGGCGCCATTTTGGATATTGGGGCGAGAATACACTTCCGGTATGCCAGGAATGTGGGATTTCACTTGACAAGAGAAAAGTAGACTGAATAAAGAAAAACGATCAGAACGAATATTTCAAGAGAGGAAATCGTTGTATAGTCGTTATTAATTGATTTTTTTTTGTTTTATATTTCAATTTACCAGGCGTTCTTATTTCATTTCAGATGGCTTCGCAACATTTTTCTCTAATATTCATGTTTTTCAATATTACTCCGGCAGTTATTGTTTTATACTATATTTTTGTTTTTGATTTTGATATTTTATGCACATATATGTGTGTATTATTTTAAAAAATATGTGTCTAAAATTAAGTGTTTTTTCCCTTAAGCTCATATGCATTTTGAATCTTTGCTAAGATGCTCAATATATGCTTGCACCTACAATGTCAGAGCCAAGCTTCCACTGTACCTTTCACCCAGATTAGACATGCCGACTAACTAATATTGAATATGTATATTATACTGAACTATTGTTTTTTACCATTATAAAGTTAAACTATCTTTTTTCTGACACCATTTTTTTTAAACATCCACACATGGGCAACAAACAGCTGAGTAAATTTCAGATACGTCTATGATTTCCCAGTCTGAAAATGGTATAAGCCTTGTAGAGCATTTTTTAATTTAATCCGAACGAAGGTTGGGTATTTATCAAAGCCTATATTTTTATATATGATTTTGACGTCTGTTTAAAGTATATGCCAGCCTAAACCGCAGAGCCGATCAAAACAAATCTCCGCGGGTATATGTTAGCTACAGAAAAAAACAGAATATCCCTATTTAGTAAACACTTAATAAAAGTCCAGTTTTGCATTATATGTATACGGCAAATCGATCATCCACTTCTGAGCCACACAATATTTCTTCAAGTTTTCAACGATTTCAATTTTGTGAAAGATTGGGAAACGGAGTATGGGAAAAAGCGATTGATTTTCCAGCAGATTCATGCCCTGCGACCTAATCTACGTCACAGCTATTTGCCCTCCAAATCTATGACTCAAAATTGGCATTAATTATAGGTACCCAGCTCATAGTTTCATGCAAAGCTACGGATCTTGCACAAAAGCTATTTGTCTCCGAAATTCATAACTCTGGAAACTACAAAGCCAATCTGAACCAAACTTAGCATAAATGCCAAGTATTATGTGAAGATATCAATTACAAATTTTTGGGCCAATCCATGCTCAGTTACCTCCTGGCATCATTAGTATTTGTCACAAAAATCCCAAACCTCGAAACTACTCAGCTGATTTGAACTAAAATTGAAAGGAATACCAATTATCATATTGTGATGCAATGCACTATGCACATTACAAAAAGTAGAATAGGCTTACGGCCAAATCACATTGGATACATCGATTCCCTGAAGTTGAGCAACATCGAGTCTGGTCAGTAACCACATGGGTGACCATCGGGGAATATCCGACATCATGGGTAGAACGAAGCTTCAACAGGACTGGCAAACCGGAAGTGTGTCTTTCCATCTATTTGTCGTATGTACCTGATACTTTGACACCTTCGACGCAGGAATAACCGGGGACCAATGATACATACATTTACACAAAGTATGATGCCAGGATCTCATATATAAATACTGGGGCCGATTCATGCACGCACCTCCAAAACATTATTGCGATCCGTCGCAAACATTTATGACTCACAAACCAGCCCGTCATTCGAAAGGAAATTCGGCTTGGCTACCAAATATCATGCAGGATCACGGATATAAATGTTGAGGCTGATCCATTACAATAACCTCCTTACATCGTCTAATATCTCCGAAGGTTGAAAATGAATTTTGAACTTTTGTTGAATGGTCGGCGAATAACAACGAAAGAATTAACGCGGAATCAATAAGCATCTTAACAATTACCTCTTTTGCATCGCAGCCATATTTCCAAGTAATATCTCAAAAGGTTTGGGGCTGTCCATGTACAGTTACTCCTCCTACATTGTAGTTCACAACTCACAGCACAATATCTCCAAAAGCTGAGAACGAATTTCAATAGAATATCGAAGAAGGGTAGGCAATGGGCTTCAGAAGGATTTAATACATTTCTGGACGGATTCAGGAATCATTTTTCGATTGAGAGATATTTTGGGGTTATTTTCTTAGGGGCAGGGGGTGCATACATGTATGTGTACATGCATTCGATCTTGTTCGTCTGTAGAATATCGAAAAAAGATTATCGACAAATTCCAGTGACATTTAAAAGAAAAGTGGACTATGCAGTAAGGAAGAAGAGATTTATTTTTGGTTCACATACATATCCAGTTACTATAGCTATATGTTCATGCCACAAAATATCTCCAAAAGTTAATTTCGATTAAATCTTGTAGAGGATGGGGAAATTTGATTAGAAAGAAGTCATTCCATTTTTGGTTGGATCCATGGAATTTTTACTGTTATTTCTCTTCATTGTAGCTATGTCTTCACAATATAATGAACTTCCTCAATGTATTCCAATAGAATTTTCTGGAAGTGGGGGCCACTGCGTGGGGAAGAGGTTATTGAATTTTGAAGCAGATCAAGGATCGTTTTTCGATTGAGGGATATTTTTGATTTTTTTCATACATTTATGATTCCATTCATGTTTGTCTATGCGATATCTCAAAAAGTTATAAATGAATTCTGATTAAATTTTGTTGAAGGGTTGGATAAGGGCTAAGGAAAAGTTCATTTAAGATCGAATCCAGAATTATTTTCAGTTACCTCACTGACATCTTGACTGTTTGTGAACTGATTTTTATTCAGTTTTCAGTGACAATAGGGTTATTCGGGGTATGCTCTCTGAGTACTTTTACTTTTTAATGCTTTTTGAAAAAGTAGGCTGCTTACGTATTCTATTTTCATATAATCCTGTCGAAAATGATTATTAAGCAAATGTTCCAAATCCTTCTGTGCTTTTTTCCTCATTGTGATATCAAAGGGATTCTTGTAGATGGATTGATGGGGGAAAGTATATGGTTCTATTTGGAGATAAGACTATATGAAAAGTTATTAACATTTTGCTAACTAGTTTGAGCCTGATTCTTCGACTGCACGTCTATTTATTTTTATTCCATCGAGCAAAAAATAGATCTGACTTCACTGAATGATTGAACAAATGTTAATGACTTCTCTGAAAACTGTCTATAATATGAAATGTTACTTCACGCGTTGACAATTTTCAAAATTATTAAACGTTCCCAGTGCTGTCATATTTTTTACTCGGTATTTTGTGGAGAGTAACCTTTTACAAAAGTTCCAAGAATGGGACTCAGGTGCGGGGCAAGTAGTTTTTTTCTTTTATATATATATATATATATATATATATATAATGATAACATTTTCATATGCGCGGTTGGAGGCGTCACTGACGAAATGTTATGTTTTGCTGAGCTCTCGCTTAGATTAACTGGTTACTGGAGTATGACGAACAAACCAGGATAACGCACTAATGCAATAGTTTTATAAACAAAACATCATAGCTTGATTTAATGACAATATCAGTTGCAAACGTTTTCCATTGGTATTGAAAAGCGAGAAAATATATTTTGCCGAATAAAAAACCCGGTTATGCATTTCTCCGCCTTGTAGCTCAAAATTGCTTATAATCTAAAACTGCTTTGTCGTTGAGCAGTGTCTAGAGAGTTATTTCTGCATATCATCACAACAGTTCTATCTTTACTGGGGGTCCCATGGTTCGTGGTTTTATATCGTACCAACATGAATTTATCAAATTAACGCCTTGCTGTCGAGCAGTGTTTAGTAGGCTAACCATGCAAATCTTTACTTCTGGAGTGGCTTCGATCACCACGAGATGCCCCATACATGTGGTTTTGTGCAAGACTATGCTTACCTTCATGGAACATTTTAACCTCGTATTGAATAATCATAAGCTTAAATAACATTTTAAAGATGTTTCGCCGAGATGCACTGACGGTTAGCAAGTTCGTCGAGTAGACGTAATCTTGCAAAATCTCACTCAGTCCTTTTTTGGCATTGCATCACACTATGCTAACATTATTTAATACTGAAAAGTATTAATCGTAGAAAGCCTACCTTGATATGATGTCTATCAAGTTTGCTTTGCAGAAACTTTAGCACTTGTAGTGAGTTCGTTCAGCACAGTTCATTAAGCTATTGTGGCCTTCGACGAGATGAAGCTAAGAGTATTTATAGCCATATTGCTAATGCTCTGACCATTTTGATCCGAGTAGATGCCTACACCTATTTGTGTTCAAGTTACATACTCATTTGTTTCTTTGACCATTTCATTTTTGCAGGTATATGAATGTGTTTAGGAGAGACTATCTAAACGTTACCGAAATTTGACGGTGAAAAGAATTTCTCAACTTAGAAATTCACTGAAGAATCCCATTGCTTGCAGTCATCATACTGGCTAACATAGGGCACTGCTCGGAAGGGGTAGCACTATATTCTGTTTGCGCGAACTGTTCAATTGATCTGAATTCAAGCAGTACCACATACTTCTCAATCCAATAAAAATACGAATATAACTACGCTAAGATTAGCCTGGAACAAGGCCACGAATGTCGGGCTCCAAATAAGAATCAAATTCACTGCAGCTGCAATGATTTGTAAGACAAACTTGCAAACCGTTACTCTACGGCTAGTTATCCAAATATGCTCGTTCGTTTTTAAAAGTCATTTACATTCACATCCCTCTTATACATGTTAAAATAACAATCTCTAGTAAAAGGAAAAAAATAGCTTGATCGCACTTTGCCTGTCGCACTCCAAGGGTCAAAAATATCAGTGTGCACGTTTCAGCATCCAGTAGTCTTGCTCTCCCCCCTCTCTCTCTCCCTCTCTCTCTCTCTCTCTCTCTCTCTATATATATATATATATATATATATATATATATATATATATATATACGCACACACACACACACAGGTGCATATCACGTACGAAAGTATACACTCACACACTGTACACATACACACAGATTTACAAACATACACACACACATACACACACGAAAGAAGTATGTTTCATTCAAGAAATAAGTCGAGTATTTAAGAAAGATGCCTTATGAAGTAGAACAATTAACTTTCCGTGTTATCTGTTCTTCAAACATGATTTATCTAACAAGTTACTTTGTCATTCAACCCATCCTGTCGAATAATGGAATCACGATCTCAACAGGCAATTTTGTCACCATTCCTATATCTCTAAGCCTCGAATGAAACTGAGTTTCCATCATGCGACCTTTCTACTGTTTTATAATATTTACACTACTCAGAAACGATGTCTATGCTAATAACATAAGCGATATTTGTTTGCTTGGATAAACTGTCAACGTTCCATTGTCGCAGCGAGTTTCTATCTGCGCTGACGTTTGGGTCATCAGAATAAAAGTAAAAAAAAAAGAAAAAGTATTTTCTAGTTATAATCTACAATAGGTCGTCAATTGATTATTTGAGAGTAATTATTCGAAACTGGTTGTGATTTTCTTGCATGAAAGTCTTATGAGAGCAGAATCACTGAAAAGTTCGTGGATTCTGTTTAATATATAAAGCAGCATTTATTTCTTTTTATAATGCACTGATTTATTCAAACTGGTGTAGTCGTTATAGTCATCACAAGCTTATAAGATTCAACTCGACCGCTCGACTCAAATCTCTGTCTCTGTCTGTCTGTCTCTCTGTCTGTCTCTCTGTCTCTGTCTCTGTCTCTCTCTCTCTCTCTCTCTCTCTCTCTCTCTCTCTCTGGCATGTAAGTTTCTCAATTTTCTTTTACCACCCTTTTTTATACACGCTATTTTTTTAAAATATTCAATTGCATCGTTATCAGGGGCAGACTTAGCAGAATAGATTTCATGAAATAGATTTTTCAATGTTAATTTATCCCTGTATGTAACCTTTTTTCTTTGCGAAGTTCTTTCCCCTGACTGTTTATTACACTCTAACAACTATTATGATAAGTATTTGGGTATGTTTACATCTTTGTATAAGTATTTCGGAGAACAGCCTCCGGTGGGACAAATAAGTCAAATGGAAAGAAAGAAAAATTGGCTGAATATAGAAAAGAAAAAAAAAAAAGTGAAAAACTGGACGATCGTGGCTAAAGAGGGATAAGTCCAGAATTCTTTTCGCTTTTTGTTGTTATTGTCAAGAAAGAGTCAAAATGTTTGAAACTTAATAACTTTTTCCAGAATTTCCCAGGTCAAAATCCTGAGGGAAAATATGTTTACTCGTCCCTGTGAATTTTTTACTCCAAAGGTTTTGCGATTTTCTCTCTTTTCGGTATCTGGGTTCGAGTTCGCACTCGGGGTAATTGATCCTGCTGTACAGAAACACGGACTCAATTTTCCAGTTTTAACACCTCGATAGGTCAGGAAACACGGCAGACAGAACAAGATGAAGAGAATAAGAAAAATGGTGTGCCTAGGGCGTGAAAAGAATTATGGATCAGTCGTCGTCGGAATGACGTTGGAACAGATAGAATGGCATGGAAGATGAATGGATCAACTTCAAAATTTGAAAATTGAAAATGAAAAAAACTCAGCTTTGAATAAATAAATGGTGGGAAAAACTCTACCTAATAAATAATGCACAAAAGGCGAAGTTGTACAAACTCAAAAGAGATGAATATTTCACAGGAAAAAAAGAAGTAAAACCACCGAGGGACATTATTCGACTTGTAGAAGTTGATAAAACTAAAAGTATTGAAGTAGAAGAAATCTATACGAATGTTTTTGTTTTTTTTGTCCAAAAATATTTTCTCGAGTGCATATCTGACGTTGAGAAAAGAGGCGTTCAGGAAATTTAGCAAGATTGCCATTCTGATGCATCTATAATTTCATCAACAACGGAAGAAGCGATTGTTTACATAAGAGTCGCTCTCAGAGGAAAAACCTTTGTTCATCATGCCGGAATAAAACCAGTACAAAAACCCTACACTCGATTAGCCGTGTGCGAAATAACAAAAGAAAAAAACAAATTTAGATTAGATGAAGCCATGTCGGTTGAGAAATTATTAAACCAAGATGCCTTCTTAATTGGAAAAATGAATTTAAAGTAACCAAAATACTTCAAAGTCATAGTTTTGTAGAAATGATAGAAAGTGAGTGTCTAGTTAAGCATTAAAGTAACATCATAAATATAACCCCTATCTCGAAATTCCTGTTTTGAAAAATGATTTCTTAATAATGCAAAGATAAGAACCCAAAATATTTCAACACTGTAGTTTTGTACGATGGATAAGAAGTGAGGGTCCAGTTCTGCACACGCACACACATACACACACACACACACACACACATGACTCGTGTTTTAGAAAATGATATCTTCAATGAACTGAAAGCAAGAGACTAAAATACTTCGTTGTCATTTTTCCGTACGATGTTCAGCAGCATCGTTAAAACATAAATACGCCTCCAAGAAAATCGTGTTTTGGGAAAATAATTTCTGAATCAAGTATGAGTAATTATCAAAATACACACACTCACACATAAAATCGTGTTTTGGAAATATTCGTCTAATTGAATACATCAGTAGTCTTGTCACAACTCCACAGTAATATGTGCAGCTTTTCATTAGTTGATTTGCCCAAAAAATAACCATTAACGATAGAAAGAGATATCTGATTCGGGATCGCAATCAAGGAAGCGTTCCTTCCCCTTGGATATATGTAAATAACCAAAGTTGCTTTTTGAGACGTCTATCTTTTTGCTTATTTATTATTTTCAAAAGCATCTAAGATTCAGGGACATGATTTATCATAATTTAAGGTTCATTCTTTATTCATTCAAAAAATATCTATAAACGATGAAATAATTAATTTCTTAATGTATATTTCCAAAAGTTTATTTGGTAATTTCCTCCCGTATTTTAAAATCAAACTGGCCAAAATGTTCTCTGTTAAGATTAATTAAAATCAGATCGATCAAGATAAGCTGAATCGAATTCAGAGAAATTGTTATATTTCACATTTTTTCTTTGCCGAATAAACTGTTTCGAATGAATCTGACATTAGTTGGGTTTCCGTTTTTGAGAAGAATAACCATTTTAAACAACAATGCATGGATTGGCTTTAAGATGGATGCTCGATTAACGATATATGTATGATTTAAAATTAGATGCTGACTCTTTGTCCATCTCTGCTACACATGGTGTTCAATTTTCTATATAAATATCTCTTAGATTAGACTCACATTTTCGGAATGCAAACGTGACTGTTCCTTTTCCAAATGCAATATAGATCTACCTCGATTTTCTGAATGTTTGTAAATAAATAAGGTCATCGAATTTCGTAAAAATTCATGGAAATACTTTAATTTTATATCAATTCATATATTGATGTATATTTTCAAAATTTCAGAATTTGGGGGGGGGAGTTCTCATGCAATCAAAACTATATAAAAACAATGGATTAAAGACAAGGAATTTTGTGAAGATTCATGAAGATATTTTCATTTGGTATTAATTAATACGTAGGCGTGTGTTTCCAAAAGTTTGTTAGCCAATTTGTTGTATAGTCAAATCCCTACACATTACGTTAACATTACAGAAAATGAATAGTCAGAGGGAGGTATCAACGGAACTTTGGCTGCATCTATCACAGAAATATTGAAAAATATAATCTCTGCTTATTATTGCTCGATGTTTTAGACCATGAAGAACTTAGAAGAAATGGAGGAAAAATTATGCCAACTATCAAAGATATATCAGAGCTTAACATAATGTTTCCTACAAATTGCGCTCATTGCAATCCAGAAAATGTTCACCACCTTTGGGAATCTTTTAAAGATCAACTGATTGAAGACTTTCTGTATCGAGAAAGAGACAGAGTGAACGTAACTTTTCACACAATAAAAATAATGCTTCTATGTTGGTGCCCGACAAGAATGTAGCAAAAAGTATCAATTCAATAGGATCCTTTCACATTTTAGCATCAACAATCATTTAGTATCACGTGCATCATGGACAGGCATTGCAACTATTGCTGTCTGGTGGTAAGATATTACATTACTTATTCAAACTGTCTACGCCATTGATGCACGTGTAATATATCTCCTACCTCCGAGACCGTTTTCTAAGAGATCAAGTTTTGATTATTATTGATGAAGCATCGTTGATACCAACTTTTTATCTCCATGCAATTGATAGATGCCCACAAGACATAACTGGAGTACAGAGTATTTTTTGTGATAAGATAATTCTACACGGATATTACGGGCAAGTCTTACCAATTCTTCCACAGTCAACACAGACAGCTAACTGACTTAAAATATGCGAGTAACAGGAATACAAAGGGATTCGGTAAGTTGGCTTCTTCAACTTAGAAATGGAAACACTCCCACAATTACCGAGTAATCAGCACCAGATGATGTGAAAGTACCAAACGCAACGCATTTAGAAATGTCCTTGGTTAAATGATTTTCGCTGACCGAATCCAAGAGATGTATATGATCACGCGTCATACTTGTACGTAAGAATTCGGAATGTCTCAAAACGCAGTCAAAGATTTGATACCTTCTTTTGACCGTCTATTTTCTGTAACGTTCGCGTAATGTGTAAGGATTTCACAATACATGAAATCGGCAAACAAACTATTACTAATATACTTCAACTTATGATGTTGTTTTAAACACCCAGGAACTAAAGATGTTTTAAACTCCCAGGAAATATTTATACTTATTTCAGTGCAGATAAAATTGTGAGTGATGACCAAGGAACTATTGGACGATGATATTATTGAATGGCACCACACAGATTGAATGGCAAAGTTAGATCAGTTGTAATGCTTTTATGGATTATTTCAATTCAGTACGGTCTTTGCAACGAGACTAAACTTAAAATGGCCAACCTACATAACAACTGTGTCTAAGCCTCTATAATAAATGGTGCACTTGTGGGAAGGCATTTTTTGATACCAAGAGTAAAACTGGCGCCAAGTGATGCAACTTTGCCGTTTACTCTACGAAGAACCAAAATTCCTTTGTTACTGTCATGTGCTATGACAATAAATAAATCACGAGGACAAACATTTACTAAGATTTGAATCAACTCACGCAAACCAGTGTTTTCTCATGAACAGTTATATGTTGCTTCCTCTCGTGCTAGGAAACTATCAAATGTCCCTTGCCTCACACACATATGAACTTCCATAAGCACATGAATTGTGTAAAATGTATGTGTTTTGCGTTCAAAGACTTCTGCTAACACTTTTCCAGTAACCTTTTTTGGGGAAGCTTTTTCGTCTGATGTCGAACACCAAATTTATTTTCTAAAATTTAGTAATTGTCAGAACTTGCATCCTCCTCCGTTACATAATCTTGTATAATTTTTACGTTCCTAAAGATTACCAAAATCTGGACGAGAGTATTTCAGCTGGTCATTTTGATACTGTGTCCCATTTCACAGTGTTCCACGATGCCATAAATTAAGTTTCCCATTATGAGTTGAACTATGTAACTTAGATAGTTATTCGATAAAATGTGGAGATGTTTCCTGGCCAAATCATGTCCAGATAACCTTATTATATCACAATGACGTGATTTCTGAGTGCATGTCTGTTAACATAACAAATCAAAAACGGCATGTTGTAGCTAGAATTCTGTTACAGCTATACTATTGAAATGCATTAAAATTGAAGGATGAAATAATTTTTGCAAACTTATCACATTACAATGAGGTTTAGATTTGTGCTTTCAACCATGATAATGATTTGATTTCCATACATCAACTCAATATGATTTTCCTAAACACAAAGATGATAAAGCTATGACCACCAAATTTCCTATGATCTGCATTAACCACTGAACCACACTAATGACTGTCTTTCAAAAAAGAAGTTGGATAAGAAATCTCAAAGCCTTCAATGTTTTGCTCTCGCCAATAAGCCATGCCAGTGGATGCTATTCAAGAGGGGAAATGACTTGGAAATCTCACAGCCTTCAGCATTGTATGTAATCATTTGGCAAAATCTATAAACATGCAAGAGAGGAATTGTATTGGAATTCTAAAACCCTCTGGTGCTTTACTCTAAGCACTTACGTTTTTGAGATTTGTAAAAAATAAACCCGGGGAATGCCTACCATATTGACAATTGAAATGAAAGTCTAAAAATCTCCAGTTGTTGGCTGTTGACATCGAACGATCCGTAGTATAATTTTCTTCGTCAAAAATAACGTCTGTTATGACGTGATTGGTCAATGTGTCAAAGGCTAATTCATCGCAAGAGAAATTTGAAACGCAATCTAAATGAATTAAACAGTGATTTTTGTTTTATGAAATGGTTTATCTTGTTCGTTTCATCATGTGAAAATGCATAACCTTTTTAACTGAATGTTAAATAAATAGAAATATTACTTACTTATCAAAAACAATTCACTATAAGCCTCAGCAGTTTATATGAAAGGTAGGAAGAAGTAGAGGGAGATATGAATGTTAGGTAGTAAATAAGAGTGTATAAAAAAGGGGGGGAAGAAAGCTAATTAGTCTACGGGAGGATTCGAGAGGATAGGGTGAAAAAATACAGTTATTTTAAAGAGAGGTCAAGAGGGGGAAATGATCAATAAGAAAGAAAAGGTGAAAGGAAAAATAATAGTTGAAAAATTTCCCAGTAGATGGGAACAGGGTATTGAAACAAAATAAGTTGGTAGTTTAATTCAAATGCTTGAACAGGGGAAGGGGGAATAAAAAGTTAAAGAGAAGATTGGAAGGTAGATGGCTGAAAAAGAAAATTAATTTGCTGAGGGTTATGAACATTTTTGCGTATGAAATTAATCAATATTTGTATGGCATTCAGGTGAAATCATGGCCTGGCAAAAAACTTTGGAAGTTATAAGGAAGAAGATAAGGAGATAGAGACATACGATGGAAGAAAAGCAGAGGCATTAGATAACAAGTAATCTCAGTTGTAAACACATTTGGAGTTTCCTCGGGTCAAGCTAGTATAGATTATAATTATAATGCAATTCAAAGTCCCCTTCAACTTTCAAGTTCCTTTTCTCCCTCCCTTCCTTTCTAAATAAAATAAGTTGTATGTTTTTAAAGAAAGTAATATTTTGATTTATTTACAGTAGAATTTCACACATCTGACAAGGCATATAAATATCCAACTATCTTATAGCTTTCGAAGTAAGCAAAGCGAAGAGGAGAAAAAAATTATCATTTATAATTATTATTTCAAGCTTTAACGAAGCTTTCAAATTTAAGTTTCTTTTACTCTCCCCTCTCTTCTCTGAATTAAACAAGTGATATTTTAGATAGAATAAGTAATATCATAATTCATTTCTAAAAAAAAAAAAACAAATTTAAATTTCACAGCTGTAAAAACAGTTGCGCTTTTTTTTATTGCAACGGGGGACCAGTCGTCCGCCTCAGTTACTTTCTTTCCTTTTCTTTTGCTCACTATATTCTCTTACTTTCTCTCTTTCGCTCACTCGTAATATTTTCTTTCTTTTTTCTCTTCGTTCACTATCTTCTTTTTCTTTCTTCTCTCTCGCTATATTCTCTTACTTTCTTTTTCTCTCTCACTCGTGATATTCTCTTCCTTTCTATTTCTTGCTCGCTATATTTTCTTTCTTTTTTTTTTCTCAATCGCTATATTCTCTAAATCTATTTCTTTCTCTCTCTCTCGTTATATATTGGGTTTCATGCAATTCTGAGTTTAGTAATCATCAATATAGATATGAACAGACGAACATAAAAAGACCTAACTATACGGATATATCAGGACCGACGGTGTAAGATATAACGATACAATGATGAAAATTAACTGAAATATATATATATATATATATATATATATATATATATATATATATATATATATATATATATATATATATATATATATATATATATATATATATAAAAGGGGTTACAACTTTATACAACTTATTTCGTCTTGAGCTCTGACTAACAAAAGACAGGTCACGGGTCACTTGTTGAGTTTGGTGGTGAGATCGTTGGCCGTTTTCCTCTGCTTTTCAGCGGATGTTTTCGTCATTCAAAATCAAATGGATGAGTTTTGTACATCCTCAAGGTCACTCTTTGAATAGAAACCGGAAATAATTGCCCTCCGTATAGTGTAGAATTACTGTACATCTAGTGGAAGGACTCCACATGGAAGTGTGATGGGAAAATGGAAGCTTTCACATGAACCTTTATTTAATTGAAATAAAGAAACCTCTTCTTACTGTATTCACTTCTTTTTTATCTTTCTTTATTTATTTATTTTTAATTATGTTCACTCTTCAACTACTTGATTCCTTTCTTTCTTCTTATCTTTCTCTCTCTTGCTACTTTGCTTTTTTACTCCTCTATGTTATTCAAATTCAGATGACACATAGACACACCCTCCTCTCTCTCTCTCTCTCTCTCTCTCTCTCTCTCTCTCTCTCTCTCTCTCTCTCTCTCTCTCTCTCTCTTGTATATCCAGGAACAGGTCTTGCCGACCTAAGTCCTGAAAAGACATAGAAAGCCGTACCAGATCTTCATCTGTGGAGTCAAGCCATCGTATACTAGTGCAGTACCCGAGAAAACATAACAGAATTATTTAGATATGGATGAATTAGAGAATATAGTATACAGTCTAGTATAAATATACTGATTATAAAAAATGACGTTTTTGTTTCTTTCAATATAATTCAAAACTTTAATAAATTTGAAAGAGAAATTTCGGTGAATTTGAGTCATTAAGAGAAATAGGTTTGTGCATTTTATTTCATTTATTTATAATTTATTTCAATTCTTACTTTGAAACTGTCCGCCGAACATTTAGCTAGTAACAGTCGTATTCAGAGAAGTTGAATGTAAGGTGAGAGATAAGAAGACGAACTGGGTTATTAATTGGGATGGTCGGAAGGCAGATGTCTTCGGTGCTTTTATCCTTTCTTTCTCTTTCTTTCCTCTTTCTTTCCTCTTTTTCGTAACTTTTAAAATCATAATCGTAATGGTTTGGGACCCGTACTTTGAAGAACCCTACGAATGAACGTGTGTGCGATCTGACATTAATCATCAACATTCAGTCATATAGCTTTAATGATACATCTCCCGTTTTTTCCGTCTCTCTTTGACGTGAACAGACAGATAAATTAGCATACCAACAAATTTTATGACACTGGTATTTATATGAGTAGATGTATATTCATACTCTGTATGGTGGAACTTGAGCACTAATCGATTAACCTTTTACTCTCTCTGTTGTCCTTTCTTTCTGCTGAAAGCCCAGTCCATTGCTACTTTTGTCTCTTAATTACTTGTATGATATCGTTCACCCTGGTTGGTCCTTTATTTGATCAATGGTGATTTTCTTCTTTCTCTATGAGTTATTCATATTGCTTCAAGTTTCTGTGGCAATTCTGGGTTTGTTTTTGAATGGTTTTGTCAGTTTCTAGGTTTCAAATCAGTACGTAATAGCTGGTATTATGTATGCATTGTATACATAATGTTTAAAGCATATTGGTGATTTACTTTTCAATAGGTTTCTATTCATACAGAATCCTTCCCAACAAATCATTAAGTATCGTTTTATTTCGATTCCGTGGTCTTTCTATAATTTTATCACCTGACCTCGGTAAATGGATTCCTTAACCTTTTCTAAGTCTCCGCCCTCTACTTTTATAGCAGTTTTATAGGCTTTTTTCTTCAACTTTACGTTTGTCTTTGTACTTTTCATCCTGAACTCTCTTCCTTTTTCTCTGAATAGAACACTTTACATATTTTGTAAATTATGCAATGTTGATCAATGCATTAGCTCGCAAAAATCTGAAATGGTTCCAATATCCTGTCTACTCCAATGTTTTCCCAGTCTGTTTTCAAGGTTGTAAATAGTGTTGACAAAAGGGTACCCCTTTGCCCTACACATTTTTTTAACCTTCATCTTGTTCCGATGTTTATGAAGTTTAATAATTGCAGAGCAATTAACGTATATATATACGATATATAATGATTTTTATTTAATCCATGCTAATACCTTATTCTTGAATTGCGTCAAATGCTTTTTCATAGTATTAAGCAAGCCTATCAAAATGATGTGTTGAACTCTGATGTTTTTTTTCCAGAACAGCAGATTGAATGTGTGTACGTGGTCTATTGTTGAAGAGCCACTCCTGAAGCCTGTCCGTTCGTTCGATTGGTTTTGATGAATAGTTTGTAAATGCTAGGTAGTAATTTCTGCAAATTATCCTCCCAGTGTCTGGTAGAGTTGTTAATGCATTTCTCACGCAAGACATCGTAAAGAATCAAAAGTACACAACAACATGGTGCTTTGTGTCGGATCCGATTTTGATAATTTTTTTTCTTCACGTTCCATGTCCTTGACATTCACCCATTTGTGCTGATCATGATAAAAGGTTCTCCCTTACTTACAGGTATACTTCTAAACCCTTCCTCCTCCGTGTTCTCTCCCGCTTTCACTATATATATATATATATATATATATATATATATATATATATATATATAGTGCAAATGCAGGGACAACAGACACAAGGGTTTTCACGTGATATGGTTCAACTACCCAGGTCAGTCAGGATAATCCTACAAACGGTCGACAGACCCTAATAGCAGACGTATTCGCCAGGAGGAGGCAACTCCTATCAAACTTACATCCCCAAAGGCTTTGCTGCTACCTATGCGGCCCCAGGGGATCATAGTATCGATATCTGACCCAAGATTTGGCTCCATAGGGGATGGTAAACAGTACAAGATCTTGGCACATGGTCATTTTTCTGCTTTTTTCTGGGTTCTCATTGATTTTATGAAGTTTGCCGGTAGCTTGATTTGCTTCTGCTAGCATGTTGTACACCTTTTTCTAGTTAAGCGTCATCTGACATGACATAACTGTTAAGTAAATTCCTTGACAGCTCCCAGTTTGGTCTAGCTGATAGTTATGGAAGGGGGGCATTTTTCCTGTCAGTGATCGGGTTTGATAAAGATTAACAGTCTTCTTCAAGCTGATCTGTAGCTTCAGCAAAGCATGACATTACTTTTAGGCCTTTCTCCGAGTTGGCAACTAAATCTGCATAATCTTTGAATGGTAATTCCCTCACTAGTTTTACTTTAGTCAAACTCTGAGCTTGATTTTCATTGAACAGGTTGTCACATGTATACATTTTCAATGTATTTAATCTCCTCTGGGGGCTTGGTTCAACATCATGCTAAGGAATATTGAAAACGGTGCCAGAACCAGAATGTAACACTGCATCATGTTGTTTGCGATTAAGAAGGACCTAAGGGGTTGTTACTGATCCTGACTCGGCTGAGTTGTCCCTTATATTGCTGGATAATCATTTTGAGGGACTTCGGAGGGTAACCAGACCAATGCAAGATTTACTTATTTACTCACTCTATTTACGATGCTGACCAACAAAGGGATCAACAAAGGTGATGTAAAGCCCTCTACTTTGCTTAAACCACTTTTTCTTGGGTTTGTCTTAGAACATAAACCTTGTCAGCTGATCTACGGTTTGCTCTGAAATCGCACTTGCTACTAATCTAAGACAATTCTCGCGAGAACTTTGCCAGCAATACAGAGGAGGGTGATACATTAGTTTTAGTAATTTGATTTTTCATCCTTGTTAAGACGACTGTGATATCAAAGACATTAGGTAGTCTGCCCTGTTTTCATTGCAAAACTAGAGCCTTGTAGAGCCACAAATGCCGGGCTGAAACTCAGTGCTCTGTAAGAATGTCGTCGACGTCGGCAACTTTAAATTTTCGATCGTTTTTTGCTGTTTATAAGGGTGTAGGTTCAATGCCCAATTCAATCTGTGCTAATAGTTATGGGAGCGGTCAATTGTAGTTTCCTTTACCACATCCACAAATGGTGTTGGTAAAAAGCGCACGGAAGTGCCCAAAGCAGCGGTTGGACTCTTTCTGTCATATCGGCCAAACACTCATTTTGTAAGTCACAGAGGCTACGTTGAAGCCAAAAAAAACCCACAGTACAGATTTGATTTTCAACTCATCAAACCTCCGATCTTTCCAAAGTCTTGCAGCAAGAATATTGGATGAGGGTGGTAAATAGAAGATACCACTAGAATTTACAGGATAAGTAGTCGGGATAAGTGGTTGAAGATCTGAGAGACAACTGCACCATTCAACAGCAAATCTGGGCCAAAGAAACCTTTTTAATTAACTGCAGCCAACGGGCATCCCCAGAATGCTTGCTCCCAACACTCAAAAAGTCCAAAGTAAAAAAAACTTAAAATGCTTTTTGTTTTGGAAGGACAGTTGACGCTATATATATATATATATATATATATATATATATATATATATATATATATATATATATATATATATATATATATATATATATATATATATATATATGCGTTTCTCCATTTCTTCTCCTAAGATCGTTAAGAATTATCTACGATCATTTGACCAATTAATCGGAAAAAATAAGTCGATAGTCGCCAGAGGACCGCTAGCAATCAGGTGCCATAGGAACCCGGTTGATTGAGAAAGATCCTCGTGGCGTCCGTCCCTTATATTTACTAAGCGAAGCGTGAAAGGAAAACAAGTCATGCAAATATTCCAAGCGAACAGAAAGAAAAGAGAACGGCGCTTCATGACAATGAAGCTCACCAACACAAGTATATAAATATTTGTACCATTTGTATATCATGTAATAGAAAGACTTGGCAGGTGGGATGGTAAAATATCAGGATGAAGCTTTATTCGAAACGGAGTCGAGAGTTTATTCGTCCTGTGCGGTCCCAAGTGAGAGTAAATGGCTTACAGCACTCTTACTTTATTTCTCATCATAAATCAGATCGTTCACATACAAACATACACAAACATAGATACGCACAAACGTAAACACTCCCAAATATACACATACACAAACACAACACACACATACCCATATATATATATATATATATATATATATATATATATATATATATATATATACACACATATATACACACAAGTACAGAGGGAGAGAGAATGTCTCCTTCAATAGCTACCACTTTCATTATTATTCATATTTACTGGGCTTAGTCTGGCATAAGGTCACAAGAGTTGGACACCCTAGCAGTGTAGCCTTTGCTGGACAGGAAGGCGCCCCAAATATTGATATTTACTTATCTTAGTTTTGAATCAAATAAGGCCACAAGTTTAAGGCACCCCGTAAGGATTGAACTCACTTAAGTGGTAACGGCCTACAAGACTAATTTGGAAACCATTCCTATCCGATGAGGTATTATTTACGTCATTATTGCAACCCATTATGCGTGTTTTATATTCGCAACAGAAGGGATTGAAGGGCTGCCATTTTCCTCAAATCTCCAGCACCTTTCCAAGTATTATTGCAGACCCCAGCCATGTCCTGGTCCTGACAGTCCTAATTCTGTGTGCTAACCATAATGGGTATGACGTAACCTTTATGGCATTTTTCTATTTCTTTCTTTTTCCTTTTATCTCCACCCTTACCGCCACGATTACCATCTGATGGATTACTTCACTCACCAGGTTCAGTTTTCTTTTTTGGCAGGGATGTGCTATATTGCTTCATCTTCTTCGTCACAAAGACAACATTCGCTGTTTTTCTGGGTTTGGTCTGTTTGAATCTGATATAACTAGTCTGAATGCATGTGTTTGGTTGCAATGACGGGGGATTCCTCTGTACTGGTGTTCTAAACGTAACCTTGTCCATGATTGCCAGTTTGCGATGGTTTTTATCTGACTTTCATTTCAGACGCCCAGTTCATGCTGAGAATCATGTAATACTTACCACAGCTTGAAACATTCATTTCACCTGCTAAACTAACTTGCTAACCACTTTGCTCCGCTGCAGGGTACATTATTTACTAAGCTTAGCTTGGTAAAGCGCAAAGGTACATTAGTGATGCACACAGTGAAGATTGACCTCACTAATGTGGCGAAGTGGTTGGCAAAACTGACTTCCTGGCCACTACCACACGACCAGGCACCTAATTCATACTGAAAATAATAATCGTTGCTTGGGACATTCATTTCATCTCCGAGGCTAGCTTGTTAACCATTGCTTCACGACGATATCCCCAGAAAGATTAGCATAAACATGAATTGGAGAAATGTGTTTGAATGATTAGAGACTAGAACCAATAATATTGTCACAAAAACTTTAGCTTCTGTTAATATATTGATCACCCTTTTGCTTTCCTGTTCAGCACAAAAAAAAACTTTTAAAGGGCACGTGTAATAAACATTTCCATTAGTAGTAAAATTTAGCAGGAGATAAACATTGGATAACTGAAAAGACATACCCGTTTTGTGTCCGCATAAATACCATAGATTGAAATCTATGTGCTTGTGTAAGTATACGTGAGTCTAGGTTTGTAGACATAAGTGTTCGTGAGTTAATTGATCTCAAGTACTTTAACTGTAAACTCTATAACATGTCTTTGGCTCCAGCAGTAAAAAAAAAAAAATGGGAGATAGAACATTTGTCTTCGGATATGAAGACCAAAGAAAGAATAACAACATGAATCCTTTCCCCTTTTTTCCAGTGGTTGGTTGCGTGAAATAAATATATATTGGTATGACATTTTGTTTAGAAACCGACAGTGCTTTGCTTAATGAAGTGGATACATATGCACGCACACAGACATGAACACACATACATCTATATCCACATAGGCAAACACACCAGCACATTTATCTAGCACGTAGGCACTTACAGAAACGGGAAAAAATCAAAAGAAATTAATGGTGGGATACACATCCAATAAGAGCTTGCTTAATGATTTTTATTTTGTTTTTACTTATTAAATGTCGTTTGTTGAAAAGAAATATAAAGGATGATATAAGCAATAATAATGGTTATAGTTTTATCGAAGTGTGGACCATTTAAGGAAATAACCTTTTTTCAACGATCTTTTAATTATAATATATAGTTCTTCAGTTTTTGTTGTCAAAAATTCAGTAGAAGCTTGAATCATAACTCCCCTCCGATTAAGAATTTAATATGGATTTGAAACTCAAAATACTTGAAAACTTTGAAGAGTCCTAAAAAACATGTAAAACAAGACTTGTATACGTGCACTGAACGGAAAGTAATATTCTATTGTAGCATTAAAAAAACCTATCTAAAACCCTTCAAAACATTTCTAAAAACTTTTACTTCCTTCCTCTAGGTCAATAGGGCATTCATGTTGAATTTGGTTGCACTGCATTCATGTTTTGGTATTTTCTATAGCGAGACAGACAAACAAACACTCCTCATATATACAGATATGTACTTACTAATATATAAGTATAAGTGTGTATTCATTGATACAGAGTAAGCCGCTTATTATGATCACTTTGTGACAGGGCCTTTAGATAATGAAAACCGTCTGATAACGTTAGGCAAAGGATATTAGAACCAATGACATTCATTGTTATAAATGTACATTCAATGTTTACATTTCTACATGAAGTCGAGATGAGGTATATATATATATATATATATATATATATATATATATATATATATATATATATATATTCGGTCATGTCTGTTCGTCTGTTGGTTTGTCCGTTTATTGATTTTTTTGTTTTTGTTTATTTGTTCGTTTATTTATTCGATTATTTGTTCGTCTGATGGTATGTGCCTCCAAACGATATCTCCGAAAGAACTGAATGACTCTCAATGAAATTTCGTGGAAGAGTATGCAATGGGGTGAGAGAAAAGTGCTAAAAATTGGACCTATTTTTCCTGACAGAAAAATATCTTCTCACTTTTTTATTTTGATTCTATCTCTGTGTACGTTCACCACTGACCAGACGATATCTCAAAAAGTTTGCAAAGAATTTCTCTGAGATTCAGTGGAGAGATGAGCGATTGACAACAGGAGAAATGATTACATTTCTATAAATGTCAAAACCACGAAATTTCAGAATAATTTCATGTCTGCGGTACGTATCTCTAAAATATCTTTTCTATGATTTATTATGTGGTTTTGTGGGAGGATGGACCAGAGGCTAGAAAGGGACTGTTTAAATTTTGGAGCAGATCCATACATAATTATCAGCCCAGCATCGAAATTTGTTTTTGTTTTTTTTTGTTTTTGTTTTTTCCTTTAAAAGTTCTCAATAGATTCCCAAGATATTTTGTGGGAAGGTGAAGAATAGACAACGGGAAAACTGATTAAATCTTGCAGCGGATCCATTCACATGTATCTCCTTCACGTTGTCTTTTGGTTTTGATTCTGCATAATATCACATATCAAAAAAATTTCATGTCTGTTCACACGATATCCCCGGAAGTAATGAATGGATTTCTGCGCAAAAGAATGGAGAGAGGAGTAAGAAAGATGTGGCAAAATTTGGAGGCGGCTCCAGGTATCTTCTTAGATTGATAAATATTTTTCATTCTTATTTTGATTACGTTGAAGAAGATACATGACCGCAGTCATTGTAAGAATTCTTGGAAAAGGTCTGGGATTCAAAACATTTGGAAAATCTCTCAGTAGAGGAAGGGAGCTGATAACTACTGTGATCAAAGCAAAACCTACAACGGATTGGGACCGAATTGTCGAATGTTCCAAGGAATTTTACAAAGACCTCAATTCTACCAAATAAAGGACGCAGAAAAATGAACAAGAAACACGAGCCAAGAGTAATCAATTCAAGGAATTACCAGAAGTTACTCCGCAAGAAATGAAGCAAGTCATCAAACAAACCAAGAAAGGAAAGACCACTGGACCTGATAATATCACCATCAACCTACTTAAAAAGGTTGAAAGTCAACCCGAGAAAAGTAGCCATCCTATTCGACTCATGCCTTAAGCAAAGTCAAGTCCCAGAAGAGTAGAAAACTGTAATTATAATGCTGTTATATAAAGAAGGAAATCCGGAAGACTTCAACAATTACAAACTTCACCAAATTGATCACCAACTGGATCAGCAAAACATCAGAGGAAAACCAATCACGGGAACAAGCTGGCTTCAGAAAAAACTACTTGACCATCGACCATCTCCATTAAGTAAACCTCCTGAAAGAGAAAACAGCAGAATATAGAAAACCTCTAGCTTCAACATTTGTGAGTTAAAAAATGCCTTCGATTCAGTGGAAATCCCGTCATTGACGCAATAATACAACAATGTGTAGACCCTGTATATGTCCGAGTACTGCAACATATCTACCGACACAGCAGGTCCTTCATCAAGTTCCATAAAGACTCTGTGCTCTTTCAACTAGAAAAAGGAGTTAAATAAGGTGATACCTGCTCACACAAACTCTTCAAAGCCTGCCTCAAATGATGTTCTAAAATTTAAAATGGGAACATGGAGGGATCTGGATAGACAGAGATAGACAAAGAATACGCGAGTAACCTCAGATTTGCTGATGACATCATCTTCATTTCTAAGAACTTCAACGATTTCAAAATAATGTTAGACGAACTAAATGAAGCCAGGAAGAAAGTTGGCCTCATGAACTTTAGCAAAACAAATGTTATGATCAACGTGTTGGGGTCAAAGACACAACGATCGAAATCAAAGATTCATAACAATGCATCTACCTGGGACAACGAGTCTCCACTAAGTCATCAAAAGAAGAAGAAATAAAGCGAAGAATCATACAAGGTTGGTAAGCTTTCAGTAGAGCAACCTCGACTTTGAAAAACAAAAAATTCCACTTGTCCTAAAAAGAAGGTGCAACCAATTTATCTTACCAATAGATGCATACAGATCTGACACATGGATCCTAACCAGAAGAAAGGCCTTAAAACTGAAAACCATACAACGTGCACATGAGAGAACCATGCTTGGCCTCACATAGAAAGGTCATAAGACGGCACGGTATATTAGAGAAAAGACAGGAGTCCAAGACATCATAAAAAATGTCAGAAAACTCAAATAACAGTGGGCCTTGACAAATTTCAAGAATGCCAGACAACTGCTGGACAGCACATGTTTGGTAGGAGGCTGGACTATAGATTACGGAAAAACTGATTAAATGTTTGAACGGATCCGTGGACAATTACTCCCGCTGGTGGTGGCGTTAACGGACGTTTGCACTTTCTTGGTGCTTTATAGTTACAAATTCCCTTGCTTTATTAATATCTAAAAAGTTAACAAAGTAGAATTTAATTTCTCAATACAATATTATTCCAAATCCACGAGTTACATTCCAACACTTCAATTTACTTCCCTACGAATTGGATTTGCTAAAATCAGCCTAACAAGTCCACCTGAATTTGGATTCAGAAGTGAATTCGTCATCAGTTTTTGCGCATAACACTGTGTCACTGGTATTTTTGCATGACGTCAATTGTTTTCCGCGTGGTCATTGTCATCCTCTATTTTTACATACGAAAATAAAGTCAAAATTTAATAGTAAGATTTTGACAAAAGAAAGAAGGAAAAGCCTACTCAACCTAATAGTCAATCCACTCCTGACCTCGAAAGCGTAGAAAAATACGATTTGCACTCACTTTTGATCCCAAAATCAACTGATGTCTGGCTGAAAGCCCCTGATCATCACACCACGTTAGCGTTCAATCCAAAATTTATAAGGCTAATTTTCATTTCAGTCTTGTTAATTTTTATTGACATTTTCTATTCTTATAGCAAGAAATAAGCCAGTTATAATATCAAAACATGTCCAGATTGATCGGTTTATGATAAATGTATCTGGACCAGCAGGGCTGCTGACCAGAAAAAGGGTATGATTGGGAAGACTGGATCTCAAAAGGATAAACCAACGAACCCGTATGGCTGTTCCACAAGCGTAGTGAAAAGTGCAAAAAAGTCTTTAACGGAATGTCTTTAAATGATTCGCTATAAATGAATAAATAGATAAAAATAGAATATTATATTGAGGAAATATTCTTTCTAATTTTGGATTTAAATTGAATGAATCATGTTATGATGGTTATCTCAGGATGCCAGTTACCCCCAAGATGCGGTAGGAATGGGTTTAGAGGTCTACAAAACACGTGCTTGTTACGTGTTGGTCTGACTAAGAGTAGCGAGAATTGAGTATCAATATGTCCGTAACATTATTAGGATCGTGTTTCATTAGTAAGTGTTTTATGTATCACGATGTACTATTAGCATGTGCTATTTGTATGTTTGTATTATGAGTTTGTTTGATTGTGCAATCTGTTCCATCGGCAGAAATCTCGACAGAATTTCTCGTCACTTTTATATAATGGGGCTCATCTGAAATGTTTGGCAATCATCTATTCCGTTTCTATCTTGCAAGCAGTAACAGAAGGATTTTACTCATTTAGTCAGCTTTTCCAAGAAGAAAAAAATTGACGTGCATTTGTATCACCGTTTTTGTTTTTTTTTGTTTTTTTGTTTTTTGTTGTTGTTTTCTTTCTGTTGATACGCATAAAAAGAAACCACAAAAGGAAAGAAAGAGAGGGAATAAAGTAAAAAGGAAGGGGGAGAGAAAGAGAATGAAGTAAAAGAAAGAAAAGAAGAGAGAAAGAGCGGATAGAAAGAAAGAAAAATCGAATGAAATGGGAGGAAGAAAGAAAGAAAAATGGAGTTAAAAGAAAGAATATATTTGTCAGAAGCAAAATCGTGGAAATCATAATTATAATAAAGCCAATCAAAATGGCTTCTTGTGACAGCACTCTCTGCGCTTCTCATAGGTCTCTGACAATGTTCATAATGGAGGTAACAGATTTCAGTCCTATTGCCTGGGTAGGAGAGGTAGTTTTGAATGAGTGTTTTGCTCCAATGCTCACTTCTCCATTTTCTTCTGTCAACAACCGTAGCGTAGAGAGACAGGACATTTGGTCAAGATAACTGGCGATAGATTTAACAGAGCCCAGTGGAAAGTCAGTTCATGTGAAGTGAACACAGACAGCTCTAACCGGAATATGAACTCAGATCGCTGATATCAACAATGCTAGCCGTTGCGCCACATCACATGTCGACAATCACTGCATTATAACGCGTAAGAAAGGAGGAAAAAAGGAAGAATTGATGTATCAGCAACAACACAAAGATTAATAAAAGGACGAAAATCAAGTATTCGTGAAATGAAAATAAAACAAGGGAAAGCGCACAGGGAAAGAGAGTTGAAGTTGGAAAGACATAAAGAAAAAAACAAAGAAGCCATGAAGACGCAGCCAATTAGGCCGCCCGCTGACTGATGTGTCCAACAGGCTTAAACAAAGAAAGAGCCTAGATTATTTTTGTGTCCGCCAAAACAACATGGCTGCCTTTGGGAATTCGTCCGTAATGGCGGCTATCAAACAATTGTCAAATTTTATGTTTTCTTAATTGCGTCGATGGTCGTTAAAACTCCCGGCAAACATTGGTGTCGTCGAGGTGGAAACGGTTGAAAAGAGTTATGCCGCCATATTGGCCTGCTTTAGTTTGTTTTTGACATCTCTGATTTTTTTGCAGTTTTTTCATATATTTTTGTATATATTATTCGTTTTCCTCTTGTCTTTACTTACCAGCGTTTTTTTTCTAGCACACCCACCCTTCTTTTCTGTCCAAAAAGCGTTTTTATTTTGGTTTGTTCACACCCTCTATGTATTTCGGCTTTATGCCTTCTATTTCTTTGTCAGTTTTCTTTCGTTCTTTCTTTCATTTTCTTTTTGCTCCTTCTTTCATCTCTTTTTTAACACTTTTCTTTCTTTCCCCTTTTCCTTCAACTTTTAAAACCTTCCCCTCTTCTTCAGCTCAGCCTAACTCACTTCTTTTTACTCTCTTTGTCTTTATTCCAGACTCTCTTTCTCTTCCCCCTTTTACTCCTCCCTTTCCTTCTTTCCTACTTTTCTTCCACATAAGAAAATACCCCCCTGTCTTTGAGCTCTGCTGTTTTCTATCTTTTTTCTCTCTTTTCTCTTTTTCTTCATTCTAATATTGTTGAATTGCGATGGATAGATAACTACATATAAAGAGGAAAAGTGAAATACGTAGCAATATGGATACTAAGCTTAGTTCAAAAGATACTAAGCTTAGTTTTGGCATTGAGGCAAATGAGGGTGGTGCAAAAGATTGCATAGCGCCAATCTACTAAGGGGAGAAGATTGTAATAACTGTAACTTGTGTAAGAAAAAAAATCAAAATCCAGGCTTTATTCACTGTTTGTATAAGTTTCATTCAGAGAGTATATTGGTAAATATTTACAAAGCTTAACTTTTTACGGCATATGGCAAAACGGTGACGGTTAAGAATCTTATCTTGAGCCAATCTGGTAGGTAATACATTGCATCAACCGCAAGGTAAATCATATTATTACCCAGATATTTGTCACTTTTTCTCTTAATCCATATCTTCAGATATATATATATATATATATATATATATATATATATATATATATATATATATATATATATATATATATATATATATATATATATACATGTGTGTATGTGTGTGTGTGTATATATATACATATATATGTGTGTGTGTGTATATATATATATATATATATATATATATATATATATATATATATATAGTGGTGAACGTTTCGTCCAATAACTTCCTGCATACTTGCTCTACTGAATTCAAATGACGCCTCAACTTAGAAATGACAAAGGCAAGGATATGTGGAGTAAATGCGTTCATTATTGAAGTAGCTATGTAAGACCTTGATTCCGATATTCAACAAACATATCATGTTTGAAACTTTTACCTCTTTCCCATGCTGTATACTTTTGGTAGAAGCTGATAAACTGAAATCTGAACCCTCTATATCACAGCAAACGTCCATGAGTTTAGCTGGAAGAAATATTTTCAATAATTGAAATTATGTTAAATCGACTCAAGTCATGATCACTGTTCATTTTTTCACGATTGGACAGTGTTTATAAAATTACCAACATTTCAATCACGAACAGCAAATAATTTACTCGGGATAATAAAGGAATTGTTCAACATTTCTACTTGAGTTTATAGTTGATAGATAAAAAGAAAGAGAGAGAGAGAGAGAAAAGAGAGAGGTCACACACATATATATATATATATATATATATATATATATATATGTATATATATATATATATATGTGTGTGTGTGTGTGTGTGTGTGTGTGTAAGTTGGTGTGCATTCAATTGATTCACTTTCCCTTGATGACACTACTACCTTGTCGTTTAATAATTATGCACCAATAAATTTTCCTGTAGCCAACACAGAACATTTAACATACGTCGCTTTTGTCCTGCGTTTTTTCCATCTACTGACTTGAACTTAATAACCTCGTACCAACTTCTCTCTGGAGAATACAGGACCACACTGCGTCAGCCTCATGTTTACGTTTATATGATAGCCTTGCTTGATAGATGTGAAACTGTAGATTCGTTAGATTGCGTTGAGCTTTTTTCCCCTTTTTTTCCCTTCCCAACAGGGAAAAAGGAGTTTCCTCTAAGTTGCTACTTAACATTAAGTCTGTATTCAGACACGCACAATAATTGATTGTGCGCTTCCAATAAGTGGGTTCTGGTAATTATGACTTTTTTTTCTTCATATCTCGCAACTTATTTAGCTATGAAACAAGCTGTGATAATTAGAATTTTCATTCATAATCTTTCACAGCTTTGTTTTACACTTTTCTTCTCTATTGTTATTTCTATCAGTAAATCAACTGAGAGGCGCTTGAAATGAAATCTGAATGCGTCTGGGCATTGTAGCGATAAAATATCTGTTTGAAGTTAAGAAAGATCTATGTGTCTATATCTTTGGGCGTGCGTCTATCCAGTTAACTTGGGAATTAAATTTATTCGAAATTACTTTCCGTGTCACTCTGTTTCTTGTTGAAAGTTATACTTTTTTCAAAATATTCTCTGACCAAGGATCTCAAGGTACCATAAACTACGACTCACTTGAAAAGAGGTCTGATTCAATACTGCTCAACTTCAGTGGTCGAACGAGAAGCGATAATTTTCTTTATTCACTCAGCTTTGCTTGTCTTGCCTAACATATACCATATATACATACAAATTCACATTTGAGAACTTGCCACATACGTACACTCTATTTGAGAACATGCCATATACGTACAGATATTAGCATATAAATTCACATACACCCAACATACACACATACCAAAGACAGACATGCCACATACACACACTATATCCAAACACACGATACCTCTATATGTACATGTATGTTTATGTGTGTTAGTGATACATTCGTGCATGTGTTTGCTTATGGGGCATGTGTCTGCATGTAATTTTTGTGCATGTATGTGTGCATATTGGCATATGTAAATATAGTATGCACCTGTGTACACGTGGCAAGTGTTTTAGAGTGTACATGAAAGTATATACCAAGTGCATAAGTGACATGTGTGCATGTTCGTAGATAGTATGTATATGCCCGTGCGTTGGTGGCATGTGTGCATATGGTATGTGTTTATGCGTTTGTATAGTATATGTGTGGCATATGTGTGCATGTAAGTCCTATATATGTACATATAAACATACTGCATGCACGAATGCATACACATACCATATACACACATGCCATATAGACACACACATACGTATACAATCTACATACATGCATATATGCCACAAAAACATATGCTACATACTTTCATACACACTTGTACCTCTTACGTATACACTCATGTACATCTCACATACACGTCATACATGCACACAAATGTACATACAGAAATTCCATGCAAACACATATGCACGGAGAGAGGGACACACACTTTTATCGTCATCACCCTCATCATCAGCCTCTTAACGTCCGTCGTTGGACATAGACATTCCCAAGGATTTGCCATACTTCTCTATAGTGGGCGTCGTGGAGTCAGTACTCTCTGAATTTCTCTACCTCGTCTCTCCATCCAATATTCTGCCGGCGTCGATTGCGCATGTGATCTCTGGGGATCTATGTTGTGAGTCGCGATGTCCATCAGTTGTCTACCATTCTTTCAACTTGGCAAGCCCATTGCGATTTTAGTTTTCTTATAGATTCTATGATGTCTCTGACTCCTGTCTTCTCCTGGATGTATTGTGCTGTCTTGTGGTCTCTCCATGTTAGGTCAAGCATGATTCACTCATGTACACATTACATGCTTCTCAATTTGCAGGTCTGTCCTTTGGTTAGGTTCCATGTTCCAGCTCCATAAGGGATTATTTACAGGATATATTGGTTTTATAACTTTGTTTTTAGGATTAATGGCGTTAACACACCACAAACAAGTGAAAGTATCACACTAAAAACACATATGCACAAACATAGATGACATGTGTCTGAAAATAGTGTGTATATGTGGCATGTTCGTATGTGGTATGCGTGTACGCGTGTGTCTTTCTCTTGTATGTGGACTTACATGTATATATGTGTGCATATACGTCCTTGTGAAGTGTGTGCATATTGATATATGTATGCAAATATGGCATGTGTATATGGCATGTGTGTGCTTATGGAGTATGCGTGTACATTGCATGTATGCGTAAGGCTATGTGTGTTCGTGTGTGACAAGTCGTCATGAGTGCATGCATATGTGTTTGTATTTGCAGCAGGTGTAGCCACATGAGCATGCGAGTATATTGTATGCATATATGTATAACTGTCTGCATACGTGCCTTGTATAGGCGAGTATATATTTGAGTTTTGAAAATTTTAGTGTGTATGTGTACTGTGTAGGTGTAGGTGTGTGCATATATGGCATGTAAGCATATGGTATACATAAGTATATATTTGGCATGCGTGCACACGTATACATGAGAATATGTAGTGTATATTTGTTGTAAGAACCACTTGCAGATACGTGTCAGGTGTCCTATGGACATGATCTGATCGCATTATTTTATACTCATAGTGAATTATTGATACTTGAATATCTTGACCGGATTACTTCAAAATAACAACTTTTCAAGGTATCTAGGTACAACCAATAAACATCACGATATGAGATATGTTAAAAATGTTTCCTTTTTTTTCTCAATTAATAACGCAGTGTACGTCACATTTTTCTCTCTGTGGATTGAGCAGATGAAAGAGAATAAAAAAAATATTCAATTACATCATCAAGAAGCTTTTTACCATTGATTAATAATCATATAAATAGACCGTCCACCCAGATTTTAACTCCCCATAAAACCTATCTTGGGAGTGGTTTTCAAAAACTAATTCGGTAAAAACACTTCCCCGGGATCAAATCCATACCCACAGAAAGTGTTATGAATTTAAATGTGGTAGTTTTCGTGGTAGGCTAGTACGTACATACATACAAGCATATATACATACGGATATATATATATATATATATATATATATATATATATATATATATATATATATATATATATATATATATATATATATATATATATATGGATATATATATATATATATACGGACGGACGGGACTTTTGGTGAATTATAATAAGATGATAAAATATCCAAACACTGAATATTTCTAATCAAACATTCTTAGCTAACATCAGAGGGCCCTGCAGTCATAGGAACTTTGAGTAGTAGCAGTGAGTTTATATTCTAAAATGAGTGTTCATTCTAAATGAGCATTTGTCGTTTTTTGTGGGATAAAAGTTATCAACTAAACTCAAAAACGATGAAGAGAATTGGGAGATGAAATAAATGTCAATGTATATTTATTGCTCTCACCGGAAGGATGAAAAAAAATAGGTGCAATGTCACTTTACGTGGATTCAAGTAGATATTAACTTGGTAATGTATTCAAGTCACTGTTCATTGTGCAATAAGAGGTGCTGTCCCATCTACGCAGGCTGAAATTATTATTTGTGTTTACTTCATCAATATCTCCACAAAGGATTAATACGACACGAGTTGTCTTTGGTTGGGGAACCACCACGCATATGAACCAGAAATTGTTTATTTTTCTCGGTACTTCCCATCCGAGACACCTTCAAGTTCATTGGGCCTGGGAGGGACAGCTAATGACAAGATATTTTTTAAACTTCAGAGACAAAAGGCTGGGTCGACATTAAAGAGGAAAGGTGTAAAATAATCAACAATGACAGATTAAAACATTTAGCCGAAAAAGGGACACCATCTGAAGACCATTTATTTTCGAAGGTAGGTCAGTATTATTGGAAAAATTCGTTTTAGCACTGCAGAGGATAGGGATCAGTTCTGACATATAATTCTGAGATATAATTCGTTTTGAAAAACGGCGTGCAAGATATTTGTCAGTAAATAAACTCTTAAAATGGTGTAAGCAGTGTAACATGACGCTTCAGTCAAGAATCGGATTCTTTTCGTAGAGTGATTAAAAGACCGCAGAAATTGTGTTCTGCATTTATTTCTTCTTTTAAACCTCTTCCCCATAGTCTCTCTATAATATCAGACGACCCGTTCTATTATTTCTCAACATTTAGCTGATGTTTGATAGATTTTCTTACTTTCTCTCCTCTTTTTCACTTACAAATTCACTTTTCATATGAATTCAGATACTCCAAAAGTCTTTCAGACCAATACCCCCCCCATTAGTCAAAACAAATGAGGAATGATGATTCATCACAGAATCTCTGATAATATTCATGATGAAATGTTTGGATGGAACCAAAAAAGATGAAGATATTCATCCGAACAATCCGTGGAATGATGATAATGGTTCATCTCAGAATTTTAGAGAATACGTAAGGCCAAAGATCATATCGGCCGAAACGTTATCATAAAACCAACAACAATGAGGTTATTCGTCTAAACAAGACGTGAAATAATGATGACTCATCACACATTTTTTCAGAATGAGTTGAAATTTTTCTCTATTGAAAATGTAAGTTAAGAAGGCCACACGGTCTTCAAAACGCTCTTCTCTTCTTGTAAACAACATTTTAGTGGCTGTCACGTCGCTGTTTTCAGAGATATGTCTCCCAAAAGTCCATGGCTCAGAAAAAAATATGCTTTTATTGTTGGTACGAAGATCAAGAGAAAAGAGTAAGTTAGAGACGAACAGAGGTATAAAAGAGAGAGCAGGAAGAGAAATGAGAGAGAGAGAGAGAGAGTGTGTGTGTGTGTGTGTGAAATGAAGTAAGAATGGAATTTTCTTTAAAAGATGATGGATAGTCAGAAGGATAAAAAGAGAAAAATCAGAACAAAAGTGACAAATGGGAACGGAGAGAGAGGGGGGAATACAAATAAGAGCAAAATTTCGGAATGGGGAATTCTTAATAGATGAGGGAAAGACATTTCATAACAATTAGGAAAGGTACGAAAGAAGGAAGGAAGAGGGTTAAATAAGAAAGGGAAGAGAAGAGGGAAGTAATAAGGAAGGAAGAACAAGAGAAAATAGGAAAAAAAACGAAAGTAAAAGATGAAATATAGAAGAAAGAAGGAAAAAAGGATTAAAAGAAAGGAAGGAAGATAGAAAGAAGGAAAAAATAATTGAAGAAAACAGTGAAAAAGAGGAACACATAGAAGCGACACGGAACGACATGAACACAAAAATGAAGGAAAATACGGCAAAAAAAAAATGTAGAGAAAATGAAGGATGTGGAAAGATGGAAAAATCAGGAAAGAAAATCAGGAAAAATAGGAAAAAAACGAAACGAAAAAATGGAGAAAAAAGACAAAACGTATCAGAAATGAATTGAAGAAGACAGGTAGTAAAACGAAAGTGAATGATAATTATGAAGAAACAAAACGAGTTATAAAACACACAACAATGAAAGCAATGACAGAAGAATGAAAAGAAAAAAAAACAGAACGACGTGAAAAATAGAAAGAAAAAAAACAAATGAAGAAACGCAGAATTGATTTTAATTCCAAATGCCCCTCAGGCAAATCTGTTTGTTTCACAACTTCATCTTTTGTGAACGTCCGTTTACCGTTCACTTCTCTGCACATTGTTTAAATATTATCAACATGTTTTTACTTCTTTTATTCGTCATTTCTTCTTTTCATTTTTTGTTAATTTCTGGGTTGGGGAGGGAGATTGCAAATCGTCGTGTTGCTGATACATTTTGTTCCTGTATGATAGATTACAGTTAGGACCAAAGAATGGTTTGAGATAGCTAGTCACTCAGTATTAATGAAAACATAAACAAATGAAAACAATAAATGAATGAATGCCTATTCGTCTGAAATTATTGCCTGATCGAACAAAAGCGACAACTACGCCAAGGAAAACTGCTTTTTCTTTTTTCTTCAAAACTGATGACTGATGGCCAGCCAAGGGAAAACCCAAACCCCGTAATTACCGGTGGAAATGGCGAAAGGTATTAAATAGGTTGTTTGTGAGAACAGAAGAGAAATGAGGAGATGTGGAGAATGAGAAGAAAGTGACTAAAATGTAACGTTCAACTAACAAGACGAGACGGGAAAAAGTTTTTTTTTTAAAAACGAAACAAAACCAGGAAAGAAGCGATGTTTCAAAAATGGACTTTAAAGTCGGTAACTCAAATTTAAGAAAGTAGTTGGGGGAATGAACGTCTAGAAAGAAACATTGTCCTACAAAAAAGTTCGAGTGAGAGAGAGAGAGAACAGATAAAAGCTGAGTGAATAGAATTTGATTAAAAAGGAAAAATAAAAAGCTTGTCTATAATTTTAAAAGTGAACGTATAAAGAGAAAAGGACAGCTGTAGTTGCTAAAAATATTTCACAAAATGATAGATACTCAAGAACACGCATGTGTACACACCTAAAAAAGGATGACAGAAATTCAAGAAGGCACAGACAGCGCTTATAAGAGAGGGAGAGCAAAAAATTACACTCATGCACACAAATCTAAAAGTGACAACGAACACAGAAGGAAAGACATGCACACACCTAAAAAAATGCATTCATACACAGACCAATAAATGAACCCAATTGCGAAAATCGTCACTTTTTCAAGAGTAAAAAAATCAAATAGAACATTTAATGCATAATTACAGAGTGGGTAGTAAATATTCGTACGGCATGAAAATTTGAACATTTCGTCCAATATGAACGCTACTAAGTTCAAGTTACGCCAAAACAAAGATACAACAGAAGAAATGATACTCACAAAATACGGAGTAAAAATGTTTATCATTGAAGAAGTTACATAAGGATATTCGAAAATCACACGAACAAAAAGTATTGTTATGATAATAACATGTCACACACAATTGAACATCAGTGATCTATTGTGACTCCTTTTGTCCAAGTACTTTTGCTTAACATTTAGGGTAGTTATCCAAGTACTTATAGCAGGTTTTGATATACGTGTGTATTGAGTGCAATGAAATCGTCTTCCGAGGTCCATAGTTGCTCAGCCCCACATGGTGCAATGTATTCTTTGTCGCACTCGCACGAAAATTCATGCGTTATGATTTCAAATACTTTCTAACATCTGTGGATCTTTATTTACGTATCTGATCATCTTGAGCGTGGATCTTGGTGAAACTTTACTTGGACAACCAACTCGCAGAAGATTTTTTACGTCACCAGCCATATCTTAAATGTCTTTATTGTGGACTGTGCCGTTGATATAGAGACACTCAGCTCCTTTGAGATGTTGTCCTATATCTTCCTTGCGTTGTGCTCATTAAAAAATTAATTGCCTCAATCGATACTGGTCGATATTATATCTTCACCACAGTGGAACAAGTTCTGCTAAAATATTGACCAAGTAAGTTATACGATAGGGTCAAATGGTCCTATGGAGATGGAAAATAAATCATATTCAAATATTCACCTAAATCATAGTGATTCATATCGACTGTACTAATAGTTTTTGTTGTTTTTCAAATATTGTTACATAATGCATTTCATGATAAACGTATTTACTTCTCATTATGTATGATTACCCATGTTGATTAACTTATCGCATAAAGGTTTTAACTACTGTATACCTACCAATATGAATTCAAGGCAATAAAAAAGTATATTCAGTGCACTCAGGCAACTGAAAACACATACTTACGCATAAATTGGGTTTTCAAATAGAAATAACAAAGAATATATTGCCAAAGCAATGCATACACCCCCATTTAGCGGCAAAATATATACACACACGTACAGGCAAAAGCACAAATATACAACATATACATGAATACCTGTATATCTATGTGTACATGCATGCGTGTTTGAAAGCTTGAAAACATTTTGTGGTCCCTTTATATATATATATATATATATATATATATATATATATATATATATATATATATATATATATATATATATATATATATATATCCTCTGCCTTAGTGAATGTGTGATAAATGTGTATATTAAGAGAACGTGAGAAAGCACAAGAGAAAGAGAGGTGGCATTTTCTGTCCGAGTTAAGACGTCGAAGATAAATTTCATCGACTGGAGAGTACAATGCAAATTAGTGTCAATAATTGAAGGCTGGCACTTTAACAGATTTTCTCACATCGGGACCGTAGACATAGATTTTCATTTCCACGAACAGAAAACGTGTAGTTTTTTCCTCCAAATTGAGTAGTTAGAAAGACCTCATAGAATAATTTAGTGGTTGTTTGCCAAGTATGAGTGTTTTTCTTCCTTTTTGTTTGTTGTCTGGCTTTTCTTTTATTCTGTATTCCTCTGAAAATAATTCAAAGACATTACGAATTCTATCATAGGTAATTTGATCGACGAAAAGATACATGCAAGTACACACTCACAAGAGAAAATATTCACGTATACGCAAGTATACATATAAGTGAGACTCGTATGTCATTTCCTCTTGTTTTAGATTCTTTACAACAGTGATCACTTGCTTAAAAGCCCACCGTAAGGATATATAATTCAGGCTTGCAAATTGTGTCGTAGGCTTGAGTATTTTTGTAATGGACCACCTCCATGAAGTCATGGCAAGCTTTCGATAGAGCAAGCTCGACTTTTAAGGACAAACAAATCCCACTAGTTCTAAAAAGAAGGGTATACAACCAACGTAACGTACCGATAGTCACAGTTGAAATATGCAACGTAACCAAAAGATTGACGCTCAAACTGAGAAGCATGCAACGTGCACATGAGAGAATCATGCTCAACGTCATATGGATGGATCATAATATAACAGTATACTATAGAAAAGACAGGTGTCCAAGACACCATGGAAACTGTTAGAAAACTCAAATGACAATGGGATGGACATGTTGCGAGAATATCAACTGCTCGACATCACCACTCGCAACGTGGATCTTTAGAGATCAGACGCAAGGCTGTGGCCGACAAAAAGTAAGATAGTGTAACACACTGGATAAATTCAGAAAGTATTGTCACTGCGATGCCCATGATAGAGACGTCTGGCGAATCTTGGGGAAAATCTATAGAAGGAAGCTAACTGACTGATGATGATGAACGGTGTATAACTATAAAATCATCGATTCCCCCTGAAAACAAGTCTCAGGTTTCCTTAGCACAAGTGAAAGTCTCTTAAGGTAAAAGAGAAAACATATTATTATTGTGGTTACTTGTTGCAGTTTTTATTGATATCAATATCAAGTACCATTGGCTATGTTGCTGTAGCTAAAATCTCTAATTTTGTTTCCATACTCCATTGTTTTGAAATGCGTCAGAAGGTAGAGGGCTGTTATTGGTTCAAAAAGGTAGGCAAAAGGAGGAAGTCTGGACTTGAAACCTAATGAGTAGTGGCCCCTTTTTTCTGGGGATGTGACCTGGGCTTAGGCCCTAGGCTGCTAAGCTGTCAGGTTATTACATTGAAAGGGTAGCAAGGCATTGTAGTCCTCAAAAGCTCCTCTCTGGAACAGAAAGATTTCTGGATACTTCTCTTATTTCACAATCTAAAAGGGATCAGAATTTTTATCAGTAATATCAAAGACGACAGTTTTTCTACTGGTGGTCAAAGTTCTCTTGATTATTAACTAGATTATATGTGATTTTACATTTATTGATGATAATTCTGATTTTGAAATATTTGTGTAGAAATAGAGCATGCGTGTGAATTCCTGCTCTGAACTTTTTTTTCAGTTTTTATTCGCTATCTGCTTTCTTAAAGATTCAAAAATTCAAAATGATGTTGGCAAAGAAAACTTTTGGAAGAAAGTCAAGAGTAAAGTCCCAATACAGAGACATAACAGACGGTAAGAGAAACTACTATTTTCAAACAAAATATTTCATTCAACTATTTACAGACATGACAAACGGAGATAGATGCTATTAATTCCAAACAAAGCATTACACATTATTATTATGTCAGAAGATTTACTTAACTATGGAAGTTTCTTTGAACTTTTGTACATTGTAATCATTCTGAAACCCGTTCTCCTGCTTGGCATTTCCATCCTAATTCAAAAAAGTGCTATTTTTTTTTCTTAAAGAACAATCTATAATTATTGGTAGAAGTCCTTATGCAAAACGGATATGTATTTTGCCGAATCGATACTTGCCAAACATTCTCGACACTTTTACTGACTATTAAGACGTATCGCTCCCACCCGACATCTTGATCGGAAATCCACCATCTTCAATCGTGGGCTGCAGGTGGTTCAAACAAACAGTCTAGGCTTGGCAGTCGTCTGTTCTTGAAAATTGAGCAAATAAGGACTCACTGAAAAAAACACAGTGCACCAAAACTACGAAGATCTGTCAAACATGTCAATTGACCATTGCTTTCTCTACCACCGAATGGTTTAAGATGTGACTTTCTCTTTGCTGCACTTTCGTGTGATGAAAGGACTGCACTGTGATTCTTCGGGAGATTATGACTCTCTCTGTTACATCTGCCATCTTGTGCTTAGCTTAGGAAGACACTTATCTGATGACCAAGTTCTGTACCTGAATAAAACGTAGTGATTTCCCTTCCCTCATTTGTGCAATACCCGCAGTTCACAATTCAAAATGGAATTCTAAGTTTCGGTTTCTTTTGATGTTGGCTCACTAGAAATAGAGTTTGTTTGCTTGTTTTTCTGGCAGTTCACCAGTTCCTGCAGTACTAGGCACCGTAAAGTGAGACGCTATTTATTTTGTCCTTTTTTTTTCTTAATAATAAACTGAGTATTTGTCTTTATCAAACTTCACATCTTGGTCAAATAATTGTATTTATTCAATTGTCATAGAACAGGACAACGGATGATTCTTATGGAAAACCAACTTAGTGCCCGTTAAGAATAACATAATTATTCACTCATGGATTGGCATTTGTCTAGGATTAGAGTATTTGTATGTTCTATCTAGGATCGATCGATCCTTTGCCCTCTACCTAGGATCAGTGTAGTATCTGTATGCATATTGGAAAGTGATGGACACAGTAAATATATACGTGTGTGTTTGTAGTGTTCCTGTCGAAGGTTGAGAAACGCTGTACACACAGAGACACACCCACAAGCACACTTAATATAATTGTTTTGTTTTTTAAATCCCTGAAAACATTACATCATAAACAACTAATTATTCAAACAAGAAAAATCCACACATAGTACCATATTATCAAATTCTGTGTAAAGTACCATATTATCAAATTCTATGTAAAACAAAAAAAAAATAACACTTCAAAAATTACGTAAAATACATTAACAGATGCTGGGAAATAATTGTCTGGAATAACAAATGTTTGCAAAAAGTTTTTTTTCCATACACTCAGTATCTAAAGCTGTAAAGCTATATATATATATATATATATATATATATATATATATATATATATATATATATATATATATATATATATATCCCACAAGTATCGGTGCACTTGAGCTGGATGCAGTCAAGCACGTCATCAACGTAGAATTTGTCTAATTATCAGATATTAAGCTGGACAAAGAGGTTCGAAACAGGCTCCCAAAAGCAAGCAAAGTCTTTAGCAGACTGCAAAAGCACGTTTGGACTAACGTTAACGTGAGGAACAGCATCAAATTAAAGGTGCACAAAGGCGTCGGCCTGTCCACTCTCCTATGCAGAGCTGAATCATTGGTTATTTACCAAAACCACTTACGCTTCCTCGAACTTTCCCACCAAAGCTGCATCCATTCCATACGCAAATCTCGCTGGGTCGACTTCGTCACAATCAATGAAATCATCAGAACAGCCCGTATCTTCAGCAACAAGACTATGCTACAAAAATCTCTGTTGCGTTGTGCAGGCCACGTTTGAGGAATAGAAGACTACAATCTTCCGAAAATGATATTTTACAGTGAGCTATCCTCCGGGCTAAGAAATAGAAGGGCAATAAGAAAGGGTTGAATGAATCAAACAAAATCTCGTGTCCTGCAGTGTTAGATATCGCAATGGGACAATAGAAAATTGTCCACAGTTGGTCCAGGCTTAAAAGGCAAAACTGACTGGGAAAAAAACTACTCACTCCCATGCTTTACAAAGCAACCAAATGAAAACAAAGCAAGTAAACGCCCAATTGCAATCAATATATTGTTTGGCAAATCTTCCACTTTAACATTTGTTCCAGAACTTACTACCTCCAAGTGAATAGGAGAACCACAGAAACCAAGCTGAAAAGACGCAAAGATCTCCTCAAAAACAAGCCCCCGTCCATAAGCAAAAAAGTCAAACCTTGTAAAAGAATGTATGTTTGGGGTTCGTGTAGATAATGAAAGCCTGGACTTTACAGGGAAGCACCTCTTTTTTTCAAGAGTATGACTCGGACCAGGTCTCCAGGCTGCTACACTGTTAGATTATTACTATGAATGGTAGCATATATCTAAAATCAGCACACTTCTACTTCCGTCTGGAATCTTTGCTTAAAGTAGCAGGTACCTGTACTATCTAGAGTGTCTGGGTCTAGAAAATCACAGAGCCATATAATCCTGAGATTCTATGCTTCAAGTTACCATCCCGATACTCCTCCAAAAGGACGGTAGAAATCTATAGCCAGCCCGACACCCACCAACTGCGGATTGTTACGCTCTGTGGTCGAACCACAGGTCAGCTTTATTGTCGGAATAATCACGCGAAGTGGCGGCTGACCCCCATGGCTAGCGCGCATCTGCCAGGAAAAGGACCTTGGAATCCAGCTCCTATCAGTGACACTATCCCTGTCTTACAGAGTAAGGTTGACCCTGTGCAGGCTGGCCTCAACTCGAAAATCCATCGCACAGTCTGGAGGGAGGGTCCGTATATAGGCCCAGCCCTACACGGTCGTACTTCTGTGGAAATCTGTCCAACAACCTTCGTTCACAAGCCATTCATCCACTGATATATATATATATATATATATATATATATATATATATTTAAAAAGAGAGAGAGACTCACTCCAATCATCGGTGCTACTGATCAGTCTCTTCATTTTCTTATTCAATCCACCTTTTTTCTCTTTTTTTTTTTGCCCGTTTTCCTTTTCCAGCGTCCAATTTTGCTCCCGATTTTATGTGCTCTCTCTTTCAGTCATTCATTGTTAGAACCATCCTTTTTCCAGTCTTTCTGCTTTATAGGCGCTTCACCATCGAATAATAGTTAAGGAGTTCGTCTTGCAGACCATTATGTCCCGAAATTCCGGCTTTGTTTTCTTTCTTCCATACATTGTTCTCTTCGTCAGTTTTTCTTCTCTTCCTCGCTCGATTTTTCACTTTCCCTTTATTCTCTCTCTCTCTCTCCCTTTCTCCCTCTCACTTTTCTCCTTCTCTGGTATCTTCTTTCTCTCGCTTTTATCTCTCTCACTCTCTTATTTTTCTTCTTTTAAATCGCAATTGTTCTTTTTCTTTTTTCTCGTTTTCTTCCTCTCTCCTCTTTTATCTCCCCCTCGCTCTCCATTCTACGCCACTTTTACTTTCTTTTTTCCTTAGGTTCAATTTTTTCTTCTTCTTCTTCTTCTTCTTCTTCTTCTTCTTCTTCTTCTCTCTCTTCTCTCTCTCTCTCTCTCTCTCTCTCTCTCTCTCTCTCTCTCTCTCTCTCTCTCTCTCTCTCTCTCTCTCTCTCTCTCTCTTCGCGTTCAACACTTTTCTCCAAGTTTTCTTGAAAAATTGTTATCCCATAAACTTTGGTTGGACGCCTTTCATAAACGAATTACAAAGTCATTAGCACCACAACACTGCCTGCCATGCACTCGTACGTCTGTCTGCCCGTCTATGTTAATGCCTAAGGAGACGAAGGTTTGTGTACGTATGGCCTCCCAACTATGTCACTTCGCGCTGGCGATCAAAAACGCATAAATCACAGTGTATCACTTACACGGTTTTTGTTTTTCCACTCCTGACTCACCCTGACCTCTGGTGATTATCCTCTTCCCGCCTTTCTCTTGATTTCCCGCACCCCAGTCACACTCATTACTTCCTGTAACCCACACGTTTCCAACCAACCTGGTAGTAAATTTTCCCTAATCTTCCAGTTTTGATTCCCCTTTCCTTTCTCTCTCGAATTTTATTGCTTCGACTTTTCATGATTTTTCTTTTCTTCGGTTTCTTTTATATATCTTTTCTAAACATCTTACCTAACTTCATCTTCTCCTCCCTCTCCCTATATATATATATATATATATATATATATATATATATATATATATATATATATATATATATATATGTGTGTCTGTGTGTCTGTGTGTCTGTGTGTGTATGTGAGTGTATGTGTGTGTGTGTGTGTGCGTAGGTGAGTGTGTGCGTGTGTACCAGCAGATAAATCTGGCGTTGGAGGGGATATAACTTCAAATATACGAACATGGGGAAAATATATTTTGTAATGTTCAATCATACACAACACAAACGAAAAAAAAAAAATGATCAATTACACATGAAAAAGTAGCAGTAAATAATGCAAAAAAATTGATCAAATGATGTCGACCCTCAGCTTGATAGTACTTCTGGAGACACCACATTACTGAAACACCCATCGGGTGCCTGGTCGGAAAGGTTGGTCAAAGCTTTTCATAGTAAAAGCATGGAGAACTGGGGTCGAGGCCAATGATTTTGAGGGATTGTCTATGTGGCTCATGACAATTTGAGAATTTTTATTCTGAAAACTTGTTTCATGATTGCATAACTTTTTACAAACAAAACATCAAAAAGAATAATGTTTCTAGCTCGAAATCTCTTCAGCTTTGCTGGAAAAACTAAATTGAATCCAAATTTAACCAGCAATTTCCTCCAATGACCCTGGGTGTCAGCACAACTGATCTTATGTTATTTTTTTTCGGTCACATTTCAATTTAACCCTAGGAATATGATTTTGGGCTGCAAAATGGCTGAAAGAAACTAATATTATTCACAATTGACTTCTGCTGACCTCCAAAAATCCTGGAACTTTTTATACCCAGGTTAAGCTGACATTTTCATCATCTTCATCATTCTTTTAACATCTATCGTTGGACTTAGACCTCCTCCAGGATTCACCACTTTTCTTTATCATGGGCGTCGCGGGGCCAGCATTTTCTAAACTTGTTTAGTTCATCTCTCTATCTTGAATTCTGTCGGCGTCGGTTTCGCATGTGATCTCTGGGGATCCATGTTGTGAGTCGTGATATCCATAAGTTGTGTATCATTCTTGCAACATGGCCTGCCCATTGCCATTTAAGTTTCTTAATAGATTCTTTGATGTCTCAGACTCCCATTTTCTCCCTGATATACTGCACTGTCCTGTGATCTCTCCATGTGAGGTTGAGCATTATTCTCTCATGTAGGCGTTGCATGCTTCTCAGTTTGCAGGCCTGTCTCTTTGTTAGGTTCCATGTTTCAGCTCCATGTGACTGTCGGAAGAATGCATTGGTTGTATACTCTTTTTTCCAGGATTACTGGGTTCGTCTTGTTTTTTGAAGGTTGAGCTTGCTCTGCCAAAAGCTTGCCATCCTTGGGTGATTCTTCGTTTGATTTCTTCTTCTTCTGTCGGTTTCATAGCGATTCGTTGTCCCAGGTAGATGTAGTGGTCTAAATTCCCCGGTTTTGCATCTTTGATTTTGACAGTTATGTCCTTATTCTCAAAGTGATTTTTGAACCCTCTATTCTCCCAGTCCAGGTTTCGGAAGATCAACTCGAGGTTGGCTGTGAGGGGCTATGAAGAGCTGGTATCAAGTCTAATAGAACTGAAAAGTAAACATTTTCTCTCCATCTACGGAAGAGAGAAAACCGACATTTTAATTGACCTCAAAGAACGTAATTGTTCGACGGCAAAATGACTAACAACGTTGTTCTTATCCGAAATTCACATCCGGTGACCTTCAATGACCTTGCAGGTCAGGAATAAAATTTGACCCTATCCGCTCAATCAGTTTTTAGGACAAAATAACAAACTCAATTCATCAAATATTATGCCAAAAATGCCCCCGTCGCGAGAAATGGCCAGAAATAATGGCTGGTGATCTTAGATGACTTGTAAGATTAAGTACTCACTGCTTATGCAAAGATTTACCTTCAGGCCAAATTTCTGCTTGTTGATGTGCTTGGATGGTGTTTGCCCGTCTGTCTCACAAAGGGATCCGGATTCTATCAACGGCATGAACGAAGAGTGTGGGGGGAATGACTTCACCATAATCTGTGCGATGAGGGTAGAAATAATTAGAAATCTAGTCGAAACCTCCCTTATCCGAAATGATAGTAACAAACGACAGAGGAGTCTTTGGGTTGCTTTCAACAACCAGCGTAGTAAAAGTCTTGGACTCAGATTGACATACGTAATTATGCATGCAGGAGCAAAATTTAGGCCAGCGATCTGAAAATTGTCTCTTAATGACCTCTGGTGAACTGAGATGTCTTCCAATATCAACATTCCATTACTTTTGCCATTAAAGATTTATTCCTATTTTAAACTTCAGTTTCATAGTTGCAATAATATGGCAAATAACTTGAAAAATTGAACTGAAATGACTTCTGTTGGCCTAGAAATACCTTTATGATCAACATCGCATAACATGTGATCTACATCGCGAGAATATGTTGTCCTATGCTAGATTTCAGCAACTTTGACGCAAAATCATGGCCAAATCATCAACAATTAATTAGATATGACCAGAAACTTTACGTTTCCCGTGACAATCACTGTGGAAAGATTTACTTTTATTCCAAATCGTGGTACAAAACATGGAAAATTGGTTAGAAATGTCTGAAAGTAATCTCCTGTGACCCTGAGGTCAACGTTAAAGAGTCATTGGCTTTGCCGTGAGAGTATGAACCCATATACCAAATTCTGAATTCAAACTTTTTTCTAAATAGTGGCCAAAAACTGGCTAGAAATTACCAGAAATTACCTCATGCGACCTCAAATGTCATCATAGATCTTTAATTTGTTCGCAGGGTTGAGAAATTATCTGCAAAACGTTTTAGTACAACGTATCATGGTTGATATACGTAATGGCAGTGGGCAAAAGATCTCAATAATAAAGATAGATATAGATATGTACAGTGTAACGCGGTAAGTCATGGCTCCATTGTAATCGAATAGTTTCATGTTATAGGCGATCGACGTGTTGCCTAACGATAGCAATGAAATAAAAACCTCTTAATGGGCGACTTCACTATCGTGGAACTGCAACCTAAATGAATTAACAACGCAACAACACAAGTTCATTAAAATTTTCAGAGGCAAGGTACGAGGCACCAGCCCAGTGGTAGCTTTTATTTATGTCTTTGCCTATTAAGCACAATCTTACGCGAATGAATCCGGGTCGCTGCAATGACCAACCGACGGCCAAAATTACTGCTTTTGTTTTTCATCTATCATATGTACTGGGTTGAGACTGAGGTCATATCTTTAATACTATCATATTGTTTCACGTGTAACAAATTTAGTTAACGTCTGTTCCGATGTTGGCTGAGGATTGTTGATAAGTTTTTCAAAAAGGGTGATGAGGCGTTCATAGTTATTTGACCTAGGGGAAATTAACTGGGTTCGTTTTGGGAGAGTTTTTGCTGAAAGGTATGATAAGCTGGGAAGTTTGTACCGAGATTTATGTGTAGTGTTTTGTGGTCAAGTTGGTGGAGTAGGGTTGGGGCGATCAGTGGCTTGACTTCGAGGAGATTTGGTTGGAAAGAGGAAAGTTGCAGGAGAAAGAGGGGGAATGACTATATTTTTCCAGTGAGTTAATTAGAATATAATAGAGCATCGGTTACAAGAAAAAAAGATTATTACTTGAAGATAATATCATAAAAACAAAAATTACAAGAAATCTTTCAGTCTTGGATGCGGGGTTCTAAATATATTTAATTGACGATATACAACCTATATATTTGTTGTAAGCTGTTTCCACCAGACAGTTCCATCACAGAAACTAAAAAACGTGAATTTAAAAAAAAGATATAACTTTTTACTCGCTGTGAAGCAAATGACCGAGCTTATAACCTCTAAATCTGATTTCACATATCGCACACAACTATGACTGCTAACTTCTTTGGACCAGAAACATTTGATGTCCGAGGACTGGCATCAAAGGCAAAACAAAATCAACTCACCACACATATGAACACATGATGATAGTATGAGATCTAAAAGAATTCTCGGAATTGACTTGTAGGTGTGGATTTAGGCGTTATCAGGAAAACAATATCAAAGCGGTGCCCAAATTTTGGAAACAAAGGACCATTATGAGATGTGAATAATCAGCTGATCTGCTTAATTAATATCATTCACCAGTATCGTCTGCCCGTTCAGTAGGTATGAACGATTATCTCATGAGTTGTTTGTTATTTCGCCCGAAGCAGACGGAGAGAGACACACCCAATGTATATGCATCGTCTGAGCGACTGACCAACCCGGGGGGATTATGGCCTATTCTAAGTCTAGCTGTTTAATGGGGGAGATTAACTTGCGTAACTAACTGCAGAATTGGAAGAGAGAGCTTAGAAATGAATACAGAAGCTGTGTCTTGCCTATGGTTGACTTTATGTCGTTCTCCCTGCTATAATAATGATTTTCAACCCAAAAGGTCGTTTTCTGTTGGGATTTTTTTCTTATCTTCAATTTTTATTCTGTAGCAGACGCTTCGACCAGAATCGGGAAAAGTCCTTGATCTTTTCCACAACGGGGTAGGATGACAACTGCTGTGAAAAATTCCAACCTGACGGCTGATACGGCAAAGGTAGTGACTGCTAATCTCTTAATTTAACTAAAGGTGATTGGTCATCAGTACAATGTATTGAGCATTCAGTAGTTGGACCTTTTCCTCCAATATCCATTGTCTCTGATGTTGTTGATGAGTTCAAATGTTCAAATGTCAAATGCACGTTTGGAGTTGTAGGAATTAAATATTGAAAACAGAAGTATGTTGAGATATGACCACCTGCACACGTGTGTATGAGAATCGGTCAATGGCTAGCGGCACCTGTTTGTCGAAGAGTAGAGAATCAGTTGGGCAGCGGCGTGGGTATCTGTTTCAATGTACTCACCGCGCTCAAAGACTAGAATAGCGAATCCTTCCTTAAAAGAACGGTATGCATCCTCCCAGATGTCATCTATAGAGCTGAAACATAGAACCTAACCAAAAGACTAACCTGCAAAATGAGAAGCATGAAATATATACATGGAAGAATTATGCTCAGCCTCAAATGGAGAGATCAAAAGACAGCCCAGTATATCAGGGAGAAAACGCTCTTAGATTAGAAAACTCGAATGGCAATGGATTGATTATTTTGCAAAAATGGTAGACAACCGATGGACATCACAACTCACAACACTGATCTCCAGAGATCACATGTGCAACCAAGACTTGCAGAATACAAGATGGAGAGACTAGCTTGACAAATTAAGAACGTATTGGCTCCGCAACGCCAACGATAGAAAATTGTGGCGAATCCTGGGGAAGGTCTATATCCAAAGGCAGACACTTAAAGAATGATGATGATGATGATGATGATGATGATGATGATGATGATGATGATGATGATGATGATGCAGTCAGTGAGGCAGCGTCGTGGGTATCTGTTTTCATGTACGTAGTGCAGCACTTGTTGACGTAGTTGAAACCATTTGATTTTGTATTTCTGTGCGTAATATTCTTTTAGCAGCTAGGTAGTTGTATTTTTTGAGGAAATGCATTTCCATTTCTTAATATATACAGTGTGAGTTTCGTGTTTCAAAGTGTAATATGAATTAAATAAAATTTTACTTCTAATCGGTAAAAAGTTGAAAAAAAGTTTGAATTTAGCCGCTACGTCATCATTTCCTCATTTTGTTTGAAAATGTACGGCAATAGAACATTTCTACGGTGGAAACTGGTGGGAGAAACAGTTTGCCATGATTTGGCCATGAGTTTTTTTAAGGCTATTTGCCTCCAATTGAAACTTATTTTCCATCAAGAAAGTTACAATTCTGACCAGTTTATCATACCCCATAACGTTCATAGATTAGAGAAATAAAAGCTTGATCAATTTCTTAGTTTTATAAATTAAGAGTATAGGATATATATTTTGGTTCATTTTCTTCTGCTGTCGGCATATATATCCCATAAAATATCTCTTAGTTTACAGGACAAGCATACATAATGTGCTACATTTTATCCCTAAAGCTAGAACGCTGTTGCATAGAAATATGTATACATGAAATTAATTTTTACTTATGTTACTAAAATCCTGGCTAGCATGATGGGAAAATCTCTTTTCAAAAACCATGACATTAAGCTAAGAAAAAAATGCAATTGTAGCTCTGTTTATTGCCACTGTTCTCGTGAATTGGGTGCTGCCGGGTGTAAGAAGTTCAGAATAGACTAATTCGTGCTCCAAAATGTAACAGAATACCCAAATTTTTCGTTCTGTTCAAAATCAAACATCATTTCATAAACGAGTTAATGCTTGAGGTACTGAAAAGAATGGAATATAAACTTATATAAACGCCCCAAAATTTGATAGTTAAAGCAAAGTATGATGTAGATGGTGAACAAACACACACAAGTTTTGTTTCTTTGGATATGCGCAATTTCCAGACAACAGATGAATATAGGTTTGCTTAGCCTAATATTTTGTTTGAACTACTTACAATCCACTATCAACAGCAGATTTTCGGCTGGAATGTGGAGACCAATTTATAGCGTTGATCATTCAAAGCTCTTACACGTGGGTAATATTGATGTAAAAATGTTAAATGCATGTCGAATCTTTGAGAGTGATATCTCTCAATATTTACTGATGGCTATTAGAACAAAAAAGTACCCTTTTCATGGAGGATGGAACTCTATGATGTATAGGTCTAAAGCAGCGTTAAGAGACTCTCATTTCAAAGTTAATCTTCTAACATAAATCCGATGCAATACATTTGGGTCATTTGAATTATGAAATAAGGAAAATTTGCTTCACGTTATGAAAGCTAGCTGGTCGAATATCTCACAAGAGAAAAAAGCAGATCTGATATATTCGATTCCCGAAAGAGAGAAAATTATGAGCCTCATACTTGTGGCTTTATGAGACTAAGTTCTACGTATTCTTTGGTGCGTCCCACAGCGTGATGTTTAGCGAGCACATCTCCAAGAACTATTGACTCATTGAGTGAGTTCAGCCCTCACTGGGTATTATACAATTGTGATCTTATACTTAACTGAGCTAGGCCTAGTGGATAACAGGATGCCTTACGCCAATCATTGCTCTTTTCCATTTTTCTTGATTCTTTCAACACTTTTTGATTTGTTTGAAGTTGTTTTTTGCAGGTTTTCGCCTTTCCACATCCTTAATGGCATTCTTTTCGGGGGATGTCAGTAAGAACAGCTGATCACCTCATATTTCTGGTCTTCACTGGATGGTCCCTAGGTAGAGTTTGGGCTAGAAGGCAAACGGTTTCAGGAGAAATTCTTCAACTGATGAATGTTACTTAGTGGGAGGTACAGCCATTTGACTTAACTCTGCTCCCATAGCCTTGGTGACAGTACTGTAATGTCCCTCTGAGCCAAGACCTTGAAATATGATAATGCTATGGTTCAATCGTTTATCTGATACAAAGTTGAAATCAATGAGATACCATCGTGCATAACACTTAAAATCATGTACGCACTCTCTGTGTTGTAAATGTTTGTTGATATACACATTTTTAAATCAGTGAAAATGTTACTTTTTGTCTACGGATAAAGCTTAATAAAACTGAGAGTTGTCTCAAAGTTGAATTTGTCATTTAGTTGCTCATGAAAATGATGGTACAGCGACAACAAAGAATATGCACTGTAAGGTGCCAGTCGGGGGGCAGTTGCCTACTCTTATGTGCTTAATTACCCATACCTGCTAATCATATAAAAATAAAATCCTGCTCTTATTAGCGACCCCATCTGTACCCTCTCACTCCTAATGATCAGTGGGGGACGATTAGTCAAAATATTCCCATAAAAACAACTTTTATAATCATTGGGGGGTGGGGGGTACTAATTCTATTTATAAGCAATTAGTTTAACAGAGTTCTCTCTCTTGTAACCACTAATTTTAGCGATTTTAAAATCTTGTTCAACCATAATACGTTTCAGTTTAATTTTCATCGAAAATCAGGAGAATTCTATTGTTTCTCTCAAAACTGTACGTTTTTACTTCTAGTGTACCTATCCTCCCAATAGTTTAAATTTTACTTGTTTTTTTTTTGTTTTTTTTTTCGGTTCATACTAAATAGTGGCCACAGTCTTCCAACCCAGGCTTATCCCCATACGCTTATTGAATCATGACAGATTTTCCACCATCCACTTCTTATCTTGATCCTCACTCTGACGATTGAACAATTAAGTATTGATACCAATTCTAAGGATTATTGTATTCTATTATCTGGTTAGGAATTATTAGAATCATTTATATACTAACCATAAGCAGCATTTGCATGTTTCCTTTGAGTAATTTAACTTCAAATTAGGTTTTTAATTAGTATGTAAATCTGCAATACCATTTTGTCAATATTAATGCTATTAACCTGAAAGAGAAGTGGTGTGCTTCATTTGATGTACCATGTGTAACAATCATCTAAATAAAATTATTTAAGCACCCCAAACTGCTCTAGCTAGAATGCAAATTTTCGTCCATAACAGGTAAATTTTGATTAGTAAGCATAAATCAATAAAATTTTTGGATCAATGTCAATGAATATGTATGATAACAATAACAATAAGAGGATCAAAGCAGCCTATTTCAAAATAAGAAATATTTGCTACATTTTAGTCAATGACATAAGGATAAAATCCACTGATCCATTACTGATTTTATTCCACAAAATGAACGTTTACGTTATTCATATCATGTACGTACATTATTCCTATTATGGTTACAGGGTTATGTTGATACAATCAGTGCGGGAAGTTGATACAATCCATCAACCAGCCCCGAGAACATTATTTTTTTAAAAGTTGTATTCTGAGAAAAATGTCTGACAGAAGCTGCTTGGAATGTGTATATACTGTTTATTGCAACTTCTCATAGACATAGAGTACACTATAATCGACCGACAATACGGCATGAACTAGACACTCGTTTGTCTGAGTAAAAACTTTACTTACCAGGTTGAAAAAAAACATCGCTTCAGACAAAGCTTTCTGTGCTTACAACGCAAATAACTAAGACTGAGTACGAAAATGGCCGAAACATTTATGTTCGAAATGAGATGAACAGGCGCTAGCAAGTGGTGGAAACAAAAAATAAACCAAGTGATTCAACTAGCTCCTGTCTCAAACTAGCGTCGGCCATCGCTATAATTATAAAAGTATATCTCATGTCTTTTCCTGTGTTCAATAAATTCATATTCACCTTGCCTTCAATCATTAATTTCACGACTTTACTCATAAATCAAATTTTGAAGCATGCTGCAATCGCTTTCTTTATTCATTACGATATTTCTGATTAATAAAATGAATATGCAATATTACACATACATACACACTCACACACGGGCACACACACGTGCACACACACACATACACACACACATATATATATCTATATATATATATATATACGCGTGTGTGAGTAGGTGTGTCTGTGTACAGGCATGTACATGTGCTTGTATACGTTCGGTTGTTTGCATATATACATATATATATATATATATATATATATATATATATATATATATATATATATATATATATATATATGTAGTAAAGAAAAAAGAACTTAAGAAAAAAACCCGATACGATATTTCGAAGCGTGTCCAACACATCTCACCAGGGGAATGGATTGAACTCTCCCTGGTTTAGGGTTCATTGAAAAACAGTGTTCTTAGCTGAAACGAAATCGGTATAATGATTTCTTCATCTTTCGTCTTTGGGGGGGGGGTCGTGTTAATGTGGTATTGGCGAAGATCACATCGGGCGGAGTGGTTTGAAAGCGTATCCTGTTGTATGGGTCATAAGGTTGAGGTTATGTTACTCTGGTGCAATATGTACAAGGATGTTTTTGGTTTTTTATCGTTTTTTGATTTTGATTATGATTATGTTTATATATTTTCGGTATGTTAGTATTTAGTTTCAATCAATTATCAATTGTATTGCAAATTATAAATTTGTAGATAATTATTTTTATTCCTATTTCGATTTTAGATATAATTTTAGATATAAAAATTTGATATTTTACCTCCATATTATTATCTTTGTAGTTTAAGGTTCAATTTCAATTTTGGACACTATGTTATAATTGCATCATCTTAATGTAAGTTTGAGTAACTATATTTGTATCAAATTAATAGTAGTTACTCGAAATAGAGTGTGGATATTTATTAAATTCGTTGTTAGGTGCCCAGGTGGTAAATGTTGGGTTTTGATTTATTTAGTGGTGGTAACAAGCTGTAAGTTTGTGATAATATATGTGTTATGAGTTGTATTTAATCATTTAGGTAATTCAAAATTATCCCAGTTGGTAGAATCCTTAGGGTTGATATATGTGCAATCTATTTTGATTCTCTAATTGTTTATAGTGTATTCATTGGTACTTAATTTTGAACCTAAATGTTTATTATTGGATCAATTAGATTTATGTTGTGACTTCAAGTGGGTTGTAGTAAGTATGTTTGTAGTGGGTGCAAAATATTTACATTATATTATTCTCTCCTTTTAAAGTAGTATTAATGTGTGGTTGGGTTCCAATGAAAGTTTCTTTTGTGTCAACATTTTGACATCATTTCGTTTTTTTGCTTCAGGATGTTTTTTTTTTGTCATTAGATTTTAAGATTATTAGTTTTCTCTTCTAGGTATTTGAATTTATTTGGAGGTCCAGAGTTACTGATGATAGCAATTTCCCAGAATGTGTGATTTTCTTTCCTTCCAAGTTGCTATGGATATATTGAGGCTGGAGTTTGAAATTCTAGTTTTAATCGTGGTTATAGGATCTAGATTTACATTGGTCTTCTCTGATTCCGATGTAATATTTTGTTGTGTGATTGTTCACTTGTTGTGATCGTTGGTAAGTGTATGCAATTCACAGTACTGCTTTTGTTGTTGGGGTATGTGATTTTTATTTATACAGTTACATTTACTTAAAGTTCATGTCATTTCTACACCGATTGTTATTGTTATTGGTGTTTTTTTTTTAAATATTTCATTACTTTGATAAATATGAGAATTTATATTATTCATACTTTTAATACAACTGTAGCTGATTTTTAAAGTGTTTCTATTTAGAATGTTGTGTATTGGATTTCCTATGGTGGAATGTTAGTCAATTAATCTGCAGAAATTTTTTGCAATATTGTTATTTATTAGTTCGCAGTAGGATGGCTTGAAACAAATGATTTTTCTGTTCTATATTTCTCTTCTTGTCCTTCGTGTTATTACTGTTTGTGCCGTTCTATGGATTTTAATTCGTTATTAGAGCAACTTTTTTCATGGAGTTACTATATAATTCTATCTTTTCATCAAAGATTTGTTAGTGAGGGGATTTTATTAATTCTAGTGTTGATGGAGTTATATGTATATATGCACATACATTTGAAAATTTCCTGATGGCTGGGCAATGAGCTAAAGAAAAAATATTCTAGTGAGTGTTTTGGGTGGATGTGGGTGTTTCCTACATTCACATTTCGAGTTTTTTCATTAAAATTACATGGAAGAAATATTAGTTCCTAAACATGATTTTTTGAAAATTTCTTGTTTGGTGAGGTTGCATTTTGGATGTAGATTAACTGCTCAACAGGACCATCTCTCTCTCTCTCTCTCTCTCTCTCTCTATATATATATATATATATATATATATATATATATATATATATATATATATATATGAGAATGCATGTGTGTGAGTAGGAGTATCTATGTTCAGGCATTTTTGTGTGCTTGTATACGTTTAGTTTTTAACGTATATATACATAGTAAAAGACAAGAAATGTATTATATATATATATATATATATATATATATATATATATATATATATATATATATATATATATATATACATAGAGAGAGAGATGGATAGCTCTAAATACATATATTATTATTATTATTATTATTATTTGGAATCTCACACCAGTTGCCTGGCGGTGACCGCTGGAGTTTGAGTGACAGCAAGTCTCCTCAAGTCTCCAGCTCTCCTCCCCTAGTAATCATAGGTCGCAGTAATTCTGCGATTAACAGTTTAACACTGGTTGCCCAGTGGTCATCGCTGAAGGCTGAGTGACAATAAGTCTCCTCAGGTCTTCAGCTAACGTCTCCTCCCTTTTTCACCTATGATGTCAGGGCTAAAATTCGTTGCAGTATTTATATCTCTAGCACCTTCCTCAGTATCCGTGCAGTTCCCAGCAGTGCTGTGGTCTGTACGGTCTCAATCCTTCCCCTAATCCCGATCTCCTCCAGTCTCACCCTCAGCGTTTTGGGGACTGTTCCTAGTGCACCCACTATGACTGGTACTACCCTGGTTTTCATGTTCCACATCTTTTTTAACTCTATTGCTAGGTCCTGGTATTTTTCCCGTTTCTCACTCTCCTTCTTTTTAACTCTATGGTCTGCAGGTACAGCAACGTCTACTATTTGGCAGGCCTTCCTTTTTTATGTCTACTATTACTAAGTCCGGTCTTCTTGCCTGGATGAGGTGGTCAGTTTGGATGTCAAAGTCCCACAGTAGTTTGTGGTTGTCATTCTCCAAAACTGCCTCTGGCTTGTGCTGATACCACTTTTCCCCATGGTTGAATCCCATTTGTTTACTTAGTTCCCAGTGTATCATCGTTGCTACTCTATCGTGTCTATGCTTATACTCCTTCTGGGCAAGTTGACTACATTCACTAGTTATGTGGTTCACTGTCTGATCTCTTTCACCGCACATGCGGCATTTGCTGTTTGTCTGTGTTCTGTCGATTTTTGTTTTTATGTAGTTTGTCCTTATGCTTTTGTTTTGGGCTGTCATGATGAGCGATTTCGTTTCTCTCTCAAGATTTCCTTTTCGTAACCACGTCCATGATTTCTCGTCTGCTACATCTTGTATCTGCCTTTTAAACCCGCCATACAATTTCTTCTCTTCCCATCTTTCTTTTCTTGTTTGCTGTACTGTTCCATTGTTTTCTACTTTGTTTTTTGTTGCACTATCTCTCGCACTCTTTATTATTTCTTCACTATTCGTTTGCACATACCTTTCTAGGACTACTTTAGCTCTCTGGACACAGTCCTCTATGCTGATAAGCCCCCTACCACCTTCTTTTCTCTTAACGTATAGTCTATCTGTATCATCTCTATGGTGTAATGCTTTATGCATTGTCATAAGTTTCCTAGTTCGCCTATCCATTGATTGGAGTTCTTCCTTTGTCCATCCTAGGAATGGTCCTGTATATCTAACTACTGACACAGCCCAGGTGTTCATTCCTTTTATTAGATTTCTGCTGTTTAATTTGGTTCCTAATATTTTCCTTATCCTTCTAAGGTATTCTCTCTTTATTTTCTCCTTCATCTCCTCCCGTTTTATCGTGTTGTTGTTGTTGTTGTTGTTGTTGTTGTTGTCGTCGCACGGTGAATTTATCCTTTGGCCTTGACAATGTAGATTTATAATTATTTCCAATGCATAATTCGACAAAAATAATCATATATTTACGTCGTCTAGGCCAAAAGATACATTCACCTTGTAATAACAGGGGATCATTTCAGAAAGAGTTTGGAAAAAATATATCGCAATTCACAATATGTTTATATATACATATATATTTCATATATATAAATATATGAAATATATATATATATATATAAAGATGTGTATATATATATATATATATATATATATACACATCTTTATATATATATATATATATATATATATATATATATATATATATATATATATATATATATATATATATATACATATATATATATACATATATATATATTTCATATATTTATATATATGAACAGGATTTTAATGTATGTGTTGTATAATTTAAAATGATCTCCCGTGGGATAATGAGTCACTCGGTCTAGACAACTTAATCAGAATAAACAATTAAAGAAATATGGAGCGACTGTAGGAATCGAACTATGAGGAAGTCGTAGGTCCAAATAACTGCTTTGTCCCCACTCCTCTCATTTTGTCTATTCACTCTCTCTGCCTGCACTCGTTTATCCTATTTAAACTGTCTAAGTTGAGTGACCCTTTCTCCGTGCAACAAGGGGAGGTTATTCCGAATAGAGTTTCCAATAATATAACGGATTCATATTCATATATATATATATATATATATATATATATATATATATATATATATATATATATATATATATATGTATATATATATATACAAATTTATATGCATAAAAATATTATACACACACACATAAACCTATATATATATATATATATATATGTGTGTGTGTGTGTGTGTGTGTGTGCATGCACAGACACTCGCATTAACGTTATATTCAGCAAACTCGTATCTCAATCCTAGGGATTCGATCACGAGTGCCTAACTATTTTCATCCTTTAGACTAAGTTAAACTTGATAATTAACCACTGTATGTATGAATACTTGCATAGACACACGCATTATGCGTTTATTCATATATATATATATATATATATATATATATATATATATATATATATATATGTGTGTGTGTGTATATATATATACATAGAGAGAGAGAGAGACGGGGGGGAGAGAGCGATAGATAACAGCATAGACATGTATATACGTATATGTATGCACACAAATGGGTGTGTGAATGTACGCGCCTGTTCGCACATGTAAGCGTGTAAACCTTTTAAAGCCTTCATTCACAGGTTTTGGGCGCATATGTCTAAATAATAATCTCCCATCACCATCCCGCGTGCATATCCCGCCGCGTATGTAATTAAACTCGTATGCTACGATCCCCGGGACCGAGAAGACGATTGTTTGTGTTTTTAAAGGTTTACTTTCATCTAAAATCCAAAGCTTCTGATACTGTAATCTTCCACTAGAAGCTACTCTTCATAGATTTCTTTTGCCGTCTTTCTAAATCTTCCGTTTTGTTGATTTATTTCTTAAAACATATCAAGTTTATCAAAGTATGAACTTTCAAGGATTCATTTGAAAGTGGTGGTTATTGTTTAATTTGACATGCTAATTAAATATCTCATTAATTAAATTAACGTATGTTTTCAATTCTCTGCGATGATTACCGATGTTTCTGTTGACTGTCCTTAAGTTCGCTTATCTGGATGTAAAATAGTCGCATGTTTAGAATATCAAGCTATCGAAACGGTTTCAATTCCTATGACTGTTTGAAATTGATTTGTGTTCATTGGTAATTGTTGAATAGAAGTCGACGTCAAAAAAGAATGTAGAACCATCTGAATAAAATTATGTTTGTGTCAACAACAGACTTATATTAATGAATCGATTGAAAAGAACCAGTGTCGGGTAAAAAGTTTGTGGGATTCCATTGTTTTTGACAAGAGCTGCCTGTTAAAACAATGTGGAATGCCTATCGTTTCAGATTGAATAATTTAGAATGTCATTTCGATTTTCAAGCTGGAGTTCACATTCTCTGCTCCACGTCTTGACATAGTCTTTCTCAGAAACCATGCCTAACCCCATGGCTATCATCTGATGAGGCCTCTGTTGGTAGTGCAGCAGTTGTTGCCGCAGTATCATATATATATATATATATATATATATATATATATATATATATATATATAACAATGCAATATGCGCATGAAAAAGTTAGTGATCCAAAGACAACACAGTTTATCAGAGAAAAGACAGGAGTCTGAGATGTGCGAACAATTAAAAAAACTTAAATGGCCATGGGCTGTACATGTTGCAAGAATTTCAAACAATTGTTGGACATCTCAACTCACTACGTGGATCTATAGAGATCATATCCGAAATTGTGTCTGACAAAAAATAAGATGGCATGACGAGCTAAATAAATTTCGAAAGTACTGGCTCCATGATGCCCATGATAGAGATGTCTGGCGAATTTTGGGGAAGATCATTATCTGCTGGCGTTATTTAACGTTGTTTTCTTGGATATTTAAAATCTTTTAGCTTTGACAATTTAGAATTCTAGCCCATGTCCCTCTTCTTATTATCTGTTGATATTTTATTTTGTTTTGATATAATCTCTGCCAATATTGAAGACACGTGGATTTTGGGGGACGTTGTTGTATTTTGTTGTATTCCAAAATTAATGCTGAAGTATTTGAAGTCCCCAAAAATGTGAGTCTTGCATCGATCAGATTGAAATAGTTGTCCTCCTTGTCTGTCAAATCATTGAATTATATGTTGTCAAAACTATCTTTACACTCATTAAGAATAATATATGTATAAGTATATATATATATATATATATATATATATATATATATATATATATATATATATATATATATATATGTGTGTGTGTGTGTGTGTGTGTCTGTCTGTCTGTCTGTCTGTCTGTCTGTGTGTTTGTACGTGGTGGTAGAAGATATGAGTCATATTGGTTGTGCATGCTTGCACCTAACTTTTAATCATACTTGATCTTGTAGATGGACAATTTTCATATTTCCTGAATATCTTTAATGGTTAAACCCCCTGGATCGCAATATTGGTACCACTGGACCGCTTAATTGAGAGGTTTTTTTCAATGGCAGATTAAAAAATTCCCAGACTACTATGATTACATATTCAGTACTTTTAATTCATTAGCGGTGATATATAATATGGTAATTTACATAAGAAAACATACATTAACCCCTGAATTTAAAAAAAAAACAGTTGTCGTGCTAAATGAGTAAGTACTTGATTTGATCCAATTTTCAAAATGACTAGATGTTGTCTTGAGCAAATATAGGTCCATATTCAAGAGATTTCTGGATTTTACGGACTTCAACTTCTACAAAAAATGTCATGCCACTAAATTGCTGAATTTGATCCACTAAACCCCATGTTTTGTTTTTTTTTTCACTGTTAATGTTAAATGTCCTTGCTGTTGATAATTCGAGTTCGCGTATCTTTTGTTTTTTAGAGAAAAAAATGCTGATGGAAGGGGGCTAAGAACTGAAATTATTGGAATCACCCGATATTTCTACGAAATCATATTAGTTATCAGCATCAAAAATGTTATCAAAAAGATGTGTGTGTGTGTGTGTGTGTGTGTGTGTGTTCTCAGAATGAGAAATATAGGAATACAGATATTATCCTTGGAATATAAGCCCTTTTTTAAAAGCCAACAACTTCTTAACGCCATTTTGGTGATAGATATATATCTCAAAAAGAAAACATTCCCACAAAAGATTTGAACGCTTCCTACATGCACGTGAATAAGTACGTTAAAATGTAAGGTATTTCCCTCTCACCGTAGCAGCCAAATTTGCCATTAAAATGTCCCATAAATAATGGATCATTTTGATAATGCTCCAAGAGATGAAACGATGAAACGTGAAAATTGGAAAATTCTCAAGTTATTTCAGATAATTTCTCATGGTTTTTGCTTGGAGAAGTAGGATGCCCACGATTCAAATGTCATAATATTAGATCATCGACCACGAAGTTGATACCTTTACTGGATTATATTGTTCTAATAACACTCATGCAAAGAAAATGTTTGTACAGTCGAAACAGGTCGGGGAGTAATTTTGAAAACAATGACTATATATATATATATATATATATATATATATATATATATATATATATAATGCTCTTCCATAGGAATAGAGCACTTTGGTGGATGAGGAGTTTCTGTTTAAATGAATATATCGCTTAAATTCAGCCTTATTGTCACTCAGCTCCGTAGTCCAGAGGTAGGATATCGGCCTCTGTATCCAATGTGAGGGTTTCAATTCTGCCTCGCGGTACTGGATAGGATAATGTCTATAGCCACACCGAAGAGATGAAATATATCGAAACAGCTTTCTGTCAATGACACACTGATATGTATATATATATATGTTTCCATCATTTTTTCCTGTTCCTATGATGCTTTTGCATTATTATTCAATCATCGAATATCAATCTGGTTCTTCTATCGCTTTGTGTCGCTTTCCAGCAAAATTATGCACTGATCACAAAAGAACGATTATTGTTTTGATTTAATGAATGTTTCAATATCTCCAACTTAATGGAATGGGTCGTCAGACAGCTTGTTGTATGGAGCGAAACAAATTATATTTTTGAGGTGACCCTTCTGGAGAGCATGAGAAAGAACTTTCCTTCCCAGCCCAACGGATGTTTGCTTCATCACATTTGCAACCTGAAGACTGCCATTGTCAAACATCAGAGTCGCTCTTTTTTTTTTTCACCTTCAGACAAGTCAATAGCTCACTGCAGCGTTGCACACTAAATTCTGTCCAGCTCTAAGCTATTCATAATAGAAGATTTAGAAAACCCAGAATTTTTTTTTAAATGAATTCTGATTATGATTGAGCTGTTGAAGTCTTTTCCGGATCTTGCCAAGATTCTCCATTCTGAATCCTCGTAATAATCCGTTTTCATATCATTGACTATTTTGTCCAAAAATGACTTTTTTGTGTCGAAAAAGGAGATGAAGACAAGGATTTCAACCACAGTCCTTACAAGTAAAAAATGTGGCACAAGGCCTATATCCAAATGAGTGTGGATTAATTCAAATTTCCCATATCATCAGTATATTGCTACAAGATTCAGGGTGTGTCCCAGGCCCTACCCTTCATTCGGTTATTTACACAAATGAAACATTTAATAAAAATCCATCCATGCATTTAATTACGATCGTTTGATGCTTATATTTAGAAAAGCTCAATTAAAATTGGTTTAGTTTTGTAGGGTTATTTTTTATATACATATATTTTAAAAATCAAGTTTCTTCGCTCCACACACGGGCAAGAAAAGGAAGCCTTTTCGATAAGATTTCAAAACCTAAAACATATTTCATTCAAAGATGATTCTACCTATAACTGCTTAATTTACTTTTTGGAAGTTATTTTTTTAAATTTTCCTGTTGTTCATTTTCTCAAAGTGAGTAAGTAAATTGTTTTTATACCTGAAACTGTTTAAAATGTCTAGATTAGCTTCAACAATATATTTCGGAGTATAAGTTACATTAACATTATGAGCATGAAATGAATTTTGTTGAAAATGTTAAATTCAAAGTATGATTGTCATGATCCTTCAAATAAAATGATATGTCTCCAAAGCTTTATTTGGAGATTGTTTTTAACCTTTAACTTGAATGTCATTGAAAATTAAATTAAATCAACTGTTCTTGCATTTTCTTTCATGGAAGCAGCATCACTAACTCTTCAGGAAGCATTCAAACCACGATGATTTATTCAATTCCTTTTGGGCACTTGGAAATTATCTCACAGCAATCTGTTTGAATCAAAGAACAAGTCGCAGTCCTAGAGTCTTTGATGCAAACTGCCCTCGAATTAGTCAAATGTGGGGACTGCAGATAGGCCGAGGAAACACATTTCACGGATGGAGGAGACCCGATACGGTCATCAATTGTCTGCAATTGTCTGTCGAATACACAATGACTTATGCTTCCTCATAAAATTTCGCCTATCAAACGGAGACACATGGGGTTCGCTGGCAATGAACACAGACAAATTATTTACAACACAACTAGTCTCAGCCTATCGTCCCCTATCACTAAACAGACAGCCAACTTTTGGCCTCTTAAATCGCTTACATTAGAAATGACAATCCAAAGTGACTACAAAAATTTCCATAAAGTTTGTAACTAATATGGTCAAGGCGTTAATGATAGGTTAATAAATTGATTGAAATAATTTCTAGATTGAAAGTTTTAGTTATAGACGAACGCATTCAGGGTTATGAATCGTAAAATGGAATCAAACTTACTAGGTTGGAGTTACAGCCAGGGCTAACAAATTTTTAGATTAAGTGAAATTCTGATTATTTTTATCAACTTTGCATGAATTTAAATGTGAGCCTAATATGATGGCTAACTAGGTAGATAGATGTATATGGATGGATAGATATGAAGTGACTGAGATAGATAGATAGATAGATAAGTAGATATGAACAGATATAGATAGATAGATGTGAACGGGCTGAAATAGATAGATAAATGCATTTACCTGACTTAATCCGACATTAATTCAAAAAGTACATTAAATGGTCAAACGAAAAACTGTGTTGAAATTTCTAGAATTATTTGAACACTAAAATTGTATTTAAAAAATGAACCAATTTTGCATACAACGATATTCCCTTAGGTCCCCCTCTCTGAGTCTGTCTGTCTCTATGTGTGTGTGTGTGTGTGTGTGTGTGTGTGTGTGAGACACACACACACACACACGCACACACACACACACACATACACATACGCGCACGTACACACATGCACAATGCAGCCTAAAATATGTTGATCATCTTGGAAGAAAATGAATCTCTTCGAGGGCGTCTGCCATAGAATAATGGAGAGTAAACCAGCTTCCCAAAATATGCGATAGTATCGTGATCATTGTTGTGTATCCAATTATTCTGGCCCTGTACCAGACTATGTAATATTTGAAAAACAAATGTCATAGAGCTTGTCTCACACACTATTCGATCGTATAGTGAGTTCGATCTTCATTGATTACCTCATTATAGTCGTCTTCTGTAAGATTAAACTAACCTGTAGTGAGGTGAAGAAGCACTGGGTCATCAATCTGAATTCTTTGTGTTAAGCTTTATACATATCGAAAAACATCAAATGTTTCATACTGCAAGCATAAAATCTTAACAGATTTTATATTTCATACTTTGTACCATGTCCGTAGTAAGCTTTGTAAAAACAAAATCTGTTGTGTTAAGCACTATATAACATGCTAATAACTGGGAGTATAAATATTATGTATCTAATTCTTTTGTGCTTATTTCCGCGCCCAAAACTAAAGTGGTTAGAAAGCTCTCTGTAAAGATAATCTCCTCTTGCACAGGTCTGTACTCGAAACAGAATACAATTATTCATGAAAGAAAACTTAGTAAAATCAAAATTCATCACAAAATGAGCTGACTTTACTAAAGTTCTGTTAATCTTGGCCGAAGGCAAACAGGTTTGGAAGATTGTGTTGCACCAATCTTCAAAATGGAAAAGACCTACCTGCTTGCCTGCCTACTTGTTTGTCTGACTTGACAATCAATATTCGGACTCCTGACTTGTAATCTAAGTGGGAAACACTGGTCCCTGCTGCCAGAAAGAAAATCTCAACCACAAAACAAGTTTAAAATAAACTTATTTTTAGCATTCATTCTCTTGTTTTTCTTTTATTCTCGTGAATTTAGACATATCTTTTCATTATAGTATTTACAAGCAATAGAATTTACAAGCTGGGGGTAAATAACCACAAATATTACTATACCGTTTCACTTTGCTTTACACCACTAAAAAGAAAAAAAAAAGAAAAAAGTTCCCCCTTCAAATTAGACACCTAAAAGTGAAAAAGGTTTCCCTATTAATTTTGATACCTAAAAGAGAGAAAAAAGTTCCACCACACTGAATTTGACCAATAAAAGAGTTTACCTTCGATTTTGACAATTTTCAAAATAGCTCCCTCACAATTTGACGTCTAAAAGTAGAAAAAAAAAGTACCACTCTATTTTATCTCTACAACTGAAAACAAAAGTTCCTCTTAGATTTTGATTTAAAAAGTTAAAAAGAGACACCCACCTTTTTGACCCCTGAAAATGAAAGAGTTCCCAGTTCATTTTGAACCGTGAAAGCGGAAAAAGAAGTTCCTTCTCAATTTTGACCCTTAAAGCAAATGAAAAACCCTTATGATTTTAACCCTTTCGAGTTTAAAAAAGCTGTGACTCCTAGAGAGAAGAAAAGATTCCTTTTTTATTTCGACCCTGAATATGAAGAGAAAATTCCTGTCGATTTTGAACATCTAAAAACAGTTCGCCATTGATAGTGTCCCAAAAAATTGAAAAACATTAACACTTGATTTTGATTCCTAAAAGTAAAACAATATTTTGCCCCATATTTGACCTCTAGAGGTGGAAAATATAAGTTCTCTCCCAATTTTGACACCTATAATTGAAAAGAAAAAAACCCTCAATTTTCATCCATAAAAGTTGGGAAAAATCCCCCACCCCGATTATGACTGCAAGATCGGAAAAAAAGGGACAAATGAAAGTTCCCTTCATATGATCTACATAACTTTGAATCCCCGAAATTGAGTTTTCGAAAAATGATCCATCAAGTAAAGTGTTCAACAGTAAAATAACATCGTAGATAGAGACCCCCAAACCAAATATCTTCTAGAAAAATTATTAACATTATCTATTTTTTAAACTTTCAAAAAATAGTGTCGTCAGAATATGAACTCATATAAAAAATTTTTTTAAAAAAATGTAATCAAAATAAATGGGTTGGGTACAACTGGATCTAGAAACAAGCTGACGACATGTTCGTGAATAAAAAGCTCAAATCTCGTGAAATATTGATGGTATCACAAAAAACCGTGGCAACAAAAAAAAGAAAGCGGGGGGGGGGTTGAATATGAAAATTATTTACGTAAACGATATAAACAGTGATATATTTGTTTGAAAACTTGCCTTACGCAAAAACTGTATGCCATTCAACAACAGATTTATGCATAAACGCTGTTTTGCAGGGAGAAGGGTTAAAGAAAGAGATATTTACAAGGAATAGCTTATCTTCTCTGGATTAAAACGCAATCGACGACGTTGGTGACAGTTATGGAGACCTTATTTCAATGACCGTATCTTCCATCGTCTTGGTGAATGAAAAAAAAAAGAATAGAGTGGAATTGAGGGGAGAAAGAAAGGTAAATGCTGAAAATGATGAGACAAGCTTATGATACTTCACAACAGACGATAATGTCCCCGTATATTCTATGAACACAAAGAAAGAAAAGGTTGCAAAATGAAAGAAAGAAAGAAAGAAAGAGTGAATTATTAAACGGCTTTTCTTTTCCAGTTTTGTCTTCCCCACTCCCATCTTAACACAACAACAATCTCGCTCTCGTTCTCGCTCTCTCTCTCTCGCGCTCTCTCTCTCTCTCTCTCTCTCCCTCTCTCTCTCTCTCTCTCTGATTGAAGTACCTTCTTTTTTTGCCCACTCTTCATTAAAGTTTTATGTTTTTAATTCTTAACATCACCTCATTAAGTATCAAGTTGGCTTTTTTTTAAATTCAAAATGCTAAATAAATGATAGAACGAACCGATTCATGTGCTGTTGATTTAAAGTGTTACGTTTTAATCTGGCTTTTACTTGTGAAATTGTGTTTATTGACATCGAAATAGATAGATTTCATATTAGACGATGACCAAAACTTATTAGAAGGCAAAAGAGAAAGGGAGTGTTTTGGCCAGCTGCTTGAGTGAACTGATTTCCAAGTGAACGTTTTTGTAGTTCGATAAGGGACAGGGAAGAGAGAGAGACTGACAGACAGACAGACGTGAACTAATCGTACGTGGAAGGAAGAGAAAAATAGGTTTTATTTCGATTCTTTTTCCTCCTTTTCTTTTTTTTTTTTTGATCAGTTGTCTTACGAATATGGACACTGCTATTTTTATTTTCTAGCAGAAAACCAATCGACAGGGCAGGTTTTGTGCTAGTAATTAATTAATAAATTCCACTGTCCTTCACATTCAAGTGGTACATTTCGAAAGGTGCCCCTCGTCTATGACTCTAAAAAGAGAAACTTACTGAGGTCAAAAACAAAACGATCAAAATCGAAAACGCACAAGAAAATCCTACTAGTCCTAAAAATAATGCATCCTCCTGATAGTCACCTATGGAGCTGAAATACAGAACTTAACCAAAAGATTGACCCTCAAACTGAGAACCATGCAACATGCAAATGCAGGATTCATGCTCAACATCACATTGAAAGATCATAAGACAATACAGTATATTAAAGAAAAGAGAGATGTTAGAAAACTCAAATGGCAATCGGCTGGCCATGTTTCAAGAATGTCAGTCAACTGCTTTACATCATGACATGGATCCTCACAGATCATATGCAAACAACAGAAAGTAAGACTGCGTGAAGAGCTAGATAAATTCAGAAAGCACTGGTCTTGTGATGCTCATGATAGTGAGGTCTGGTGAATCTTGGAGAGAGTCTATGTCCAACGGTGGATGCTAAAATGGTGATAATGATGATGCAAAGTGGAAGAAAAGTCCCCCGTCACGATTTTGTCCTCTAAAAGAGAAAAAATATTCTCCCTCTATTTTGACCCTTAAAAATAGGAAAAATAAATTTCTCTGCTCAATTTCGACCTCTAAAAGTGAAAAATAAAGGTTCGCCCTCGATTTTGATCCCAAAAGTGAAAAATAATTTCCTTTGATTCTTGCCCCTGAATTTGAAATAAAATTCCCCCTAAATTTGGAAAAATACCTTCTATTTTGATCCCGGGTAAAAAATGCCCCCGCCTTAACCCACAAAAGCAAAAAAATCTTCAAAATTATAACCCCCAAAATTGAAAAAACAAATTTCCCCTCGATCTTGATCCCTAAAAGTGAAAAATAATCCACATAATCACAATTCCCGAAATTTCGTGTTTTGAAATGATTTATCGGAGGAGTAAAGAGTTCAGCAATAAAGTTACATCCCAGATAGAAACCTCTTCCTCCCCATAATTTCGTTTTCTGGAAAAATGATAACCATTTAAACATATTCTCACAAATACAAACATAGAAGAAGAGAAGAAAAGAAGAGAAAAATAAACAGAAAATAGTGTCATATAAGTACGAGATCATGAAAAATATTGTTTGTCGAAGGATAAATGTGGATAGAATAAGTTTCCAAATACACCATCACTGCATTTTCAACTGGAAACACAAACTAGGTGTCCATTTCAGCATTATATTCAAGTCCTGAAAGGAAACTCAAAACCCCTAAAAATGTTACAAATCACAGTATATTTTGCACGCTTTAATCCTGTATGTTTTATGAACTCAGACTGCAATGCACCATTGGGGAGAATACGAACATAGTCACAAACTCCACCGAATTTCATCATACAAGAAGATCATTCTCCAATATCCTGGTTGGATCTATTCACACACACATTCACACACACACACACACACACGTATAAACAATGGCTTGGGTCTGCAAACGAAGATTCGAGAGTGTTTTCCACGTCTTTTCAGAAGGCGGTGCTTGTACGTAAATAGTCCAAAAGCTTATATATATATATATATATATATATATATATATATATATATATATATATATATATATATATATATATATATATATATATATATATATATGGGCAGCAATCTTTCATTGATAGATGTTTGATGAAAGAAGACAGGGATAATGTTTTTTCAGTTAACGAAAAAGTTTAGGGCGGGAAGTTGTCCGTCGACAAGTTGGCTGGCGTTTGCTAAAGAGGGAGAGAGAAAAAATCACAGACAGATAGACGGAGGCGCAGTTGCAAACGATTTACCAAACAGAGAGGGAGAGAAAATCTGAAAATGAAGAATTGTTACAGACAAAAATAAAAATTCAATCCTAGAAGTCCATGGGGAGCAAATTGGATTTGTCTGTCGGATAGCAGTTTCACATTTTTCCGGTAGGGGAAGTTTTTGTTTGATTTGTTTTTGTTTTTTCATTTATTAATATTCTCCTTCTCTGTTTCAAAACGCTTTCCTCTGTGAGTTCCTGAGAGAAGTCCATACAATAGGTTTGATGTTTATTAAGTAATTTTAAGACGGAGCAAGAGTGAAAAAATACGTTTTTGTGTGTGTGTGTGTGTGTGTGGGGTTGTTGGTTTGGCATTCAAATACATACACTATACACCTATATACATGCACATTCCAGATTGTGGTAACACACACACACACACACGCACACACACACACACACGCACATATATATATATATATATATATATATATATATATATATATATATAAGTGATGTGAGAGCCGGTTAGTTGACCACATTTTGTCGCATCAAACAAAGGAAAGAGAAACCGTTAGTTGCGAGGTATATCGACCAATCGTAACCTCCTTTACGAGGTATTTTGACTCGCTTAGCCAACCAACTTACAGCTTAAAAGTAGCCCTCTCCTCACATTTGTTGACTGTTCTAGCAATGGCAACCTGAGCGACAGTGTCAGCGACAGGGATAGTTGAAAGATATCGTGGCCACATCTTTCCCTTGTCAGCTTTTTTGGGTCGTTTACTGTTTGGTTATTCTCACTTATGTAAAATATTGTTCATTTATAATTGAAATGACAACGCTGTGTGATGGCAGTAAATATGACGAAGTTACTTTTGCAATAGATTCTTTCTCCAGCAACATAGCTCTGGTTCAACAAAGCAAGTATTGATGACCTTACAAAGCACCCATTTACATTGCACGGTAATCTTCTCAACTGAATTTGTGGTGTTTGATCATTTATCCGTCTCTTCTCTACCACTGTCTAACATCCATCTAGTAAGTATTGTTGTGAGTCGTAATGTCCATCGGTTGTCCGTCATTCTTGCAACATAGCCAGCCCGTTGTCATTTGAGTTTTCTAATTGATTCTATGATGTCTTAGACTCCTACTTTCCTTCTGATATATTGTCTTGTGATCTCTCCATGTGAGGTTGAACATGATCCTTTCATGTGAAAATTGCATGCTTCTCAGTTTTAGGGTCAGTAGTTTCCATGTTTCAGCTCCATAGATGACAATCAGTAGGATGTATTCATTGTATTGGTTTGTATACTCTTCTTTTTAGGACTAATGGGTTCTTATTTTTGAAGGTTGAGCTTGCTCTGCCGAAGACTTGCCATCCGATAGTGATTCTTTGCTTGGTCTCTTCTTCTTTTAGGAATTCATGAAGATTTGTTGTCCTACGTAGATGTAGTGGTCTACTTCTTCCAGTACTCCATTTTGGATTTTGATCTTTCTGCGTTTATTTCCGTCATGATTGTTGCAGATGATGTTTTTTTTCGCTCAAGTTCAGGAAGGTAATATTGAGTTTGGAAGATTTAGATTTTAAAAAAATGTCAGACTAATCTAAGAAGAATTAGATACAGCATATGTCATTTTAAACTGGCTACTTATATCTAAAATCTTTGTCGGTTTCGGATAATAAGCAGACATTTGTTGACAGGGAATCTGCGATCCAGGTCCAATCTACGCCAGCTAAATATCTCGGGACCATTCTTGCTTGAGTTTGTTCGTGACCGAACAAAAAAAAAATGAGAAAAAAGGTCATCGGACTTTGCAAAAAAGAAAATGGTACATGTAAGAGGCAGAAGGGGTTGCCAAGAAGAGGTAATTCTGTTTTTCCCTTTGAAATGTTTTTTTCGTGGGATGAGGAGGGACATTCAGATTTATTTAGAAAAAATTTCATCATGCACTTGTGATTAATCTCAGACGTAGATCCAGGGGTCCAGACAGCTCGGGTAAAACACAATGGAAATTTGTTTTTTTAGATATCTTGATAGAGTAATTTTATTTATTTATCTATTTATTTTTGTTGTATCATTTTTGCAAATTACTTCTATGTAGTTCAATTTGACAATAAGTGTTTTCGAGGGAAGTAAAAAAAACTTTTTTTTTTTAATTTACAGTGTTCAGATGTTGTTTCTTCAAGTCGCTATCAACTTAGGAAGGAAACAGCATAAGATAGAATAATCAGTGGAAATCTTTAAGTTATAGACAATTTATTTAATCATTGCTTGGTTTTCATCTTCTTTTTATGTCTTCGTTTTGCTTTATTTATGCATTTGTTGAATTGTTTGGTAAGTTTGACGTACAGAGACATATGACGGTGTTTAAACAGCATAGAAAGACCCAAAACGTCATATAAAGGGTCTAAAACATAATTTGATATAAAGAAAAAAAGGTACAATTATACAACATATTCATTAAAAATCAAATCAATGATGTAATCGAACCCAAGTGTTTATCCAATACAGTGGAAACAAGGAATGCCATAGAAACTTGAAAAGTAAACATTCAAACGCCGTAAAATAGATAGATATTTCATAGTTCCTTCAATTGAACTATACAAAAATTAATTCTCTAAAGTAATTCAACTCAAAAAATAATTTTAAGTTTTGTCTCTCAATACATAGTTTCAATTCCATGGTTCGTTTTTGTCGGTCCTTTTTGCGCTGAGATGCTTTCAGTTATCAGCGGTCATGCGCAAAAGGGTTGGCGTTCAGATGTTGGCGCCAAGTAGTCGTGCACAGAGATGTCGATGAACCGGGTAAAATATGTAGGTATTAAAAAAAACATTCAGATATACAAAAAAAAGTTTCCCTTCATTTTTAACCCCTTGAAAAGGGAAAATGTTTCCCTCACTTCTGATCGTTGAAAGTGAGAAAAAGTCTCCTTTCACTTTTCACCTCTTGAAGGGGGAAAAGTCTCCCTACACTTTTGATCCCTCAAAGTGGAGAAAGTCTCCTTCCACTTCCCACCTCTTGAAGAAGAAAACGTCTCCCTTCACTTTTCACCACTCAAAGAGGATAAAGGCTCTCTTGACTTTTGACATCTTTGAGGGGAAAAAAGTCTGCATTCACTTTATGTGAAGGAAAGATAGCTCAAAGGCATATGCTCGGAAACACGATTTTAGCCAGTCTAATTTGAACAATATTTCCGAAACTTTCCATGGGAACATGCATCGTAGCATGAAATTTTTTCACCAGGACCAATATTGGAAATCTATGTGTTATATATATATATATATATATATATATATATATATATATATATATATATATATATAAATACAAACACACACACACACACACACACACATATATATATGTGTGTGTGTGTGCGTCTGTCTGTCTGTCTGTCCGTCTGTCTGTCTGTCCGTCTGTCTGTCTGTCTATCTGTGCGTGTGTGCGTGCGTGTGTCCTCCGTTTCTTACTGACAATGTCAAATTTTCCGAACATTCAAATGTAAGAACTCACTTGTAGCCTTGTTCCATACCCAGCTAAACTTGATAAATACCTATAAGAATACATAAATTGGTGCTTTGCCATGGAGAAATTACTGGACAATTACTATTGCATAATGCGTTTGATCCTCTCTAAATACCCCATTTGTTGGAGATGTACCTAATTGAGTTCCCACTGTCATATTTAGTAGAATGTGAATTTAGTGTTGTTGCCGACTTTTTGACGAAAAAGAAATCAACCATAGATAGTCGAACGTGATAATCTGAGGATGTTGCTCACAGATATTGAGCTATGTGTAAAAGAATTAGTCCCATCTCAAGTACTTCTATAAACTTCTATTAATTTTGGTTGTAGAATTAAATTATGAGTAGACCGAGGTCAGCTCCCCGCATGGTGCATTACATTTCATCTTTACTTTTTGCCAGGTAAAGAAGACTCAAAGTAACAACTATCGCGTGAAATGTGAAGCCTCTTTATATTGGTTTTTCATCCATTTTATGGCAAGCTGGTAATATGTACAGTGATATTTGTAAAAACTCATCTTTTGTTGATATACATAAAGATATGACATGCTTGTAAGTCAGGAATCCAAATAAAAAATCAGCGTGAAGTTCCGTCAAGTTATCGGTCACATGTTTGATTTCTGCTGCAGTGCATCTCTTTTATCGTTCTATTCACGCTGTCTGGGCTAACTGACACATTCACCGTATAATAACATGTGGTCAGTTCAAAAAGAGTTTAAAATGAGTTTATAAGATGTGAGTATGTACGTATGCAGATAGGTGTTTATTTAGCTCAGCAAAAGACTGAAAGTAAAAACACTTACAGAGGATCGAACTCACTGTAACGCTCATAGTTTACCAGACAATATTTTTTACCTAGGTGGGTGGACTCTGATGTATACTTTTTATATACTTATAAGGATTCATTCATGTTGCACTTGTGTAGAAGCATGAAAGATCAGGTAAGCTTTTTTTTTCAGTGAAAATGAGAGTAAATCGTTTAAATAGCATTTGTAAATGTTGAATTATATTTATTTCCTTTTATAGAACAATCATTTTTAATAAACACCCTGATCGATATTCAAATTTGCTTTTTAACTTCGCAGAAATAGATTGTAGTGATATATATTTATTCTTCAATTTCTGGATACCTCAAAAATATTTAAAATGCATGATTAGAATAGGAGACATGGTAAATACTTTTTCGACGTAAGAATAATAAAGGAGTTTGAAGAAAAAAACAGAACTGTCACCAATTACTTAATTCTTTGTCATGTTTTAATCTAACGAAGGGGTTTTGTCCTAGTTCGCTCTTTACTTTGATGTGTTTTGTCATGGGATATTTATACCCCACATAACATGGCCAACGAAGAGTGTTTGCTATTTGCATTTCTAAGGTGGAACACATTTGTTGATGAGTATATTAATAAACAAGCACGAACAGATGTTAAATAACTTGGAAAATGTTTCTAAAAATAAAAGAATTTAAAGAAAACTTGTTGTACAGCGAAAGTTGATATAGAAATAGAAACTAATATAAAAAGTGTCTACTACTACTACTACTACAACTACTACTATCCTACCTTCACCAAGAATGAACAAATGTCATTTATTCATAAATAGGATTATGCAAGTAACAGCTGGTCAACAACATGGGAAAAATGATTATAAAAGCTGACGTTAACAAGTGGAACAAGTAACTCTATACGTAGCCACCGAAATTACGTTGTTAGCCAATCCACCCGAAACATGGGGAAGACACGATTCTTCGTTGGCATCCCAACTCACCGAGGGGAGATAATTCGAAATCAATTCACCTGACAATACAAGTCTCAAGAGAAGATCAACACAATCAGATATACGTAATGCAGTGCGCAGCCGGTTGGGTATTCTTGATACTCCGGCTCTACATTTAATTAAGCTTAGTAAATACCCTAAAAGATTTAATGACTGATGAAAAGAACCTGTTTGAGTGAATATCCAAATTCCAGAAATAAGTCGGCCCCAATAACCTGCAGATAGGAAAATGCATAGTATCCGCTGTCATTGGATATAAATATCTGTCACTTCAAAGGAAAATTATGTTTCATGGCTATTGATAAAAAGGAGGCAATTGATAAGAACTCAAACATGCAAAGTAATATATATATATATATATATATATATATATATATATATATATATATATATATATATATATATATATATATACATATACACACACACACACATACACACACACACATATATATATATATATATATATATATATATATATATATATATATTCGTGTGTTGGTGGGAGTAGATAGGTAGATAAATATAAACAGAATAAGATATGTAGATGGATATGGAGAGAATTAGATTGATGAATTAATAGAGAGAGATTAGTGAATATCTTGTCAAAGGTAAGCCACCATAGTTGACGGGGAAGGGAGTGAGTGAGAATACACTGGAGCAAATCATCTTCCTATAACTACATTATAAAGATGGACATTTGTCTGTTTGTTTGTTTGTTTTTAACTAAGTATTTTATTGACTCCTGACAGGTGCACCATAGAAACTGAAAATGCGTGTGTATGGGGAACTTGACACAAAGATGAACATTATGTTCAGTCTAGGATCATGTCAATTTTAGCGTTTTCAAATCTAACTGCGACGGCTGCACCCTAAAGGCTTCATCTTTGTGAAGCAGGGTAACTTAATCTCAGATTGAATATAGGATAGGTGGTACTCTCCTCTGGCGACCTCAATCCAAGGTCATGTCCATTTAAAAATCTTATGGAGACGGTTGCACTGAAAGGCCTTCGAATTCGTGTACAAGTATAACTTGACCATAGAATGATCATACAATTGATGGCTGTGACATTTGGTCAATTTTAAATTTAGGGTCAGGTCAGCTCTGGCATTTTCGAATAGAAGACGAACTGCTGCACACTTTTGGCTGCAAATTTGTGAACATGGATAAATTGACCCCAGGATGAACAAAAGTTAGGTCACAATGACTCCTGATACCTCGTAAATGTCAATATGAGGATACGTCAGTTTTTTGCATTTTATCAAAAACGGTCAACTTTTGCATTTTTGACCCACCTGAAAGAGTGTTATCCCTTTGACAAGACCCTGTGTTAGAATTCAGAAAGTGACGATAAAAGAATGATGATGATGATGATGATGATGATATGAATGGAAGAACCCATCAGGAACCTGAACCCAGCAGAAATGCTTAAACCTGTCTGATGCGGGTAATGGTGATTAGTAACAGCGGCAACAATAACAGTCACACGTATATTAGATGAGATACATGTAAAAAAAAAAGGGTGGGTGTTTTTTCTCAACAACACAGCGATCTATGTCTTTTGGCACAATGTCGTATTAGGCTGATCAATTAAAAAATGGAAAAAGGTGCTATCAATGCCAAATCGAGTAATGAATTGTTCCTCATTTACAAATATGTTCTCTTTCTTATTTTTTGTCCCCCAAAATTGAAAATTTATTCATCCTTCAGGTCTGTTTTACAGGTATCATTCAAATTCCATGCTTAAAGATGTTTACAAAATAACAAACCAATATAAAGAAAATGTAATTTTAAACGTAGGATAGTCCGTAGCCCTCCTCCCTTAACGAAGACATGTCTGCAATGGGATTGAATAAAATACGCATACATGGGAACCCGAAAACTATGGATTATAGACACATAGACACATAAAATGTCAGAACTCATGAAAAACCTAGACCCAACAACAGTATCTAAACTAGTGCTGTGGATAGCGGTTTTTAACAACTCTATTAAACGTATTCATGCACAACCAATAAACACTGTGATATGTAGTATGTCAAAATGATGTTTAAAACTGTTTTGAAACAAAAAAGAATAAGAAATGTTTTTTATTACGTCATTATAAAGTAAGAGGAAATTTTAACATAGACAATAATAATGTAGACCCTCCCCTACCTCTTATACATATTAGGGGGGGGAGGCGAAAATTAACAATTCCCAAGGATCAAATCTGTACCCATGAACATTTCATGTATTTTTGTCGAGTAGTTTTTGCGAAAGGCAAGTACATACATACAGACAGAGTTATAATAAGATCACTTTTCAGTATTGATCACTTCTCCTGGGCAATTCCAGTTGGTATGTACTGTGAGAATGTTACATATGGTTCCATACAGCCAACATTTTAATTTCTTTTCAAAGCGTGTTCAAATAAATCATTCGATAAAGATGTGAATATATTAATGTATTTTCTTTATTCAACCCTAACAATGACTATGGTGTGTGTCTGTTGGTTATCATGTTCTGTTAATGTTCATAGAACCATATCAGTGTATCAAAATAAATCTATAACGGTTGTGTAAGACTGAAGATGTGCTTTTAGCTCTAAAGGTTTAGGTGTAAAGAAGTCAATAAGTTTGGAAAACGTTACTTACAATTCATCGAGGTGTGTGTAAGTAAATGTACGTTATGCAAACGTATGTACACCATTTTACTTGCTTGCCGTTGGGTGAATACACCTGATAGTTAATTTTTGAATATTTTTCCGTTACAATTTAGGAGAAAGATCCATGGTGCTTATTTTTTCCCGATTTTTGTTCACGGATGTGGGTGGACATAACAGAATATATATATGTATATATATATATATATATATATATATATATATATATATATATATATATAGAGAGAGAGAGAGAGAGAGAGAGAGAGAGAGAGAGAGAGAGAAGTGGTGTAAACTTGGAGTTCGGAGTATATTTTCATGATCAAATTACTTACTCTAGCACTTAGTTTCCAGCGTGTCCTTCGAAGTAATTAGTTTGGGAATGTATGCCATTATCACTCGAAGTTGAGTAGCAAAAATCCGCAGTGCATTCAGTTCGTATGCTGTTCAAATTTACCAAACATTTAGTTAACATCTCGTGTAAAGATAGTTATAGATAGTTAGGCAGACACAAGAAATGAAAACATATAGTAGATATAATGCCATGCATAGATACAATAACATATGAACTTGTACTTATAAATATATATATATATATATATATATATATATATATATATATATATATATATATATGCGTGTGTGTAAATCCCGGCACGCAAACCCATGATTCTGTACGTACATGACAAAGAAATTCTCCCTAATCATTCCCATCCTTCCTTTTTTGGAGATCGTTCCTGTTTTTTTTCCATTCCGACAAAGTAGTGTTTCAATCAAAGTTGTTTATTTCGAGACACGAAACATTTCCCATCGCATTACTGTTCCCCGTGCATCCAACATCCCCCCCACCACCACCAATTTCCCAACCTGCCCAACTGAAATTTGTCCTGATTGGTGCCCTCGTCTGTCAGCGTTCTTTATTAACATTCGGGGGCATTGAGTGCAAGGTCATGGCTGACGGTCGATATTGATGCTGTTGCGTTGAAAGCCATCCCTGGATGCATCCCATAACCCCGCCCTAAATGTAATGCAATTGCCTGATTGAACAGAATCTACATTGTAGATTCTATAACACAGACGGAAAAATGTATAGATATAATGATCTAGATATGTACAGATTGAGATGATAGATAATGAATAAAGTAGACAAACACTCATATATATATATATATATATATATATATATATATATATATATATATATATATATATACTAGCAGGAAAGGGATTTCTGTCGCACCCCGAGGATCAAATAATTTCTTACACACCCCAGGTCAACCCATGTACACTCCCTCACTAATGTTGTTAAATTTGAGGTTTGTTTTCCCTTTTAAAGCCGAGATTCCCTGCTAGTACTTTTATATACATATTTGCTGTCGGTTTGCAGCAGGAATACGGAAGAAATAAAAGCATATTTGACGATACAGAAATATAATTTTCTTTTATATATGTCTCCTTACTCTGTGCAACTTAGTGATTATCGCACATCCACGGACGGTTCACACGGACTCCTGCACAGACCAGCGGAAGTTTGGTTTATAGATTCCGATGATATGAAATCATAAATAAAATTTCTTTCAAATTTAAATGATGTTTGGCAAACTTTCGTCTTGTGAAAGCACACATTCCAATCATTGTCGAAATCAACTACGGAGGTAGAGAAAGGTAAAAATAAAATGATTCGATTGGAATTGTGCAAATGATTTGTTGTACTAAATATCAATTGTGAATTGTAAAGTTCCACGCACTAACTCACGAGGGAGCGAATGCATGAAAATTTTACGAAAGAAATTGAAAAGTTAAAACATTTTTTTTTACATAAAATGTTTTAATCTGATTAGTATACATAAATGATTTCTTCGTCGGAATAATGTCCCCACTCTCGAAATAGAAGTAAATATTCTGCTTTAGAAACTAGTGACCTTGGGTAAAAGATTTTCGTTTAATTGAATGAATAGATCAGAATGAAACAAATATTATCACTTTTATGTTTTATACTGTTACTTTTGAATTTGTCCCATTTTGTAATTTTGATGAAAAGTTTCAACAGGAAAACAGTATTTTTGAGAGAGGAATATAAGTTTCCTTTTCGGTGTTCAAAATCAGGTAACTAATCCTATTAACCAACTCAAACAACTTATAACTTATACGATTTTTTTTTCACTTTAAAATGTGGAACAAATTCAAATTAGATTCAAATATACATGTTATCCCCAAAGATCCATTGTTTTTGTCCTTGTTTTGATTAGGTCATTTTTTAATCAAAGGGGAAACAAAGTACCTGAATAGGATTTAATCAGGATTAAATCAAGCATTAGGGAATGGTTCATACCATTAATTTTATTTACTTATATATATTTTCTTAAAATCTGTAATACTTAAATTTTGCAAAATTATTGCCGCTGAGTACGATTATCCATCTACATACGACTGACCCTTCCACTGCTGCTGTAACTCAAGACAATTACTAGCGCAATTTTTCTGCATGTCTCCAAGGTGTAATTATTAGAGTATCCTACCACCACCAAAATTGCACGATCAAGCCCGAATAAGAACACAACCAATTTCAAATATCTTTTCTTCTCTATTTTGTTTGTGCACACTATCCCGATTAAAGACAAATAAATGTATATATATTCAATAGATATAACGTCGTTAATGTAGGAACTAACTTTTGCCTGTCACTGTAGTTACCCAGAGCAGCCAAATATATATATATATATATATATATATATATATATATATATATATATATATATATATATATATATATATATTAGTGTTACTGAATGTGCTAGTACATGATTCGTATATATGTGGTTGTATTACCGATTGTAAAATAGTCGTCATATGTTATTTGCAATACAGAGTGAGAGAGAGGGGGGAGGGAGAAAGTATGTGTCCGTATAAATAGATATGAATCCTACATAGAAACAATATTTTCAAACCCCCATTATTTTAAGTTTTGACAACACGGTGACGCACACGAAGAAGGATGACGAATTCACTCCCGTTTCCAAAGCCCAACTCAATTCAACTTGTTTTGTTGAAGTTTCGAATTCCAATTATGGGAACCACTGATAAAGGTTCTCAAATATAACTTGTAGTTTGGGAATTACATTGTATGGAGAAATTATAATATATTATCAAAATTTGAATACCATGCACATAATAGATAGATGAATAGAGCAGACTCTGAGAACCATGCAACGTGCACATGAGAGAGTTATGCTCAACCTCACATGGAGAGATCATAAGACAGCACAGTATTTCAGAAAAAAGACAGAAGTCTGAGATATCATATATGGCTTCGTGATGCCCATGATAGAAAGGTCTGGAAAATTTGGGGGAAGCTCTATGTTCAACGACGGAAGCTATGATGATGATGATGATCATCATCATCATCATCATTATCTAACTCAGCCGAGATAGACAGATAGATAAATACAGCGCCACTCAGGGTTATTGATACCAGGGAAAATTGAAATTGACCTACCATGGGTGGAGACCTGAGGAGACTTAATGTCACAGCCTTCAGCGATGACCACCGTGCAACTGGTGTGAAACTGTAAACCACAATATTGCTGTGGACAATGAGAATGAGGAGAGGAGGGCTGGAGACTTGAGGAGACTTACTGTCACTCAACCTACAGCGGTAACCATCAGGCAACTGGAGTTAAATAGCAAATAATAATAATAGTAATAATAATAATAATAATAATAATAATAATAATAATAATAATAATAATAATAATAATAATAATAATAATAATAATAATAATAATAATAATATCATTATTAGGTGAAAGCAATGAATTTCATTGAGGCTGCTGGCCGTCAAAGTGGGCGTTTCCATGAAGAAAAGGTGAAAAAATTGGATTTATGAGTGTATACTAAAATCTAATCCATTTAAAAAGAAACAGCATTGGGTGTGGACTTGCAGAAAATTAACCAACACGCATACAAAACAGCTTTAACAAATACGCTTACAATGTTGCGAGATATTTGTTGTTTATAGCTAACATTGTCTTTAGAATAGCAAAAAACGGCTAAATGTTTTCATTTCCAGCTAAGTTTATTAGAATGGTATACATACAAATACTTATTTAAGGCACATTCATAAAAGAAAAAAAATAACTGTGTGCTAAAACTTAAGAAGAAATTAATTGTAAAAATTGAACATTTCCCTCGATGAAATTTAATCGGCTATTGGTGATTTTTTATCGGCTAAATTGGGGAAAAATCAGCTGGATGTAGCTGAAAAATTACCAATTTGATAACTTTGCCTTATGGAGGGTCCATTTGTACCAACAAGTTGTCCGTAACCTGGAGCGTCCGTAACCCTGGATCTCGCCATATAACATAAATTATTTGATATACCGTATTGTAGGCATGTCCAAAGACTCAATTAGTGAAAATTGGGACCTTACGGAAAAAGAAGCGTGAAAATCATATAAAACTTTATTTTATCGTCGAAAGCTTAGTGACATTAGTAACTTGGGAGATTGCATGCGTTGATTTGGTCATTGAGCAAGATAATGAATCTTTCGGTCGTGGCCATTTTATCTTGTGCTATATCGTCCGGGGCAGAATAAAGTTTCGACAGAGCTTGTGTAAGCTCTGGAATAATAGCCCATACCATCCACGTAATCTTTTTAATATTGTTCAGCAGCACTTGGTACAGTGTCACTGTCCGTTAATTCACTGGAAATGCACGTTCCTCCTCAGGCCCGAGCCTAGCAACAATAATTTAATGAACTGCTTGGTCAACTCTTCCCTTTTCCAAATTCTAACCAAAGCTCATCTTCTGGCTGTAAACCGTGAGTCACTGCCACAGCATCAGAAGATCAGTATCAAGAGTTTAAATGATGATTTTCTGATCGCCACAATTTGCTGCATGACCAACGTGATTACATGTGATTATTGGCTTTCTCGTGCATGCGTTGGGCAATTGTAGACAAATCTGGAAATGGTTTAGCAGTTTTCAAAGACTCTGACAAGTAATAGTCCCACACCAGATCAAGTCTAAAGACACTTTCGAGTTTTCAAGTCAGATATGGAATGAAGATCTTTTCAGTCTTCAAGAAGTTGGTTTCAGCATCTATAATAACTTAGGTAATCTTGGGATCTTTAGAATATGCACCATGAACGTTCTTGGTATGGAAGAAGGTAATTTCTCAGTCCAAGGCGGGGACCTTCCCCATCGGACAGCACTGAGGGATATGTTTAGTTCTCATGTCGAAAGAATTCATTGAGATTTTCATCACAAGTCTGACAATTGATGTATAATCTTGAAAAGAACTTAACGTCTTGAGAAAGACCAATCACAGTAGCAACTAAATATTGGAATAACATTAGATAGCATTTAGGAAAGTAAAACTCGCCACCAGTAAGATATCACTACTATATAAACTATATGAATTAATACTGACAACATAAAGCATGAAATTATAAAACAGTGCGTATTCACCTGTCCCTGAACCCGATACATCACAGCATTTGTGTCACCAATGTGACCTGGCTGAGATTCGACATCCACTTTAGTAAGATTTCAACTCATTCATTTGCTATTCTTTTTCTTTGATGACTCTAAGATTGATGAGTATATTGGGATAATCTTTGTTATTTAATTGGAGTAACTATCTATATGCGGACCATGGCTGCTATTTTGAAGAGAATAGTAGACATCTTAAATTATGAGATGGAAGGAAGCTTCTGGATAATTCTTAAGTTCCATTTTCGACTTTTGTAGCATAACAAATGAATGATTTGACTCCGAAATAACGCATATCAGACTATTCTTCAGAACTTTATAACAATTTCCATGTAAGTCAGGGCCACAATCTTTGAAATAGAATTTCCAAAGATCTACATGTATAATTCAAATGGCAATTCCCAAGAACTATGTATGATAAATAAATTCAACTTAGCATGTCCTCAATATCATATCATACCCATGGCTAACAAAATTGATCTGAAATTAGTTGTCACTGACAAATGTCTGTTATGGGTAGCGTATTGAAAATCCTTGATGGCTCAATATCTAAAAAATGTCTAAATGTCTTCGGCTAAAATATAACCAAATTAATGTTTTGTTGGCATCATAGAATTTTATCACAAATAACAAAGTGTGTATTACTTCAGTAATTTTTTCCATCGTACAGTTCCTTCTTTCACAGCATTCTAGGTCGAATACCGTCCGACTGTCAAGGTAACGTGAAGTTGGTATTGAAAAGTTGCTTTTAACCAAATGTCTTCATTTAGACTTCGTTATTTGCTTCAACAGTCAAAGCAGATATCAACCTAGATGAAAGGCAACAATCAGACGAAGAAAACTACTCAAATGTTGTCTATAACAAAGAACTAAAGACTATTGTTACAACTATTACGACTACAACCATGTAGTAAGCATGATTCTGAGGAGACAGTTGGCAATATGACTGCAGATTTGTGTCTGATCAAGACATGGAATCCATGGCTGAATCAGTCAGGGCGTTGTCCATGTGAGTTCAAATCTCGTTGGAAGGTTATTCTTTTTTTTTTTTTTACGTCGCTTACTTTAACGGTCTTAAGGAATTGTAAGTTGTGATAAGAAGCATCAATAAGACCGAGAAAGTTGGTGATAAATACAAGTAATGAAAAGTCTTCGTCTCAGGATTCAATTAACTGAAAATGACTTTTGTGATTACGAAGATAATGCAACACAATTTCCTGATTTCTCAGTTACATGGATTTTTGCTCTGATTATCATTAAGGCTTACTACCAAGAAGATTTGATCATCACACTTGGCCATGAAATCTTGTATTTCGTATTTTTAGCAGTCATCTACATGGTTCAGTGGTTCCCTCAATATCCGAAGAATGGCTATTGGAAATATTGAGTGACCTTCCCTTTGCATTCACCCTTCCATATTCAATTAGCAAGTGCCGCAAACAATCTGTAGAATGATTTGTCCTTTTCAATTTTCATACTGAAATATAAATCTTGTAATGACTTTAATTCAATGCATTACTTGCCTTGAGCCAATGTACACTCTATAAATGCAAGAAAACCAACCAGCAGTATGTAACCAGTCCTGAGACGAGCCCACTGAATGCCTGAAAAATATTGAATTGATTTATGAAATCAGACCTTGAATATTAAAACATTCTAAAAATATCTGATCATAAAAAGTATTGGAAATATTTGATGATTGGAACCCGACATTCAACAAATTTGGTAGTTTGAAATTAAAAAATGTTGAATGATTTTTTAAAAACCTATGAACGGTACGAGCTAACACCAAATTTAACAAACATCTAACAAAAATAGAATAGAAAATGTCCCCACAATCGATGTAACGAAATTTTATTTGAATTTTGTGTTTTAAATGAAGGTGTCACACATTTGCATACTCCTGTCAGTACCAGAGGTCGGTATTCGAGCTCAGGTAATTGCAAGGATTTCGTATACTGATTTTCAAGGTAAGCAGACAACCTCATCATATTAGCAAAACACAATCTTTCCATTTCCATTAGGCATCATGAACTGTACTGAACTATTTTCAAGATTTTTTCTTGCCAGCTTAAAGCAGACGACGTCCAGTAGTTAGAAAATGGAAATTAATGTAATAATGAATGAATGCTGATGGTTATCACAATCATTATGTGACGAAAGAAAAGGTTGAATCTCACTTCCGCACGAATTGTCTCTGATAAAGATTGTTATGATATTAAGAAGGAGGAAAGGTTTTAAAAAAAAGAATGAAATGATTAGTAGAAAAGAAAAGCTGTCAATAAAAAAAATGACTCGTTGTGGAATTTGGATGATGAAAGGGCGACAGAAAAAAACATCGAAGAAAAAATAATGGATGCTGACAAAGGCCATTTCCCTTTTCATGATGAACGTGGATGATGAGAAAGGCGGGAAATATCAGTAGATGGTATTGATAGAGAAAGCTTTTACAGAATTAGTCTTGTTTCAGACCAATCTAAACAATAATTAAGAAGTTGATAAAAATGCGAACAATTAGAAAAATTGTAACCAAGAGGGTACTAGTCATAGATAGAAAACTGATCTACCAGACCACAAGTGTAGCAAGATTAATTTTCACTTGTGCCCAATTATTATGATCAGATTAACGTAAGCTTTCTGAATATTTGAATAAGGGCAACTACTATGCAACGAAGAGACGGATAGGTAAATTGAGAACTATGCAACGTGAACATGAAAGAATTATGCTGGGCCTCTCATGGAGAGACCACAAGACAGAACAGTACATCTGGGAGAAAACAAGAGTCAGGGACATCATAGAATCCATTAAAAACCTCAAATGGCAGTGGTTTGGCCATGTTGCACGAATGGCAGACAACCAATGGACATTGCGACTCACGACATGGATCCCCCGAGATCACATGCGCAACCGAGGCCGGCAGAATATTAGATGGACAGAAGTGCTAGACAAATTCAGAAAGTGCTGGCTCCATGACGCCCATGATAAAGAAGTGTTGCGAATCCTGGGGAAGGTCTATATGCAACGACAGACGTTGAAAGAATGATGATGATGATGATGATGATGATGATGATGAGGAGGAGGAGGAGGATCCAAATATCAACTGCAATGAGTTTGATGACTCATTGCGCACCCCACGTCTGCTTCATTCTCACTCGTTGTCATCGATTGGTTGATGACAGGCAAACTCGTTTTGCAGACCAATTCACTCATGTTCTATGTTCCATTCTCACTGGGCGTCTACCACTGTGGTTGCAGATTAATGGTTAACAAGCTCACTTACGAACCAATTAATTTTCCGTCACCCTTTACTAAAATACAGCTATTTTAGGCTCGAACAAAATAAATATTTCGAGCTTTGGAGCGACATTTGTAAGTTAAGCACTGAATTTTGCAATTTTGGCCTAAAATTTGTTTGGGCAAGTTTTGACACACAGTATTCATATTGTGAATTGGAAGTCATAATTATGAATGCGTAATAATAATACGAGTATTATACATAGAATTTGTAATTCTCAAGATCAGTTCCAGATTTCAATTTCCTCCTTTGTTAGTTGTTGTCATTGAATAATGATTGGCTACAATTCTCTGGAAAAAAAACTTGAATTTTAGAACAATATTCATGTTTTATCCCATCATCATCATCATGATCATCATCATACGTCTATTGTTGGATATAGACCTTCCTCAATATTCTCCAGACCTCTCTAGTGGGCGTCACGGAACCAGTAATTCCTGAGACTATCTAGTTCGTCACACCATCTTATACTATGTCGGTTCTGGCTCTGCATATGATCTCTAACGATCCACAGTCTGAGTCTTTATGTCCAGGGGTTTCTTCTGCCCTTCTTGGAATATAACCAGCCCATTGCCATATATTGTGCCCTCTCTTCATGTTATGTTAGGCATGATTTTCTCTTGTGCACGTTGCATGGTTTCCAGTTTATGGGCCAGTTTTTTGGTTAGGCTCCGTGTTTCAGCTCCGTAGGTGACTACCAGGCGGATACATTAGTTATATAGCTTTCTTTTCAGCTTTAACAGGTTTTTCTTGTCCTTGAAGGTTGAGCTTACCCCGTCGAAAGCTTGCCAAAAGTTATAAAAATTAGCTCAAGTCCTGTTCAATGTGTCTTTAATAAGTTTGTTGGCTTATATCCAAACAGATAGTTAATAGGATTGAAAAGTTGGCAAAAAGTGGCGCTTGGTCGAGTCAGAGTGAAAAAGAGAAGCCATGAGTTTTCCTGGAGGGGGGTTCAGGTTAATTTAAATGAAACCACTCATTTGTATTCATTTACAGGAGATTCGTGCGCTTCATAGCTGAAATGGCCGACGTTTTTCAGAAGAGGTGAGGCCTCCTTTGTTATCTACATTAATCTCTCTCCCACTCACTCTCTCTATCCATCTATTTCTATTTCCCTTCCTCTCTCTGTCTCTCTGTCTCTGTCTCTCTCTCTCTCTCTCTCTCTCTCTATATATATATATATATATATATATATATATATATATATATATATATATATATATATATATATAGTTTAGGATGGACGAATATTGACAGAAAGAAAAATAGCCCCGGGTAGATGGAAGTGGAAATTCAACACGAAGAAGGAGCTTCCTTTCTAGAAATATACAGTTGCAGTGTCCTTCACGTCCATTAATATAAGGCTGCTTTTAATTAGGTTCTAGCTGATCGTAAAAGGGCGGTACGAATGAAAGTATTTTTCAAAGCTTGAGTTGGTTGGTAACATTCTCTGTTTGTGTGTGCGTGTGTACCTCTATGTGTACATACGTGTGTGTATATCTAAGATTATTCAGATGTGTTCATGTGCTCATATCTATCAATCATATATATGCATTTCTTCATATTTATCAGATGTTTGCGTGTGATGCTATCTATCTATATATCTACGTGAGTATGTCTTCATATCTATTTGAATGTCTTAATAGATATTTGTGTGATTATGCGCATATCATGTGTGTGAATATTTTCACATTTATATTACTATCTATAAATTTGTGTGTGGCCATAGAGGAAAGAAACAAACAATAAAAGAACGAGACAAAAATTATACATACACATGATAGATACGGATGGATATTTATCCATCTGTATGTATCATGAACAGAGACAAATCGATGGATTTCACAGAAATAGTTGGAATGCGAATTGATTTCAGTACTCATTCGTTATATGCTTTTTCTTCTTTCCAATTTTCTCCACTATCAACATTGCTCACCTGAGGGTCGGAATCTATCAAACACTGTGACTGTTGATGCCATCACATCAAACAGACTGCCTGCACCCAATAACCAGGTTCATTCTGCGATCCTTATGACATCATTTCTCTCAAACTCAAGAGTTGACTTAGTAGAGTAAGAATATTATCTCATCAAAATCCGATGAGTCTTTACACCTAAAACGATGAGGTTCATTAAAAGTTATTTCAGATTTCTTTTATACGATTAATGATAGAATAGATTTTATTTCACCGGATGAAGCTTTGCAAATTGATTATAGCTTGTATATTCCAAGGTATGAAGACTGATAGGTTTAAGAAAAAGATGATTATTTTAAAACTGTGTTCCCAGAAATTTTGTTTGTTTTATTTGTAAAAGGAATTTTTATATTTTTGTGAATATTGAATTTCTGATTAACAAAGAGTTGACACGGGATACGCAGTTTGGGAGTAATGTCTTGTGGAGAAATTAATCCTTTTTTCTTTTCTTTCGAGACATTCCGTATCGGATCCCAGAAATGTGCTCATCGGGAAATCTGCCCATCAAGAAATAGGGCTATTGAAAAGTATCCATCAGGAAATCTGCACATCACGAATTCAACAAGGGATGAAAAAATCCCATCAAAAACAATTGGCGCACCTGGGAAATTTTTACAGTATTATTAAATACTTTTGGCACGACTTGCTGCTGTTTTTCTTCCGTTAGTTTTCTTATTTATTTTCATTTTCAAATAACATGGTTAAATGAGGACTTGAAAATAAGCAATTGAGCACATTTTAAACAAACATTCTGACACTCCCATAACAATAATAAATATGGTTGCTGCATACTCATGACCTAATATGTTATAAATCACAGAAAAAATATTACTGCCCTATCTAGCGTACTGTTTAAGTATGAAGCTCATCCTAATTTACAGTTGTTACAGTTTGCATCTCTTTTTATGTTTGGAATTTCTGGCCATTTTCATAGCCCTATAGAAGGAATAGTACATGATACACGTGATCTGGTCACATTTTTTAATTCTACTCAAAAAGTTAGCCCAGTCTCAAACTTTCAAAGCTGTACATACCAAATCAAAGGAGCTGTAAATCCTGGAGATCTTTTTTATTTCAAACCTATTAGTGGGACTGACCTAATACTTGGAACATCTCCATGAGTTTGATATAGGAGGACCTGTGATTTTTTTCAGCAGAATCTGATAGAATGAGCTGGGGGCCACTGGATGATTTGATGTGAATGTATGATATTTGATTTTAGATTTTAATGAAACAAGGGAGAATGACCCTAACGCAGCGAAGCTTACCTGTTCTTGTAAGTACTTCATTGTGGGGAACATTCTCTATCATTTTTCTTTATACTTTAGCTGTTATTTTGAAGAGATATTCCCGCTCTGACTTGTGCTAGAATAGGTGTTTGTAGATGTGCGTATGTGTGGATAATTGTGATTAATATACATCATTAAATGAAGTTCGTTGAAAAACTAGGAGATTATGTAGAAAAATGAAACATTTACTGTGTGAAATAAATGCTTCCATCATCATTTGGCTGCAGACCTATTGCTGTACCAACTTGTACAGGATATAAATAAATATCTATATAACTATCTGTTAACGTGCACGCATAAATCTACATCAGTTTGATGCAAAAATTTACAGTATATTTTTGGCAAAATCTTTTTTGTACTAACAATAAAGACATGAGTATACTTCAAAGACACTCCTAAGATTCCCTCAAATATCGTACAAAGTCGTCTTGGATTTTTATTGTAAAATGTTCGATCTATGTAATTAATATAAAATATTTGGGTTAAGTAAACTGAAAAGGAAGGGTTTATGTAGAAAATGAGCATTTGATGTGTAAACCAGGTGCATTCTTTTCCAAAATTTGGCTACAGACATATATATACACAATAATTGCTGGGAAAAAAAGCTACGGTACCTTCAAGAAACCACTCAGAAGATAGCCCTGAGTTTTCAAAGATACGAAGCTATAAATCAAGATATTTGTATTGGTTATACGACAAATAGCAAATAGATGATCGCAACATTGAAAATGAGCACATAGTACCATAATATCTGATTCTGTGTAAAACATAAAATCACTTATAAAAGTATTCATCAATGAATTTAAGGTTAAAATATGCATTTAAGATATCTGGAGGTTTACCAATAAGTTAGTAGCCTAATGATGAAAAGTGCGTATTTTTTTTTTTTTTCATGAATGATGTATGGATTTATTCTTTAAAAAGAGTTGAATCTCTTGATGCAATGTAGGCTACGGCTCTCGGTAGGCTCTTTCATATTTGTGTCCAAATTGAATAGGCATTACACTATGTTGAATAACAAGGGAGGTTTTATTCAATCTCGCAAAGATAACGGTTAGATATCGAAAAATTGGCCAAGTCTTAGATATTTGATGACATTATCCATCGTAAATGAACAGGCCTTTCTTCTGGATTCATTTACATGCTAATGAAAATTATTCTCCAGGGTCTTGTAATAGTCTCGAAATTGTTGGTCCCTGGTCTGTTACTGAACCTCTGTACGAAGCATGCTCCGTTGTTTGGAAAAGGCTGTTTTGACGGCCATTTTTTAAGTTGTCAGAATTTTTCGGTTTACTATTTCACGCCACAAGAACAAAATATGTTGTTTCATCTGAATGAAACTCCCTATTCTGTCCAATCTGCCACCAGCTGCCACGTCGATAACACTGCTGAACAGACGCCCAGATCGACGAAATAATGACATAAACAGAGTTGGAAGTGTCACAAGTGTACCACGCCTTTGCACGACGACCCCTGCAATCTCTATTCTCGTCACAACCACCACCACCACACTAACGCACGTCATAACTATTACACGTCACGGTTTCAATTGCCCTTTGACGATGAAACCAAGGCAACTATATACAAAATTAATAAGTTCACCAGGCACCGAACTGACGTGAATAGATACTTAGATTATCTTCAGCAATGAGTGTGTGATTTTGTTTTCTTTCCTTCAGATTTAATCCATAAGGTTATCCAAAACGAGAAAAAGAATATGGAGTCGAAATGGACGTCAATCTTATCTCTGTCTTTTGAATTAAGAAAGAGGACAAAAATCTTTTCCTGTACTCAACATATTTATTTTTCTCGAATTAAAATATAGTGTTACTTGTAGTTTGGACCAAGATAGTTGAACATGTTAATTAAATGTTAACTCATAGTTCATTCTGAAAATAAATTCATACAAAATTTGTTGTTTGAGAATTTTCAAAGTCTACCCAAATCTTTGAGCTAAGACATTTTCGTACTCTCTGTCTAATATTATTGACACAGCTCTTCCATGTACATGTTTATTTTACTTACGTGACAGGTTCTCACTCAATCTTCTTTTTATTTTTCTGTAGTTGGATTTTTTTTTAAAATGCTAAAATAAATTCCTGTCTGCATGAACTCGAAGAAGAGTTTAACCCTAAAGGGAGTGGTTAGTAAGTGAGAGGGATTAAAAGGGGACATTTTGACAATAATTCTTCATTATGAATCTTTATTACTTAGTAATACAATTCCCATCCGTGAACTCTCTAAATCTATTTGTCCAAGTATATATTTAGGAAAGCGATTGAGATTATCAAAAGGAGGGTCCTGCCAATGAGAGAGATGAGAGGGGAATTTCTAGTGTAGGGGAGAGGTGGCAATCCTAGAAGGGAGAAAGAATCGTTTCAATGTGAAAAGTCAAGTGGGAGATGATGTTTCAACTTATACTAAGTTAAAACTTGATATATGAATTGTATTCAGTAAACTTAATTCTGTTATGAATATCAGCTACATAAATCTAACATTATACAGTGACGATTCAAGATCAAAATTCAGATATTATCGTCAGAATATGTACCTATTGATTCACCCTCATAAGTTTGCTCTGACTTTAAATTGTAAAAAGTACATATATCTTATTCTGCTTTATTTGAACGCCGTATTTTTAGATTAGCAAACTTCCTATTTGGAATTTTTGGCATCAAACGGTCTCTCAAGTTCTATTCTCCCCATCTGGCATTGATGCAAATTAAGTTAAACTTGGTAAATACTAAGTACATATGGTTATTCAATATGCAAACGATTTTGCTTCCTAACGCGCACATATACACGGATGCATGTACACAAAGATGCGTACATGGACATTAATTGTATAAGAGATGAGTTAAAGAAAGTTTTATGATGAACGAATGGTTGATGAACACACAGACGGAAGAATTTAAGGATGCTTCATGCTATTTGGAATTATGCAGGAAAATATTCACATCTGATGCTTAACTGCTTTTGTTTTGGGAAGATTCAAAAGTTGGATGGCTCTGACTAGTTTTCGGCCAGGGAACGAGAGTTCCAGCTAACACGGTTGATGGCTAAGTGAGAGAGAGCAAAACAAAGATGGACAGCTGGAATGGAACTAATTAATCGGAGAACAAATAAGTTATCCACTGAAAAGTTTGACTTCTTGTCATGATATTTACTATTTCTTTTATATTATGATGGTTATAATGTACCTATCCCCAACTCAAGCAGAACACACAATTATCTTAGCCACCACGCAAACCTACTATATTTTTTCTTCTTTAAAAATATTTTCTTACTTTTCGATTCTTCTTGGCCTGGTGTTCAAGCATTGGTAAAAGTCAGGATTTTTAATACTACTTAAACTGATAAAACAGACAGGCAGGCCCACTGCATCTCGAAGATTCTGATCTAGTGCTAGACTAAACAGTAAATATCAAGGATTGTAGGCACTATATCACCTCTGTTCAGGTATGTACAGTTGTTTATTGAAAAAAATCAATTTTCAAGCAATAAAGGATTAGCAAGCTTATCTCAAAGACCATTCATAATGTCATAGATTTTATGAACACCATGCACTCGGAAATGTGTGGCCTCAAGTTGCACTATGTTAAACTTGGTATATATAAATGATAAGGAGAGCTACAACTCATGCTAATGATAAAAGTTACGAATCTTGTCGAAGTGCTGAAACATATATACAATCATACCAGCTCACCCAGAATCTTCACAGCCTGCCTCCAGATGATCTTCAGAAGACTAAACTAGGAGAGTAAAGGAATTAGAATTGACGGCGAATATCTGAGCAACCTCAGATTTGTAGACGACATTGCCCTTTTCGCAGAGAATCTGCACAACCTCCAATTAACGATAGATGAACTAAATGAAGAGAGCAAGAAAGTCGGCCTACATATGATCTTCAGCAAGACAAAGATCGTGTGCAACAACCACATCGGAGATAAAAACACTGATATCAAAATCGAAGACACAGAACTGGAGAAAGTAGATCACTACATCTACCTAGGACAACGAGTCTCTATGAGTCCTTCAAAAGAAGAGGAAATCCCACGGATGGCAAGTCTTTGGCATAGCAAGCTTAACCTTTATAAATAAGAAGATCCCATTAATCCTGAAAAGATGGGTGTATAACCAATGCATCCTCCCAATATGGAGCTGAAACAAGGAACCTAACCAAGAGACAGATCCCAAGATTGAGAACTAAGCAACGTGCACATGAAAGAATTATGCTGGGCCTCTCATGGAGAGACCACAAGACAGCAAAGTACATCTGGGATGAGACAAGAGTCAGGGATATCATAGAATCCATTGAAAAGCTCAAATTGCAGTGGGCTGGCCATGTTCCACGAATGGTGGACAACAAATGGACATCGCGACTCATGACGTTGATCCCCTGAGATCACATGCAGAACTGAGGCCGGTAGAACATCAGATGGAGAGACGAACTAGACAAATTCAAAAAGTACTGGCTCTGCGACGCCCATGATAAAGAAGTGTGGCGAATCCTGGGGAAGGTCTATGTCCATCGACAAACGTTGAAAGACTGATGATGATGATGATGATGATGATGATGATGATGATGATGGTGGTGGTAGTGATGATGATGATGATGATGATGATGATGATGATGATGAAAATGTGTTGTATGTTACTTAGACAGGAGATGGACATAGCAAAGTGAGCTCCATTATCCCTATGAATGCCATGAAAGACCCACCATGATATCTCCAACGATATATGTCATGGAATAATTTGTTGAATTTTGTAAATGTATCATTAAAATTGACCTTCTGCTCGTGGGCAGAAGTTGAAAAAATATTTATGTACATTTATGGACGTAGGTAGCCGGGAGAAAAAAGACTTGTGTTCCTCGGTCTTTATCGTAAACATCAGGGTACATCTGTGACTCTACCCCTTTCAATGCCATGAGGTAGCTGCTCTCTAAGGAATGAACTTCCGGATAAAAGGTGGGCTACACTTGATGTTTTGGCCGGTTACTTGTAGACAGAGCGAATCAGTAATATTTATTTTTGAATTTCGCTTTTTCTATCTTGTAAAGATTGAACTCATCACTTGTGAGACTAGTTTGCTGACCGTTTACTACGTTACGCGCCAAAAAGATTTTCACTAAGTTTATTACCAATAGTGGATAAACCAGTGAAGTTTGAGTTCACCACACTAGCACTTGTTATTTACTAAGCTTACCTTAGTTGGACCAACGCCACCATCGTGGAGCTTTGTTTGAGAATCAAACTAACTATACTGCTGAATGGTCTGTGTTATTAACTTGCAAACTATCACCCCATGGAAAGAACCCAACACATCTGCATAGTTATGTCTGATCAAAAGCACAGATCTGGTTAGTCATTCAATACAAACCGTATTGTAGCAGCATACCATGCTAGGGGTAATCAATCAGAAAAATTTGAAAAGTTGGTGATTAATCACTTCTCAAACTTTTTGCATGACAGTGACCACTAAAAAATTTTGAATTTTCGAAAGAAACAATTGGACACAAACAGGGGGGTCAATTTTGCATGAGCTTACCTCGCGAACTAACTCCTCACTTGTGCACACGTGCGCGCACACGCACACACACTCACACACACACACACACACACACACACACACACTTTAAGAAGTATTTAGGAGGAATTATGAAAGATTAAACGTTTTCTAGACAGATTTAGGAGTAATTGTTTAATTTTTCAGCTTTCCAGCTCCATTGGTGCTGTCAGTTGGTGTGATACATACTTACAACTGAAAGATACATATATTGACAGCTTTCTTTGACAGTTTCCAATATTTGCAAACAAATGAATATTTATTCTCAATATTTGAAAAAAAATCACTCGTTGCGAGTCTACATCTTTGAGCTCAGAAGATTCTATTTTGGTCAACTCTTATGTTCATGTTAAATGGGGGAAAGACTGTGTTCATGCCTAGATACTTTCCCTTGGTAGGTAGGTCCTCTCCCACTTGGAAGATTGACGTAATATGATGTTCCTATCCCTTAGATTTCCATTGATCCATTTTGGTTTTGTCCCAAGTCCAGTTAATATCATGAAAAAAGGCTGAAGGTGAAAGGAAAAAAGGCCAAGACATAAGAATATATTTCTTGGGTGGTGGCCATTGTGGGGCAGTGGCCACTGAGATGGGACAAGTGAAATAAGATGGAGGTTCAGACCAATGACATTTTATAAATAAATATTCAACTTACGGGATATGGGCAGCGGAGCGTGATATTTCTATTGCTTTAATGCCAGATGGAATTCTCCTTTAGAATTCCCAAGTCTTACTATTCTTATGTATTTTCTTCTTTTTCTATTCTTTTTTCGGCCTCTCTTTATTTCTTTCTTTTTTTTTTTTTTTTTGCAATTCTTCTTTTTGAATTCCTTTTCAGTCACACTATTCACTTACTTTTCTGTCGTGATATGTCTAGATTGGCCAGCAGTCCTCCATTTTGTCGAATCAATTTCTTTGCCCTCTTCTTTTTTCTTGAGATTTGTTAATATTTCGTCCGTTTGTTTTATCATTTTTTATTTTTATCATTATTACTGTTTTCCTTTAGTAACTTCTACTTTTCCCTCTTCCTATTTCCTCATTTTTTCATTTTTCTTTAATCTTTCTTCTTCGTCTTATTTCTGCTTTTTATTTAACTTCTTCCTCCAATTTCTTCAATATTTTCTCTCCTTCGTTTTCTGATTCCCTCTTCATCTCATTTCTACACATTTCTTCTCCTTTCTTCTTTTTCATTTTTTTTCTTTTTACTTTTCATTCTTTATTCTTTGCTGTTCTCTTACTTTTCTTTTCTTCTTAATTTTTCTTTCTCCTTTTCATTCCTTCTCATTTCTTATCATGATTATCTCTTCTTACTTCTTGTCATTTCAGATTTCTTCTGATTATTTTTTTGTCTTCCTTCTTTGTACTTCTGCTTTTTATTCCTATTTCTTAAATCTGCTCTCCTCATTTTTCTTTTTTCTTGTACTTCTTTTCATTTTTTCTTCCTGTGAATTCTTCAACTTTTTTCTTCTTCTTTCTTCCTTATTTCTTCTTCTGCTTCTTCTTTTTATCATAATTATTGTTTTTCTTCCTCTTTTTTCTCTTTTTGCTTCAGTTTCCGTGAATTCTAAAATCATCTCATTAGTCCTTAATCTATGAACTGATTTTTACATTCTTCTAAAATCCAGACATTCTGGTTCTCCTTCTCTCGTTCCTCCACCCAAAATATCAGATTTTGTGAAAATCCCTGCTCCTTTTTTTTTTATCTCCCCTCCTCACATTCATCTGTGCGCTTTACTTTCTGATTTTTGTTTTTCCTTTTCATGTTTTTCTTCCTTACTAGAAACTGTTTTCTTTTAGTGGAGGTGTCAATTCACGATGTAGATTGATGCTAAATTATTCCCTGAGTTTTGAAATTCGGAATTTTTAGTGATCCAATAAAGGCTGAAAAGGTTAGCCATTCCTTAATCATCCCTCCTTCCAAATATGCAATTCCTCACTCCAACACGACACAATGCCAAAAGACGTTGGTCAGGTTTTCTATTGAATAACTAGCCGGACCCATTTTTTTAGTTATAGTTTTTAGATTTTGCTTTTTGTTTTTCTTACCCTGTTTATTTTCAAATTAACCTCAATTGCTTGAATTTCTTCGGCAATGCCTTGCTACATTTTTGTTCACATTTCAAACGATGCAAATCCTACTCGTGAAACCGTTGTGCTTAGCATGCGATCCATTGTTTCTAAGTTTAATCGTCCTTGGGTGCATTTGAAGTATGGCCGAGTGAAAGACATTATTCACTCAGAATAATAATAAAAAAATAAATAATGAAAATAAGAAATAATTCCATCTTTCTATTTTCCAACTCTTTCTTTCTTCTTTTCTTCTTCTCTTTTCTGTTCTCCTTTTCCTCAATACGGTTTTCCTACCACCCTTTTTTCTTCTTTTTATTCCACCTCCATTTCCTTTATCTTTGTTTATACCTTTTTCTCGCCCTCCCTCCTCCTCCCCCTTCTTCTTCTTCTTCTTCTTCTTCTTCTTCTTCTTCTTCTTCTTCTTCTTCTTTTTCTTCTTCTCTGTTGAATATAGCATTACTCAATAAAACTCTAAACCTAAAGCCATGAAATGAAAATCAGAGCCTGACATTGACACCATTTGATGATTTCTGCGCAAACGAAACAACAAAACAAACGTGAGTGCTTCCTGCATCAACACTCGCTTCCATAATCTATCTATATGTTTATTTATTTCTGGAACGATCAGAAAAAAAAGTAGGGTATATAAATGTGAGGACTGAGAATATTTCCTCCCTTGTCAGCCGAAAGGCTAAAGGCCTCGTATCTGTGAAAAAATAAGAACCGTCGAAGAACATTAAAAATACATGATTTATGATGATATTTTATTTGTGAGCCAAAACTCACGGCGTTTTTGCGCCAAGACCTAGCTGCTGGGAATTTATTGAAAGAAACGTTGGGCGTCAAAAATGCATCGGTGTGTGCATCCACATGAATATATATTTATGAATTTATATGTATATATTTTTACAAGCTTGTCTCGTACAATCAAACATCTTTTGTCTTCTTGATATACCTATGATATCAACTAGTTCGGATTTCCTAAGCAAACTATTTCATTAGATGAACTTACAAACCATCATCATCATCATCCTTTTAGCATCTGGCGTTGGTGTAGACTACGTCAAATAGTTGAGAAATTTACTAAGCAGAAGTACCCATCATTTGAAAAGCAGGAATGAAAAAAAGCCAGAATAAGGATTCAAAAATCATTGAGAGGTAGAGAATGTACAATCTTTATTTTCCTATATCCTTCCTTACTGTTTCTTAATATCTATTTCTCGCTCACACATTATTCCATCTCTCTCTCTCTTTCTCTCTCTCTCTCTCTCTTTCTCTCTCTCTCTCTATATATATATATATGTATATATATATATATATATATATATATATAATCTATCTATCTATCCATCTATATATATATATATATATATATATATATATATATATATATATATATATATATATATATATATATATATATCTTTCGGATATTCACTTTATTATTTCCAACGCAGTTCTTCAGCCGATGAAATTTTTGGCCCTCCGAAATTAGGTATCTTTATTATTTCATTTATTTTTCAGACGGCTGTCTCTCATCTCTGAAATAAAGTATTATAATTATCCAGTATATTTTCTCAGCGTCCGTCTTCATTTTGTTGTTTTCAACAAAACATTTCGGTCGATACATTCTTTATCCTTACCTGGTTATTTTCTCTAGTTTTTCGAACGATATATAGAATAATGAAAGTACTTCGTCGCAGAACTTCGGAGACTCGCTTTCTTCCTTCTTGATTCAACATACCTGATATTTATACATACTCAGACAACATATATTTTCATTGGTGTTATCTAGTGGTGTATACCAGTCTTATCTAATGGGTCTTACTTTACAGTATATGGGAGTTTATTTTTTTATCAAAAGTTTCTTACCCAGCAGTTTAAACTAATCTTATATATTGAGTACTAACTAGAAATCTAAACCGGTCTTATCAAATGAGTCTTACCTAAAATGTATATCAGTTTTATTAAAAGTGTCTAATGGAAGAGTGTTCACTAGTTTTATCCAATGTGTTAATTCTAATAGCGCATCCCAGTCTTATATAATGAATCTTACCTAACTGCGTATATCACCATGCCACTGCTTTACGTTTCGTCTGTTTGCCACCAGATAAAACCTAATGTTTGAATATTTAGAAATGCTAATATCACTGAGTGAATTATTTCGGATAGTATCGTTTACCGATTTGTAAATCCAGATATTGTTTTTGAATCTCCGGTGCGAATAGACCGTACTCGAAACCAATTTAAAGCAAGAATTTGAAATTCTAATTTTAAAGATTAGAAAATCTTCCCAACTTGAGCAAATGGTAAACACAATCATCAAATGTATCTCCCCAGTTGATCTTGTTCTATACGAAGCTGAGTTTAACACTTATTATGGTCAATGTTGCCAGAGTTTAATAGCTTTTTTTAACGCATTATGCTATAAAATTTTATGTTTGATATTTCAAGTAATGACAGGTGATTTTGATTTGGGTAAATCATTACAGAAAATGCATTTTCATGATTCAAAAATATCCCGAGAATAAGAGTTGTTTGTACTAATATTGTGTAATAAGCTGGATGATGAGAAATCATGAATGTATTTCTCTACGCTTTTAAACACGACATGCATGCAAAAAGGTCGTAGGGAACAACAGTAGAAATGATGAGTACAAAAAATAACCAAGATGAGGACGATACCCCCCCCCCAAAAAATTTACTTATAATCATTAATCCAACGAGAAACGAACTAATTCGTGTAGTACTGGTCTGCAAACCTAGTTGCTAAGTCTGACCAACAGCGAATTTCTTTTGTTATTTTCTTTTTCTTCATTCTGCTTCCTCTTCTTCTTTCCAACGGTTATTTCAATATTTATTTAATTTTGTATTTGTTCTTGAATTGTCTTTTTTACTTTTTCTCACATTCCTTCTTGTCTCTTTCTTCTCACCTTTTCTTCCTTTTATCATCCAACTTTTCTTGAACTGAACGTATAGATTTATCACATGTCCCCTACTGGCGCTAATAGTTTGAGACTAGATGAAAACCAGGACTTCGGACACTGATTTTCAAGGCAAACAATCGCCTCTCATTCGAGTGTGCTTACTATTCTGTTGTTTTATACCAGAATTAAGCAACGCTCAGTAGATAACAAGCTAGGGGGCGGTGTGTAACAAGTTTTTCTATTACTACACTTTGGCCAAAGACTTTACCATGATTTTTACATAAATTTAAATGTTACTTTTCTACTTTCCTGTCGCTTACTCCCCCCTTTCTCTCTCTCTCTCTCTCTCTCTCTCTCTCTCTCTCTCTATATATATATATATATATATATATATATATATATATATATATATATTTATATATATAAATAAATATATATATATATATATATATATATATATATATATATATATATATTTCTCTTCAGTTTTCTTACTCTCTTTTTTAATTCCCTCCTCCCTTTATACTCCAACTTCTCTCATCTAATTTCTCACTATTTATTATCTCTCAGTTCTCAATCCTTTAACTTTCCATTCTATTTGCCTTGTTCTTTTTCTCCCTCTCTTGATCCTTCTTTTTCTTCCCATGCTGCACGTTGCGTCGCGATATTTTCTCCTACCCTGACTTTTAATGTCATCCATCGTTTTTTCCCCAGTCTATCCATTTTTAGGTTTGCAGAGCTCCAAAGACACCTTTTTGGGGAACCCATTTCGTTTGTTTTTTTTTTATATTGAATATGGACATGTCCGATTGATATAAGACCTGACATCACAATAAGGGTGGAGAGTTACTCCTACTAGTTAAAAATAACTTTTCTTTCTTCCTTGAAACAAAAACTCGAAAAATCAATGGAACAGCATAATTCCAAGCATAAAATATTTCTGTATGTTTTTGGTGGAACCCCCCCCCCATATTTGGGATATTAAGTGAGGAATTGTAGCCCTGTAACTCTATTACATATGAATATATACACAAGAATATCCATGAAAAAAATTATGTATATTTATTAACAGAAATGAACAAAGAAATCGATAGATAAGGCTTCCTCAAGGAAGTTTTATTTCTCGTTCTCTCAAAACTTTAATCAGAGACATCAACCTGTTCAAATATATATCCACCAGGTACATGATCATGTTTTGATTTAAACAATGTTTACTTTATACTGCATATAGCAAAATGCAAGAAATTAAGAAGATCAAATTAAGCCAGTTTCCCACGTGCGAAGGTTCTGCCTGCTATGAAAATCAGAATTTGCAATTCCTAATGCTCACACATCATCGTACAATAACAGTACGAACTATGTAGAAGATGATATTGGCATAATTCAGGGATCAGTTCATCTCCGGTTTGTAATAATATACTGATCCTGAACTTTGCATCCAAACAACACTTGGTCAGTAAGTTTAGTGTAGATCGGCAAAAACCAGGATAAGCAGATTGTTTTGCATCAATCTTACAATGAGAGAGGGTCTAACTGCTTGTCAAGAATATCACCATTCAAAACGCTGGCTCTTACGGTAAAGCCAATTACTAGAGCTGGGTTAAGATAACTTGCTGAGTAATCTTTACAAAAAAAAAGTAATGCATAGAAGTTAATATCAGTGAAATGTGCGATCAGTTTTTTACTTGTAATACGATGCTGATTTCCCACTTTATATCAATACCACATATGCTAGGTTAGATTAAATTAGTACGGCATAAGGCCAAAAATGGAGATAGGAATATTGTTTTGCATCAATCTTCTGAGGCAGAGACTGCATACCAAGTAAGTCAGCATTTACCATTCAGGCTTTTTTCATTTCAGCTCCAACACAGATATGAGGCACGGGTGGGCATCATGTAACCATGTATTTCACCTACAGAACAGTCAACCTCTCTCTCTCTCTCGTCTCTTCTCATCCCTCACGTTTTCATCGTCTTTTTCTTTTCTCCTCTCTTCCAAGTCGCAATTGTTTATCTCTCTTTCTAATCAACATTTTTATGGCATCTTTGTCTTAGTCTGAATCCTCTAGAACTTTCATAGAATTCTCCACCGTTATTTCTTCTTCCCCTCTTTATATAGCTATTTACCAAGTTTCACACAATCTGGTACAAGGCTACAAGTATGGGGTGCCTGGTGAGTATTGAACTCACAACTTAATCACAGTGATCTCTGAGACCAGCTTGCTAATCATCATCTTATGGTCAGGTAGCGCTGACCTCTGATGACCACTAAAGGTCAATTTAGGGTCAGTTATATCTTAGCATTTCCGAATCCCAGGTAGACTGCAGTACCCTATCGACTGACAATTAGTGTATAAAGGTATGTCGACCCGAGGACTAACATAGGATTGATTGCGCTGACCTCCACAGTCCATACCGCGAATTTAGAGTCAAGACTACTTTTTTCTGACCTAATTTGTAAATTTTAAACATCCATTTAATTTCATAATAATAATTGATAACGATAAAGGTCTAGCCGTCTCGGTGAACCATGTAACGAAAACGCTGAAACATTAGTTTCTGTCTATCGAAGAAAAGCCATGAATCTGATTTTTTTTCTTCATTTAAATACTCATGTCAGTTTAGCTGTATTTTCTAAGGGATTTCACCCTAATCCGAAAATAATACGTTTTTCTCCAAGTAAAATCCCTATCTCCAACCCTCAACGAAACACAACAACAAAACATGGACACAATTCCAATCTGATGGTCAGTTCTAATGTGCGAATTAGTTACGCCAAAGGGGAGTACATAAGCTTTCAGTTTTTACAACGATTCAGAATAAGCTACGAATGCGTGCCCCACGGTATGCCCAGGCCTGCATCTGCCTGCTCGGTAGTGTGGGCGGCCCAATTGAGTACACACCCTTATTTCAATTTCATAAATGCGTTTTTATATCAAAAGTTGTTTTTTCTAGGCTTTGCCGGGTTCTCCAGCACGTATATATCTATACTTGTATTTGTGAATGTTTATTACTATGTTTGCCGTCTTCTCCAAATCGGTGCATCGCAGCCGGAGATAATTTTTCAAGGTATCCCTAAATAGTGCAAGATTAGAGCGTACAAAAATCTTGGGGGATTTGTAGCATTTTGAAGGCTTTAGGAATATTTTTCTTGATGTTTTTTCCATCTCTCTCTCTCTCTCTCTCTCTATATATATATATATATATATATATATATATATATATATAATTATATATATATATATATATATATATATATATATATATATATATATATATATATATATATTCGATAATGCTAAGAAGAGCATTTCAAACAAAATGATATTTTTGTTTTATTGTTGTTTCGTTTTTTTACAATTCACATACTTAGGTGAGTCAAGCTTAATTTAAAAGATATTTTGACTATAATTTTGCTTTTTTCGTTACAGGATACCAGCAGAAGAGTTGCTGTCCATATCTATACTTCTTTTTATCCATATATTTATCTATCTATTCACTTACCCAAATAACTTTGACATGTTCATTGACGCAATGATTTCAGCTGTTTGCTCACATTTTTATTCAACGCATTTCATATCGTTGTTACAATTTTTTGTGAATTGTATATTTTTGAGACAACACCAGGCTTCTTTTAACCACAAAATGTCAACCCTATATTTTGATTTTTTTAATGCATTAAATCTTTTAAAACAAAAAATATTTTAGTTTTATTGTGATTGTTTTCCCTCTCGTCCTTATTCAAATAATTTGTTATAAATCTAACAGACTTTTTTTGAAAAAATGTTATGATTTTTTCTGTATTGAAAATAATGAATCCATGCAAAAACCAAACAAGATTTTTTCAATTTAAAGCGTGGGTTTTGTTTTCATTCATGCCAATGATAAACATTAAATTTTTACCTCTACGTATCAAATACTAATCGAAGAGAGAACTGTGGTCAAACAACAAAAGAGGTCAAAAAAGAATTAAGGAATAAAGGAAAGAGTGAACAAAATATAGAAAAAAAGAAAGAAAGAGTGCACAGAAGGAATGAAAAAAGAACGGTGAGAAGTGACCAAATAATTATATCATTTTTAAATTGCAAGGAATTTCGTATGCGAGCAGACGAAATCTATAGGACCAGGATAATCAAACGAGGATCGCAACGGGATTCAAGATAAGATACACGTGTTTAATTATCGTCTGCCACTAACAATCAACACAAAGAATTACGTCTGCAAACCGTGTTAACATTCACAGTCCGTTTTGGTTTCTCTCACCACCGTAAAGATATACCTGTGAGCATTGGCATGACATTTTTATTCTTTTGTTGCCCTAATATGCATAATTATTGGATGAAAATTATTTTGAAAATGATTCTTAGTTATCGAGGGAGTTAATTCAAAATATGGATTTATAACAACACGTAATCAGATAGATATATCCATCTCCATGTGTCCATATCTATCTATCTATCAACATATCTATCCATCTACATCTATATGTCTATTTACGTCTTATTATCTATCTACCCACCGATTCACGTCTGTTCATATAAATCTAACTAGCTAGCTATCTTCCTATATCTGTCTATTTATACCTTTGTATCCATCTCTCTCCATCTACTCATATCTATCTTAAGTATCTTTATATCTATCTCACATCTATTCGTAATCATCTATATATCTCTGTCCATCCATATCTATCTACCTCCTTCTATACATATCTAATATGTATCCCCGTCTATTTATATCTGGTTCATTCTTATCTATCTATACACACACACACACACACACACACACACACACACATATATATATATATATATATATATATATATATATATCAATTTATCTCTTTTCCTATTGAAATGATACAGTATTCTGTTTCCAGAGGTCATACCACGGAAAAGATATTCCATGATTACAACAAACTTGGGTGCCAAGCGCATGCGTGTCCTGAGGACAGCAGATTTGCATTCAACAAAGACTGCAGTCTCAAGTTGCTGTGTATATCCCAATGGATGGGTTTACTTTCCGGTTCTTGCTGATCCATCAGATCATCTAAGACAGCTTTTTACTGCCACTACTGAGGAATCTGAACACTTGCTGCAGATGAACAGAAAATACAACTCAGCTTTCCAATGTCTCCGTTTGTTGCCCAAATCACCAGGGAATGGATGTCCATGCCATCTTTTAGGGTACAAGACAAATATACCACAGGATTGAATCACTTGAACCTCTCACCAATGAAAAACCCTGGTTTCTGCAGCTGTACTTCATCGGTGGCGGTATCAGAGAGATGGTCCATACAAATAACAGATATGTCGGGAATTTCAAGCTTGCATTGGAGTCAGCGCCCAACTCGATATTTGAAATTGTCATTTACAACTTTCTTCAAGTTTTGCCAGTATAATCTCTTCTCAAGAACATTGCTAAATGACGAGGTTTCTTCATTCTATAAACAGAACAACAAACAATGGGGACAGAAAAAGTAAGGTGCTCTTATTGGCATTTCATGTCATGATCTTCGAACAGCCGATAGTTTGTATCACACACAGGGAGGTTTGCTTTAGACTTGAATTGCTGGAAAATGATGCCCAGTGGGATGCAACATTGTCAGGGGCTCTTTTTCTCAAACAGACAATAGTCGTAAAGTTCTTAATGCCATGCTGTTGAAAAACTGTGAATTATCAAATCCTCTTCGGCTTTGGATCAAGTAACGTGGAGACTTTGCTGAAGATTTCACTCAACAAGCTCCAGATTAAGGCATGAATGTGGTGGTTGCTTCTCCGGGCATTGCTACCACATTCCTTTAAAGGGGTACAGTTGATTTGCTTTTTAGTCCCGTCACGCCTTAGGCACAATTGATACACCTATTCCTAACACTTCGAAGAATTCAGGAACTGGAAATTTCTTGAGCGGTCTCAAATGATTGTCGGGGATCAATGTACTTTAGCACACAAAAGAACTTGTGAAGCCAAAGACAAAACATTGCAAGATTTGCTTGCCTTGAATCTTAATCGCTTTGGACCAATGTTAAATTTTTCGAACTATATCCAAGCAATAAGGCCTAGCCTTTTCAATTATCGGGTCGGTTTGCCGGAAATTTGTTAAAAAGGAGGGGGAAAATTTTCCCCAGATTGTAGAGGCAATATTGACCCAGCTCCTATAAGTGGTCAAGAGAGCAGATGAACTAATATCGGACAGTATTATGCAATACACTGGTAGCTGTTTGAAAGAGTAACACTTGCACCCAGAAACATCACTGTAAACAACATCAACTAGAGGTGGTTACATACACTTTCAGTTATCATTCGTAGCGACAAATTCACACACACTATCATGCATGAGAAAAAGGTGATACACCTTCCAGTAGAATTTCAAAATTCCATGAATAGGTTTACCGCCACACAAACTGGTACTAAAAGAAAGTTCCCTAATGCCATGGTAACGAAACTTATTCCACGTCAAAGCTAGTACTTTCACTGCACGTGCAAAAAGGGGAGATGCAATTATCCGAGAATACCACTGATACCAACAGATTTTCCCTTTTGATTTTGGAGACTTCGGTTTCCAGTACGCCTAATATTTGCCATGTCGATAAATAAATCTCAAAGACAAACATTTACAGTAGCTGAACTACATATTAAGGAACCATGGTGTGCTCATGAACAACAAAATATGTAGGATGCTCAAGAGTTGGATGTCCCAATCTCTTTATTCGTACTGTACTGGAAAACCCCAAAATATTGTGTATCCTGGGATGCTGACATGATTTGTTCAGAATTCCAGTGACTATTAGGTGTACTTATCATTGGGCAGAAAGAGATGGCAGGATAGGTGGTTGTGACTTCAAAGGTCATTGGATGTCACCATAGGTCAATTTTGAATCAAAATAGGCCTTTTCAGCCAAACGAAAGAACTCTACGAGCAAAAAGGAAATTAGGCGACTGCATAAATTGTTTTGTTTTGTACACCAAAATAGCTAATTTGCCATGTGTAAATAAGGTAACGTTTTTTTCTAATTTGTTCTGTTGTGTAAAAAGAAATATGTCAAAGAACATATTTTGCTCTGTTGCTATATTTGCAGTTATTTTTCGTCCAGGCAAGACCGGCTATATATATATATATATATATATATATATATATATATATATATATATATATAGAGAGAGAGAGAGAGAGAGATATTAGATGATATACTTACGTGTATATGTATACATAAAGATACATATACATAGATGAAAAGACATACAAAGTTCTATGCATATAATTACATGAAGACACACCCATATACATAGATATACATCAAGATACACTCGTATATACATATATACATATGTGAGTGTGTATTTGTGTGTGTGTGTGTGTGTGTGTGTTTTGTGTGTATATACACGAAAACACACACAATAATTTCACTTTGTTTTTTAGTTATTGCATCGTATTTGGAACCTCTCCGAACCTTTCCGAACCCAAGATACATCAATGCACAACTTGGATTGCTTCTCATATTTCTAGTTTCTCTTTTTTTCTTCCATTCTATAAAAAGCAACAACAACTGCAACAACAACTACAACAATAGAAATAATAGACCTTCATGTTCCGTCAATCTATGTTCCATGAAATAAAAGCTCTATATTTATTTGGACATAAATTATGGGAAAATCTGAAGTCAGTGATCAGGTCAGTCATAAACCAAATCGAAATACTGAGCGACAAGAGTACTGCCCAGAAAAATCGATCACAAATAAGACTGATGCTGGAGATCCATGCAGAAAGTTGGTCAAAACAGAAATGTGTACGAAACAGTTTGCTCCATTAGACAGTTTATCCGAACTTTTCTATATCCACGGGTATAACACTGAATGTGTTCATCTTTCTCTCTCTCTCTCTCTCTCTCTCTCTCTCTCTCTCTCTCTCTCTCTCTCTCTCTATCTATCTATCTATCTCTCTCTCTCTCTCTCTCTATATATATATATATATATATATATATATATATATATATATATTGCTTGTGTGTGTGTGTGTCACACTTCAATGAGTGCACATATAGTTCACTCTGAACATAGGTAGAAGTGTCAATCCATACAGAAATAATCACATCATTTTACAGGTACTTTGCTTGTAATTAAATGAATAAACAATTTTTTATTTCGTTTTGTTTTTTACCCCACAGTAAAGAATCTTTTTAATTTTTTTTCTGTTATCGTATATTTTTTTTTAACAATTGATAGTATAGACTGACTTGTAATCTCGTGGTAACTTTTTATTAGAAGCATGAAGAAAAGTTTTTATGAAATTTAGAAATAAGTACTTTTAAAAAGATGTGTTTTTTAATAGCCCAAGGTATGTTTTTTTCAACAATACGTTCAAGATGGCTGCTGTATTATTTTAAATTATTTAATTATTCACTCCAGACTTGTTTTTTCAACAGTTTCTTGTAGTATCATGTTCCTTTGATAACAAATCATAATTCTGCCTCAGTATTCTTAGATGCCTTTTTGGAAATTATCCACACCACAATAGAAAAAATTGTTCGTATATTTCTTCGAGGATTCATTAAAAAATTCTCTTCAAGCTTGTAACAGAATGTTCCCAAAGGGTCCCCAAAATGTCCAGCCTGCAATGTGATTTATTTTTAGTGTTATTCTTCAAAGTTCAAAGCATAGTATTAGCATCTCACGAGTTTGTGTATGCATTTCATGAAAGCGTCTTCTTTCTAAAAATGTTCAATAAAAAAGCAATAAGCGTTCTTTTTGCATTCGTTTACTTTCAAGTTTCTCCAGATCTTTAATGACTTATGTTACTTTTTGTCATTAAGAATTTTCAGGTTTATACCAAACATTCAGTGTTTGTTGAACGGGGTCAGGTGACAGCAAGTTTCATGAAATCTCCAACATCTGACATTTTCGTAGTTGTTCTCTGGAGGTTCTCTGGAGGTTGATTCTCCATCTAATTTCCAATTCTTTCAAGGATTTTGACCGTTCCAAGCGTTCCAGTGTTTATCATTTATTCATACATTTATTCATACACAAGGTGTCTTATGGTCATGTGACAGAAAATCTGTTGTACTGTTTCTGACTGAAACATTATTGAGATTTAAACTAGTTGGCTATGGGCACAACTCTCCCTCTAATTCCTCACGCTAATTCCTACAATTTTTCTCTGTTCTTTTTAGGTTTTTTTTTTTTTGCATCTAGTTTGCTGGCTGGCACCACAGTCATCTATATGGTTTGGTTGACTTCATCTTCCTTTTATACACTATGACCTGGTTATCTTGCATGGTTATCCTAGAATATGTTTCTATAGGATTAATATTTATTTATACTGATGCCACTTGGTGAACGATTCCAAGAATATATACCATATTAGAGTAGATTCTGAGTTCAGTTTAGTAAGATTAGAATCTATTTTAAGGCCACCTTGACTGGTATATATCCATGGAATCGCTATGAGTTCATTAAGTAAAGTAACGGTAAAATCACCTGCAATCGCACACGCCAGCGACCCGCTTCGTGTATTTGAGGTCACGTTCGAACTTGTGGAGTTCGTTAAGTATTTCTTGAAATTTTCAAGTGCAATAAAGACCATTCCGTGCAAAATCTGATCGACTAAAAGGTGTCTATCAGCCAATCCTTTGGAGCAAGTACAGGGCTTTCAGTACGAGTCTTTCAAATAGACGTGGAACGAAAAAAAAGCAACTGAATATGGTGAGAAGACGAACATGAAGACGAAAAAAAGATTCAAGACTAAAAGCTCGAAGAAGAAAAGACAAACCTAGAAAAAAATTACGCGTTGGCGTGTTTGAAAATAGTTCGTTTGAGAGTTGATCAAAAGACAATGATTTAAGGAGAAGTTAGTAAGTCCGTTGTTGATCACTCGAGGCGATGTAGACTGATTCATTTGCAAAATAGTGGGTTGGAAAGGTGCATTTGGAAGTGGAACAATGGGGAGTGAGAGTTAATTGGTAAAAGTGGGGGGGAGTTTGTGTGTTGGGAGTTGGGGGTTGAAAGAAGAAAAAGAAGATGAAAGAGAAGTGAAAGAAAGAAGAAAAAGAAGATGAAAGAGAAGTGAAATGAGAGAACAGCATTGAGGAGGGGGAACTTGTTATATTGATTTGTATATCTAAGACCATGCGCGTACATTCTTAAGTGCTTGAAAGTCTTTATTCTATTTTTTTTCACCTAGGTTTGAACACCAACAACGGACCCCAGTGAAAAATACGCAGCTACCTAATCTGCCAAGCAAACCATTAAAATTCCAAAGGCATTTATATCTCTGATGCTCAGTTATTTAATCAGTTCACTTTAGTTTGGCACAAGGCTGCAGTAAAACTTCACCTTGCGATAACTAAACATACACCACTGGTGAAGCTATTTTCGATACAAGTTTGCAATCCATTGCGCTATGACTGGAGTTCTCTTAAACTAAGCTTAGATCAGTCTGGTAAAAAATAACCTCAACCACAGGACAAGTATGTGCATTTGTTAGATTTTTTTAAATCTTATACTTTCAAAAATATGCTATCTCAGATATTCCTTTATTTATCTATTAACTTTAGATAAGGCCAGGATATTGACTAAGCTTGGGCCATAAATGTGGGAAACTCAGATAGGATCAAAATTACTACACAGTAGTGTTCTTACCTAGTAGAAGATTTCGTATGGTGTTTATATCTTGAGCTGTCCACAATGTTATCAGTGCATAGCATGTGCATTGATTTTCCAAACGTCTTATTTTCCAATGCTGTTCAATATCTTCCATTCTATCATCATTTTACAGTGTTTGGCTACTCATCCTTTCCCAGTATACATGATCAGCAATTTCTGATTTCATAGTCTCTAAGCTTTTCGATGAAATCTTGAAGCTTATCTAATCTGGTGTTATCATAACTGCGTAGAAAGGTATATATCCACATCTCACAATACAGGCATGGTTCTGGTAAGGAAGGAACTGTTTTTGGAATACTTTCCTCCTTTTGTATAGACTTCGTATTCTTTGATAATGATATAAGACAAACAGACTGTGGTAGTTTGGTTTTTTTACTATTGTCGTCAATTTTGTTGGTAGAAGCCAATGTTATGCTTGCAAAGAAATTGTTACTCTCAAGCGTGTCCACCTACACTGATCATATCTTGTGGATACATCTCATGTCACGATTTATAAGTTTTGTTCAATGTTGTAGGCACCAGATGACCCCTTTTTTAACGCTGAATGATGACTGGAATCGGAATATACGTATTGTCTGGTGAATGTTGGTTCTTGACATACTGGTTCTTTGAGCAAGGTATTAGTCCTAGGAAGGTAGTTATTAGTCTATTTCCTTTTCCATCGTGATTTGTATTGAAGTTCTAAATGATCAGCACCTTTTACACGTTCTTCGCAAGAGCTGTGTGTGGTGGTCTTCTATGCTGAATTCCAATTTATTCCAAATCACTGGTAGCAGCCCAACCATAGAGATGAAAATGTGTGGGAACAGGCTCACAACGTCTGAACTTACCATACAATCTGAATGTATGGGGGGATCTTTAATTGTCTCCGCAAAATGGACAGAGTTATTTACATAAAATAGAGATTTAGCAGCAATGAATCACTCCCCGAAATCTACTCAAAGAGTAATATTTTGAGCCTCGAAATCTAACAATAGCCCTTACAGCAATGTCTTCTTTTTGGATTTGAGGATGGCTGCTCATGGCTGTAGTGTTGTAGCATTGATTCATCTGTCTGTATTCACTGCTTCTGAAGTGATTCATACTCTTCTTTATGATCTGTAGCAGATTTTTTCCAGTGTTTAGGTTTGAGTCTCTCGTTGATTTGTAATAGCTATCGTGTTGCCAATTTTTCTTACCCTGACTCACTTCCCATCTCGTCTATCTCAGTCTCGGCGATTTTCATGGCAGTCTCCTTGATTAGGGCGATCATGTCCAAATATGGAACTCACTTGATAAACTCTGATGAGGAAAGGACAGGTTCAAGGATCCGTGTTCTATCATCAGGTTATTCTACTGGGCAATGACGTCATTAGTCGAGGGTACCAAGTGGTCGTGCATTTATATCCCCAGGCTCGGCAGTGAAAGACATTTATCCAAGTTCAATGAGAAAAGCGAAGAATGGCATCATAAGGACGAATTGGCAATGTAGAATTAACTGATACAGAATATTCTTTGTCGAATTATAACAATCCCCTCCTGTTTTGGATAAAGGGTTCTGTGTGAATTTTCCAGAAGGTTACCGAATAAGATAAACAACTAAGAAGGCAAGAAAATACAACGTGTGAATTTAGGCGCCAAGTTGAGAATCCTAACCCGGTTAGAATAATGTATAACAGCTCTCATTTGAGCTATTTGCTGAAGGAATGTCTACTGAGAAAGTTCTATCAAGTTTGATTTATATCCTACTCAAGTACTGACTGCTGGTGGCGTTATCTAATCGTGATTAATGTCTTTATCAAATACATATATATTAGCTTGATGCAAAACATGTCTATTTACGTAATGTTTGGGAAATGGTTTATTCAGCTATTTATGGTTTGTGAAATGCTGTTGTCAGAAGGAAGTCAAAAAATGTTAGAAAAAAGGAAAGACAAGATATTCAAATTCGACTATTTCCCAGAGTGTCAATAATACAAATTAATTTAAGACTGTTTTAGACAGAGAATCATATCATATCAACCTCATCTTGATGACTGGGAATGAAAAATGGTCAAAATAAGAAATATCCTTTTGAATAGTTCTATCTAAATATGAGCCTTTTTTAGAATAATACTAATATCTATATCAAGTTGGTATCATATGAAAAATGCCCCCCTCCCTAAATATTAAACAAAAGTTCTCCGCTGGGAAATTGAGGAGTTTCTATTATATATGTAAACTGGAAAGAAATAGAAGGGACAGCTGAAACTTGAACTAATAGACTAGAAACGGACGTACTGAATTGAAAGTTAGAGTAAAAAAAATCATAGAGTATAGGTTCTTTTGAAGGGTCAGTTGATGTCAGGAGCCCTCTCCTTTCCAATCCGTACCCAAGTGGCAAATTGTTAATGTCCCCTCAGATATAAAGGGCGCCATGTACAGTCAGCATGGGCCTACATATATATGGACCCACCAAATACATCAAATAAAGTGGCACAAGCTAAAAGGCTCACACTTTTAAAACTTTCTGACAGGCAGGGCTATCTCTGCTACGTGACACCTCTACAGCTGGCGAAATAGGAAGGTGACATAGATATGTGTGGTACCGTCCAAGACGCTGAGGAACATAGAAAATACCGAATAAGGTGGCACCCACCTGAATGCTAAGCAAAAAATAGTAGGAACGCTTGAACTGAATTAGCCACCATCTTCCCATATCCTATATGACAGTACAACCTTATGAATATTGTGGCGTTCCTCTTAGACCATAGTCTGACAAAGGTCCAACCACATACCTTCATGTGCCTGCAGGTTATATGTCACGAGACGAAGTTTTTTGCTTAGAAAACTCGGAAAATCCCCAGATGAAGATGACTTAACGAAAAACCTTGAAGATGAAGGAAAGATCTATCACAAGGGATTACCAGAGCCATTCATATCATGCAAACGAGAAAGAAAAGTACCTTAAAACTTCTAAGAATAATGATCCCATCCCATAAGACACGAGATAACTGCACCCTCTACAGCTACCACCTTATCACACTATTACTTACAAAATATAAACTATTCACAGAAATACTCACAGACTAAGAAGCACTCTAGATGACAATAAGCCACGCAAGCTGACAGGCTTCAGAGGTAGTTACTCAATAACAGCTTACCTACACGCAATAAATCAACTAACTGAAAATCCAATAGAATATAAAAACAGATTTCTCCAAACTTTGTAGATTATGCAAAAGCGTTTGACTTATTACACCATATTGTAGTCTTAAACTCAATGCGACAACAAGGCGTTAACGAAATATTCATTTAAGTTGTTCAGATACAAGTGATATCTCAGACATAACAAAACCGACTGGGAGGGAATGGGAATAAAAATAGATGGAGATTACATTATTTTGGATTTGCTGATGATGTATGGAAGAATTACAAAACAAGTTGACTAATCTAGATGGGGTAAGTAGACTTAAAGATGGACAGAACAAAAAATATCCCCCAAACAATCGAAGATTCCCCAGAAGTTACTCAGGGGATGAAGCAAGCCATCAAACAAAACAAAAAAAAGAAGAAAAATCCTGGATCCATAACATAAGCTGGTAAACTCGTCACTAGGATACTAACCATTCTTTTCAACTTATGCCACAAACAAAGTAAAGTCCCAGAAGATTGGAGCACTGCAATCATAATGTTGTTATCTAAGAAAGGTAACCCGAAAGATCTGAATAATTTCAGGCAATGATGTTGGACACTTCAAACATGAAAACAGTCATACTTTACGGAAAACATACGGTTCTGGCTGGTTTTATGTTTACGATAACAGGTGTGTGTATTTACTTTTAAAACTAGCGCCTAAAATTCAAAGGAGACAACTCGCTTTCACATCAAATCAACGGATGAAATTACAGCCGAAAATAGTGCCAGATTAGTGATGGAACCAGATTAGGGATTACTGGATTAGGGATGGTCGACTGTACATACATACATACATATATGGATAGTGATATCAAGAGATTTACTTATATTTTTGTAATTGAGCGGTATGTTCACTTGTAAACCTACACCGAAAATTGCTCAAGGCTGAGAGCTAATCAGCTGGTGATTTTATTAAACTAAGTATATAGACAATATTTTGGGCAAATAAAAGAAAACTCAATACCCTTATGCGAGGTCCATCCCTAGAATACCCTTTGTCTGCCAAACAATAAAAGTGCTAATAACCATTAATTGGGAATTGAATACCTTGAAAATGCTATCCTTCATGAACAGATAGAGGAAATACAAATTAGATGAATCGGTTTTGAGTATTGTTCATACAATCTTATAAATCATTATTTTTTGTTGAGTGGGTTTTGTGGGGCATAAATGGGCTAATATTGGGAAATACTCACGGTATATCACTGAGTACACTCTTGTATTTTAAAAAGGTACCCCAAAGTTACAAGAATAAGCAGAGAAAAAATTATTTCTGAGGTTCAGTAAAATATCAGCCTTTAGCTCCCGACTAAAAAAAACGCACTTTTCAAAATTTTGATGGGAAAACAATAGAAAACAATGGCCTTGTTATTTTTTCTGAGAGATAAAAAAGACCAATTTTCAGATTAAACATTTCACTTTTATTAATCTATTACAATCTATCTCATTATTGCTGCTTTTTAATACGATACTCTAGGTCGATACACTCTTCTACCTCATGAGCAAACAGGGTGGAATCGAAAAAAATCGACAAAGGTGGCAGAATGACTATTTGCTCAGCTTAATCGCCAAATCTTCCGAGGCTGGTGTAGTTAGGATGACATCCATGGTGGATGGGCTCCCCATGTGCGAAATATAAGTCCAAATCTCGTCGCTGCTTCTTCATTTCTGATTTAGTGATGTTTGCTTTAATGGTCAAATTGTCTATCGACCGAGAGTTATAATAAAAAGCAACTTTACAATTTATTTGATTGCATTATATGACAGCATGTGATTGTGAACCTTGAGAAATGAGACGAAATCTCGTTAGGGGTACATCTCATTTATCGAAACAGAAAACAATACATTAATTCCAATAGCTACAATTCTACTGTTCTCTCCTCGAAACCTTGCACGCCAGATTTCAGCTGAGTTGATATATATCTGATATGCCACTAACTGAACCATGACTATATTCTGGTGACAAACAATTTTTGTGCCTAGTTCACCTGCTGATATAAACTTTCATTCATAAGTCGTAAAACTCCTTACTAATGACAGACGTGATTGACTTTGGGTAGTTCCGCCAAAAGTGTATTTCCGAACAGTGTAAGTGGTCGGTGGGACTTTACAAGCTGATTTCTTAGGTAGGTTGACCTTGGATAATAATTGCTGCATAATCTTCCACGGCAGAAGATTGTTTCTATGTAATCTCAGAATAGGCAGTCCACACAGCCCAGGTAGTCTTTTTACCTGTAGCCATTAGAGCTACATAGACAGTCTATCCGAGCTTACACATATCACATTGGAACAATCTTCTAGCCCGGATCACAAACCACAAACCTCTATTGAGAGGTTTATTATCTTTCCCATGCACAGACAAGGAAGAAGTTTTTGGGGGTGAAACACAATGCGTAGTCAACACTGCCCCCCCCCAAAGCTGGCGTATAAGTAAATTTCAAGAGAGCATTGAACCAAGGAAGTAATGTATAAGGTTAAATTATAGTGTCCTTCCCTGAGCTAACAACACTGTGTAGATGGGACAGGTCAAAGACATCTGAGGGGTACTACCAATCCTACTGGGATGCTTACAAGATGTTTACCCGCTCAGCTATGAACTTGTCTCCTTCAAATGCAAGGAAGCTTGTTTTAGGCCGTTCAAAATTGCTACCCTCGACAGCATCTATCTCTGTAATTGTGAAGTTAACTGCTGAATAAACCTTCCCACGATGGACCCTAGCTTTGGTATCACTTATATTGCTTTATGAATTGTTAAATAGACGGAAGATTCTAGACAGAATCTGAATTCAGCATCATAGAAAATATATGATTTGACACTGAAATCATTTATATCAGACTAATGTACGCAGTTTAATGCCATAACAATTTTTATACCATCCATGGCCGCCATCTTGAATTTTTGATTACTTGCATGTATTTTCCAATTGGCAATTTCCAAGAATTATGCATGGTACAAAAAAGTCAACAAATTATGTTCACAATATCATATTACATCTATGGCTGAAAATTTTTTTTATCTATTTTACCGTTATCACTAGCAGTGCATGCTAAGGGTGACACATTGAAAATTTTCGACATTTCCACATATTTTCGTAATACCTTTGGTTATAAGTGTACCAAATTTTGAGTTTTATGTTTTCAAAGCTTCGTTAATGATCAAGACAGATTTGGAAAACAGCCGTTATATCAATGTGTGTAGTCAAGCAGAACAACAAAATTGCTCCAAAATTTCGATTACAATCAGAAAGTCAAAAATGCAATCATGAAAGAATTAATGGCAGGAAATAATTCTTAACCTCGTAAATTTGAAATGAAACAGAATCGCTGCTGTTCTTTCTGGTTGAAGATAAACGTTTCTAATATCTTGTCTCGCGTATGACAGAGTAAAACGCCAGTAGATTTATTTGCAACTATTGTTTCCTCCAATATCCTGTGTTGTTCACTCATCTGATACATTTGATATAAATGAAGCTCTCCGTCTTGAAATATAGTAGATTTTTGCCTGCACTATTGATCATCTGATGCTCTTGATATTCATGAATAAAAATTTCTTATATTAATATTTCATGAATTTTTCTTTGTTTGAACTTTGAGTGTTGGCAACTCACTTGATCGGTAAAGTTGAGAAAAATTAGCAACTGATAAAGTATAATTTATTTCATTTTCCAAGACAACGACATGTTTTATACCTGAATTTATTATAAAATCAATGGAGGCTTTTCTAATATCTATGTTTTTCTTTGTTAAGAGTTTTTATATGCATGGTTGACACTTTTGTAATCACTGATCGAAATATTCTCTCAAAGATTTCAGCTCAGTATTTTGGAGCGTCAGATTTCAATTCATCGGTATCAGATTTATTTTCTTCCAGATGAATAGAGATTATACTGGCCAATAATTTCGTTAGATTTATTATTTAGTAACATGGAGAGACATATTTTGCGATATAATCTTTCATTCTCATCATCAGTCTTTTGGCGTCGGTAGTTGGGCATAAACCTTACCCAAGATACACCAGACCTGTCTATCATGGGCATCGCAGAGCCAGTGTTGCTTGAATTTATCTTGCTCATTGCCATTTGAGGTTTTAACAGTTACTTTGATATCTTATGACTACTGTCTTTTCACTGATATACTGTGCTGTCTTATGATCTCTCCATGTGAGGTTGAGCATGATTCTTCCATATGCACGTTGCATGGTTCTTAATACTAGGGTCAATCTTCCTTAGGTTCCCTTTTCCAGCCCTGTATGTGACTATCGGTAGGACAAATTGGTTCTCTACTCTTCTTTTTAGGACTAGTGGGATGTTCTTGTTTTGGAAAGTCGAGCTTGCTCTACCAAAAACTTGACAACCTCGTGTGATTCTTCACTTTACTTCTTCTTTTGATTTCATGGAAAGGTATTACCTTTCTGATCAGCAATGTTACTACTTCGTTCCACTATCTTTCAGTCGGCTTCATCCTTTTATCCTCCTACCAAGTTTCACATCAGTGGAGAACTGTTGTAGGCTCCTCTAAAAATACAAGCTGATATGACAGCTATCACAAAACAATCACGTGCGATTTTTGCCCCTCTACCTCTACTGATATAAGGCTACCAGCATTTGTTACACGGTGCAATGGACTGCAAGTTCGTGTCACAGACCAGTTCACTCTTGACGTGAGTTTATTTCTCACAGGTACCCCACTATTGTCGTCTTACAAGGCTATATTTTGAAAATAACTGGGTGACTGAAGTGCCTCGTTCAGGAGCATTGGCTAACAAGCTAGCTTTGCAGACTATTCCTTCAAGTGAGTTTATTTTAAATTACAAAGAAACTGTAAACAAAAAAGGGATCCATACATCCAGAAAATAGAGGAGTATAAAGAAAAATTATAGATATTTTCAGATTCAGGTTTTCATGCTATTACATGCCCAGTTAGTGCGTGCATGTGTGTTTGCAAGTTGTGGTTTTTGAATGAAGGAATTGGAAGGCGTTTAACTGATTTAAAATGGATTATGATCCCATTTGCTGACTATTATTTTATGCTGTTTTAGAATTAATCTGGATATGTAGGGAATATATATGCATAAATGTGCACACACACACACATATATATATATATATATATATATATATATATATATATATATATATATATATATATATGAGTATGTGTATGTATGGTTCATCGCGTGTGTGTGTGTGCGTGTGACAGTGGAAGAGAGACAATTGTATATTCAACGAATACAGAATGATGGCTAGGAAAGAATACAGAAATTGTTGTGACAAGATAAAAAAGCTTGTTCACATGTAATTATTTAAATCACTGGGATTTGACTATAAAATGTAATGTACGAAAACCAGGAACTGTCCTAAGGAATAAAAAGTTCAACATTCTCCGGAACATCGAAATATGAACGAATCGCTCAATCCAAGTTGGAAGACCGAAGAGAAAAACATTTGTCAGACAACGAATGTTGCTGAAAATGATACAAGTGAGAAGTCGAAGCGGAACAGATTGTTTTCAGTTTTAAGTGTCGAAATCAAATTTTCGAATTTACAGATAAAAACCTGGGGGTAGCGTTTTCAGTACTTTCTCTGGGGGGTCAAAATAGTGGTTGTTTTTTTACATTTAGGGATCAAAATTGAAGGTAAACTTTTTTTTCACTTTTAGAAGTAATCGGACTGGGAAAATTTCCCATTTCTCTTTTAAGGGCCGAAACCGAGGCGGGAATGTTTCTTTCCTATTAGGTATCAAAAGCAAATAAGCATTCTCTCCCTTTCAGGAGTCAAAAGAGAACTTTTTTTTATTTCCAGGGGTCAAAATCGAGGTGGGTGAATAGTTTCTTTCTTTTTTAGGGGGCAAATTCGAGAGGGACTTTTTTCACTTTCATGGGTCGAATTCGATCGGGAAGTTTTTTTGTTTTTTTGTTTTGTTTTGTTTTTTCATTTCTTGGTGTCAAAAGCAAAGGGGAAATATCCTCTCTTCCAGGTGTCAAAATTGATGGGTGGGGTAATATTCATTTACTTTTTGAGGTCTAAGGCGAGAGGAAATAGTGTTTGTAGCTACCCCCACTGGTAACACCAGGTATTATTGCTAGTGATATATATTAATAACTACAACTATAATATTTTTGTATTTATATTGCAGCACTAATCGTTTTGTTTTATGCATGTATGTAATCTGTGGTTGCCATGTATGTGAGTTTTCATTTGCATTATTTTCTTCCCAATCATTCACACCTCCATGTATATGCTTGTTCACTTTTGAAGGTGTACGCTGATTCTTACTCCTCCATCTCCCTCCCCCCTTTCTCTCTCTCTCTCTCTCTCTCTCTCTCTCTCTCTCTCTCTCTCTCTCTCTCTTCTCTCATGTGAGAAAGCTCATTGGGTGTGGCTAAAAACACACCGCTGGTCCCGCTCACGAAAGGAATGAACGAAATAAGATAGATTCATTATTTGCTTGAAAGTGACAGGACGACTTCAAAGTAGCCGCTTATATTTAACGACCACACAAGCAGACGAAAGTACTGAACATATTGTTGAAAAAAATCCAAGTTAGATTTATATACATCCAGGTTTTAATTCCAAATAATTTCAACTCCTTTTTTCTTTTTTCAGTGGGCTATATCATGAAGCGCGTGACAGCCCGTCAGTAAAGGGAAAAGGCAGTTTCCAATGCCTTTATTCAATTAGCTTGAGTGAGTAAATATTTAAGGAGTAAAAAAAATACTAAAACTTTCTGACTTATAAAAAAATATCTCCCATCACTTTTGACCCCTTGAAAAGGAAGGAGGTTTCCCTTCACCTTGAAGGCGGGAAAAGTCTCTCTTTACGTCTTGAAGAGGGCTCCTTTGCTTTTGACTCTTCAAGGGGAAAAATTCCTTGAAAAAGTTTCCGTTCATTTTTTACCCCTAAAGAGAAAAGGCTCTAATTTTCATTGTTGGTTCATTCAAAGGTGAAAAAGTTTACCTTCACTTTTGACCCCTCAAAGGGAGGAAAAATTCTTTATAGGGAAAATCATTTCCCTTACTTTTAATCCTTTAAAGAATTATATATGAATATATAAGATAAGATGAATCGACAAAATAAAACTAGATGTTGTGATAAACTTGTCGTGTGAATCATATACGAATAAGTGTGTGTAGAGGACAAATTTGGAGCACTTCTTTCTATTCATTTACATCACCAAATTACCCATTGGCCAGATTCACCAAGATCCTGTGTTACTTAGTGCCACGCTGCTCCATGATGCTCCATGATGCTGTTAAGGTTTCAGTTGAGAGCTGAATAATTACTAACTTTGAGATTTATATGATTTACTTATATTAGATTTAATTAAGATTACATTAAGTTTAAGATTTTGATAGACGAGGATTAAAAGTAGTTATTTTCTAATACAGGAATAAATTCAAATATTTTGTACAAATTGTCAACTTGTACTATTTTGAGGTTTTTGTTTTCGATTGAATTTTTTATAAATAAAGCGTCCTTTTTTGTACTCTTCTTGGTAGTTTTGTTTACTAAAAAACTGTTTTGAGGAAAAGAAAAGTAACACGTTAAACTTAAAAGTAAATATTGCTCAGATGAAAACTTTCCATATATTTGAAATAAGTTATTATAAATCCAAGCGTTGTTTGGATTATTGATCGTATTCTGTAATTTTGAGATGAGTCATTATCATTCGAAAAGTTCTTCGGATTACTGATCTCTTGCCTTTTGTGACCCATATCCTCACCACAGAGAGTAACAGTGGTGTTTGTATTTTAGAATCATGTACAGTAATTATTAATTTAACGTGGGTTATATAATCGGATTGAAATATATGTTTAAAGTGAAAATAACAGATATAGAATACAAACAAAAGTCAAATCACAGCATAGACACAAAGACAAACAGATCATGAGTGAATCATGAGTGTTGACACATATCGAAATCAGGTGGTGAGCGTGGAAACCTGTCAACCCTAAGTCAATGAATACAAGTTAGGAATAGAGATCACCCAGAGAAAGTCGAGGAGAGAATAGAGTTACTATCAGCCTGAGGGCCCTGGCAAACTTGTCTTGGAAAAAATGACTCTCTCTCTCTCTCTCTCTCTCTCTCTCTCTCTCTCTCTCTCTCTCTCTCTCTCTCTCTCTCTCTCTCTCCGTTGAATTAACACACAAGAAGTTGAAGCAGAATAAAACATCATCTCAAGCTATGGAAAGTGTTCTTAGTTTATTTTGACGTTCTTAGTCTATTGAAGCCCCTCTTCTAGACAATCAGAGAACTTCGACCAACAACTAATTGACAATCAATCGAGAGCAGCACCCCACATCCATCTAACAACTGCAAAGTTGCAACCAAGTGGTTGTAACTCTCCCACCCATGTAGTTTCAGAAGATACATTCCACAACCTTCCTCATGGATAGCAATCCGTACGATACTATTTTTTCGTTAGCATTATCCGTAGAAAGAAAATTGGAAGAAACTAAAAAAAAAAATAGAAGTGCTACTCCGAGAAATTTGTGTTATATGTCGTGAGAATCTCTGCATGAAATAAGTGTATCTGTTTATTTGATTAACTTTATTTCTCTCTTTCGGAAGATCTAGACAACGATTCTTCCGTGAAACAAATGTTTTGCTGCAAAATAGAGGGAACAGTAATCAATATTTCCTTCCGTCTCGGTCGACAAGGATAATTTCAACAAAACTCTCCACCAAGATTTATTTTCCTCGTTTTTTTTGTTATATAAACCAATCTAGTGTTCGACCAAATAATCCATGCAGCTTTGTTGTCTGCTTTGAATGTCATTTCTCTTTTTTCCTCTGCAGTTTTGGTTATCACACTCGCACGCACAATCCAATATCCACATTTGGTTTTACCACTGAAATCCTTCTTCTCTCTGGCTTTGGTCTCAATAAAACTTCAACGCTCGAAAGTTGATGAACATCATTTTTCAGGCCACTTTATGACACACCAATCTTCCTTTGTACACCAAAGAAATGTAATAGAATTTGTTGACCGAACAGTTGTTGTCTCGACACAACCATAAAAGGATATCAATAGTCCGAAAAGAACTTTGAATACTGATTTAATTCTTTCCTCTTTCAACTGTTTTTGATGGTTGAAAAATGGACTAGCCGAAACTTTTATGATAATGACGAAAAGCAAAAAGAATTATGTCGATAGTCAAAACGAACTTTTGGAACGAACAAAAAAAAGGGGGGTAAACTGTGGTAAAATAATTTCACTTATCGATTGTTTGTTTTTGTAAACAGTCAATGAAGAAACTGAAATGATTGTTAATAGGCACTGTGTGGATATTTGCTAATTTTTGGACCACTGTGTCCATGGCACTAAACATTTATCGTTTCATATTCCTACCATCAACCTATCGCAGATTTTACATGTCGAACAACTGCTTAGAGTTTCCATATAATATAAAGTTCCCAAATATTAATTTTTACATTATCTGGAGAGCAAAAGTTCCCAGTTTACTTTTTGGAACACTAGAGACTGAATTCACATCTCGAACCCGGCTTTTGCTCGTAACTTTTGAACACCCTTGATACATGTTTGTCATTTCCCATGACTTGCTTTTGTGATGTTCATCAGAAAATATAGATATTTAACCTTAGAACTTTTAGCTGATCTAACTTATTGAAACATTTGTATAAAAAAAATATTTGTCAATATTTCTACGTCAACATTTCGTTTTGGTTACCTGTCTTGTATCATTGCAGGTTATTGACATCTCCTTGTAGAGTTATCAAAACATTGGGTTCTGCAAAAGCTGCAACATACTAAGAAGCGTTAGTCATTGCAGGATTTGCGACAAACGTCATCACATCATCGTATTCATTTCAGTCTTTTGAATTCGAAATGCAATTCACACCTCCACGTCTCATCACGTATCTGAAATGTCTACAACCCTTTCCAACCCATTCAAACGGCGAATAATTTTCATGAATGGGCATTTTGTTTGTTCCTTTTTGGCGGGAAGCCATGACAAATCAATTTGAAGATTTGATCAAGTACACCAGTCGCTCGTGAACACACCCAGTCAAAGATTGAGAGAAACTTTTGGTTGTACATTTTTTCTTTTTCTTTTTTTTTGTTTATGTCATGAGTTTTAAAAAAAACTGGTATTGTGTCCACTTCTAATTCGTCGGCGCAGTAGATTCTTCTCACGAAGTTGAACAATTTTGTTACTGATGAGAGGAAGAGGAAGATCAAGATGGGGTCTTTTTGAGGTGTCAATCATCAGAAACAGCGGGCGAAACAGATAAATATCACGCTGCGAGAGATAAATGAGCAATCAAGACATACAGTCAGAGAATGACGGCTAAATGGAGCGTATACTCACAGCTACACATTCACTCACACACCCATAAGTATAGATATATGGTGGGATGATGGCTAGCCAGCTACTCTAGCTGTCTTTTATTTGGCCTCGTGCCACACTAAACTGTGTATTTCGACGTGGGTAGTAGTTAACATACTACTCTGATATTCCATTACCACCGTGTACAGAACTCTTTACTGAGTACCAAAGATTTGTGGTTTAGTACCAAACTAAACTGAAAGCTTCACCAGCCATAAGATAATGGTTAGCAAAACAGGGTTGCTTTCAATTTTCATTTCTAATTTTTCCCAACCGCTGGTCAGAACTTTTATTTCTTTGAGTAAAATACCTCAAAATTTATAATAAACTGTAATTCTAAGTCTACGTTGTTTCATCGTGTTGTTTTTTTTTATGATTAATCACTTTCCTTTTCTGAGAAGTAAAATTTTTAAAACTAAAGTAACACCAATGAATTATTAAATAGCTTACTGTTCTGAATGACATAGACCGACAGAAATTATGTACACAAATGTGTTTCTAAAGTGTCAAGAGGATCAATAAATACATTTAAAGCAAATAAACAGTAAATAACAAATCATGAAAAATGTATTAAATGATTGGTGTTTGAAGTAATAATACTGTGCCACTCAAACAGTAAAATGAATAGAATATTTAACACCAATGAATGATGATGTACAGATTTTACAATCAAATGAAACACGAAATCAGTTTAAGCATCTCAGATTTTCTCTACTTTGTCTTTATTGATAATCCTTTAAGTGTGCACACAGTCCAGACTTATTTCACATCGAAAAGAAAAGTAACTCATAGTTGTCATCAGATCATCTCAGACAGAGTTTTTTTCAGATATGACAAATTCAAATTTGTTTCCGTTAGCAATTGCATGAGGATCTGAAGCTCCCTCTTATTTCAACTCGATATCTGGAAACTTCTTATATAGATTAAAACATGCATTTCTAATGAAGACATTAATTGATTTAAAATCCACATCTGAGTCAGAGACTATTTCACTTTTTAACTCTAGTGAACAGTATTACCAAGATATTGCAATCGTAATTTGTTCATTTTTGTTTGGCATTATGCTATGCTTCTACTGTTTCAAACAACTTTTTCTGTTGGTATTTTTGGAGTAACGCCAAATCCCCTAAAACCTCATCAAGAATACGTAATGCAATTTTATACTGTGGATTAGAAAGAATTTGAGAAGTACTTTAAAAGTTCCTAAAAATATTTCTAAAAAAATTGGTAATCTTAGAGTTTCCTACCGCAATGGCTCCCTGTTTTGATTTGAACTGATTTTGCTATGACACCATTTACAACATCGAGAGGTAACAATTTTCCAATCGTATCCATTGTTGAAAAATAAAAGTACAAATTGTGAACCACCAATTATATTTATTCATTTAAAACAGTCATGCTGAACGATTTAATGAATGAATGCAAATACACTGGGATTCTTTAATGATTCACTTATTCAATTATTCATTAGTTAAATATGTAAATTATAACCGACTAAATGAATAGAACTTTATCATTTATTTGATCATAATTTATATATTTAACTAAAGTTTCACACCTTCGCACATTCGATATAAAAAAAAAGCGATGCAAAAATACAAAATGAAATATTTTATCACAAATAAAATACACACGTGTTTAGGGTAGGTTACTCGAGGCCTCCTCGAGAGCAGATAACCAGACCACCAAAGACGATCGCAACAGTTTATTTTACCGATCATTATGAGTCAATCTTACTGGGTATCCCACAATTGTGACCTTATCCCTGATTAATTTAGATCCCTCGGTGTTGGGTAGTGACTAACGAGCTAATTTCGCAGACAATTGATACTCTGATGGATTAGACCCTCACCGTGCTACCAACATTTGTAGCTTTCTATAAAACTACGTCAAGCTCAGAAAATACCAACTGATATACATGTACATATAAAAACTTTCGTCTGATACACTATTTTCTTTGAAATAGGCTGATATATAGATAGGAATTACCTAAGGTTAGCTTAGTCTGGCACATGGCCACGTATATGAAGCATTCAGTGAAGATCAAAGCTCAACGGTAAGATACTATAAGTAGGTATACAGATGAGGCACACATACAAAAAAACGCACATACAGCTGAGCGCATACGCATACAATTTTACAATAAGCATCAATTGGGAACCTATTTCAACCCTCTGAAAGATTTATGAAAACAATTTCTAAGGTACTGATCCATGTGCCAGGTTGAGTGTGATCTCTAATCAGGTCTGTTCAAACCATGAGAGAGAGATGTTGTTTCATGTGATCACTCTTATACAAACAAATTCTGTGGAATTGAGAATGAGCCTACCAATAACAAATTAAAAGAGACTGAGGAAAACAGAATGATTTGCTTTTTAGTCGGATATTAACCCGACAGTCAACAAATCAATCTTCAAATGATCTTCAATCTGCTGTGTTGGATCTCTGTTATTGCCGACTTTGTAAGCTACTCAATGAACTCAAACGTGGTATTTTGACTATCATATGGTGATACTTTCGGCTAGTTTCTTCGTCTTTATTGTTTGCTAATTCCATGTGGCGCAAAGGACTGCAACTACTTTGTTGCTGTTTCGGTAGCAATTAAGTTTTTACGGAGTGGTAAAGCTAGCTTCACACTCAATCATCCACTTTTTACCCGGGCGTAGAACTAGCGCTAGCAACTGCCAAGCTATATGGTTTTTTTGTTTGTTTGTTTTTTTTCCATCGGAGTAACCTTCTTTTAGATGGCTTGCTTTACAGGGGTAAAGGGCTCCAACAGCTATTTACCCAAAGTTGGGATGAAGTGGATTCATGCATCTTCAATGTAAAAAAAACAAAACACCGGAACACAATTTCGATCTGCAAATTCTTCTTTCGGCACTGATAACCGTTACACTACGCCACGCCTCCCTTCGTCTTTATTGTCTTGTTTATAATGATTGATCAGTTGTTTCCTCCGGATTTCCTCAAGTGTAGTCGCGTAAGGTAACTTTCTGGCAATGTTCAACGAAGCACTTCATTCGATTCACTGGTCTTTGTTTTCGCTCTCTTTTATGTCTTTCAAAGTTACAAAGTGTTACAGACACCTGGGTTGAGTAAGAGGGAGCAAGAGGGAACAACGACCGAAACATTACAAGAAAAACAGTAAAAACGAAGAAAAGTTGTGATAAAATCAACAAAGATCAGGACACATATTAGAAAAAGACAATGTGTAATAGTAACACATCATCACAGAAATTCAGATGGAAAGAAGGTTAGAGGATCTATGCATGACAAGAAAAAACCTTGCCGTCCAAGATATGACTCTGAATTGATCGGCCCAAGGAGCATTCAAAGGGTAATAAACATTACTGGTTCCGCAAATTGAAAATTCCAAAAATAACAGTTCACAGTTTTCTACGTTTTGATTTACATTACAGTTCTTACCATATTCAAGTTTTCCATAACATGCACGAAGAAGCGTATCCACGTGGAGCAACGACTTGTGCCGAACTTTCCGATCGAATTCAAATTGAGAATCTATATCAGAAAAGTTTGTTCTGTGATGAAGCGACCTTTCACACATGTGAAAAGGTCAATTGAAATAATTGTTGCTTTGGTCAGAACAAAAAAAACTAAATTTCTTGAATGGGGAAGAGATTCATCGAAAGTGAATGGGTTGGCATGACCAATTAAAGTCTTATTGGCCTTTTTTCGAGGCGGCAATTACAAGAACCATGTATTTTCAGATATTTCAACAGTTCCTCGAATACTACCAATAGCTTTGAGAAGGGTCATTAGTATTTTTCGGACGATTGAACTCTTTCTTGTTATTTGTGTTGTTAAAATGATGTTTCGACCGATCCATTCAGCTCGACAATGGTTGACCATATTTGGTGAGAGAAAAGTGAACATTTCCCTCACTGGAAAGAAGTTCGTATCAGAGACAAGGAACGTCGTGTCCACAGCAAAAAAAGAAAGATTATCAGGATTATATTCTTGACACAGCGGTATTCCAACAAGATGGAGAGCTGTGCTATAATGCCAGAAGAGTTCGATATTATCTCAGTGATTGTTTTTCTAGTCTTTAGATTAGTCATGGATGAACTCGGCCGGGGACAGAGCCTCATCCTGATTTAATACCCCAATTTTTTGCATAAGGCTTCAGTAATTCAAAAGTTCACCGTAGAAAAATTAGAGATGTAGCTGTTCGAACTCGTATTAATGAGACTATTCTGAAGATATCGTGTATTCCGCGATGTAGTAAATATCAATAATTAAAGTTTTAAGCAATATCCTTCCAGAAATATATTTCATTATCTCATGTAGCGTTTTATACATATACATATATATATATATATATATATATATATATATATATATATATATATATAATTCCCCTTATTCTGGAAAACGTTGTTTTTTAGTGACACCCTGTATACAGAGGCTACGATTGGCGGAAATAACCGTGTACGAATAGACATGCATACAAACTTTTACAGATACACAGGTGAATCAATTTTGTATCATGAAACGTATTTATTGCTTGGGTTTTCATCTGAAATTTCTGCTTTCAAATATTTGATTCATGTAATTGATATTCACCACTGAATTCAGTACAAGGAAGGTTGTTGTATTGGAAAAATAACATGTAGCGTGTTGAATTGCTGATTTTCATCCTTAGACTTATTGATATACCTACGTACATACACATTAAGTGACGCACAAACGTAGTAACACCAGAGCATATACATAAACATAAGTACTCACCAGGCACTCACATATAAACTCATGCATATTTACATATACATAGATACATGTATATACATGAATTTATGTATAGGTTTATATGTGTATATAAAAATAGATGTTTATGCATATATATGTGCATATATGTATATGTATACATATGAGTATATATATATATAAGAATGTGTGTGAATGTGTGTGCGTGCGTGTGTGTGTATGTGCATGCAACTATGTATAAGTATGGATGCATATTTGTGCTTGTGTGTTTGCTTGTGCGTATATGTGTATGTGCACGTATATATATATGTGTGTGTATATATATATATATATATATATATATATATATATATATATATATATATATATATATATATATATATATATATAGTTTTGCTTGCCTAGTCTTTTCTTTTGTCTGCTCTTTAGTTCATAATCACACTCTCTTGTTTTATGACAGATTTTAGGAAAAGGCGGAGTGAAAATCTGATGCCATAATACCCTGTCAACTGAATCCCTTTGAAGTGAAGAGAACAATTTTATTCCACGTCAATCTCCTGGCGGCCTTTGCCATGTTTTTCAGCCAGGTTATTTACAAAACAAAACAAAAAAATTGAGGCGGAAAAGATAGGCTCGCATTTTTTTTTTTTAAATTGGAAGAGGAGAGAGGGGAACTTGAAAATGGAGAGCTTACTAATTTTCTCGTCTGCCTGTTCTACCAATACTTGTCTTCGTTCCTGTCTCTCTCGCAATCTCCCTAAACATATCGATTCGTGTAGTGGTGAGTTCGCTTTACGTTGTGCTAATGTTTCAAAACAGGAAGAAAGAAAGAAAAAAATAAACTAAATAAATATAGCATATACGTGAGGACTTGGAAATTTTCTAAAACAAGAATGCTTCACTTCCCGAAAGTTGATTCTACGCCTCTTTTTTTCACTTTAATAAGGTTCAATGTTTATTGAAAATCATTGTGGTAATTGATTTTGCACTGGTTGAACTTGACTTTTAACTCAAGATAATGATTTCGTTCTTGGGATCGTCTGAAACTGAATGACGTATTTGAAGCTGGGAAAAGCTCTTAGCATTTATGAAAATATGATTGCCTATGCATATAGAACAGAGGTTTTAAACAATCATATATGCACTACTTTGATGTAAGGCTGATATAAGTTTAAAGTGCTGCTATGTTTCAATGTAAAAATACAGAAAAGCCAAAATCCCACGATCCTCAAAAAACCTGCAATAAAGTCGATTTTAGAATATCTGAATTAGCCATCAAATTTAGACTTCACGTAACATCAGTTTAGAGCAATAATTAGTTTAAACTGTTTCAATCGATAATGGTGCATATAAACAATACCATTAGTTTCAGATTGATTGTAAATAGTATGAGTCTATTAACACAAAGATAGTTTTAAAATGTACGCTGTTCGATGTTTGTTTCCACAAGCATATTTTTTGGCTTCTATTAAAACTTCAAAGAGACTGCTAAGATTTCCCTGAACATTTACATAAGCATAATTTTATATATATATATATATATATATATATATATATATATATATATATATATATATATATATATATATATATATGTATATATATATATATATATATATATAATTGCAAATAAAGTAGCCATATATATGTTTATATATATGTATATATATATGTGTGTGTGTGTGTGTGTTTGTATATATATATATATATATATATATATATATATATATATATATATATATATATATATATATATATAAAGCAATATAGTATGTTGTGTTATTTACAGAATAATATTGGCTACAGTCAAAAGTTTGTTCCATTTGTTGTTAGATGATATGAGAAGCGTTAGGTTTTGACAAATTTTATCCCTAGAGATAGCTTTTTCCCAACTATATTCTGCTAAAGACACAATGTTTAAGGCTGAAACGGACTTAATCATGATTTACTTCGATTTGGATCAGTGTAATAAATCCATCTTTCATTAGTAATAATTAGCATGTCAAAAGCTTTCTTAAATCTTGTAATCAATGTACTTAAGTTGATTTATTGCACATTTCTAGCATTTCCTTAATACAGTACTAAATATGGCGCTAACGACTCTGTTTGCAATTATTTGTATTTTTTAGATTTGGACTAAACTCATTCGTGAATGGTACACAATACATTATTAGAAACCAAAACTGTCAAATTTCAAGTTAGTCCAAAAAAATTTCAACAAATCCTACTAATCATATCTAAAAAAACAAACAAAAAACAACGTTATTAGTGAGGGGCCAATTTATTTTATTTAAATTCTTTGGTCACTAGTTTGTGCCTGCTGTTTTTTTTTGGGGGGGGATGTTGTTTTTTTGTTTTTTTGTTGTTGTTTTTTAATTTGAATTCTTTCATGATCCAACAGAAGTCGAGAGAAGTAACTTATTTATCAATCACCTCAAACGCAGCATGCTTTTCTTATTTCTAACAAGTTAAAAGGAACACATATCAACTTATCTGAAGATGGAGTTTTAATTTTTCAGGCATCAGAAATGAAAGGGAATGATTTCCACTAGCTGAGCATTCTTGACGTAGCCAGACATATGAAACGGAGTACTTACATCTTATGACAGCTCTTTAAATGAATGTTAACGTTTCAAGCAAGAATACACTAATGTGTCTATTTTCATTTTCATAGACCATCATAAAATAGATGAAACCAGCTCGAAATCAAAACTGCGTATGTTTTAGACTTAGCTTGCATAAAGGGTCACTTAGGATGTCCGACAACACAACACTGGAGAGTGAAAAAAAGACCTATAACAAAGAATGTTCAGAAATAACTCAAAACCAAAGTAATGATCACTTATATACAACGAGACCGTTTCGTAAATAGCTTTAATGCTTGAGAAACTTTGGAATGAATTGCTTCCGTCTGACTTGAATAATTAGGATATACTTACACTCTTACATCTTTGCAGAGGGGGGAATATGTAATAATCCATTAGTCTTACACAAATTTCGTCAAGCTGTTTATATAATCCATGATAGCACGAGTTAGCATTTGAAGATAAATATGTAAAAAATAACATTGACTCTAATGTGCCACGGTAAATTCTGGCAATGTGAGGGAAACAATAATCAAGGTAATATTTCAAAGCTCATTGCATTTGGTCCATTTAGGAAACTTTATACTTTTCTCTGCTGACTTGACTGTTTCTCTACCTCTCCACGTGACCTATTCATTTTCTGTGTTACAAATTAAATATTCCTTGCAGAAATTAAACAGCGAAATACGTTGTGCATTGCAAATCAAGGAAAAGGGATAATCAGTGGTCAATAATTGATGGTAGCTTGCTGGTAGAATAATGGGGTTATCATACTTGAAATGAAAATGTATTGGTGAGGATATTACAATAGAAATGAATAAAAATCAATCATAAAGAAATTGTTAGTGGTTTGGAATCAATGCAGGTATTACTGACAGAAGAGGGTTTTTATTTTCATGATGTAAATGCTTCGCTAATATAATATATAAATGCTTCGTTTTACTATAAAAGAGCTTTGAAATCAAGAAGAAGGGGATTATCAGTGGTCAGGAATTAATGCACGTGTTTCTGAAAGAATAGGGGTGTAATATCTATTATGTAAATTCATTGCTAATACTTTTACTATAGAAATGCATGCAAAAATCAGACAAGTAGGCATTGTCAGGGATCAGGTATTGAGATAAGTATTACTGACAGAATAGGTCTATTATATGTATACTAAGTGTAGGTTTATGCAAACTTATGCAAGCATACATCTGCACATGGATTCTTTTACATCGCATAAAGCCATTGGTATACAGATATTTTATGTTGTGATCGATGTCTGAGCTCAGTAAAAAACCTAATCTTCAATCACCCCTTAACTGTTTGGAAGATTGGTGTTGTGATCGGTGTCTGGGCTCTGTTGAAAACCAAGACCTCAAATGCTGATTTTCCTGACAAGTACTACCTTCCAGCTTGGAAGATATCCTCACTTTTCCACCTCTATATTCTTTTTTATCAGGATACATTAAAAATGAACGCAAACATAGTGCGTTGTCCTGGGACAGGTCTCAGAGGACTTCGTCCTCGTTGTAGTCACAGAGAAAATGTTGAAATTGGGAATTACTTCCGGACACTGACAGGGAACCCGGAAGAGAGGTCGACATCGGTAGGAAATATTAAATGGCAAGTGAGTCCTTTGGGTCAGCTGTGTCCTGTTCTATCACTTTTGAGAAGTACGTCCAACTCTTTTGACAAGAGTCAGAGTGAAAGGAAGGAAAATAAGAGTGAAAAAAGAGAACTTCATGAAAGAGAAGTAACATAGGTATTTTACTTTCATTAGAGATAGAGTGATGGAGAGAGAGAGAAAGAGAGAGAGAGAGAGAGAGAGAGAGAGAGAGAGAACGACCTCCTCTCTAGATATTTACTCAGTTTAATCTAGCACAAAGCTTCAGACGGGGAGGGCAATCAGTGAGGTACGTAGTTACGACCCTAATGAATTGATCTGTAAAAAATGCTTGCTAACCATCTCTCTGCAATAGGCACCTAGTATCAAGCTCAACTTAAGCTAACAAATACCGACACTAGTGGTAAAGATCAAACTATTCTTATGATTTGTCCACGAGACATGCTTACTACGTATTGTTCGACAGCAGCCGCTCAATGAGTTCAGGTTTGATCCCTAACTGAGTAATTTAAATTTGTCCTTGTTCATTTTTGTTCCCTTTAGCAGATATATTTGTCTAAAAATGTCGAAACTGGGAATTACTCCCACACATTGACAGGGGATTCGGAAGAGAGATCAATATCAGTGGGAAGTATAAAATACCAAGTGAGTCCTTAGGGTCGACTCAGTCCTTTTTATCACTGTAGAGAAGTAGGTATAACTCTTGTGATAAGTGTCAGAGCGAGAAGAAGAAAAATAAAAGTGAAACTTGGTCGATCAAGAAATTTCATGTGTTGTTTTTGGTACACTAGATACTATTGAAGTTATCATATACTCGAGGGAACCTGAAAAATATCTTGGCAAAAATATTCTGCTAAAGATAACGAAGATCTAGTCTAAAACTCGTCCCTGGTATAAATGGGAAGTACGCAACAATCTCAGTGCACTGAGGAGGCCAATATTCCCAGCATATTGATCTAATATATAAAAAAATATGTGGGAGTGCGTTCTCATTCTCAGAAGATTCAGACGTTCTAAATGAAGTCGAATTGGAGTATTCGTCATTAAAGGCTGATTCATTATATATTATTCCGTTTATATTTGTATGAAATATTAGAGTATCTGGCATTGTCCCGGAAAAAATAACAACACAGGAAAGTAAATGATATTTTATAGAATTTTCATACATTGAATAAGGGAGTAAACGCTCTCATCCCCAGTCAGTCAGGCCCGACGACACTCCTGGGTCGACCTACGCAGGCCAACGTAGGCCAATATAATATCACCAAGAAACGTTTGAAAATGGATTTTTCTCAAAACTGAGCTTTCATGTGATCACTTTTGGCGTTAGTAGATAGCACATCAAAGCGATCTTCTAGATTTAAATAGGTCCCATGATTTATAATTATGTTTGGGTTGAGGTTAAGTTTAAAGTTAAGGTTTCTGCTCAAAGAAGAACATATTTTATAGTCATGTTCGGATCAAATTCCTTTAAGAAATACTGAAAAACTAGCATAAGCACCGAGAGAAAGGTTAATTAATGGGGAGTAAGGGCCCAGTTTAGCATTATAGTTACATTGTAAATATACTTGACTCCCCAAAAAACCGACTGACTAATTTCCGAAATGTTTGAAGTTCTAAACACAAAACAAAAAGGTCCTCTGTCAGAGTTTGGGTCCCAATCTATTTTTCCATTTTAGAGGAAATCAAAATTTGGTTTTACTGACCATTTGCAATTAATTAACCAACCAAGTCACCCAAGCAAACAAAATAGTGACTAACAAATATTTCACGATTTGATAAGCAGTGTATTAAAAGAGAGTAACAATGTAAACAGACTTATCGACTTAGCTGGGGATAAAAAAAAAAAATATATATATATATATATATATATATATATATATATAATATATATATATATATATATATATATATATATATATATATATATATATATATATATGTCGAAGTGAATCAAAATCTAGAATAATCAATGACATTATATATGCGCTAGCGTGTGTATCTGCATTTATTTGTGCATTCAAAAAGATAAATGTAAATATATTTTTTTTCTGTTTGATCTAGTCAATGAGTTTAAAGATTTCCCACTTCCCAAGTTGGTATCTGCGGTTCTAATTTCATGGCTTGTGTTATACTTTACTGCAAGCATTTGTCGCGTCCATAGCGAATCTTCACATCTTTACCATCCATCCTTATCATCTTAGAGTGACTCATTTCATCTAGAATCACCTTCAAACAGTATTGCTCAGTAATTGTATTACCCAGTAACTTTACTTTCACCAAACGGCATACATATTCTGGGGGCTGCTTCAATCATTTTATTCCAGATTTAAATTCATACTGAGGGCAAGGCTTTCGCAATCAACTTTCAGAACTCGTTTACGTCGGTTTCACTCTTTACCACACTAAGTTTACTCTCCTGGATGTTACTTGGTAGAAAATGATGTTCAGGATTTCATGTTGTCAGAAAAGCTTTCAATCTGCTGCCACTCCAAGTCCTTAAAAAAAAGAGCATCGAAAATTGCATGAATGTTTCTGACATCTTATATATTGTCGGCAAAGCAAATGAGCAGAAGGTTAGTAATCTAGTCTAGCAGACTATGACGATTGGGTTCGGTCTTCACTGGGGGATAATACTTTGCAAGCTTTTCTGGCAGACCATCACTGTTCTGTTGTGAGTTCGATCCTCATTGTTCGGTAATGATTAGTGAGCAAGTCCAGTAATATGAAAACCGTGTAGTGAATTCGATTCTCACTGCATGGTGGAGATAGGTGAGCTAGAGTAGCTGACCATGACTGCTGTGCTGTGAGTTCGATCCTGACTGTGGGTTAAAGATTAGTCAGCCAATCAAGAAGACTATGACAACTGTGTTGCAAGTTCGATCCTAACTGTCGGATAATAGTTGGCGAGCTAGTTTAGCAGACCATAGTTTTTGTGTTGCGAGTCTGATCTTATTACTATTGTGATGTGAGTTTGACCATCACTGTATAGTGGTGATTAGTTTGCTAGTCAAGTAGACACTGCTGTTTTGTGAGTTCAATCTTCATTGTGGGATAATGGTCCGTGAGCTAGCAGATTAATCAGTTGTGAATCTTGGATATGCTAGGCGCCTTACATTTGTGACATGATGCCAAATTAAGCTGAGCTTTTAAAAAGACTTATTGCTGCTGATTCTTCGGATACTTTTGGTCTTATTTTTTATTATTTATAGTTAATGACACGGAGACATAGTTGGGTAAGAAAAAGGTTGAAAGGGTTTTTGTGTGACGATAGGGGCAGTGAATGCGTTCCCAATGCTATTACCTAAC
>OY735203.1:40278107-40418107 GCA_963457665.1 Thysanoteuthis rhombus | reverse complement strand
GAAATATTTTTTGATTAATTTTTTACTAGCTTTTCATGTTTTTGTTGTTTTTTAGGACAATGTTCAGGTCGTCACCCTCTACGACCGTTATGATAATAAGGAAAATAATCATTTTCTGATAACCTAAAGTCTATTAAATCTTTCTTGTTCTTTTTTTGGTTTTGGTTTTTTAATTATTACGGACTAAACAATATCAATAATAATATTAATGCAAACTATATGCCAAAGAGATAGCAAATCAAATTAAACAGAGACGTCGTACAACGAATATAACTACTATGGTTTTATTCGTCCCTTACTTTCTTGTCTCAACTGTGACACGTGAGAAAACAAAATACAAATGTCGATGGGGCTCTTTGCTTCCACCACAGTTTGGATTGTGTCCTTCTTCCCGATAATTCGAAATATTTTGAGGTACGTCTCCAAGAACACTTGACATCTTCAGATTTGAAGCCTTTTTCAATGTCATATTGAGATAGACCCTAAAACTGAGTACCATGCAATGTGGTCGGGTTAGATTCATGCTCTTCTGGTCCCCAAAACATCCGTCTGTCAATTGTGGCAGAATCGATGTTTCTTTTAGTCGAAACTGTAATAACAGCCTTAATCTACTCAGGATTCTGAGAGTACGCAAAAGTATTGTTTTTCTTTCCCGTACAATTAACTCTACGCCCTTTTCTGGCATTTTTTTCATCAGAATTAAACTGTCAAAAATAAATATTCAATCATAGAAATATGTTTTGAATGATAGATTTTTTCGAATACGCGGTAGATGTTAGTAAGAAATATACAGTTGTAGAAAGTCATACATTTTATAAAACTTCAGTGCAGTGATTAATTTTTTTTTTTATAATACTATTTAGTTTCATTTTAATATTTTTGTTAGCATTTCAAAAAATTCACCCGGTCTACGATAAAAAGCAACAAAAATATTAAGATCATTGTAAGAAGCATAAAAATGACAAAGGTTGTTAAGGATTTATAATACTTCACCTACTGAAAAAAATAATAATTGATTTTCTTGACAGCACAGAAAATTGGAAAATGTGTAAAATGTGTAAAATCCCGTTCGATTTACCGGTTCAGAGGTTTGAACATTAAACAAGTTTAAGTTTATAAGCCGGGATTATATTGTCTGCATAAATAAATTGATAATTAATATTACGATGCATTGATGATTTCCTAAACTTTCCTTGACTTTGTTTATGTTTTGTTTATACTGCGCAGCGTATTTTCTACCTTGCAGTTTTCCACAGTACACTGCTAAACTTCTAAAAGAATTCCAATTGAATTATTTAAGACTGAACCACGAATCATCGAAAGTGCGAATGAAAAGCCTGCAAATAGCAAGAGATAACTGTAGATGATCAGATTTAAAATAACGCCAATACCTCCCGAACTAGACTCTTGTCTCATGACACCGATTTTCTAATTACCTCAATAAATCAGAGATATGACTAATTATACTATTATTCTGCTTGTTATAGTGTGCGACCTTTACGCTTTTAGATTATTATTCATTATCTTAATATCTTCCTCTTCTCTATCCCTAGCCCCATTGTACTGAAAATGGATAAGAATGGAAGAGAGTGTCCATGCTTGAATTGGATCGAAAGGAACACAACCTGAACTATAAATATACAATATCACTATTCACTCATTACTCCTCTTTACGCATCTGGGGCCCTAAAATTCAAGAAATAGTAGTTATAGAGAACAGGAATATAGACCGGCCAGCTAGCAGAGAGAATATACATCTCTATGGGAAGAAGAGGACTCTTATCAGAGGAACGAAAAGGGTGCAGGAAGGGAACCAAAAGAGCGAATGATTTGCTCTACATTGACCAGATGATTCTTAAAGAAGTAGCGAAGAGAAAAAATGTTGCAATTGAGTTGATTGACAACAAAAAAGCTTACGGCATTACCCCACACAGCTGGATACTCGAATGCCTTAGGATATTCAAAATGAGTGGACCAATGATGAGATTCGTTTCAACTCTATGTAAAACTGGAAAGCAGACTTGATAGCTGCAGGAGAAAACTTAGCAGAGGTAAATATGAAAAGGGGAACTTCTCAGGGGGAACACTTTGTCCTCACTACTATTTGTACCAACCATGATACAACTAAATCTTTTTGAAAGCAATGAAGTTTAGCAGTGCTCCAAAACAAACGGGGGAAGTCAACCACCTCAGGTATATGATTGATATAAAGCTATCTGTAAAGAACAAAGAAGAGCTCGAAATATTGTTCAACACAGTTAAAGAACACATGGGATTGGAATCCGGAATTTTTAAAATGCATGCTAATGGTTATGCAGAGAGGAAAGCCCACAGCAGCAGAGGGAATCAAATTAACGGACAGCGAAAGAATCAGAGCATTGACGACACAAGATTGAAATAAATACCTCGGAATTCTCGAATGTATCGCAAAACAGGGGGAAATGAAAGATAGAAAAAAATGAATACCTTCAGAGATAAGGAAAATATTACAGACCAAGCCAAACAGCAAGAATCTGATAAAAAGAATGAACACGTGAATAAATGTTGTGAGTTGTGATGTCCATCAGTTGTCTGCCATTCTTGCAACATGACCAGCCCATCAGCATCTGGTACCTGCTCTCTCAGTACACAATCTCAGGCCCATTCGGCAGGTAAGTGTCAGTACCAGCACCTCCGGCAATCCTGTGGAATAGATACTGCACTTTAATCCCAACCAAAAGACCAGAAAAATGCGGAGGTTTGTTTACTCGCGCTCACACGAGGGGGGGGGGCGTTGATGCAAGGTCGAGTATCCCATGAAAAATAACTCAAGTCGCTGCAAACGAGGTCGCAGATGCGTCAGGACGAGCCCGACCTGTCCCTTTTAGTGCAATGGGACAGCGCCACCTTGAAGTGAACTGGTTCCCTGCAGCTGGGCTGAATAATAATGGGAGAACCCAAGGACGAATCCAACGGTTCCCAATGCTTATAGCAATGCACAGCCTCAGTTTCCCCTCACTAGCTGATGCATTGCACTTGCGCACTCGATATTCTCTCATGTGCGCATCGCATGCTTCTCAGTTTGCAGGTTTGTCTCTTGGTTAGGTTCCATGTTTCAGCTCCATAAGTGACTATCCAGTCTTGCCATCCTAAAGTGATCCTTTGCTTGATTTTTTCTTTTGTGGCTTTCATAGAGATTCGTTGTCCTAGGTAAATATAATGGTCTACTCTCTTTACTTTTGCATCTCCAATTTGAAGTTGTGTTCTTATTCTCGGCGTGGTTGTTGTACATGACCTCCGTTTTAGTGAAGTTTATGTGTAGGCTGTTTTGCTGTCTTCGTTTAGTTTATCTAGGATTAATTGGAGGTCGTGTAGGTTCTCTGCGAAAAGGACGATGTCGGCTGCAAATCTGAGCGATGGCCTTCATGACCATGGGAATTTCTATTGAGTCGGAAGCCTTTTTGAAGTCAAGTGGGACTTGGTATTTTGCTGCTTTTTCTCTCAGCTGATTTATCGATGGAGATGGTCCATGGTCGAATAACTTCTTTTAAATCTAGCTTGTTCCCGTGGTTGGTTTTCATGTAGTGTTCTGATCCGGTTTGAAAAATTTTATCGATATTTATTGTTTCATAAATATGGATGTGAAATATCTAAACGCATTTTTTCTTTACATCTAGACGCATCAAAAATATTTAGATCTAGATATAAGATATCCAAAATGGCAATACTGGTTTCGAAACATCTATCAATCTAGGTAGCTAGCTATGTCATCATTTTCTTTCTTTTTTTTCTTTCTGTCTTTTTTCTTTCTTTCAGACTGCCCACATCTATCTTAAACCTGTGTCAGTTTCTTTCTTCCTTTCTCGTGATTAGAGTAATCGGGCTCTGTTAGGTGGCAGTTCTTGTTATGTTCAACGAAACATGAATGATTTAAATACATTTTCAGTTTTAGTCTAAGATATATATCGTAAGGAACATAAAGTTAACGAGTTTCCTGTTTAATGACTTGAAAATCAAGCTTTTGAATGTTTGAGCAAAAAATCTTGAAAACATTGAATAACATGCTGAATTATTGTAATGCTTAACGCTTATTTGCGTTTGAATGATACATTTATCTATGGCAAACAGTCATAATGTTCGTAAACGACTCTATGTGATCAAAATTATCTTCTGACAATAGCAAAATAGTAGCCGGAACATCACGATAAAGGAAAGGTAACCAAGAATAAATGTATAATAATCAATTATACGAGCTGGATTCGTGCAAGATCCAAATGTGGTTTTATATAAGATATGATTACTCTCACATACATATTTCAGCATTTAAAGCTTATAAGTTTGTGAGAATAATTTGTTACCTGCAGAATGTTTATTGTGATATCGTGCAAAGTCAAATGAAACAAATATACCTGTTTCTATTGTTGTTGTTGTTGTTATTATTATTATTATTATTATTATTATTATTATTATTATCATAAGTGGTTGTCACAGTAAACCGAGTCTCCAGGTATCCTCTCAACGCTATCACAAACCACAGCACCGCTGTGGTTTGTAGTTTTCATATTTCCAAAGTATTCCCAGTAGTGTTGTGGTCAGCATAGTTTTAATCCTTCCACTCATTTCCAGTTCCTTCAATCTTGTTTTCAGTGTCTTTGGTACGGTTACGAGTGCACCTACTATTACTGGTACTACCCTGATTTTCATGTTCCTCACCTTTCTCAGTTCCCTTGCCTGGTATATCCTTAGCCTTTCACGTTCTTTTGTATTCACTTAGTAATCCATAGGCTCATCCATGCCTATTATTTGTCAGGTACTCCTTCACTTGTCTGTGATTACTAGGTCTGGTCATCTTGCTTGGATGGGGTGGCCAGTTTGAATGTCAAAGTTCAAGAATAATTTATGGTTTCTGTATTCCAGGACTGTTTCCAGTTTGTGCTGATACCATTTGGCTGCATGGTCGAATCCCAGTTGTTTGCTTAGTTCCCAGTGTATAACTGTTGCTACCCTGTCGTCTCTGTTTTTACTCTTGGACTAGTAAACTACGTTCACTTCTTACGTAATTCACAGTCTCGTCCCTTTTTCCACATTTGGTATTTGCTGTTTGTTTGAGCCCTGTCGATTTTTTCCCTGACGTAGTTTGTCCTGAGGCATTCGTTTTGGGCTGCTGGGATGAGCGATTTCGTTTCCCTCTTTAGATTACCTTTGCGTGGCCATGTCCATGATTTCTCGTCTGCGATATTTTCTATCCATCTTTTGAATACCCCGTGTAGTTTTTTCTACACCAATTCTTATTTCTTCGTTGTCTGCTTTTCTGTTCCTTTGTCTTCATGACTTGCTTGCACATTCTTTTCTAATTCTGTTTTGAACACAGACTTCTATATGATGAATCTTCTGCCGCCCTCTTCCCTCTACACACACAGTCTATCTGTGTTATCTCTGGGGTGTAAGACCTTGTGGATTCTCATAAACCTCCATGGTCAACTGATTGGAGCTCTTCCGTTGCACATCTAAGAAATTGACCTGTGTATCTTACTAACGATATTGTCCATTTCCAGAAAATTTCATTTTGAAAAAACTGCAAAAAATTAGATGTTCATCTAAAATATCTAAAAAGTTCAGATTTAAACCAATAATTAGAATTAGCAAAATTATGATACCTCATACAAATTCAAATATACCTGAATGACCTTTTTTCTCAATTCAATTTTTTTGTATTTTTTGTTCAAGAAATCAAGTATTATTGGTCACAAATGTTAAATTACATTTCATTTTTATAATTTGCAGTGAAGACTCAATAAAGCAACATATTTTGGGGGATATTTTCGGAAAAAATTTGAACTTTTTCGGTATTGTTTTACTCGATTCTGGATATAAAGATTTTAGATGAAGTGACAACACTGCTCGAAATACATACCAACCCACAACCAATTTTTTAATTGTTCTTAGTATCAACAGAGTCTAGATATGCGGTTGAACAGGGGACATAACTTGACTATTTATTTGCTCTTCCTTTCTTTTTCTAAATTAAGGATACTTGCTTCTGTTCACTCTGCTGATGGCTATCTTGTGAAATGGAGTAATTGAAAAAAATGACAGGTACCTAACGAGAAATATGATGAATGGAACCTGACCCAGAATGCTTTGCTCAAAGTTGAGGGCCTGATATTTGGTATCAGAAAAGTGGGGTGTGCTATGCCACTGTAGACTTAGTAGCAAGATCACTCAGCGTTGCTTGGGTGAGAACACCTTTCAAGGATTTCTCTTCAAACTTTTCCTGGATTTGATGATATTACAGTTATGCAGTGTGTTATTTAATCTATAATAATAAATATTATCATTGAGTTTTGTGTTACTTTGTGTTTAATAGTAAAAGCTTTTTATTCAATTAATTAAGGAAGAAAATCGTTCATTTAATTTTCCCTCTGATGTATGTATACTAATGCTGAAAATGCATGAATTTCAATTTTTTATGAGTTGTTTCGCACAATCATAGCAACTGTTTAATTTGTTCGAATTATTCTAACCCGGATATCTACCATTTAACTGGACTCTGCTGTGCACTGAACAGATAGATAGATAGATAGATAGATAGATAGATAGATACATACATACATACATACATACATACATACATACATACATACATACATAAGAATAGAAATAAATACAAAAAAGAAAGAAACTGATGGGTATGAGAGAGCGAAAGAAGTAAAAAAGAATGATAGATAGATAGATAGATAGATAGATAGATAGATAGATAGATAGATAGTGTTCGTTGTGTATATCTCCCATCATTGCCCAAGTAATATCTGGTGAAGGTCCCTCTGGACGAAGCAATATCTCGTTGCTCTTCTAGGGTGGTGTTATCGTATCTACTATAGCGTGCGACCAACCAAGCTATTCACACCAAAGCGTGCGGGAAACCTGGAATATTTACACAGCAGAATGATAGAAAAAATTCGATGTATATTGTTACATATTTACATTGAATAAAGCTGCGTGTATTAACCTTCAAGATTTATTAGGATCCATTAAATTTCCTAATTCTATCTAAATTAAATCAAACCTAAAGTAATTTTTCACAAATTATGGGAAAAGGATTTGAATATAAATTCAACTGAAAAGGTCGATTAAATATCAAGAAAAATCGAAAGCAATAACAATGTTTCACTAAATAAAAAACTTGAAAACTATTGTATATTTTGACAAGGAAATATAGATGTTGAATTACTGAATAAAACTAATAAGTCGAGCGAGCATTAATTTTTTTTAAAACTCATATAATTCAAGTTTTATTTATTGTATTTGGTATTAAAATGGTCAAGAAGCAGAGAAAGTCAATATTTTATTTAATATAAACATTTTTTTTCAAGCCATTAAATATCAATAAAGCTCGATATCAGATGTATAGATTTTAGTGCTTTGTCATCTGTTCCTTGATAGTCAGTTGGGTAGAGATAGGTTTTGGTAGACCGTGCACTACTGTATCGTATACTATAGATACCGCTGTAGATCACACGCTATAGTGGTACTGCAGTGTTTTACATAAAATTAAGCACCGTTGATTTGAACACCGTAAGAGACAAATTAATTTTTAGAAATCGGACGAGTGAAATGGAGTGTCGACTTTTAGTCGATTGGAGGGAGTTCAAACATTGATTGATAAGAAAATTAAGCTTTTTCTCTTTTTGTTAAAATTTACGCTGCATCCATACGGGAATAGAAAGATATTCCTAATTTCGTCTACATGGCCTTGATGCCTGATGTTATCTTTAAAATACTTGGCATTATGTTCACTTATAAGGGCTGTTATTTTGGGAGGGTGGAAAATAGGTTCCTCCTGAAGCAGTCCTGATTAAGTTTTAAACTTACGTTTGTTCATCTTGCATTTAATATATATGGAGTTAGCGATACATTTTGAAAAAGACCCTCCTCATCTGGGGGATTGGTCTAGAAAAATGAAGGATTTTACTGATAGAGTTCTATTATTATTAGATATGACATTCTCTTTAACAAAATACTAATAGGATCGATCTGAATCAGATAGATTGAAGTGACTTATTCAACACCGCCGTGAATATCTCTGATGAAGCAGTGTCAATCATTATCAATGTTTGACTAGTATTTCATTCATTTTATTTTCAGTTGATATTCAATGCAACCATCTTTCTACAGCAGTCAGTAAATGGTTGGTGGAGTAAATAAAAAATAAAAATAAGGAATAAGAAATAAAAAGTAGTTGAAATTAACATGAAATGAATAATACTCGAAAATTAATAATCATTTTCTATGATTCATTTAACAATGAAAATTCAAATTGATACTACCACTAATAAGTGTATGTGAATTAAACATCAAAAAAATCAACACCACGTGTTCGTGGAAAATGAGGAATAAGACTATATGTTTAGATTTTTACCTTTATCTCGTTTTATACGTGTGTTTCTGTATATATAATCATCTGTGTATTTGTTTAAATGTGATATCTTACAAAAGCTGGACACCTGCTGGGGAAAAATGTGCCCAAGTGTGCTGTGCCATCAGTAAGAGGACACTTCCAGCAAGTAATCTGCCGTCAGATACTATTGCTCGATCAATTGAAGTGTCACAAGTAACATTATGTTAAAAATTGTATAAATCTATCTCTGTCTGAATCTCTTCTCTTTCTTGATTAAAACAGTTTGACTAGTTTTCTATTCTTTTTTTTATTGTCGCTTTTTATTCGCAACATTTTTTGGCTGTTAAACCAAACTTTAGGAAATAGAAATTAACACATTAGTCCAGATAAGCCTGCAACTTGTATCCCATAACTCAGGGGCTCATCTTTCATGAACGACACCTGAATCTATTAAGTTAACAAAGTTGTTGGGATTGGATATCTTCCTAGGGGGTAGTCTTTTTTTCTTTGTATGTCTGTCTATCAATTAAAATCAAAAACTAACAATACCAAAATGCAAAACAAAAAAATTGTAAAATGGCTTAATATCGATTATGTTTAGTGTCAGAGAAATATCACAACACAATAGAAAAATGTGAAAGTAATCCCAAAGCTAACAAGGTTTCATGCTGGAGTATTTGGCGATAAGCCGTCGTATCATTTCAGTAAGTGATCTTTCCTACCCATGCAACAAAACGAAGAATTTAATTAAGAAGTGATCAGGAAAGACTATATAAATGCGACCGGAGGAAACTTGAGGAAGATACTACCCAAACCACCAGCAAAGAAAGAAAAGAGGTTTGCCGCCGGAGCTTTATTATTCTACTGACGTGGACTCCTTGGTAATACAATAAAAAGACCAAATCAGCCATTGGTTCTTCTCTCAACTGTTTTCGTTTTTAAAATTTGGTACCTTCATTATCTACAAATTGATTCCTATGATTGAATGAAACAAGAGTTTAATTTTCTATACTTTAGTCACTATCATATTCTATTCAGTAAGACAAAAAAACATGCACACTTCGTACATCAACCCATCTCTCTCTCTCTCTCTCTCTCTCTCTCTCTCTCTCTCTCTCTCTCTCTATCTCTATCTATCTATCTATCTATCTATCTATGTGAACACGGACACCAAATGCAACATGTGTCATTGGTAGCTCACTTGGCCGTTATTAAACGCCTTTTATTCAGAATTTCTTGAAAATTCCTGCTAACCGTAACATTAAGACAAGTTTCTGAATCCTTAACTATAAGCATATTCTCTCAGATTAGCAAAACTTCACTTAAAAAATGAAGACTCTCAGTTATTGTTGCTTGTACAGCGATATTCGTATTGTTGATTTTAGCGGCGGGTGACCTCCCAGAGGAATTTTTTTTATCATCTTTCAAGGTAACCTAAGCTCATCAGTTGGTTGCCGATGTGACGTGCGTGATACAGCGAGGAACACAGTTTGCTTATAATGGATTGTTATTGTCAGCAATGTGATATGTTAAAAAGGCTGGACACGTGCTGTGGGGAAAATGTGCCCGAGAGTGCCAGGCCATCAGTAATAAGACCCCTCGAGCTAATACTCTGCCGTCAGACACCGTAGCTCGATCCTCCGATTTTGCAATGTCACCATTGTGAGGTGTGGTATGACCCGGGGCCCATGAACAAAATTTATCACAGTAGCTGTGAGATACCTTTTTGTGGCGCTGGGTGGGTTGAATGCCACAGATAAAGAATTGACTTGGAAACCTTCATCTGCCTTCCTTGAATTTTCAACAACCACCGTGGAAGACACATTAAGTGCGATGCTTACAAGGTATGACTTAAGAAAAAAATGGCTGCTGCAGGGGTCAACTCCATTAACACTTGTATTCCAGGTGAGGATGATATTGCAACCTTTGAATTGTGTATAAAATTATGAATTTAGAATTGTATTAAACTTGTCTATTTGGCTCAGTTGGTAAGAGAGCTGCCTGCAAATCACTTGGTCGTGATTTCGAATCACAGTAGGAGAATGTTAATATTATATATCTGTTTGGTTTAACGTGACGGGATAGATGAGCAGTGGAGAGTCTACCCTCCTAAATTTGGTGAGGTTTGTTTCTTTTCTCCTTGTTGTTACAGGGAAAGAGCAAGGTCAACCCCAACTTGGACTAGGTTTCAGCAATTAAGAATTAGTTTCTCTACAGGATGTAACGAAAAATATTTTTTATGATCTCTACTTAATCCAGCCTAGTCTAGAACTAGATCATATCACCATACGTGCGAAAGGGGCTCTTAGGTAAGTTTGCTAACCATTGTGCTGTGATAATCATTCTCATAGTTACTTAGTTTGACACAAGCGGACAATAGGGGGCACCCAGTGAGTATCACATTTGCTACATTAGCAAATTGGTTTGCGAGACAAATCACCAACCTATGAACTACGGTAGGCACCATTCTCGCTGAGCTTAATATAGCCAAGCCAAAGGATACAGTTGTTGGTCACACAGTGATAATCAATCTCACTATTTAATAAATAGGAATGGGAGGCAAACTGACTAACCCTCATACTAGCATAGGCACCTTGAAGGGCTATTCATGTCTTTGGTTTAGGCTTGCACTAGACCAATGGGATGGAAAATGAGTGTTAGGACGATTGTATTGAGCCAATGTATCAAATGGGTAGTGCCAGTCTGCCTGCTGCGAAAAACAGCATTAGAAATATCGTATTTGATGGCATATAAGACCCACAACATCTTAACCCCGTACCTATATTAGGAGGGAGTACTAAGGGAAAAATCGCTGTATTTACACATAAGCATTGAATATTATGGAAATGTTTAGTGTCAGCATAGTAGAGAAAAGTTAGACAAAATATGGACAGCTGGGAAATCAATTTAATGCTAATAATATTTCTGTAATTTACAACAGAAAACGAAAGCACTTTGTCCATATCTCAAATCCTGGGAATTTTTTCTGGCATTCTTGAGATAAAAGATAGATCTCATATGTCATCAAATATGGTTATGGCTTAATACTGATTGCTAGTGACACTTACAAAAACAATACTATCTCAATCCCGATGCCGTCCAACTACTGAGCTTAGCTTAGAACTCAACAAGGCCAAAAATAGAGGAACTATGGTAGGAAGATTTTGTTGCGCCAATCTTCCAAGTAAGGAGCACCTACCTGCCTCAAAAATCAAGATTAGAAAAACAGGAATGTCCATTGTCCTTGCTTCTTATCTGGGCTCGAACACCAGCTATTAGTGTCAATGGTAAATACGCTACTATCTTAACCACGAGACAGACTGAGAAATTATTGATTATTCATGAGGATATCTTAGTACAGCACTAGCCTAATGAGAGGAAATTGGGCCAATCATCCAAGCGGGGATGTGTTACTTCTCTCGGAAATCAACAATCGAAATCCTGGATTCTTATCTGGGCTCGAACTCCGATCTTGGTGTCAGTGGTAAATACGTAAACATCTTAACGGACATAATTCTATATACTTTACACATATAATCGATATAGCGTCACTCGGGACAGAAAAGAAAAGCCCGATTTTAAAACTCTATAATCAGGCCTGGTTAGTTACTCATAGACCGTCCCCAGGATTCACCACACGTCTCTTTTGTGAGCGTCGCAGAGCCAGTACTTTCTGAATTCGTCTAGCTCACCTCTCCATCTAATACTCTGCCGGCTTCGGTTGCGCACGTGATCTCTGGGGATCAGTGTCGTGAGTTGCGATGTCCATCGGTTGTCTGCCAATAGGAACCGCCAAATGACCAACGTCTTTCGACTGCATGCCGCGTAGTAGGTGATCAATTACAAAATTGAGGAACGAGCTGGTCAATGAATAAGTTCTCTAATCTTTGGGCGGTGAACACTAACCGAATCCCTATTTTTTTTTTTTTTCAATGCTATCGGAGTCAAACTAAGGGACCAATTTGGTAATTGAATTTTCAAAAAACAAGTTTTTTCCAGAAATAATCAGGAGTAAATGTTTTAATGTTCATCCCTCTAGCTCCGTGGATGCAGACTATATGCACGATCCATACATAGATAGCCAACCAAACGGACAGACTGACTTGAAATCTATGTGGACAGTTTTGGTTGACGGTTTCTAATAAAAGAGTGTATAGGGGAAGGGAAACGGCCACACCGTTTGATCTTCTACTACTGGACTTCCATTGCCGACTTTGTGTCGCCGCTAACCAGACTCGGACGACTCTGATTGCTCATTCAGTCGTATTTCTCTTTAGTTTGCTGAATGTTAGTTGATTCAAAACCTAAAGGGGCCAACCATAGCGCAACATTGATCCCTTATTTCCAGGGAGTTTTGCAATAGTACTGTCCTGGTTTTGGTCCCGGGGAAAAGCGGTAGCTTTACCACAATAAGTGAATGGGCATTTACCCTATAAGATTTGAATTGGTTTTCGTTGGCGACGTCCCGAATCGTAAAATCCCACCCTCAGAGCCAAACCGTTTTAGATGATATTTACATACACGGGCTAGTGTGCGTGTGTGTCAGTTTGTATTTGTGAAATTTTCTTCATACGTATGCATAATCCGTATCTCGCCATATATACTCGGTATGTACGTAAGTATGCATTATTTTTTCCCCAGACCTTGTTCAGTGAGCACACGAAGATCGTGTCAGAAAAGGAAAATACATTTTAAAAGCTTGATTGGTACACTATCAGAACGATGCAGAGTAAAAGTGTTTGTTTTTTTTTTCATAAGAGTTCTCTATTATCTGAATATTTACATGTCATCTTTCGCTGATTATAAATAGAACATACTCAGTTGAATCTATGAACGGCTTCAGCTTACGGCGACTAAGTGTTATAACAACGTTGCGGCCTTATTCTCTTATACTAAATCTCAGATATGGTCTCTACAGGTTTCAATAATTTAGACCCATACAATGTGATTGATGAGGGTTGTTTTTTGTTTTTATTGTTTTGTTTTATTTTTTGTTATCGATTGTAATATAGGGTCTCTAGAGCTTCATAAAGCTTTGAGCTCTAAAGACTGAAGTTGTTTCTCAAATAGTGGTGTAGTGAGGTGAGTGAGGATTATCATCATCATCATCATCATCATCATCATCATCATCAGTCTTTTAACGTCCGTCCTTGGACATAGACCTTCCCCAGGATTTACCACAATCATGGGCATCGCAGAGCCAGTACTTCCTGAGCTTGTCTAGCTCATCTCTCCATCTAATATTCTGCCGGCTTCGGTTGCGCATGTGATATCGAGGGATCCATGTCGTGAGTCGTGATGTCCATTGGTTGTCTGCCATTCTTGCAACATGACCAGCCCACCGCTGAGATTTTTAATGCATTCTATGATGTCCCTGACTCTTGTCTTTTCTCGGATGTACTGTGCTGTTTTGTGGTCTCTCCATGTGGGGCCCAGCATAATTCTTTCATGTGCACGTTGCATGGTTCTCAATTTGTTTTGTTAACTATTATTAAAAAGGATCTTCTTTATGACTTTACTGTGTCTACATCAATAAAAATAGAAATTTACCCAAACTATGGATTAAAGGTTTCAAGTAGCTATCTGCAAGGTTGAACTGTCTTATGCCATACGTAAGATAAGAAATAGGAGGAGCTTCAACAATCATACCATAGGTAAGAGGTGCTGCTGAATGAACCCAAATCATTTGTTAATATTACAACATCGAGGTAGGTTGCAGTAGGAAAACATCTTTTCAACCTTTTAACTAACAACTGTTGGTCCCTCACGAGCGAAGTGTGGTATGAAAGATAGTGTTTACTAAATCCCATGCAAATCTGCAAAAGAAAAGGGAAAGATAACCGTCCTCTGAAAGTCAGACACAAGGAGCATAAAAATGTCATATCCAAAGGGTGTTGCGGAGTAAGAATGTCTAGTATGACATACCAAGTCTGGAGAGAGAAGGGGTCACATTACCTTCTCTAGGGTGAAATTCAAATAACAGACAGGAAACATCACTATCTGGAGTAAGAAAATTTAAGAGGCCTATATCAATCTGTCGAAAATATATGTAAGTGAGGCTTGTATGTCTTATATGAGGAAGCATTTCTCCTTTGTTCACCACCACCTTTTCACCGAAAAGAGATTCCTGTCTCGTCTAGCGCATTGTAAATCTGAAGAAAAGAACTACAAAGAAAGAGTTCAACAACCTGAATAACTCTTGGAATAAGAGATGCCTTCCTCAAAGTTATTAAGTTTATATATATACACGAAATGTTACCCAAACGTTCAGGTAATCTGACAATAAAAAATCACTTACCCTAACACATAGTTTTCCACCATCTCCTTCGAATACGCTTACCAATACAATGTTTTCCTCGATAACCCACTCACCGACATACACCCCACACCCACACGACTCACTTACATATACGAAGACATAATCCATGATTCACCAATACACAATATCACACATTCATATACGCTGTATACACACACAAAATCCGTCTCAAAAACATGCTCAACAATACCGCCCTACATACACACACACATAAAGCTTTCTCCTATCTCAACTCAGACACTGACAGACAATCCCTCTTTTGTATCGTTACAGATAAAAACTACAATCAACCCCCACTGCCGCAACATATACCCACTCTGCTTCACCCTAAACCTTGTATCTTTCGCTTATTTTCTATCATCGTTCTCGTGGATAACACCCGAAACATCATAACGAGAAAGAAATAATAAGCTGTAATCATAAGTGCCTGAAAAATCGAAAGCCCGAAGACGTTGACACGCTGCAAAATTTTCCAAGTCATCTTTTTTTTTTCAATTATTCCAAAAGGTAAAAAAAAAATAATGAAGCAGCCCAGCACAGGTTTTGGGAACCTGATCTGAATTATAGTTTTCAAGAAAAATAAGCTTACACATGCGTGTTCATACAACAAACTTGTTTTTTCATGAAACTCAACATACTCAATGACACATTATTCATACACACAAGCAAACACACACACACACAAACACATCTAATGGTAAATTCTTAATAGTTCATCTGTCCTTGGGATTCTTTTCCCAATGAAAAAAAGCCTTCCACTGTTGAACATGGTTTACTACAGATTGAACTCGCGATCACGAGATGAAAGCCCTTAACCAACACTTTTATCCACTTGACTGCTAAGAACAAAAGAGAATTAACTAGCAAGGTCAATGGAATTAAAACAATGTAACTGTGGATGGAATAAAGAGGTTGCTTCGGAATTTCCAGCTTACCGAATACGACAGACATTTGAAGAAGGCCGGATAGTACAACGACTGTTTTTGTTTTTGTTGTTAGTTAACTTTTCCCCCATAATTCAACACAGAAAGTAACACAACACTTAGCCTGCTTATATTTCAACCCTGCGAATGACAGCGCCCACCTCCTCTCATTATCTGAGTTTTGTCATCAACCTCAAAGTCATTGTCATCATTGTTTCCTGTTCGGTGTTAGGTGCCCTGGGATGGTTTTCTTTGCTTGTTCTTCCTGTTACTGTCTCCAGTGTCGCTGTCTCTATTTCGCTCGACGTCTTCCCCTCTTTTGGGATCGTTCACATCGTATCAATTTGTTTTCTCTGTCATCTCATCAGTTGTCCGTCTCAGTTTTTATCTATACAGACTCCATCAAGTGTGACCAATGACTTTTTCTTCTACAATTCTGCAATTCTTTATTCTCCGCATGACGTTTGACACAGGTCGCCATTTCAACGAAATCCACCCGTTGCTAACAAATGAATGATTCCAAGTTTAAATGCAACACAAATGACAACAACACCTAATATCCAGTGAAAAATGATTTTTGTCAAATACTTCTAAGGAAATAAAGAGAGCGTTGGTCGTGTGGGGAAGGAGATAACTTTGTAACGAATTGAAACTGTAGAGAGATTTGTAAATCAGAGAAAAGATTCGTTAGCAGAGATTTGTCTGATACAAGGCCACTGAGCTATTCAATGTGACCAGGGGTATCGCTAAGATTGGCCCAACAAGGGGGCTAGCCTCCCGACAATGAGGCTAGATCATCAAGGTAATTTTTAATTTCACGGGTGCTAAAATTGCTATCGAAAACTATTTCTTTTTTTTACCACCATGGTAATTTTATGGAATATGACAATGGAGGGAATTAAATGTGAAAACGCTTTAGGAACTCCACTCAGCCTGATGCTATTTTAAAGTGTGTCAAACTCTACATAGTTGACTAATACCAGAGTGTCAGGGCCTATGATGCGGTTTTAAAAATGGAGAGACACTAAGTTAATGCTTATCAGAGGCGTCCCTATTATTGACGTCGCAGTGAAATTTTTAAATATTGACTTCTGTAGATTGCCGGAAAATGCATTTAACATTGTTTTGTTATCTTCTGACTATTATTGATATCATAAACCGAGGTATTATCGAACATGAGGAATTACATAATGCCCTCCAATTTCTGACAGCAATTTTTCAATATAAATAACTCCCAAACAAAAATATAACTACAGTATAAACTATAATCGTCAGATTTGAAACTACGATTCTTCAAATTTACCAAACGTGAAGAACCTGTAAAGTGCAACGAAATCATTCCCAACTTTGAAAAGGTCAAGATCGTCCATTAGGTCTTTATAACTGTTCAGTATAGATATAGAACTGAATATCTCCTCAGACATACTCGATTGTAACCATGTCTTGATCCTATGTGCCAGTGAAATAATCGCTCCGGTGATGTTGTGGCTGGATTGACGAGTAACACTTTCCATATAAGAATTGTGTTTGAGAATAATGACTTTTCTTTTGATGCTTTTTAACTGCTCATAGATATCATTGACACCTTGAAATATTATTCTCAAAATCTCTACTTCTGTTTCCAAGACATTGATATTGATATTGCTTTCATAGATCTCTTGCTGCTGGGAATTGCATGGAAAAGAATATTCCCCCAACATTGCAACTTGGTTTTGAAACTTGGTTGGTCAAATCTTACATTAATCCAACGAACCATTGCATCTATAGCTTTGAAGTAAATTATTTTGTAGTGATCTCCAACATCGGAGAATAATACGCAGAAGCATCTTCTCAGCCATCAACGTGTACCATCATCGAATGATTTGGTCTGTTTCGCTTTTGTTTCTTTATTTTTTTTATTTTTTTTTTTTTTCTGCACAGAGGGTCCTTCCACCAATGGGTGTTGTTTTATTTTCGCGATTACAGTTTCAAAGAACAATTGGGAGGAAGCATCACTTCGAATCCCTTCAAATGTCGGATCAAGCAGTTGTCCATTTATTGTTGCCAACTTCTCACTCTGCAAAGTTTTGGAGAAGTTGTCAGTTGATAAAGATAACCTCTGTCCCAACGAAAGACGAAAATAACATTTTTTAAAATGTAAATTGCATCCCACTAACATCCACTTTCAATTTCTCAAGAAAGCACGTCCCACAAATCATACAGTAGATAATAATCAACAAGTATTCTGAAAACACGAAGCAAGAAGAGTCCATCGTGTTACAGAAGACTTGCCAAGCGAGCATGTCTTGTTATGTGCATACTCCTTAGTATCAACTTCTCAGTCAATGTTTTCTAGTATTGAACCAAGCATTTTTCTCGGTTTAGAGTGAATTTAACAAGAACTCATATTTCACCTATAGTACCCATAGTAGCAACAGGAATATTTTGAACCATCATACATTTGCCACCTGTAGTTGGACAAAGTTCAGCATAATCTGGATGAGTGTATTTTCCAAGTCATTACGACTGCTTCATAAACGTTGCAGGAATTTTGAATAATACTTTACACGTAATTTCACTGACAGGGTCTTCAGGAGTTGTATCAAGCCTTGTCTACCAAGAAACTACCTGTATTCAAGAACTTCCACGGAGTATTTCCTTTCCTCTTGCCTTCCTTTCTGAGCCTTGTGATTCCCCATTTCCATTGGAGCTGGACGCTATTAGAGGTCACCTCAGTTAATTTCTGGTGATGGTAACAACGCACAAGGACAATCTCTCAAGATCGCTCGCTTTTGCTTGACTTCTTTACGTTTATATATATATATATATATATATATATATATATATATATATATATATATATATATGTTTATATATATATATATATATATATATATATATATATATATATATATTCTTGTAGGGTTGGGTCGCCAATCAACCGCTTCATACTGGTGCACAATGAAAAAAACACATGTGTAGTGTATCCAGAGGCCATGTCAAACTAAGCGAAATAATTTGTTTTGCTTTTTATTTGTGTGTGTGCATCAGAATATTCTTCCCGTTTTAGCTACTTTTTATATGTACATAGTGTGAGTAATCGTTTTTTCCAAAAAATATGGCATTTCAATTAATTATTTCCCAATATCTGTTAATGTAATTTATTTCATTACTTTCGGTGTCTTTTATGTTTTAAACAGAAATTGATATTGTGGTACCATGAGTGAATATTTTTCCTTAGGGTCATCAGTTGTTTATCATGTAACCGTTTCGGTGATTTAAAAACAAAATATCAACATATTAACATGGCTCCCCAGCAGCATTGATCGAACTTTTGTAAGGTGCTCGAAACATTTAAAATTAGGAAAAGAATACTCCCTGAGAGAAAACATACCACCAAGATCTGATGGATTAACAACACAGTGATAAAGAAAGTGCCTGGAACATTCCAATGTATAAAAACCAGTTGCAAACATACTTCTCCCATGGAAGATTAAATACAGAGAACCGTACCTGAACGAGGAAAAGACAGAAGAAAAGAATTATAGATTGTATAAGAGGGAAGTTTTCCACCCGGGAAAATAGACACGCCTACAATAACGTTCTACATAGGGATTTTAAATAAATCGAATCATTTGCCCGAAGCAGCCCGAACAGGACAGAAACATAAGTTTGTGTAGCAAATCCATTATTTCATCATAAATATACTTACATACAAATTCACTGAGGAGAAATTTTAAAGAGAAATTTACAATTGATGAAATTTACTTTTGTTCTTTCCTGTTACTCGAGGTTTTCACGGCCCTGGGCACAATAAAAGTCGGGGATAACTATCTAGAGGGCGAGTATCTTCAGCTAGTATATTTATGGATAAGAATTCACGTCTTACTCACTTTATTTGCATGATATAACTAGATATGCCGAAATAAGTAATAATCAATAGTTTTAATAAGGATAGATATCATAAGCTGAAACACATACAAAAATAAGAATATCCTGAAAGATTTAGCGCTGTCAGTTGGTTAATGCCAATTTTATTAGAAAAACACTGAGCAGCATGATAAAATCTGACATACTGTCTACTTACAGTGACTTTTAATGCCTGTCTTGAAGGCGTATTTGTAGATATTTACTAAGCCTAGTTTGGTCTCATACAAAGCCAAGTGAAATCAGGCGAATTTACAGAGATTGTATCGTTCCAATGTTTTAAATAGAAGTGGACTTCCTTCTTCGAAAATCAGCATTCAAATTCTTGGGTTTTCTCATGAACGCCGACCATTCGTGTCGCTGGGAAATATGCAACTAATACGCCCATGAAAAATAGGCCATTAGTATTGACTGAATTTGGCATAATGTGGCACATGTTAATTTGGAGGGAAGGTGTAAGGGATAGAGTGCAGCACCAATCGTCCAAATAGGGAGATACTGATTTCCCCAGGAAATCAGCATTTGAAATTTTGCTATGGGCCTGGACTAGAAAACCGAACACTGTCTCAAGATATACACAACTACACCTGCTACAAAAAGGGCCTGGAAACGCTCTTGTTGGTTTTAATCTTCGTCTACATCAAGGGCAAACATTACTTACATCTATGGACTTAAAACTTCCTACCCTGATTATTTGTCAAATAACTCACACGCACATGTGTCTATAGGAGCATGTAGGTGTGCGAGAATGTATGTAAACTCTCGATTTAGCGGATACTCGCATACGGATTTCGGATTCAACTGACTTTTATATGAATTTCCATTCTACTTTTCTGTATCAGTCATTGATAAAATGTCGGCGAGTAAATATAACATATTCTCTATTGATATAATTTCATATTGTACACTACACATCATACTAAAGTTTTTATATGAAAAATCGTAAGCATGGCTTGCTAGGTTATGTTCGGATTTTACTTACTTTCGACATCAACGGACACCACTAACCATCTGACTAGTCCGTAAAATATGGTCTTTACTATATATATATATGATGAAGTAAAGGATCAGCAACACAATCACGTTCATGTTTCTGCTTTGTTTGCGCTTCTTCAGACGATTCATTTGATTCACTTTAGATCCCTATTTAGAACATTTTTTTCTGGAGGGGTCCATTTTTCTACGGTGTAGGATCTTACTCTTATCCTGTTTATATATTTTTTCCTTTTCTTTTTCTTTTCCTTTGTTTACTTGTTGATCATTGCTTATTATATTTTTCTATTTCATATAGTGGAGATACTATGCTTGTTGGTAGTTATAAATTATAAATTATCAGGAGATAGTGTTGGTATTTTCGTTAACAGTATGTTGCTAAACTATCAGCTCTTTGTGATATGTTTACTCTCTCATAGTCTTTAAATCCATCAATCATCGGATATTGTACTATATCATATCATATTCCTGATTTGTATCGTATATATATATATATATATATATATATATATATATATATATATATATATATATATATATATATATAAAGTACTCCTACGTTCTTTTTTAAGAGAAGAATACCTTCTGGTTGAAAAAGAGAGGCAGCAAAACAAGAGAGGGAGTGACGCAGACATAGGCTCAGAAAGGGAGCGGAACGGGGTAGTTATGAAGAGAAAATGTAATTAGTGAGAGAGAGTGAATTTGGGAGATTAACGATGAAGTGGGGCTGAGAGATCAACGACAGATGTAACATTACCGTCACTTATAAAGCTACTGTCCGAAGGCGCAGGTTGGGTAGTAATGTCTAGGGCGACAGAGAGATAAGTACACCACATATATCGGTGTGAAGCAGTTGTGTTAGTTCTTAATTTTCTCTCTTTCTTTCTTGGCCTTTTAGCTATTGATTATCTTTTTAGTCATTTAAAGAAATATATTATTTAAACAAATTAGATGACTCTGCCAACTGTTTTGTGTGGATATCATTACTATATATAATAAATGCTGCGAAATGTATTAACAATTAGTATCATTCTTGTCGGAAATGATCTTTGTTTGATGAAGGCATCGAAACCGACAACAAATACACAAAAAAAGCAAAGAGTAAAAGACTTGACTGAAATTGTACAAACTACTAATACGCTCACTTAATCGATGTTAAAAACTTTTGTTCGCCGTTTTTGACATCAAGTGTAATTGCATCAAATATCATCCGATATAACAGACAAACTACAATGTCATCTACCAGTAAATGGTATCGTATAACAAAACAAATATACGTCACACGAAGAAAGAGAGAAGAAATGTATGTGTGTTTATGGCTTAGTGTCCACGTTAGCTTTGAACACTAGATAAGTTGGGAAAAAGATGATGTCTGGGTTATTGACAGGGAACGCTATTGGAAGCTGCGAGGCAGCATACATCAGCGTATTGACTGAGCGTATAAGTCAGACAAGAGTGGAGTTCAACCCGGTGTGGCTTCTGCAACTCAACAGAAAACAAGGTATGGAAGCCCAGGCCTAACAAGGTGAGGAAAAGAAAACACTTTATAAGCGTTGCTAACATTGCAGAAAAGAATCTGTTTACCACCATTAAATTTAGATAGTATACCTGAAGAAATCTGTAGAATGGATCGGCTGAAATGTTGTGTTAACCCAACGAACAAGAAGGAGTTCAATCGTCTGAACAACTCTTTGAATGCTAATGACCTTTCCCAAAACTGTAGTCAATACTATTTTTTATTTATTCATGGAGAAATCGGTGGAATTCCCCATTGTTTAATTGTTGAAAGCACCGAAATTATATCCGGCAGATCGAGTTCAAACTCCAACAGATGGTATTTGTTTCTCTTTTAATCTTATGTGCTTTCAATTGATTAGACTTTCACGACATCCAGAAATTTGTCAATTTGGAGAGAAAAAATAGTTTTTTTAGGAGCGGTTGTTCCTTTTACAATGTTACTATGATGCTAAATTGAACACTTACTTTCGGTTTTATAATTTATAACTACCAGTATCTCCACTATGTAAAGTAGAAAAACATAATGAGCAATGACCAACCATTAAACAAAGGAAATCGCGGATGTGAACAGGTAGATCCAGACCTCAAGGGCGTTCGTAACTAAGTTAGTATTTGAACTTGGTTTACCGATTCAGATTTTGTGTTGTTAGCTATTAAGCCAACTCGGCAGTTCCACATATGTGTACACGTATGTACATTTCAGATGAATATGATTTGAGTGGTGTAAGTGCGTGTCTGTGTTCGTAAGTACGCATGTCTATGCATGTCAGTAGGTATTTGTGTATATGCTTGAGTATCTATGTGTATGTGTGTACATACGAGTTCTCGTACGTGGGAGCATGTTTGTGTCAGTATCAAATTGAGTGTAGATATGTGTTTACTAAACAGTTTCGTGTGATATATCACCAAGTGAAGCGAAGAGGCGGGTAAGATAATTATATGGCGCACTCAACAAAGTTGAAGGGGGATTTCTTGTCATTCCGAGAAAATTAGCATTCGAAATCCCAACTTTCACCTGTGCTCGAGCACTGACCACGGATGCTGGATGGAAATCTGCAACTATTTCAGTCTCAGTGAAAGTCTACGTGCACATCCAAATGTGCGTGTGTTCATTAACGTGCGCGTGCAAGTTTGCATGATGGTGCGTGTGTAACAACATGAGAATGCATGTGTGTTAGTGGGTACTTGTGTAATTGCACGCACACGTGTGCATGCGTTCATGTATGTGCGCGCGCGCGCACGTGTGTGTGTTACAATCTAATCCACTAAATAAGTAGTGGTAATCTTTTCTCTGGGATCGCAATAGTGATTGACGGGAGTCCGGTCGGTAGGTATTGTCTGTTGCCTGTACACCAGTTACAACAACGGGAACAACGACGACCCGCTGCTTGAGCGCTCCTCCCCAACCAACAACATACAACAACCATCGCCGCCCTATCAGGCTGACTACAATGTCACGTACCAGCAAACGGTGTTGTATAACAAAACAAATATACCTCACACGAAAGAAGACAGGAAAAGGAATTGAAATAATTTTCAAAACGACTATAAAGAAAAAAACATGCAAGAGAGATACTTCATGTTTGAAGGGAGGTAATACACTTCTCTTTTTCACTTGTTAAAAATTACCAAGCTAGCAAAGAATAAAAAAAGTGCTTGTGTTATAGATGGCCAGTGACAAAAAAGTAGACAGACGTAAATAAGCTTTACAGCTTTAAACTCCGTGTTAAGAAAAACTTTTTTCAAAACATAAACAGAGGGAGGATGAAGAGAGATAAGGTTATGCCTGCGAGAGACCAAAGGTTAGCAAATAAGTTGGTTCGATTATTTTATTTGTCTTCCAGATTCGTTCCTCACTGAGTGACTCCTATTTCTCTCACCGTGGGGTAAGTATAAGTGAACTAGTCTTGCAAGCCATCGGCGCTGTAATAAGTGACATCCTCACTGACTGTCCTTGTGCCACACCAAATTGAGCTTAGAAAATAAGTTCAGTGAAATAACATGTTATCTACAGTCTAAAGTATTCTGTCGGATGTCTTAAGTCCTGATCATTGGAATATAGAAACCAAATTGAATGCACTAACAACTGATTCATACGTTTTGGCTAGAGATATTCTTTTTTTTACCAATCTAAAGGTTATGAATGGTAAAAAAAATATATATCTCAATTGTTCATTTGAAAATCTTTTTTGAGTGAAACAGAATGTACAATCTCTAATAAAGCATTGAAAATAAATGTACTATTTTGAAAAAAAGATCCATTTAAAACATACACACGCTTGGGGTATATTTATTATAGTTCACTTTTACATAGAGAGAGATGTGGGAGATAGCAGGGAAGGGAGTTAATGGGAGAAAGATCCCAGGTGAAAAATTCACTTTTTACAATATTGTATCTTTGTTGCCTGGTGTTGTTTTCACCTTTCGCACTTGTTTTGTTTTTGTTTGGGTGTGGGTCGGTGTGGGTGGGTGTGTGCGTGCGATTGTGTGAGTGTGTGAGTGGGTCACTCCACACGATTCACTTATAATTGTATTTCACACTTCTAGCCCGATTTCTTCATTATAATGCTCTTACCGCCTGGCTGCTATGAGACTGTGTAATTCTAGACAAGTATTCCCATTACTTATTTATTTATATCAGGAACTATATTACCAATAGTCCATTTCGGCTCATCTGTCTGTCTATGTCATTATACGCAAGCACTCACAACCATACCTGAACGACACACACACACGTATGTGCTGCCTCTATTCACATATACTTCAACAAACGTATTCATCTCTTCTGATGCGTATATAACCAGTGATGTGGGTTTGTCAGTGTAAATACAAACAATCCTACACTGATAAACACAGGTGCGTAGACTGAGGAACATGCACACTTTCAGACACACACGCACAGACAAATGATAATGCACGTTTACACACTTACAGTCGGATACACACATCCGCTTGTATATATACATAGTTGTTTGATAAGCTTAACCCAGTTTAAACTAAGGCCACGATAGGGAGCATTTAGGAATATATATATATATATATATATATATATATATATATATATGTACATATACATACATGCATACAAACATACATAGGGTTTAGACATACATACACATGTATACATATATATAAACACACACATATATACAGAATGTATATCCACCTTTACATATATATACATATATATGACAAGGGAAGGAAATAGATAGCTTATAAAGATATATATGTATGCATGAGTAAATCTACATGTATGTGCATAATTATAGTTATCAAGCTATCAAACATACATATATATTAATGATAATCTTGGTAAAAATTACAAAATAATACATGTCAAGGTGTATATACGTTGATGATGATACTGATTCACAGTGCTCTGTATGAATGTTTTTTTTTGTGATGCCAAGTGAAATTCATTTGTTATAGAGGATTAGTAACGTATTTACTGAATCAAAATCAATGGGGATTAATTTTAGACGTTTAAGATTTTAGCACTTAAAGACGCTTACATACTTATGAAGGGCCACAAACCATATTTTGAAAATAAGTTACAAACATTGGATTTTAGAAAATATCAATGATAGATTTAAAAATACATTAAAATATAACCAATGGAAGAGCAATTGATGTAATAAAGTGGTTTGATAACTTTGAAAATAAAAAGAAAACAACTTTCATACAATTTGATATTGTTAGCTTTTATCCTTTAATTACGAAAAAAAACATTTGATGAGACTATAAGTTTTGTCAAGGATTATACGAGAACAACAGACTAATATATTAATATCAGTAACCACTACAGTAAACTTTGTAGACGTAATACTTAACCTGGATAACAATTTGTATAAACCTTTCATAAACGTAAATGAAATCCCTATGTACATCGATACAAACTCTAACCACTGTATGAATAATAATCTAACAATTGCCAAAATCTATCAAAACTAAAATTGCTAATAATTCTTCTAACATTGAAATGTTCAATGAATTTAAAGATGTATATGACAATACACTCAAACCAACTGATTGAATAGCACATTTAAATTCACAAGTAACAAATGTAAAAAAAAAAATAAAAACAGAGACGGAAAAAATTTGATTTGATTTGATCCGTTCTTTTGGAAGCTAATTATTTGTAATGTTGGAAAATCATTCTGAACTTTATTGATAGGATAATCCACTATTTTTTTAAAACAGAAATGCAGTTAAAATGAGGTATAGTTGCATAGGCAACATAGACAATAATCATAACAAAATATTGTTAACAAAAATGATAATGTAACCCTACAATTATTTGCCCAAAGTTATTGTCTCTAATACTTCATTCAATCTTCATTCATGCTTATTTATTTAATACTTATTTAGGTGTATTTGGTACTTTGTTTTTGCTCTTTTATTCATCTGTAAAATTAATAATACGTTGTTTTAATTTGATGAAAACAATAGCCAAATTTATATACATATGCATATATATTTAAAGGATGAATCAAATTTGAATCATTTTCCTTCCTTATGAAACAAAAAAAGATGGATTTACCGTTTGGATTGAACATAATGTTACATATACTTAGAGCTGTTTTTACAGTTTGTTGATAGCGTCAGTCGCTTAATTCCAAACAATGAAAGGAAAAAATATTATTATTCTCCCAAGAAACCCTATTCGTATTGAAACTTTCCATTGAAATTACATTTTTTTAAAACACACATATACACTCAGAAATGTGATATATTCAAAAGTAATGTTATGATTAAAATATATAGATATAAAAGTAATAAGAATAATTCCATTCTGATATATTCATTTGATTATACAAAAATCTTTTTTCGAACGAAAAAAAAATCTTTTCTCTACAGAAACCAGTATCTAAAGCAGGTGTTTACGGAAGAACATGTGCGAAAGTATCTTCTGCTTTTATGAAACGGCATTGTGTTTTTTTAGCATTTTTTTCGTCATAGAAATTATTTCTATACATTTATCAAATCATAACTACACATTCACATTTTTTATTGAATTATGTATAAACTTCAGTATTATTTTCACACACTCATCCACTCAATATTAAAAACAGGATACACAACTCGTGCGCCTTTTCGGATTTTAATTTTTCTGTAGAGTCACTTCATTTTTGCCCTTTTCTGCACCCGTAGTCGATCGCAACAATGGTTGAACATGCTACCTTCACAAGACAAAAGAATGCCAAATATCATTTAAGATAGATAGAATTCTTTTTGTAAATTTCATTTTATAGGATTCTCAGAACCCAACTTCTGCTTTCAAACATTTTGAGAACGGTCACAGGATGAGCTGTATGGGCTACGTGAACCTGTCTGACGGTGCATGGTTACGGGGTTGGGCAGTAAAGGTGTGCCACAGCCATGCCATGTTTCGATCTCAAAACCGGCCAATTAGTACACTCGATGTATTCTTTGACTTGAACGACATCTGCCAATATGGTTGCATGGTGTAAGAGGATATATATACTGAAGAGCAACTTTTATTTCTATATTGTCAAATGTGCCATTATGTTTTCCCCGGACATCTGAATGCCGGCAACAAAGATGTACTAGCAGAAGTACTAGCAGAGAAAACAAACCTCAAATTTAACAAAATTACCGAGAGAATAATATTTAACTGTATGCAGTGGTGTCCATGGGCCGGCCAAGGGGTACGCAAGAAATTATTTGATCCCCGGACAGACCCCCTACATATATATATATATATATATATGTGTGTGTGTGTGTGTGTGGGTGTGTATGTATGTGTGTGTGTGTGTGTGTGGTGTTACTGATCAGTTCTGATACAAACGACAGATCTTTTCAATATGCATGAATAGATTAGCCAATAATTGTGAGGTTAAGGTTTTCGAGCGTTCAACTGATTATTGATTTTTTTCTACTTTTTGCTTTTGTTAGATTGTTTTATGTGTCTGTTCAATTGGCAACATTGTCATCATATGAAATCGAGTGAACCATAATTTATTTATCCAAATAGACATTGCTGATTTACACAATTTAAATGAGATGAGGTAAGAATATCGTGATGAACGACAATAAATATTCCTAATGTTCATACAGACGACAAACTCAAGATTTGTTACTAAGCCCTTCTTATTTTGGCCCAACGGTTGACAACACGCATTCGGATATTCGGTGCAGTACAACCTTCCTATTCCAGCTTTCCCAATTTAAAACAGCCAAGCTTAGTGAACATATGTGCATAAAGATTGTAGACGGGAAAACCCTTGTACTAGATTAGATCTAATATAGTTTATTCCAAGTCAGCGTGAAACATGGTGATGCATAACGGAAGTAACGTGATGGTTACGGGCATAGAAAACAAATTGAACAAATTCGAATTCAGGAAAGGCATGAAAAATTCATTCATCCAAGTCAATTCGGGTAGAGCATTATTGCGACTTATTAGTTTTTGTTTGTTTTTTCGAATAGAAATCACGAAAAGAGTGATTGAAGCAATGGGGGGAAACGCAAATCGATTGTTTTCAATCTGATCTGCTTCCCAAATATTACACTTTAGGAATCTGTTTAATCAAGCATACGACTACATGTTATATGACAGTAATTTAACTGAAAAGTGTTGGAGTTTGTTTTTGTTTTTTTTTCAAACTTCTCTTGAACATGAGAAGAGCGATGAAAATCACTGTAAGGTTGTCGCTTTAACGTAGTGTCGCACTTCCCATTGGGCTAAACAAACCGGTGTTGAAGTGGCTCCCCTATTGGTCGCAGGTTCGATTCCTGCAGCAGTCCTATTTTCTTCAATGGCTCATTCTATTCATGCTGTCTAGGGCAAATGACACTTTCTCCGTGTAAAATGGGCGGTCATTTGAAATAGAATCCCAAATAATAAAACGCATTAATTATTCTGTTGAATTACGCATCAATTTCTCATATATATATATATATATATATATATATATATATATATATATATATATATATATAATACGGGCACATGATTAAATACACCCATTATCTATTTATCTATCTTTTTTACGTCACGATAAATGAAACAAAAAGTACATTGCAAAATGTATTTACCCATTCTATGTATGTGTGCTTGTGAACCTGTTTCTCATATGCAACCTTGTGAGAGAGTATGTGTGAATGAGTTTCAGGAATGTGGAATTGTGCGTGGGTAAACAAGCCAATCAAATAACCCGAGTGGAGATGTGCAAAAGATGGATACCCTCTTCTGACCAGCCTAATCATTTTTATCCTAGACCCAATAAATGGCCAGACACAATGATTGTAGTTACTGTAGGGTTACTCTTTACACTTTGCCATTCGAATACTTAACATATAATTACTGCTTAATTAGTTTCTATCTATCTATCTATTAATCAGGTCTATGATATACAGGGTGTCCCCAAAGAGTATGTCAAATGTATTCATATCAGCAATATTTTCCGGTTGAAAGTCAATCAAATACTTTCATTATAAAGAATGAATTTTATTCCAAACATCAATTGACATGTTATCTTCAATTAAAAAAAATGTTTTTTCAAAAAATGTCTATGCAGTTTATCAGCTTATACCTTTGTAAAAACAGTTCTTTTTGGGGTATTTAAAATATTTCAAATAAAGCATCATTTTATCAAAGGCATTCAATGTTATTGTTTCTGAAATTATTTCAAGATCTCTTCTTTTTATGCAGTTGCATGTTTGAGTTGAATCCTATCTATCAGATTGTCTCTGTGTGTGTGTGTGTGTGTGTGTGTGTGTGTGTGTGTGTGTGTGTGTGCTCACGCGCGTATGTGTCGGTAGAAATGATCATGGTATGACAGAATGTCGAAACAATTTAAAGGTGGGCGCGTTATTGGACTCTATGGTCAGGGGGTCAAGAATGCCGTTGGCTAAGATGGAAACGAGATCGAAATTGAGGTCATCTGGCGGTCAGTTGGCCTTAAACGTGATTTTGCAATTTCAGCTAATTTTTCAGCTGTTCCACAACCCCTGGACATCCGATGGAAGACAGCAATATCTATCAATCTATCCATCCATCTATCTATCTATCTATCTTTCTCCCTCCCCTTTCTCACCCTCTCTCTCTCTCTCTCTCTCCACACACACACACACACACACACACACACACACACACACACACTCACACACACACACTCGGATCCAGCCTGTTGAGTTTACCGTCGTTCAAAATTTATATCCAAAATTGAGGGTAAAAATTCAAAAATATCTAATTGTTCCAAAAAAATTATCTGAAGAATAATCCAAACACAATACAAAAAATATCCGGATGTCAAAGCCTAAATTTTACCAAGTATTTAAATCATCAAGATTTAGCAAAAATTAACTAAAAAAATATCTCAACCTCATTATAAAAAAACCCAAAAAAATGGATATGCTGTATCTGGAACAAGGGGATTAGGCAAAAATTTTGATATTTTGGATGAAATATTTGAAAATATCGAGATTTTGGATAAAATACCTATAATATATTGAGAATTTTCAAAAGAGACATCTAAAATATCCGAGCCTCTTATTAAAGAATAGCAAATCTCAAACAATTTCCCAAAACAGAATAATGCGATGAAACTTAAGATATTTTTTTTTGCTCTCATAATTGTAGTTGCTGTTTTGTTTTTTGTTTTTCAAAAAGAATATGATACACCCCAGTCTAAATTGCTCAAAAAAAAATTCCAAGATATTTTGGTCAAAACTCATGGATAAATGTTTTCAAAAGTTTTTCAAATATTCACTCTTCCCGAATACTTATGAAATTCTATTATCAAATAAAACTCTTATTATTTGAGAATTGTAAAATTCAACTCAGATGATCCGAAATTTTTAATATGATTCGTTCTCTGGTACGACTCAACAAAAACAGCCTGGCCTCTTAAAAATAGAATAAAACTTAAGCTGCAATTTTTGTACTTTAATCAATACGACCTTCATCGCCTCAGAAAATTTGATCGTTTTGAGAAGAATTTTTTTTTCCAAGATCCAAGTTCTATTTACATAATGCTAAACTGAACTGATGTTTTCAGCTATTCGTATGGAAGTGCACCTCGAAAGTATTTGGTTTCTTTCCTTGTGAAGGTCGAATATTCTTTTGTAATTGTCCTTTTGTGCTTTCATTATGGTTTTAGGGGGAGCCTACGCAGGCCTACCACTTAAACGTTGATAAAAGCATAAATTTCTTGCGAAATTCTTACTTTTAAAACGTGGGTCGAAAAAAAAGGATTGATTTTTTTGAGAATCGAGTCCACACATATTTGAAAAAACGATGCTACAAAATTACAAAGAAAAAGGAGAATTCATAAGATAAATTCCTAACGAAAGGAAGTTAATTCATGAAAGCTGTACTTTCGCACGAATGGCGAAGAATCAGGGTCCAAGTTATCATTATAGTTACATTGTAAAAAGAGCACCCACCCTAAAAGCTTTTTTTTCTTCAGAACTGATAAATTATTTGAGGAAAAGTGGGTATGATTGGAAGCAGAACAGATTACTTGCAAAAATGTTTTCTATTTTCAAGAGTCCCAAATTTGTATAATCTTACATCGGTGTTGGCGCTGGGTCCGACTGTGCACCACTACAACTTTTTTAAAATCGTTTTTAGATTCTTATTTTTCAATCACTTTTTAAAGAGTTTTGTTTTGTTTTTTTTTTAATATACGTAATTTAGAGTATACGAAACGTAACTATGCATAAAGTCACAGAACTTCAAGTCACAGACCGATTTTTTAATGAAGTGATTTATAGAATTGAAGTGTTGTAATGTTTTTTGGTTGTATCGGTGAACTAGAAAGGATGAAGGCTGTTCTGTGATTTATCTATTTGTCTGAAGCCAGCCCATTCATGTGATTACTTATCATTTGGGTGCCTATTAGTCAGTTAGTGAATATTTTATGAATAGTTTATATATGTTGAATAATAGTGTAATAGCGCAGTAGTTGCCGGGTTAACGATTATCTCCTTTCTTGTGAAATTGAATCACAATTTCTAAGCAGTTTAGAGGAACTTTTCTTTCTCGGATGCTCTGTGTGGATAGCAGTGTTTGTCGTTGGTGGAATATATCTCCTGCATCTCCCATTCTGTCTTCAACCTGGGGCTCTTCCGAGTCTCATATTTCGTAGAGCAAACATTACTTCCTCTTCTGTTATGTCTGGAATATCACTAGTAACCGACAAGATAGCCGTTTCAACGCAGCGTTGCTTTTACCATGTAAATGCTCAATTTGTTTATATATATATATATATATATATATGTGTGTGTGTGTGTGTGTGTGTGTATGTGTGTGTATACACACACATATATATTTATAAATACACACACACACACACACATATATATATATATATATATATATATATATATATATATATATATATATGTGTGTGTGTGTGTGTGTGTCTTCATCAATTACATATTTATTGTTATATTATCATCCTTATTAGAGAATCGAGTTTTCTGGAATAGTAAATAGAAGCTCACACTTCATTGAGTCTAATTGAAAGTCGATGGCTGACACACAGACGAGACAATAATGCATTTCTTTTCAGATTTCATTAATTTACGTTAATTAGCGTGATGTGTTTCTGATCAGTTAATGAAGACTTGGAAACGAGGCTCGACAAAAGTAGCAAAGTTGACTAATTTTCATTAACCCTGAATATCAAATTAAGTTCGATTTGATCAACTGGAAAAAGAAAAAGTCCTTAAAGGCCAAGTCCAAATTTGAAAGGAATAAAAGTGACGACCAAGAAATCTTCTCTTCCGAATGGATCTGTGCCAAACTAACCTAGAAGTTGGAAACCTCATTTTCAATGGTATCTTTTTAAAAAGGCGATGAGGCTTTCGACATTAGATTCTGAACATAAAGCAAATTTTTGTTTGCAGATAACAACTTTTTTCAATCATTGCAGATAATTTCATAATTTTAAGAAAGTTACATACATTGATAATATTAAAAATAAAATGATGGCACACCATCAGATGATATAAAGTAATTAATTTTAGAAAATATTTACAGATCTTTATGAACCAGCTGAAGTGTTAAATCAATTACTAAAAAATCTTCGATAATGATACATTCGAACACACACACACACACACACACTCACATATATATATATATATATATATATATATATATATATATATATATATATATATATATATATCGAGGCTCAGGAGACATTTTTGAGAAAGTGAAACCATATATACATAATACTGAGCAGTGGTATATTCCAATCATTTATTTCAAGCCGTATTGGATATTTCCCATCATGAATAAACATAATCTCTTATACAATTCGTTTCGCAGTATTGATTGAGATAAAAAAATAATGAGATTGATCAACTCTTTCAACATCAACTGCTTTTGACCACAATTGTATTTATATATATACATGCATATATATATATATATATATATATATATATATATATATATATATATATATATATATATATATATATATATATATATATATATAAAGTACTGCCATAAATACTGCTACAAATGTATCGGTGGATTAAAGGAAGAATAAATAATCAAGCAAACTAAGATTGTTATTTTTATTAACTATGCTTCAAGCATTACAAAAATCAACCAGTTATTGAAAATGCCTCCCTTTGTGCTTCACACATAGTTCAAACGATTAGGCTATTTATCGATCGCAGTACACACGAAATTGATGGCAGTTTTCACAAGAGAACGTCTAAGGATCCCAAATTGAGATATATTTCTCTCGAGCAATCCTTTCCTACACCAACACAATTTGCAATCCAGAAGACTGAAATCTTAGCTTTCAGAGGAACAACCCTCAGAGCCGATGTTGTCACTATTGTCTTGAGAGCTGGTGCAGATTCATGTTAGAACGTCCAATTCTCTCCACGGAACTTTACCTTGAACCTTAAAAATATCATTGAAATTGTTTTCACTCTTTTTTTCACAGAAGTGAAGATGACAAATACCTTCCTAATTCACTACCTATCACACAATGCCTAAAGAGGGGTGACGGACACACCTCACTTTTTGAGTGACACGGAAACTTCTTTGGAACTATGAACATAGACTTTATAATTTTGGCGTTAGGAAGACTCATTGAAAATCTTTACAACAGTGAAAAAGATTCTTTTGTGATCGTTGCTTGCTGCGTCAACAATTTTGATCTCTGTTCTCAAATTTTCTTGGGAGCTGATCAGCATACGTCCAGTTCTACGATGGTAGACACATAGTCCAAGATAACTTTTGATCTGCTGGGACCTTGATCTGGGTGAAATATTCATCCCTCTAACCATGATTCTTTACTTTCTTAAAGGATTTATTCGGATTCTGTTTGCAACGGCTATGGTGGCACAGGATGTCTTTACTGCCCAAGGACGACCCTTCTTCAACAGCGTGATGTCCAGTGAATCTCTGTGTGGTCGGGTACAAAAATATCCGACTGGTTCGAGGTGCTTTGAGCAGTTTGAAAATTGCAGAGGTTGCATTATTAAGGCAGATCATTGTGATCTTGATTTCTTTATCACCCCATTCCCTAGTTAACACTATATTTACTAAATCATACTGCTTGAAATATAGAAAAGAGAGTTAAAAACATTTCTATAGACAAAACACCATCAATAAGTAAATGATAAAATTGAATAAATATTTATAAACTTGTAATAGTATCTACGACGGTACTAGTTAAATACATCCGTTCGAAAGATATTTCCTTTCATTTAGTCCTCTGTGTGTGTATTCTTATAAGTCTGATTATAAAAGGGATTATTTATACGCGGGGGAAGTGTATGTAAGAGTGACTGGGTTTGTGATTGTACTTTATAAAACTATCATATATGTATGTATATATATATATATATATATATATATATATATATATATATATATATATATATATACGTGCGTGTGTCGTTGTGTGTGTGTGGGGGGGGTTACTTTTATATACATTGCACTGCAGCGCTACAGAAGTTTTGATTTAGTAAGATAAATATCAGAAAAAATATCCTCAAAATGCCGAACATGTTTGGTAAAAAAATTAGGATGAATCTTCTGTTAAAGGTCGTGCTTCATTTAACACTAATAATTTTACCTTGGAAAAGGAAAAAACAGAAAACGCAAATTGCTTTAGAAAAATGACCGAAGTAAGAAGTAAGAAAAAGCTGTGTACATCAAGCGAGATGGAAACCGAAAATAAACAAAAAATAACATTCCTCAAATTCAGGAGCCGAATTTACTTATTTTGATAAATAACAAAATGATTTGCTTTCAGAGTTCGTAAAGAATCTCCCTCAGGTGGCAACAAGAACAGGCAAAGAACTAAAGGGAGGGAAATTATAAATTATCCTGCGATGTCCGTCGAGACACGGAAACGCTGGGTAACTTGACAGATAAACAGATTAACTAATCTGATCCAATTCCCAAAATATTTGTGTAGCACTTCGCACGCACTAATATTAATAGATATTCAGAATATCTCGGCGCTCTACCGTGGGGTAATGTTAGCAAACTCTCCCACTCTCAGCAGACCATTACTACTGTGTGTTGAGTTCAATCCTCACTTGGTATCCCCAATTCCGTGGCCTTGTACCCGACTGATCTAACATTGACACGCACAAATCCCTACGTACATGAATACGTATTCGATGGAAATCTCTACTCGAAATATAATTATTTATTAAGCTTTGTTCAGTTTGCCACGAGGCATCGTGTTGCTCCTAATGCATATCACCTATAAATATATACTGAATACAATACCTATAAGCACGTATATAAAATTAAATGCATATGATTTGATATATTAACGCTTATGCGGTTTAGTTCCCTATCTAAATATTTCAAATCCCTCGTAAAAAAAATATATGCTCACGGTTTGCACGTGCTCTTCAATTTCAAGGAGCATTTCTTGAGTACATATATATATATGCGTTTCATTTCATGTATGTTGCTCTATGGATTTATTCTTATATTTCGTATTGCGGAGAAACTACGTTTTGTTTCCACCTTTTCCCATTACACCTTTTAATTCTTTTTTACATCTACAATCTTTCTTTCTTTTTATTTTTATTTTTTTATTTTTATTTTTTTTTTGAGATGAGGTGTGGGGGCTTTTTTCATTCTTCCCTGATAAGCGAACGGATTCTCCTCTACACTGTAATTAGGGTCCTGTCATTTCAGGCTTGTTAGATCAGAAAGGTCGTCGGGTCAATCAAACTTGTTGACAGAAACAACACAAAATTAGAGGGGCACCCTCCATGAATACCTGTACAGACACATGAGAAGGTACTTACACACAAATACGCACTTACATACACAGACGGACACTCACTTGAATTGTCTCTTACGTACCTATATTTTATCCTTTCACTCATCCAAATAGAGGGAAATTGTCAATAATAATACAAGCTTGCGGCCGGCTTTGTGAGTGAGTATTTTTCATTATCACTAGGAATTGGCGTTCGAGCCCAGGTAACTTTGAATGCTGATTTTGAAGGTAAACGGTCCCAACCCCATCCTTTGTATGATTGGCATAACACATACCTCTTCTTTGATATTCCTCACATTTAGCTTTGTATCACGGGCAAAGCGGAGTAAATATTTATTCTCTTATATCAGTTTTTTCTAAATTTATTGTGCATGCATGCGTGTGTGTGCGTGTGTACGAGCAGACGTTTCGGGGGCGTTGGTTGAGCCATGATTCAGGTTGAAGGCATGCGTGAGTGCACACACACACACACTGAGTTAATTTTTTTAAATGTCTGCAAAGCATAATGAACTTTCCTGTTTTGTTATATTTGGAGGGTCTTGTGTGTGAAGGCCTAAGGTTGGGGGTCATGTGTGCACCCCCCTTGAATGATATTTTGGAATTTATTCAAAATGTAATTTCTTTCCTGTGTTATATTTGAAGGGTTCTTTCGTGTGCATACGAGCCCGACTGGGTTTGGACGGATATAATGACCGACAAGGGAGAGGGGGTACATGATCACAACCTCTCCCCACGCAAATAATTTTTCAAATCTCTGCAAAAAATTGCTCTACTGCAGGCTGGACGGGGGAATGCATGCTCACGCACCCCCCCCCTTTGATTCTTTTTTTAAAATCTAGGTAAGATGTAATTTGCTTTCCAGGTTGTTATATTTTAAGTTTTTGTGTGTGTACAGGCACGATGGGGGAGGGGTGCCTGAGTACAACCTCGACTCAATAAATTTTATGAAATCTCCCTACAATACAACTTTCTTTCCAATGTTGAGACATTTGATGTTATTTTCTTAAGCAACACCGGGTACACCCAGTTAGAATATATATATATATATATATATATATATATATATATATATACACACAAATCTGTTATTCAATATACGATGTATGAGGGGTTTATTTCATATAAGTACTCGATACGAAAATATTCGTAATGCTAAGAATTGAATTACATTGAATTACTATCAATGAGAAAAAGAACAGTAAAAGAAATCTTCCTTTCGCTATGAACTGAATTGCGTTGAGTTTTCTGGATGAAAAGAAAGAAAGGGGCAGAAGGAGTACTGAAAACATCCACGGAATTGAACCATGTTGGTTTTACGGCTGCTATCACTGTTTCATTGCCAAAAGGGCGATATCGGACTTCAGATATAGACAATTTTTTGAAAATTGGTTTTATTGAAAGAAAAATTGTGAGTTATCTGTAAGAAGAATGGATGACGAAAATCCTGGTATAAAAATCAATTTCGATATTTAGAACCAAAGATTGGCTTGAGGATAATCTATGTGGAACTCTAATAGCCTCAAAGATTAGCCTATGTGAGAAGTCGAATTTTATTTATTCTTAATGCCAAATATCAGGTCAATCGGCATGGTAGTTTTTGCAAAGAATAGGCACGAACAAACAAAAAAGCTCGAAAATATATTTGTTTGTATGTGTGTGTGTGTGTGTGTGTGTGTGTGTGTGTGTGTGTGTGTGTGTGTGTGTGTGTGTGCAACCAGTCTGGGATGTGGATTATGATTTATCCGATAATATTTGAGTGAAACGATGGTATTAAAAGACCTTGTTTGTCCAAATGAAATTTCTTTTCTTCATTTCAACGTTTCTTCAATTCATTTCCACCATTAGTGAGTCTCATTATCGAACAACGTAATTTGCCAGTATACGATATCAGCCTGAACGGCAAAGCATATCGCCCCTCACACTGCTAAAACATGTCCCTTATTTCAACGCCCATTCACCATCATTCATCTTTAATTACCCCCTACACACACACACACACACACACACACACACACATACACATTCATTAACACCTAATACTTACCCCTTCCTTCTGGAATTCATCCCAATGATCAATTTCTCTCTATGATAAGTACATAAATACCTATTCTGAACCTCCTCTTGGCAGCGACACCATTCCAGATTGAGAACACGAAACCTGAAATTAAACTTTTCAGTTTACCTCCTTTGATTCCCAACATCAGCATTCTGTAGTATCTCATGGAAATTGACTTGAAGACACTCAAAATTGACCAAATGTCAACTCAGATACTCATCAGTGATCTGAAGATCCTCTGTATTTCCATTATACTTTCTTATGAAAAAACAATTCACAGGCGATATATATATATATATATATATATATATATATATATACATATATATATATATATATATATTTACATATATATATATATATATATATATATATATATATATATATATATATATATATATATATATATATATATATATATAAGGGTCCTAATGCCTCTTGGAAGAATATCTTTCAGTGTTTCAGCGGAGTTTGAGCAGTTTCTTCACATTATCTAACTTACTCATGGCTGAATATTTCATTTCTTTTAAGCTATTGACAGTGAACATAAATGATTACGTCTTATCAATGTCATATGAGGTTTTATAGAAAAGAATTTATTGAACTCGTTCAAGTTTAAGAGTTTAGTGGGTAGAAGATATTTCATCAGCATAATTGTTACCTTTAAGTGAAAGAGTTCATCGTCACGGAGAGAAAACCAAAGCATTGTTCAATTCACAGATAGATTCTTACCTATTATAGATTCGCAGAGTGGTTACCAGCCCAGAATTGGCGCACCAAGTAATCTCTTCAAAAATATACCCACAGAAAAGATACAAATCCTGATTCCATATATTTTGATAAAAATATCCCGACACTGGCATGCCACGATGATTGACAAGGAAGTGATTGATGAGTGAGTTGTTGGATAAACCCCATTTTCATAACTACTCCACTTGCTGAGGCAGCAGCATCAAAACGCTGTTATTTCCAAAGTTTCCCTTGACAGGGGTCAATATTGTGGTTTCCCTTCTTCTCTACGGTCTCTTATTTAAATCTTGGCACGTTGCCAACCTGCCCAACTCTGGGGTTTAGAATTTTTAATTTTGTACCACTGCGAACTAAAAAAAGCGCTGATGTCTTCGTAGACATTCCTCCAGGTGGATAAACATCGAGGTCCATACGATCTTCTCTTAGATATTTTTCTCTATCTCTTTCTTTGAGTCAATCTTCCTCATCATATTTCCGAGTGGCCTAATTAAAAAACGGACCCGAATAATTTCCATCTAATTCTAAATGATCTACTAGTGCTGACTGTAGTGGTGAATGTTGAAGGACAAGGCAAATCAGAGTAGCACTGGATATAAGCGCTATGTGCAGTCTTCATTCTGTCCTCTCTTCTTCTTCTTCTTCTTCTTCTTCTTCTTCTTCTTCTTCTTCTTCTTCTTCTTCTTCTTCTTCTTCTTCTTCTTCTTCTTCTTCTCTATTCTCTTCTTTTATCGTCAACTTCTTTTTCTATTCTAGGTTGCCTATATCTACAGGAATCCCATTTTGAAAGCAAATCTTTTCAGTACTTAAGCACCTTCTCCAATGTTCTTCAGTTGTGTTGCTTTCGATTTGATGGTTTCAATTTTTCAGTTTTCTCTCCTTCCTTCTTTTCTATTTCTTTTTTTTTCGTTCCATATGTGTCACAGCAAATCTCTTCCTCCTCTTATTACTCTTTCTCTCCTTCATCCTCTTCATTTTTCTTTGTCATCTATTATTAACCATCCCCATTATTATTGATTAAATTTTACCAGTAGAGATACATGGTGGTTAATGCTGAAAATGTTGGAGAGCAACTACCTTCCCTATTATCCATGCAGATTTTAACAATGTTGTGATCTGTATTGTCTTAAATCTTTCTCGGATCAATGATACGTGCAATATATTAATAAAGATCTTTGGATCATCCTGAGTGTGTCAAGCATTATGGACACTCATAATCCACATCCATAGACTGGTCACACACACACACACACACACACACACACACATATATATATCTTCACTTTCATGTTCCACAACTTTTGAAGTTTTCATGAGAAGTTACTATCATACACACTCGCCAATAACTTTTGGCTTTTACTGGAGATCAATCGACAGCCTCAATATTTTAGCACCCTATTCAGTATTCTTGCTGAGTTGTATTGCCTTTGATATAATGATTTCAATTTTTCTTTCAATATTTTCAATTCTTCTAACCTTTTAACAAGGCTCTTCAAGACTGTTCCACGCGCGCCAATAATGATGTGTACACCTGCAACCTTCAAATTCCACAATTGTTTTTCGTTTTCAGGGCAAGGTACAAATGTCATTCTAGTTTTTCAATCTCAGTTTCATTTTGTGGTCTCCCAGGATATTGGCATTCACCATCTGTCAATTTTTTCCCTCTTTATTCGCAATGACTAAATCCGCTCTTTTGGCCTGGACTGAGAGATTTATTCTAATTTCAATGATCCATAGAAAGTATAATTTTCCATTCTCTAGGTCAAGTTTTGGTTTGGGCAAATACCATTGTGTGAGTGAATCCCATTTGCTCGTGCAATTCTCGGTGGATCAAAGTTTCAACTGGAGAATGATTAAGTACATTTGCTTATTATTTGATTTACAGTTTCATACTTGTCTCTACACTGAATGCATCAACTACTCTGCTGTGCCATGCCTATAACAGCCTTAATATGATTAGTTTTCCTATACTTATCATGAGCTGCTTTTAATTGTGATTCTTGTTCTATTTTCAAGTGCCCTCAGCGTAACCAGACCCTTGTCATTTCGCCAATAATTCTTTCATTCTTTGAATTGAACTTCGTCTCATTTTCGGTTCCTTATTTTCTTTCGAGCTTTCTTATCCAACAGTTTCTTCTCTTGTTAGTTCTACTGTAATTGATTATTATTATTATTAGTAGTAGTAGTAGTAGTAGTAGTATACTGTATTTATGTGTTTATATGTTCACACCAGATGTCTAATGGTTGTCGTAGAACATCAAATGACTGCAAGTGAAATAGACACCTTTCTCAGTATACTCACTGACTAAAGCACTGCCATGGTTTGAACAGTCAAACTTGAATCAATGATTCTTACAATGTCACTTGTACTGTTTTAGCACGGTACTTATAATGATTAATGTTCCACTGCTTCCTCATTTCCTGCACTACGTCCTGGTATGTTTCCATCTTTCTTTTTTTCGTTTTTTCCTTTTTTCCCCTTCTAATTTGCTAGGACAAACACGTGTAGATTTTACCAAAAGTATTTTCTTGATCCATTGTAAGTAAATCTGGTCTTCTTGCTTGGATAGTGTTGTCATCCTAAATCTGGAAAACCCAGAGGAATTAAAATTTTTATTTTCAGTCTCGAGTTCATACTAATATCATTTGTTTACTTGGTATAAACTAAGTTGTTCGTACAATTCCAGGTGTATCACTGTCCCTACTCAGGCGTGTCTCTTTTCTATTCTCTTAGGACCAACTTGTTACATTTAATTATCATAAAGTTTACAGTACGATACCTATTGACCTCAGCTAATGGCTTTTGTTTCTTTTGCTACCTGCATCGGACCAGAATTATTCTCTAGTTGGCCAGACAGGTCGCTATCAGCATCTTTAGGATGTGAACTCGCCCTGCATTTAATCGATAAGTAGATTCGTTAAGTCAAACAAAATGTATGACATTTGATTACAAGCCAAGCTGAGAGCCCTTTTCCGAATTCATACAACTGACGTCTTCTTTGTGTTTCGCAGAATACGAAACAGCCTGGCGAGGTGGGGTATGGAAGAAGATCTGTAGAAATGATCAGGATGTGGATCAAACTCAACTTTGCCAGCTATATATGCGTTATGCTTAACTAGTTTTCCTTTAGTCTAAAGAATTAAACATATTACACCGCTCTTAAATACACACATACACTTCTGACTCACACTCTTGTGCGAAAAATGAACCAAACACTTCCCATCCTATAGTATCCTATAGTACCTTAGTACCATAGAGAACATATGGAAAGTTTATTAAGGCCAGGCTGGTTTGGAGAAAAATTAGGAACACTGACCAGATGCTGGAAGCAGTCAGAGATGAATGAAGAAGCATTGTCGCTGCACACTGTGAACATCTATTTGGAATCTTGGCCAAACGGTTCAGTTTTCTGAGAAGGAAAAACAAGGTAAAAGCTTTCCCATATCAAAACGTACTCTGCGCACAAACATGTGCACAACTGTATAGCGTTGTCGAATTTTTCATCTATAATATATATATAAGAATAAAAGAGTAACTGCAGAAAAATTGATTTGAAAAGCTTGGCTCATTATTTTTTCTTTGCCCGGAGTGAATGTACTTATTTACATCGATGAACGCTCATATAACCACTCATGTGTATTTCCTTTTACGAGCACAAATAGATACTAACTAGCCATAACTTAGTTTTGCACTAAGATACCGTATAAAACATACGGTGAAGATCAAAATCACTACAATAGCAAAAGTTTTCAAACTATTTTACAAAACACTGCTGCACAAAGGTGTGCCCTATTTACTTGGCTTCGCTCAGTTTAGTTTAAATCAATTGGTTTGGGGCAATTAAAGTCGAACTTACAACAGCAGTAATGATCCGTGGGAGTAGCCTCAAACCATTGCTCTCTCTCTCTCTCTCTCTCTCTGTATATATATATGGGGTGGGGGTGTTTGTATGGGTGAAATGCTAACCGAGCTCGATTTTATTGTAAATATTGAGTACGTTTATTGTAAATACAGCTTTGTAAAATAACTACTTATTTATATTCGCGGTTAATATATCACTCAATGGATATAACGTAAGCAGAATAAACTATTAATGAAATTGAAACTGCAGCAGGAATCGAACCTGCCACTGATAGGGTAGCTGCTTCAACGTAGCTATGCTCTTACCATTGAGCTAAACAATCACCGATAATGCAAGTAATTTAGCCCAAAGTGAGTGCATAAAATGAATTTATTTCATTTCATGATTTATTATATTTTTCTGTAAATATTCCCTGACTGGTCCCGACTGAAAAGTCATTTTAAAAACGGAGATATGAATGAAGGGGGTTGGTAGCATCGAAAAAAATATTATAGTTTTTATTTTCTTTTTTAGTTGACCTCGTGTGTATCCTTTGACCTCTTGTGTATCCTTTGACCTCGTTTGTATCTTTTATCCATGCAGTTTCACCCAGCAGACATCTGTCGTGTTGGGCCTGTTATTTTCATTACACTATTGTCACTGGGGTCAGAAAAGGTCATTGTGCAGCGGGGCAGTTATGATGTTAGATTTTATATTTTCCAGGCTGTAGACGAATGATAATTGTAATATGATTACGCAGAACGTCGTACAGTGTAAATGGCCATTCGAATTCATTCATAGATAAAATTCGATCGGGGATTAGTACTAAATTTGTGTCTATCAAGTATTTACATTGATTATTATAGTTGATAATTGATTTTAATTCTGCGTTTGTTGAAAGCATTCTTATGGAATTTGAATGGGTTGATGAAGCATGGAATATGTATGTTTAAAGTATATATTTATCTTGATGTAATATGTTTGCATTTTATGATGAGTGTGATATAATGTTTTCGGGGGGGTTTTTTTTTTATTGAGATCATTGAGGGAAAAGCTTTCTATCTGGAAATCCAGCCATCTTTATGCAATTTAACGGTTTGTGTGATGTTATCAGCTTTTTTTTTCCTATTCTTTCTATAATAGAAAATTTAGCGTCTCAGGTGAAGTCATGGTCTGCTAATTTAAAGTGGAGTGGTAATAGACTGTTATGGTCTATTGATTTTTTCTCTATTCTTAGTTGTTTAATCTATAGTAGAAATGCTACACTGTTTTTCCAATATATTATTTGGATTAACGTGTGCATTCTTTTACACACAAACACACACACACACACACATATATATATATATATATATAAATAGAGTGATTTTTTGTTTCTCTGTTCGTAAAGATGGACTCTTCCACTTAAAGGTGACAATTATGCTGCTGAAAATATCTGCTACTTAGCATTTGGAAGAATAGAATCTTTCACTCAAGCAAATACAGTAGTTTTGTCATGTTGTTTTAAAACATCATTCCAAAGGAATTCAAATGTCTTTATATATTAATACACACGCACACACACACACACACACACACACACACACACACATATATATATATATATATATATATATATATATATATATATATATCGTCGACTGCTTAACAACAGCTTTTCCCTGCTCTATGACGACCTTGATTACGCAAACATATGACATGTCTCCCCTGTCAACCTTTCTATCCCAACCCCCCATCTTGTGTCAGGACTTTTCTCATTGCGTTCTCATTGGCACCAATTAGCTCTCAGTTCCGTCTGTTGTACTTTAATATTGCTAAGTCCCTAGCCCATCTCCTTTTTTGTTGCTTAATTGTGTGATTTCCTGGTACCTACTCAGATCTTTTTTTCATCGCTAAGAATTATATATAAATATATATATATATATATATATATATATATATATATATATATATATATATTTGATAGCTGAACTTTTATCTGAATCTTTTTGCCGTATAATATTCGATCGTTATTATTGATATCAAATTGAATTGGTGACCCAAGTTAAAATTCCAGCTTGGGCTGCAAATCACGAGTCCACTTCTCCCTGCAGCATGGCTGAGTGTCATAGTAAGATGGTTAAAGGAGAAAAGACTAGGTGAGTGAAGATGTGGACAACCATTTCCCAATAGCTACTTTACTACTAAAATATATCAGTACCAGAAAAGACGTTACCTCCATGATTAATCTAAACAGGGTTTTGAAAGAGAGAGAGGGAGAGAGAGAGAGAGAGGGAGAGAGAGAGAGAGAGAATAATGTGTGTCCACGGATATATATATATATATATATATATATATATATATATATATATATATATATATATATATATATAAATATATATAAAAAAAAAGTAAAAAGCTGTATGTATCGAACACTCTATGAAATAAATCCATCAGATATCAGCAGAGGCTTTATATTATTGATATATTACTATATTATGTTATACTGCTAGCCTGATTTGTACCACATATACTAGTTAGTAATCTGACAATGTGGAAATTAACGATTTTAGAGCAGGCGTGTTGTATCTCAAAAATATCTATAATCATAAAGATAAGCTTGATGCATTTCTTCAAAAAGCACTTTGCAATGCAGAAAAACAGGATTAAAAATACAGTTGTTCACATGTCTAGATAGGCTGGATAAAAAGGAGAACATAAGATTTTCGGTGCGGTTATTTGGTGGGGAAAAGGGTGCTATCGTTGGTATGGGTACGAAGGTGTCAAACTTGGGAGAGATGGAAAAAGTGATATGTTTTGTTTTTAAGGAAGTGTTGATTGATATGAGGAGATGAAGTGGTTATCTTGTTTTCATTTTTTTTTTTATGTGTGTGACCGAGGGTATTTAGTATGTGTAACTGTCTGTGTGTTGTCTGCATACTTTGGGGGGGGCGTGTGTGTATCCATATGAGTTTGTAGTGAGTATGTAATAATACCCTTTCGAAAGGGCAGTGTATACTATCCAATACCTTGTGTTCTTATGCTGTTATCTGATATTTTGAAATGGTTTTGTCTCAAATTTAGTGTATTTAGTGTTTTTGCTATTTGCAAATGGCCATATCTTTAAGTTGTTGTTTTGCATTCGGACATAAGGGCAGCTTTAACACATTTGCTTGTAAAGTCGTATCTGTCTCCGATGAGGCGGGCTTTGTGTTTTTCATCAGGTTTTAGGGCTCTCCTGTGATCATATATCCTTTTTGAGAGGCTTGGACGTATCCGCAATGTTAACCTGACTGTTTGGTATTACGTGCACATGATCTTCGGGCGGAGCGGGAGTCTTTTATTGTGGTTCGTTGGCCAAATCCTTAATGATCGTGGAGTTGCTAATGGCGTAGTGTATGTTCATTTTGCTAAAGTTGATGCTGTTGAGTTTAGTAGAAGTGTAATTCTTTCAGTTATTTTGCTATCCTTTTTATTTTGTTTCGGTTTAGTTCAATGACTATTATGCACCTTTCTCCCGGCGTTATACAACAACGATCATGGGTAGTTGAATGAGCTGAAAGATTGTTCTACGTCTACTCCCTTCTCATCTAGTTATTCGGGTTTACATACTCTAAAGGCTCAGGTCTGAACCTATGACTAATCCTTATTCTACTTCAACTGTGTGGTGGGAGCAAAAACGTATACGTTTATTCTTGTTCGTATCTTTGCGGAAGACACAGTAAAATGTTATTGTTAGTTTCAAGTAGTGGAGTATTAAAGGAAGGTGATTCGCTATTGAATTCCCTCTTTTGTGTGAATTTGATCGTAGGTTCTACTGCATTGACTTGGGTTACTAGGTTGCCTAAGTTTGCAATGCTTCTTTGGAGGCGCTGACAAACGTTCGACGAAATGCATCCTACCTGTCTGTACGAAGATAATTTTTGAAAGTTATTTTGTAAATAGAACCTCTAAAAAGACATCTAGAACCCTTTTTATTTTGTAAATTATCCAGTCGATTGAGTAGGCTTGTAGGTTCAAATTGGTTTGGTCGCACGCATATTTAGGTACTTTTTATCTCATAACAGACAAGCATACGAACATATACCTCTCACTTATGGATGTAAGTTATAATAAGGGATACACAATTATGTACGTATATCTTGCTGTGTAATATATATATATATATATATATATATATATATATATATATATATATATATATATATATATATATATATATATATATATATATATCAAAGTACAAATAAGTAATACAATATCCGATGTGTGATGGTTTATTTCATATAGTACCCGATAATTCAACATTAAGTCAAGTTGGAGTATATATATATATATATATATATATATATATATATTTATATATATATATTGAGTAGCAATCCTTCATTCATTCATTTCTAGTTAAATACAACGAGCAAGGAACATCTTGTTAATTTCTTATTATTTTTCCTTGTGAAGATAAATTTGATAAAAAATCAACAAGATGTTCATTACCAATCGTATCCATATTTATTTTTGCGTGTGTGCTAATATATAGATATATATATATCATATAAGTTATTATATATCCACATACTAACATAACGTATAAAGGAGAGAATATATGTACATACGTGTATGTACGCATTTTTATACCCATCCACAAATACACACACATGCGCACGATTTACATCTGTCTGAAATTGCAAGGAATGTTAATAAAATTATGTGCCATCCGTAAAAAAATTACCGCTCCCTCTCCGGGTATATAAATAGATGGAGTTATTTCATTGATGAAAACACAAGCAAATATGGTTAGCAGCTGTTCTAAGTCAGTAAATTCACTAGGCGAATGGAATTGGTCACTTGTAATAAGTTGTAAAAGCATGAATAGTTTTCGGCAAATTTACGTAGAAAAATATCGACACCATTTATTCATCATATGAGAATACGTACTCACATTTCTGTAAATATGAATTTACGTGTGTGTGACGTTTTAAAGATCCGATTCGATAATTTAAAAGCAAGAACCAAAAGTTCAATGAAGCATCCGCTGTAAAGTTTAAACGCTGTAATTGCCAGATTCATGTTTTATAAATAGTAATTCCATTTTATGCAAACTAACACATCTATTCAAAAGGAAACCATATCAGTGTGCGAAATACATTAAATACTTTGATGATTCATCTAAGTGTGCGTGTGTCAGAGTGTGAGTACACATGCATACGTTGGTGTGTGTTGGCGCGTGCGTGTGGGTACAACATGTGACACAAAGCCTCATTAAATTTGAATGTTTATCTATCAGGTCACCAAGCGTTCCCTCTGTTGCCAGGGCAAGAATTATTTAGTTGTTAAGAGCTAAGACACTAGTCAACTTGGGACCCTCCTACCCTGAAGACGTTGTAAGTCAAATTTACGCATATATAAGGGTGTTGCGGCAGATATCTTACAAGAAAATCGCTTCACCAGGAAATAAATAGCCTTTTTTTCAATCAATTTTTCTGTCTTTGAAGAAGGCATTTTAGACCCTAAATCTTACTTTTTGATAGAACTCCGTATATATATATATATATATATATATATATATATATATATACATATATATATATATATATATATATATATATATATATATATATATATATATATATATATGTATGTATAAAAAGAGAGAGAGAGAGATTATATATACATCATATATATCATATTATATATATATGTCATAGTTATTACATATGTACAAGTATATGTCTATATAATTACATATATACATATAAAATGGGTGTGAAACTGTCTGCCCCCTTTAGAATCAATTGAAATCTCAAATGCCAAAGTGCAGAATAACAGCAACTCTTTTATCAAGGTACAGAAAGACTCTGAACCATTCCAACTCCAAAAAGGAGTAAGGCAAGGTGATACAAGCTCTCCCAAACTCTTCATAGCCTACCTCGAGATGATCTTCCGTAACCAGGACGGGGAGAATAGAGGTATTAAAATAGACAGTGGATATCTGGGCAACCTCGAATTTACAGACGACATCGTCCTTATTGCTAAGAACCTACACGACCTCCGACTAATGCTAGACGAAGAAAAAGTTGGCCAACACATGAACTTCAATAAAACAAAAATCATGTGCAACAAGCACATCGAGAATGAGGACGTAACTGTCAAAATCGAAGATGCAAAACTGGAAAAAGGCCACTACATCTACCTTGGATAACGAATCTCTATGAAACCCACAAAAGAAGAAGAAATTAAGTGAAGAATAACCCTAGGATAGCAAGCCTTCGGCAGAGCAAGCTCAACCTTCAAAAACAAGACGATCCCAATATTACTAAAAATAAGGGTATACAACCAATGAATCCTCCCGATAGTCGCTTATGTAGCTGACACATGCAACCTAACCAAGAGACAGACCTGCAAACTGAGAAGCATGCAGCGTGCACATGAGTGAATCATGCTCAACCTTAAATGGGAGGATCACAAGACAGCACAATATATCAGGAAAATGGGTCACATGCACAGCCAAGGCCAACAAAATACATGATAGAGAGATGAACCTGACAAATTCAGAAAATACTGGCTCTGTGACGCCCATGATAGAGAAATGTGGCCGATCCTGGGGAAGGTTTATATCCAACGACGGACATCAAGAGATTGATGATGATGACGATGATGATAAAGATATCTTCAGTGATAATAACGATTGGGTTGATATTTTCAAGCCACACATCTCTATCAAACATTTTGCATATCCTCTTTGGGTTCTTGAAAATGATTCTCTTATTCACAGCTTCACTCATCAACCTGTATCCATAGTAGCCCAGTTCATCGTCACCACCATCATCATCACCATCATTATCAACATCATCCTTTTAGCGTCTGTCCTTGGACATAGATCTTTCGCCAGATTACCCAGATCTTCTTACAGGCACCGCAGAGCCAATACCTTCTGAAATTGTTTAGTTACTCGTACCATCTCATTTTGCCTTCTACAAATGATCTCCGGGTATCCACGTTGTGAGTTGCGATATCCAGAGATTAACTGACTTTCTTGCCACATGTCAGCGTTTGAGTTTTCTAATGGATTCTATGATGTCTCAGACTCCCTGTGATTCACCTAATATATTGTGCTGCATTGTGATCTCTCCGGAGGCACAAGCCTAAAGAGTTGTCCGTAACTTAAGATTGTGCAACTGATGGAAATTAACGTCATTCGTAGTTGAGCCACAGAACTGCTCTGACTGTAAATTTCATTTATCTGCACTTAATGGGTTTTTACCTACTCAGTATAGTTGTTGGATTATTCGGGGACAATTGTGGGGAAAGATATAGGTATCTTCCGCTTTTTGAAACTTTGCCTTAAGCCACTTTTTTTTACAGTTCCGGGGGTAGCGCATATCCCCTTTCTCTCTCCTGCACCTCAGTCTCCTTCAGCTCCACCCATCCTGGATTCCAATGACTCAACCCTGTATAACATCATCATCAATTTGGAGTTCGTGAAACCTTAAGGAATTCCTTACATAAATTAATGGTAATTGTTCCTTTGCTTCACGCCATTCCTGGCTCACGAAAGTTTTTTTTATAAGAACACATTACTTTCTGATAACGGGGTAAAGCTGTGTGAATCCGCGCAAATATTTCTGATTTTACAACGTTGTAGCATTCTCTACCCTTAAACGTATTCGTCATTCATCGGGCTGAGGCTTAGAAAACCTGCAAAACAAAACACGGATATCAACGAATACGATATATGTTCTGGCACATGTGTTTGTGTGTGCGCGCTAGCGAAAGAATGATCAAAACTTGTTAAATTCAAAGGTCGAACGAACGTCACGTAGAACTACGCAGACATGAATGTCCGTATCTATTCATGAGGGACAAGGAGAGCACATTTCGTTTTTGTTTCCTCGTATGTCACCTTCAATTTGACTGCCTAAAAAAGTAAGCCACCAAAACTATTGCTTTTCCTCAAAACCTGCCTTGTATTTCATTCACAGCTACTAATCTGTCAACTTCAGCGCCCCGCAAAAAGAAAGTTTTGCCCTAATCCACTGTTCCTATTTTTTCAAATTTCTCGTCATCCCTAACCAACAACTGATTCCTGCTACTGGTTATCTCTCGATGGGAACTGCATTCGGGTGTCTGATCAAAGCGAGCAACACATTCCTATGGGCCTAATAGGTTTCACTGTCCTGCTTACTTACCTCATCATCATCATCAGTCGTTTAACGTCCGTCGTTGGACATAAACCTTCCCCAGGACCCGCTACATTTCTCTATTGTGGGCGTCGCGGAGCCAGTACTTTCTGAATTTGTCTAGCTCGTCACTCCATCTAATACTCTGCCGACCTCGGTTGCGTACATGATCTGGAGGGATCCATGTCGTGAGTCGTGATGTCCATCGGCTGTCACCATTCTTGCTACATGGTCAGCCCATTGCCATTTGATTTTTTTAATGAATTCCATGATGTCCCTAACTCCTGTCCTCTCCCGGATGTATTGTGCTGTCTTGTGGTCTCTCCATGTGAGGTTAAGCATGATTCTTTCATGTGCAAAGGACTCCACCTCCACCTGCTGCATACAGTTTCTTAGTCTCTGCTAGACGAACAGTTTAACGTGACAAAAAGGCAAATAATTCAGTTTTTCCTTCAAAACATCAAAGGAAGTCCTTCCAGTTCTTTGGCAACACAGTAGAAGGAGCTACTTTTTTCTTTTTTCGCTTTCCTCTGTTTCATCTGCTTGAAGTTTCCAGGCTATAAAGTAGGTATACAACCAAGACAAGATCGATGTGTCTGCTTTTCTCAAGTGTTCCAGGTTTACAATATCTATAATATCTTTTCCCTCATCGTCACAAAATGAACATTGTCCTCATACTGTTCTTTCAAGTTTCCCTTTCGGTACTGAGTTCTTAATAGTACGGAATCCATCGAAAATTCCTTCATTCTTTCTCATAAATGTGAAATTGCCTACTGCTCTTGTAATTGTGATCACTTAACTATAATTCAGATGTTCTAATTGGATTACTAAATTCAAAAAACATTACATTGAGCACCAATTGTCTAGAATGAATGATTGATGAGTAATGGGAATTTAGTGATTTTGCAGCCATCTTGAAAATTATGACGTTCCAGTACTCAGACTTTGGTTGGACTTACGTTATAGAGCTCACTTTCTGTTACAAAAGAAACGTTGAAAAACTTGTCTAGGGAGAATAATGTCAGTCATCTCACACGCCACCTCGGAAAATATACCTTTCCATTTATCACACGGTGATTGACGTTTAGTAATTTATTCAACACCCAAAAACCTATTGGGAGACATCAGACACTTTTAGGTGGATAAGGTTGGTTTTCTCATAAATGCACCCGTCAATGATAGATATGAGAAATTACAGCAGAAGATGGTATCATAAATTCTGATCTGCAAAATCGTTGCAAAAATTGCCAACATGTTTTCTACATATCTGCTACACATGTACTTTGACATTTCAGCGAGATGTTGATTTTCATGCTGCCGGACTCTATTTATATTAGCAAAAGACTGTCTTTTTAACATTTCTTTTACTTTGACCTTGATCGAAGTACATTTCTTAGGTTCTCAAAAGTATCACTATATGGATGGGCATTCTCAACTTGGTCGGAAATGTCACCTTAAATGTTTTCATAGACTGATTCCAAAATTGAAAGTGTTTGAATAAAAGACCCACTGCACTGGAGGTGATTTTGAAATTGACCTCTCACGGTCCTTGGAGGTCAAATCTGACTTCCCTCCACATCTGAAAATAAATATTAGAAGTTTCATATTTTTTTGCTTGTTTTTCAAAAAAATATGAAATTTGTTACACTATAAGAGCTTATCCGCTGTACAACAGACTTGAAATGACGAAATAAATCACTAAACTTCTCTTTTGACATTTACTCAGTTTGTTTTAATCTCGAACAAAACCAAATGGTGTAGAGTTTTGCCAATTTTTTGTGGTAAAGGTGCACCAGTCTTGAGAATTTTAATTAAAAATCCAGGTTTTAGATGAGCTCGAACACCTACCACCGTCGTCAATGGGGAATACACATATAACTTAGCCACGAAGCAGGCTTTTGAAAATATATGTAGATATGATAAACATTTTAAAAAATCTACAGTACATTTATACACTGGTCTTAGGTATTGATAATTATTAATATTAGATTATTACGACAAAACGCCAAATAGAATGATATCGGATGAGAAAGATAGAGTTTTGTTAATGTGACAATACTGAAGGTCTTGCCTGCTAGCTTATCTGCCTTTTTTTAATCAGCATTCCAAATGCTGATATATCCTCATACTTGATCGGATAGTGACAACTGAGGGGAATACGAAGCTAAGTCACAAAATTCTTTCTTGTTAAAAACATTTTTTTTTTCGTATCTTGTTTTGACTATGGAGATGGAATGTGTGAGATAACATAACAGTGGCCAGTTCGGAAAATGGGATCAAAGAATTGAATTCAAAGTTGACTTCGCACCAAGGCTTACTGGAAAGGCATGAATCTACTTCCCTTTGCATTTTGTCCTATCGCCAGATATTGTGACAATAATGTTTTTATAGGCATGACATAATAACTTCTCAGACAGTTGTAGCAAAAAGCTGCTACCCTCAAATTCAACCTTGATCTATCTGTGATAAAGAGAATGATTATTAACTGACAAAACAATGAAAAAATGATAATCTTAAATTCCATTAGAATTTTGCTTTCGTAGTTTTTTTATAATCCAGTTATAGGAGGACAGGCAGGTGATTTTGCGTCATTCTAAGTTGATTTACAAATTTCAGCCTGCAAATCCATGGTTTCTTCCGTCTGCATATAGACAGTTAAAAAGTCGTTATTTTACTGGCATTTTCTCTATCTAGTATAGGAAGGCTTCTCCCCACTATCTCTCTCCTATTACTCGTTCCAATTTGGCAGATTCACCGACAAACGTCATAATAAACAGTGGCTCTGAAAAGCCTATTCTTTATCTATAAAAAACACTTTATCTATATAAAAAAAAAACTATTTCTCTCTTCTACTTTTTGTCCTTCAATATTACCAGAGGTCAAGATGTTATCTCATCTCATTTCAGTAGGTTTTCTCCCTTGGCTCTTGCAATAAAACGGCAGAATATAGATAATAAAATTCACATTTGTCACAGAAAACAATGATTAGGTTTATTGCTTGTAATTTTGCATTCTTTTTTAGACAATCAAAAAATTGGCACCTGCAGAGGATCTCAAAAATATCTTGAATGATAATTGATTCTTGGAATGTTCATTCGAGTCTGTATTTTTATATCCGATCCAAGGGAACTCATAAAACGTAATGATTTATAAATTATTACATTTGGTCACAATAATGACTTCCCGAACGTAGAATTCAGAAATACTTGTTATTTCAATGTATTTCTCTGTTTTCAATGTCTTCGACATACCAAAGTCATAGATGCTATCATGCAAGGTGTAAACCTCGTATATGTCAGAGTTTTGTAACATATCTACCGACACAGCAGTTTCTTTATCAGGCTACCTAGAGACTCTGAGCCCTTTCAGCTCGAAAGAAGCATATGACAAGGTAATACCAACTCACCCAAACTCTCAAGAGCTTGTCTTGTGATGATCTTTCGAAACCTAGACTAAGAAAACAATTTTCTGACGACATTTTCCTTTTCGCTGAAAACCCTCATCAACTCCTAATAATGCTAGATAAACTGAATGTAGAAAGAAGGAAAGTTGGTTTCCACATGAACTTCAGTATAACAAATGTTATGTACAACATGTTGAGGACAAGGGCACGACAATCAAAATCGAAATCGCAACTTGAGAAGGTATTTTATTAAATTTACCTAGAACAACAAATCTCCATGAAATCTTCAAAGGAAGAAAAAATCAGGTGAATAAGCATTCTAGTTAGTCAAGCTTTCGGTAGAGCAAGCTTGGCCTTCATGAACAAGAAAATCCCATAAGTTTAGCTTAATCTAGCACAATGCTGATTGGAGTTAGACAGATTATCTCTCTAGTAACACTAGGCACTGTCTGTTGCCTTCAAAATCAGTGCTTGATGAATATCCAACACTGAAGTCTATGATGGTGGAAAATACAAAAGTATTTCAATATCAATTAAATTTTAATTTGAGGTGGGGTGTGAGTCAAGGAAGATTGTTATACCAATTGGAAACTCTATCTATGCAAAAGATCCTGCTTCTTTTTTAAGCTGGGTAACCTCTGCCATGAAGCAAGCTTCCTCTCACATATAACATACGTTAAGAAAAGGAACGTGTCAGCCTTTCCATACGTGCAGATTGACCCCTTGACCCCTTCCACATTCGTTTTTGCTGCCTGATGATGCTCCACTATACAATGAATCAGTGTGTTGTGTTTCAATATTTGCATATGTTTGAAGCTGTTGCATAATCTCCAGATCTGTCACCAACTAATTTCCTTTTCTTTTTTTTTTTTTTTCAAGTACTCAGACAACCTTTAAAGCAAAAAAGGGCGTCTCAGACAATGAAATTCAGAAAAACGTTCCTGGCGTATATGGACGTCCACTGACAGTTTTCGGGGAAGTAGATGGGGTATATATTTCCATTTAGGGGTGGGAAGTGGATATATTCGGAAAATATCTTAGAAGCAACACTGCAAAGAATGAGACCATTTTTTCATGAGTACATTACGTTGGAGTTATATTGAACATTTGTACCGTATCTTTATTCATTATAAGGTTCCTACTTCCAAACCCATTCGTTCTCAGTGAGAAGGCCTGATCCGGGGGGGGGGGGCACTTTCCCGTTTGCCCTCTCACCCAGCGCATATCCATACAGCCGTGGTGTAATGATTAGCCAGCTGCAGATCATTAATAATGAGCTCTATCCACACTGAATGTTCCATGCTTCTGAACTTGTGCCAAGAATTAAGCTAAGCTGAGTAAATAACCACAGAAAATGCTTTCAAAGATTAGGCCCCAAGAATTATATCGCAAAGGCATGAATAATCTCTTTTTCCGTTGAAAAAGATAGAGAGACTTGAATGCTTCATCTGGTCATTGATAATGTTACTTGTGAATATATTTTGATACTTTTGAAAGTAAAGTCCCAGAAGATTCGACCACTGCAATCATAAAGCTGTTGTGATATTTTCCGAGAAACCTGGACGCAGGGAAATCATAATAGACGGCAAATTATCAAGTAACCTCAGATTTGCTGGCGACATCGTTCTCTTTGCTAAGAACCTTCATGATTTACAAATAGATACCAAGACGAACTAAATGGAGCAAGCAAGAAAATTGGCCCCCACATGAACTTAAGCAAAACGAATCTCATGTACAACAAACATCTTGAGGACAAAGACACAGTGATCATAATCGAAACGCAGAGCTAAAGAAATTAGACTACAACACTTACCTAGGACAGCCAATCTCTATGAAATCGTTAAAAAAAGAAGAAATCAAGCGAATAATCACACTTGGTTGGCAAGCTTTCCGTAGAGCAAGCTCGACTCTCAAGAACAGGAAAATCCCATCAGTTTTAAAAAGAAGAGTAGACAAATAATATATCCTACCAATAGTAACCTATGACATAACCTAATCAAAATGTTGACCCTCAAACTGAGAACCATACAATTTGCACATGGGAGAACCATGGTCAACCCCACATGGAGAGATCATGAAACAGCACAGTTTATTTAAGAAAGACAGGAGTGTCATAGAAACCATTAAAAAACTCAAATTGCAATTGGCTGGACATTGCATGATTATCAGACAACCGCTGGACATCACGAGCCACAACATGGATCCCTAGAGATCATATGTGAAATTGCGACCGACAGAAAGTAAGATGACGTGAAGTGCTAGACAAATTCAGAAAGCACTGGCTCCGTGACGCCTACGATAGAGTAGTCTAGCGAATCTTGGGGAAGGTCCTTGTCCAACGACGGATGCTAAAAGATTGGTGATGATGATGATTCGGTTATTAAGTTGAAGTCAAGTATTAATTTGGAAATTAACCATTTTCCCCATTTATTCTATTTTTCTTTAACGAGTATCTATTAATAATTCTAATAGTATAGACGCAACCTATTTCTAGAAACGGGTTTGGTGATGAAAAATGAGTTATTGATGTTTCTAATTTCAGACTGGTTTATCTTTCATCTAAGTTTGCTTAGTTTTGTTTGTTTGTTGTTTTTTTTTTCGTAGAAATTCTAGATTGTAAAACTATCTGAGCATTGCGATAGAAAGCAATAAAAAATGATCAAAGATAAACTATGTAGACAGAATTAAGACGGTCACAGACAACGCGCAATCGACTGAGGTTTTCGATCTCGACAAGCGACAAAGAATAAAGCTCAACACACTGCAGTTCGTTGTTGGCTATGTCACACTACTAAATATGAACAATCAATACGCCATTGAGAATTATTCACTGTACTGTAATAGCAGTAGGATAAAACCAATTTTCATCAGTTTTTTTTTTCCATTGGGTGGCCCACTATTGTGGTCCTGGGCCAGACTAAGCTGAACTTGATAAATAATCTCACTTGGTGTCCCACTACCGGGGTATTGTACCAGGCTAAGCAGACTTTAGTAGATATCTTCATTGTGTGCCCAACTCTAGTTGTCTTGTTCCAGATTAAGCTGACCATAATAAATATTTTCACAAGATGTCCAACTACATTGATCTTATGCTGAACTAAGCTGAACTTATTAGATATCCTCACTGGGCTACCTAATATCATGGTCTTGTACCTGACTAAAATAACCTCAGCGAATAACTTCACTGGTTGCCTCTTTGTTGTGGTCGGGTGCCAAACTAACCTGCACCTAATAAATTCCATAACTGGGTGTACAACTTCTATGATATTAAGTTAAGCTCAGTAAATAACCATACTGTCGTGGTTTTGTGTCAGACTATGTTAATTTAATCAAATGTGTGTTATTAGGTGCCTTAAATTGGTAGCCTTTTGCCTTACAAAGCTGAGCTTAGTGAGTATCAAGGGAGGTGGGCGGTGATTTACCGTTTTTAAATCGCTTCAAACCCAGACCCACTTTGTTGCACATGTTTATAATGGTTGCTGACGTTGTTTACATGTCAGACAAAAAATCAAAGGAAAACGAGCGCGCTCATCACCACACGGTATAATCGTCTCGGAAACAAAGCGGCTGCCGAGTGCCAAAGGGTTGGTCGTAGGAATAAGCATGTTTTAGGGTGTGGCAAGGTGTGGAAAAGTGCCATGAGAATCAGCTCATCTGTTGCACTCTTTGACTTGCTGGACAGTGACGTCATTTTACTCCGGTTCAAACCAGACAGTCAGCATCCATCAGGCAACGAAAGGGAAATTCCTTGGAAAATTCAATGCTGCTGCCTAACATAAACAATTCTTCTACCATAAAAAGACCGACAAAAGGTGGATAAAACGCGTACTGTAGCGTAATGGATACCAAACTATATTCACTGAACAATTCACTTGTGTGATGAGATCAATCTCTACGAAGTGCACATAATTACTGTACTTGGGAAATACCTACTTTGTGCGCCTAACAAAACGTGATTGTGAGAAAACTTGTCTCAAAACGGACTGACCAGAGTAAGGAGTCGATCTTCAGTGAAATAAGTGAGTATTTACCACGTATACTAGTGGGTGTTCGTCGGGCCAAGATGAAAGACAGAATTTTGCAAGCAGATTTTTAAGACAGGCTGGCTCCCTTCTCTTCGAAGATTGGCGTAATATAGTCTTCCTTCCCCAACATACAGTTGGCACTCTCCTGTATTAAGCTAAAGTTACATTGAAAAGCATGAGAAAAACAAAGAAACACAAAGTCAGAAGCAAACCAATAACTAAAAACATCATTTTAAATGTATAAACAAAAATCGAATGTAAGAGCGTCTGTCATTAAGTGATAATAAGCTCAGTCGACAAGCAGATCATTTGTTAGTGTAGTGGGTTTGATTCTCCAGCCTGGTTATCTCAATATTGAATATGTGAGATCAGGATGAACTGAATGAATAACTACAAAAACAGTATTAGGGCGTTTGTCATATGACAATGATTATAGAGGGATCGTATAATCAAGTGAAAAAATCCAAGTAGCCAACAGACATCAATTGATATAAACTGAGTTGATTGTAAGAATAATGGGTTAAGTATTAATTGAAATCTAATTATAATTCACAAAAAAATAACATTACACCTCTCCTTTTAAACTTCCCAACCCTTTTTAATATCAGACCCTTTTTTACATCACCTCACTCATTTTGGAATATCAATCCTACTTTTGCTCGACAAATAACCAAGTTTAGTGAAAAAAAATCTACATTGCTATACAACGAAACTAATCTCACTGACCATTGATAGTATTATTTTACCTTCCCACTTGATACAAATTATGACAAAAAGAAATTTTACAGTAGATTTTTTTTAAATACCTGAGTATCGCTGTCTAGCCCCATGACCCTCTGCCTCTCAAAGTTCAAAATCATCCGACCTCGATCCCAATCATAATCTTTAAAGAACGTGTGGGGAATGTTTAAAAAAAACAGCAAGCGTTTTGACAGCATTTGACACAGTTGATTAACAAAGTTATGGAGGAATTAAGAAGCGAACAACAAATGTTCAAAAATTTCTTTCACTCGTTCAATAGTTGCATTTCGTGATGGTTTCTGTTAAAAAATTGACAATACGTTGATTCGGTTTAGTTATGGAACACACTTTATAAGGGTTAGCGCAATATAATCCTCCTTTTATATGTTTTCATATTGACAAATATCAAGACGAGGAGAAAGATTATAAAGTGTTTGAAAAATGATAGTATACATTTCGTAAACGAATAAGGATATCGTGATGAGAAAAATAGGACGGTTATTCAAAAGCTGCGGAAATGAATGAAAACGGTAGACGAATTTAATAAAAACGAGTCGTGCTGAATACAAATGAAAAGCAACAAATACATTAATCTTTAGGAAGTAACTGAAAATATTTATAGCTATGTCAAAAATCCTATGGAGCGAGTCATGCTTTCTTTTTCTTTTTTTTTTTTTTTCAATTGTTTTTTTTCCTTCACAAGTGTGGATTGGTGACTACACCTTTGCAAGAATTTCTAAGTACGTACTTAACAGTACTATACGTGTTTCAAAAGTTGATTGCATAGAAAAACTTTATGTCATCTTCATTTCTCCTGGAAGATACTTCTAAGAAATAGAATCTTTTACATTTTGAATGCTGATTTTTAAGACAGACTGACGTAACACAATCTTCTTGTTTCAGTGTACGCTGTCTGATCCTGCACAAAGCACAAAGCAAATCTAAGCTTAATAAATGTATATATACTCGTATAAAAGTCCTACTTGGTGAGTCAGTATCGTATCGAAGCAAGTTAAGTAAATATAATATAGTTCATTTGGCTTCGAGATTAAGATGTCACACATTTCAAATTGACACAAGAGACGGTGTTGGATGTAAAATGCCAGGATTGAAATTTAGAAATCTCTTGTTGTGATGCTTATTTTATGTTATTATGGTTTTAATATTTTCAATATCATTATATATATATATATATATACATATATGTATATATATATATATATATATATATATATACATACATATATACATATATATATATATATATATATATATATATATATATATATATATATATATATATATATATATATATATATATACTGAAAATAAATTACAAATGAATACCACTATGATTAGTATTTAATCATACTATAAACACAAATTATCTCTTATTGTTTAAAAGGCTTTTGTCTAGATTGAAATTTTGTTACTGTGAAAAGTTAAATTGTCACTCACTGCGCAGTAACACTGCAAACATTTTGAAAGAACAATCGCAGTAAAGAATGAGAATGAGACAAATAAAATTTGATAATACCCTCATTTCAACTTTATGAGAAACTACCTAAAAGCTTTGGGAATTTGAAGATGAAAAATTACTTACGCTAACACCTAGAAGTATACAGCACTCTCACAAAGGCTACTGCATACAATGAGTAGCAACAAAAAGTCCGCCAGATCTGGTTTGTGCACGCTTTTTAAATTCCTCCTTGTATTTTGGAATTTGATAAATATGCAGAAACGCTCAGGCCACGCTCACGAATTTGGAACTATCAGACATCATTTTCGAAAATATCGAATATGTATTTCTCAAGACAGAAGTCGACAAAGTAGGTTTCCATTAATAGAAACATAGTTTGTGGGAAATATGATTGTTAGACTCACACTTCTTGTTTTTAGCTATCCGAGCTTTGCAAAGATCTCACAGAATCTATTTAGCAATGGGCTCTGCAATTTCTTCCAGTGAAGTTGTATAATAGATTGTCGGATTGAGCTGGAATTTGGTACTGGAGACTTTTGGACCAAGGCGTAACTTTCGTATTCGTCAAATTATAAAAAGGGCCCTTACACTGGCTCCAGCTTCAGCTGTTCCTGTTTCGGCTCCCCATATCCCATTGTTCGGTTCCCGTTTGCGATATGTGATATAGACATGAAGATGAAAAGCATCCAAAGAGGTATCACTCATTTCACCTGCTATCTTAAGCATAGGTCATAGTAAAAATGAATCCATGCTTCTTCCAGGGGTACGGATGCGAAGTGAACACAAATTGTCTGTTTGAACTCTTTTCAATGAATGCATTGTCAGTACTGTTACCCCAAGGCCACATTACGCCTTCAATAATTACAGCAACAAGAGAAAAGTGATGCAGGTGAATCGGTTCTGTTATGATTACGTGAGCCCCAAATTGCTACAATACAAAGAAAACAAGATGAAGCCATAAGTGCTGGATCTGTATTTAAACCCTGCGATGAAGCCAGGATTAGAGGCCTGCATATTACGAACCAAAATAGCAATATTTGAATGTAAAAGAATGGCTTCAAAAAGGCAATTCTATATTATTCATTTTATGAGTGCAATTCTCATTCTTGAATTCAATGGAACTCTGTCTTTAGCGACTGCAAAATAGTTAATCAACTGTTTCAGCAAAGTTTTGCAACTGACCGCTGTCCATTTCTTTGATAGTTACGGCGGATTATTCATGCTGCAATACTGCAACAAAAAAGTGGAGCCGAAGTTGTAGGCGCCTAGTAGAATTCATAACTATCTTGTAACTGTAGACAACGCACTGTTTACTAAAAAAAATGACCTACCTTCTCCTAATCTTAGAGAGACATACCAAGTAATTTTTAATGATTTTTTGTCTTTGATTTTCGTTTTGCTTGTTTTGTTTTGCTTTTATGGACCAAACCCTAAACCTGACAAAAGTTGAACCGGTAAACAGACTCATCGTTTTTTGAATTCTTAGATTCTACTTGATGGCTCAATTAAAGAGTTCCTAGCACGTTTTTGATGTCGGATTACTTGTATATTATGCAGTTGCTTTACTCTTTTACTTCAAAGGTGAATGTAATACTTTTTTTTTGTTTTATCGTGCATCCAAATATTTTACCAGCATATTAATCATGGCATATATTTAGCCGATTAGAAAGCCAATTAATTAGGGACTGAAAAAATAAACCAAGGTAATATTGTTGCTATTCATATTACTAGTGTAAAAGCAATAACAAATATTGCGCTGAGAGACCAGGGGTGAATGGAGGGTATGTTTAAAGCTTAGATCTTCTGTCTATCTTAGTATTTCCTTAGCTTGATGGGTAAAAGCAGCTGTTATGGATATCCAGGCAACGTTCACCAAGAGATCCATTATTTCCGATTCACATTGTTTACTAACAGTCGTAGACTGACGGTCTGAGTGGTTGCAATTGAAAGCAAAATTAGGATGAATGAAACACTAGTCAGAAAATGATAATGATTAAGAGTTATCATTGAGAGTTATTTCAATGAAGATCCTGAAATTCTTCTCTTCTTTTGAAAGTGTCAGAGTAACAGTGATTCTCTGATAACTAAAGACTGAAGTATTCTCTTAGTGTTCCCTGCTAGAACAATGCTATCCAGAGTTGAAGAATCACCTCCCATTTATGGAAACTTTTCCAATGGAGAGATACGCGTTCTCTGACATTGTACCAGACATTAGTTGAAATATCAGTACGTTTAGAGATGTGCTTTCATACATGCTATTTGCAGTATAACCGACTACAAACAAATTTGCATCGGCACCAAAAAGCCGTTGTTTCAAACGACCCAGTTGAAGGCCACAAGAGCCAACCAATGAGAATGGAGCTATTCTTAAGCTGTTCCTGGATTGACTAAGCAGACCATAGTACTTCGTAAGAGACTGTAATTGTCCAACCAATGCCACAACTAATGCTCCTTTTGTTTAGATCTACGCTACTTTCCCGTTTGGACTGACGGTTTTCGTTTGAACTTTCCAACACATACGTGCGTAAATCATCTCTCTCTCTCTCTCTCTCTCTCTCTCTCACTCTCTCTCTCCCTCTCTCATATATATATATATATATATATATATATATATATATATATATATATTTATATATGTTAATCTATGAGTAAATAAGCATCAATTCGACATCAATAGTAAAAATTTACGAGGGCTAAGTTTTAAAAAATATCAATAAGATCTATTTATTTAAAAGTAAATATTTTTGTTAATGTTTTAAACACCTCTAAGTAACGATGGCAGGAATAAAATTAAAAAGATCATAAAGGTTTTGATTCTATAACTGTCACTTTAGAGAAAAGTGTGATATAATACCACTAGAAAAAGGCAAAAGAAATACTATAGGTAAGCACGTTTACCTGAAATCAGTAATATACGTGAAGATTGTCTTGTTTGATTTTGTGTTTGAAAATATTTGCGTTTTCAGGGCATTTCAATTTTGCAGGTAAATTTTTCCGAAATCTCGGTCCTAAACACGACAACCTTAAGTGGTCGAAGTTACTTTTTCGAAAGGAGAGGCTTTACGCGTATTCTGGCTCTCGGCTATGGTTACAGTGATTTAAAGATATCTGATATATGAATTAAAAAAAAGGTGAACACGTTTGCAGGAAATCATTGCTCAACCTTCTTTTGTGGAGAGCCAATCAATTTTCTTAAATTCCTTAAAACCTACGTGAGAGGTATTTTTTTGGTTCAAGCAAAATCTAACGCTCTTTGGATTTTTTGGTATTTGGAATTGCTGGTACAGCATTGAGTCCTAGCCAACAAAGGGTACCAGGCTGCATATGTGCAGTCAAAATGGAATTGAATTATTTCAAAAGGAAAATTGCTCCTTTGTGCTGACTACAAACGTTCTATTCCGTAGATAAGATTTAAACTATAGGACATCCGAGGCGCTAACAACATGGTTGGTTATTTCTTTGGAGAAGGAATCATAGTCAAAGGCTTTTTGGGGGTCAATCAGAATCATACCAGTCAGCATTCTTTCATCAAAACTCAGTATAATTGTATAACTAAGGTAAGACAAACAGATGTGAACGGAAGCCAGATTGGTGTCAGGAAAGGATTTTTTCTCAATATATGTTTGAACTTTGTTATGAATAGCTTTTTCGAATTATTTTTAGAAGAGAGGTAATGAAGATATTGGCCGATAACTTCATCTTGGTTTATCTTTTGAGCTTTTTTTCAAAGCTAGGTTCAAGCTTCGCTGGTTTGCAGTCATCCAGAAATTCAGATCGTAATACAGACAGATTGTATAACTCTGCACTCGGTGTTGCTAAAACAGATGAATTGTCCTTCAGAAAGATACCCACGAGGTTATCAAGTGGCACTGCTTTCCAGAGATTTATTCTATTCACCAATTTTTGAATTTCCTCTGATGTTGTTAAAGGCAAAGAGGACTGTTTTTGAATCAAGTTTGCAGTGATCATTACAGGTTTTACTCTTTTCATCCTGAAATGATTAGGTGCCTTTGAAGTTTTGGATATTGCCAAAATTGAAATGAAGCCTTTGAAGATGTTCGATTTTGTCTTGCCATCAAAGCAATGTTTGTCTCCATGTTTTAGGCAAAAATTGGATGTTCACTTGCGATAGAGTCTTTTTTTCCCTTTTAGATGATTTTTTGATATGCCAGTGTTTTCTTGAAATTTGCATAATTCATGGAATTATTCAACTTTTTAAATTTTGCTGATAACTTTTCACACCAGCCAATCTCTCTGTCCACCTATCTCCCCTCTCCTCCCCCTCTCACTTATATCTGTAGATTTTTCATCTGTTTTTGCCGTTTACTCAATTAGGAGGGGAATTGTTATTCAAAATTAAGACCAGATTTTTACAAAATTCTCGGCACATATATTTAAAAACGGACATCAATCTTATTTTTGTTCTGTTCAGCGACTTTAACTCATGCACGCCCATACAGATCCAATACGAGGGTTTCTCGGTGAGGCACCACTTGTTACATTCTAATGACTATTTTTAACACTTTGGGTTGCGCCTCTAGGACTCATACGGACATACCAGCTCAGCGCACATTTGCACACCAACTCACGCACGGGTACGTGCAGGTGCCCCCCTTGTCCACACACGCGCACCGATAGGACGTTAACAGTTTTGATCAACCAGATATCGAATAACCTTTTCTCTATTCTTTTGAATTATCATTATCGTTATTATCATCACTACAAGAATAATAACAGTGTTGACATTGGAATGGAATTCGGAACAGAGAACGCGTGCTAATAATATTGCATAGGTTAAGGCTTATAAATACTGAAGGAATTGACGTGACCGACAACAGCGAAACTAGAGCACTAACTATACAGGTCCGATATAAATTCCTGTTTTGGGGTTTGTTTGGGGGGGTATTTAGTGGGGGTTATTATGACATAAATGATACATGATATATGACGAAGAAATGAAAAAAAGATATACCTCAGAAAAATAAGCATAGAGACTGAACTAAATAGCCACACAGTACGCTGGGATTTGGACATCCAAAACGACAACCCCATCCAAGCGAGGAGATCGGACCTGGTTGAGGTTGACAAGGAAAGGAGAGCGTACCAATTGATAGGCATGGATGTACCTTCACAGAATAAAGATGAAGAAGGGTTAAAATTTGGAAAATACCAGGACTTTGGAAGGGAGCTGAAGAGAGTGGGAAAACATGAAGGTCAGGTCAGGGTAGTACTTATAATAGTAGACGCACCGGAACTGTTCCAATGATATTGGAAACAAGACTGGACGATCTGGATATAAGAGGAAGGATTGAAACTATGCAGACCATAGCATCACTAGGGTCTGCACGAATACTGAGGAGAGTACTTGTAATATGAGACTTACCAGCCGCCAGCAATGGCCTAAAAATCAGGATGAAAAATATATATATACGTAAGCTGGGGGAGTTTGAGACCTTACAAGCCACAGCTTTTCTGTGACATGTTAGGACAATGAGAGGAGACTGGAGACTCACAGTCCCTCAGCTATCAACAATGACCACCTCACAAATGGTGTGAAACAACAAACCACAGCACTACTGCAGACGGTGAGGGTGCCAAAAGGAGGGCTAGAGACTTGATGAGACTTTCTGTCACTCAGTCTAGCAACATCCACCAGGCAACTGGAATGCCAAGCTAAGTAGTATAAATCTGATAAAAGGAATGGACACATCTGAGGTATCGATGATAAAGAATACACAGGTCCATTTCTTGGATGATCAAATGAAGAACTCTAATTAAATGACCAGCGAATGAGAATGCTTATGACAATGCAAAAGGCTTTAAATCCCAGATATGACACAGATGGAAAGTATGCGACGAGAAAATGAGGCGGTAGAGGACTCATCAGCATAGAAGACTGTGTCAAAAAGGCCTAAATAGAACTAGCAAAGTATGTGCTAGCAAATAATGAAGAAATTATAATAAATGCCCGACGCAGCGCAACAAACAGAAAAAGGTAGCAAACGAAGGAGCAGCACAGCAAACAAGGAAAGAAATATGAGAACAGAAAAATCTATGCATGAAATTCAAAAGACAGATGCAAAATGTTGCAGACAAGAGATTATGGACATGGCTACGCAAAGGGAATTTAAAGAAAGAAATGACCACTGGGCAACCGGTGAGAAACTGTAAACTGCAGGATTACTGTGGTCTATGAAAACGAGGAGAGAAGGGCTGGAGACTTGAAGAGACTTGCTGTCACTCAAACTCCAGCGGATACCACCAAGCAGCTGGTGTGAGATTGCTGATGATGATAATAATAATAATAATAATAATAATAATAATAATAATAATAATAATAATAATAATAATAATAATAATGACAATAATAATAATGAAAACACATTGAAACATACTCTTAGGAAAGTAGCCAACTGGAAAGCACCGGGGCCCGACGGGATCCATGGGTATTGGTTCAAAAAATTCACCACGTTACACGGCAGACTCACTCACCTACTCCAAAATTGTCTAAATGAAGGCAAAGCACCAGAATGGATGACTAAAGGCAGAACCACCCTCATCCTAAAAGACCCGGGAAAGGGGAACATAGCAAGCAACTATAGACCAATCACGTGCCTACCACTTATGTGGAAAATCCTGACCGGGCAAATAGCAGAGAGAATATACATGTCAATGGATAGAAGGGGACTACTACCAGAAGAACAGAAAGGGTGTAGGATAGGAACCAAAGGGGCAAACGATTTACTCTACATAGACCAGATGATCTTAAAAGAAGTAAGGAAAAGGAGAAAGAATATCGCAATGGGATGGATAGATTACAAAAAAGCATACGATATGATTCCACATAGCTGGATACTCGAATGCCTTAGAATGTTCAAAATTAGCGAACCGGTGGTTAAATTCATTGGTAATTCGATGGAAGACTGGAAAGTAGATTTGACAGCCGGAGGGGACAAACTAGCCGAGGTAGGGATAAAAAGGGGAATCTTCCAAGGAGACTCATTGTCCCCTCTATTATTTGTTCTAACAATGATACCGCTTAACAGAATCCTGAAAAACAGCAAAGGATACCACTTCTCTAAAACAAAAGGAAAGGTCAACCACTTAATGTACATGGACGATATTAAATTGTTTGCAAAAAACAGGGGAGAGCTTGAGACTCTGTTCAACGAAGTAAGGGAATATAGTGAGGACATAGGAATGGAGTTTGGGATAGAAAAATGTGCAATCATGGTGATGCACAAAGGAAGGCTTTCAATGACTGAGGGAATTGAACTTCCGGACAACAACAAGATTAGGGCATTGACTGCACAAGACCGATACAAGTACCTAGGTGTCCTTGAATGTGACACGATAAAACGGGAAGAGATGAAGGAGAAAATTAAGAGAGAATACCTCAGAAGGATAAGGAAAATATTAGAAACCAAATTAAATAGCAGAAATCTAATAAAAGGAATGAACACCTGGGCTGTGTCAGTAGTTAGGTATACAGGACCATTTCTAGGATGGACAAAGGAAGAGCTCCAATCAATGGATAGGCGAACAAGGAAACTTATGACGATGCATAAAGCATTGCACCCTAGGGATGATACAGATAGACTATACGTTAAGAGAAAAGAAGGTGGTAGGGGGCTCATCAGCATAGAAGATTGTGTCCAGAGAGCTAAAGTAGTCCTAGATAGATATGTGCAAACAAATAGTGAAGAAATCATAAAGAGCGCGAGGGATAGTGCAACAAACAATAAAGTAGAAAACAATGGAACAGTACAGCAAACTAGAAAAGAAAAGTGGGAAGGGAAAAAATTGTACGGCGAGTTTAAAAGACAGATAAAAGATATAGTAGACGAGAAATCATGGACGTGGTTACGAAAGGGAAACCTTAAGAGAGAAACAGAATCGCTCATCATGGCAGCCCAAAACAAAAGCATAAGGACAAACTACATAAAAGCAAAAATCGACAGAACACAGACAAACAGCAAATGCCGCATGTGCGGTGAAAGAGATGAGACAGTAAACCACATAACTAGTGAATGTAGTCAGCTCGCCCAGAAGGAGTATAAGCATAGACACGATAGAGTAGCAACGGTGATACACTGGGAACTAAGTAAACAAATGGGATTCAACCATGGGGAAAAGTGGTATCAGCACAAGCCAGAGGCAGTTTTGGAGAATGACAACCACAAACTACTGTGGGACTTTGACATCCAAACTGACCACCTCATCCAGGCAAGAAGGCCGGACTTAGTAATAGTAGACAAAAAAAAGGAAGGCCTGCCAAATAGTAGACGTTGCTGTACCTGCAGACCATAGAGTAAAAAAGAAGGAGGGTGAAAAAAGGGAAAAATACCAGGACCTAGCAAGGGAGTTAAGGAAAATGTGGAACATGAAAACCAGGGTAGTACCGGTCATAGTGGGCGCACTAGGAACTGTCCCCAAAACGCTGAGGGAGAGACTGGAGGAGATCGGGATTAGGGGAAGGATAGAGACCGTACAGACCACAGCGCTACTTGGAACTGCACGGATACTGAGGAAGGTGCTAGAGATATAAGGACTGCAACGAATAGTAGCTCTGTCATGATATGCGAAAGAGGGAGGAGACGTTAGCTGAAGACCTGAGGAGACTTATTGTCACTCAGCCTTCAGCGATAACCACTGGGCAACCGGTGTGAAACTGTAAATCGTAGAATTACTGCGACCTATGAGTAGTAGGAGAGGAGGGCTGGAGACTTGAGGAGACTTGCTGTCACTCAAACTCCAGCGGTTACCACCAGGCAACTGGTGTGAGATTCCAAATAATAATAATAATAATAATAATAATAATAATTGACATTTTAAGAGTAAAGCTATGTTCATTTTTTTTTATTATCCATAGGTAGGGCAAACACAGTAGTTAATGCGCTGACAGTGACTCTTCAAGTAACACACTCACGCTTCAAGATAATGAATTCTTTTTTCTCTATACACGATCTTCGTTTGTATCCAACACTCCTCGTGAAAAATGATTGGAATTCTGCTTATCACAAATATATTTTGATCATTTTTCTAATATTCCTTTCTTCGTCTTTCTCGCCTCTAGACTCTATTTTCTTATCAGCTGTCTGATCCAAGTTTTCTTTTCTTTCGTTGAGAGGGGAGGGATGTGACAGGACTGACTTGATGAGAATTATCTACAAAAATCAACAAAATGCCTGTAGGATAGGCACATTGGGTGTCTATTTTCGCAGTGGTTAGAAAGCGCTGACCGGTTCGCTTGTACAGTGAGCTCGACTCTCACTAAGCTCCCAACACTTGCGGCCTTATGCCAGAAAATGTTTCGCTTAGCATGACTGGTGTCAGCCATAATGCAATTGTTACCTTCCATAGCTGAATTGGTTGCAAGCATGGTTCCCTTGCTAATTCTAAAATGTGATCGGTTCATCAGCAGCCTTTTAGAGTCCGTCATTGGACAGCGTCGTGGAGCCAATATTTTCTGAACATATTAGTTCGTCATGTCATCTCATATTTTGCCAGCCACATTTTTGCATATGATCTCTTGATATCCACGTTATGAGTCGTAATGTCCTGTGGTTTTCTAACATGACGTTTCCTAGTGGTTTCTATGATACCTCTTATTTCTGGTTTTCTCTCTCTCTCTCTCTCTCTCTCTCTCTCTCTCTCTCTCTCTCTCTCTCTCTCTCTCTCTCTCTCTCTCTCTCTCTCTCTCTCTCAATGGACTGTGCTGTATTGTGATCTCTCCATGTGATGTTGAGCATGATTCTCTCTTGTGTATGTTCACTTTTTTGTTAGATTCCCAGTTCCAGCTCCGTAGGTAGCTATTGGGAGGATAAATTTTTTTCATACCCTTCTTTTTAGGACCAATGGAAGTTTCTTATTCTTGAAGGTTGAGCTGGCTATACCGAAAGCTTGCAATCTATATTGATCCTTCGCTTGATGTCTTCTCCTTTTGCAGAATTCATAAAGATTTGTTATTCTCTATCGATGTAACGGTCTACCTTCTTCAGCTCCCCGTACACATGTACGCACAGATACTGGCTGCTGCTGGATCAAAGCCCACTCTAACTTCTCTTCCAGTTGAAGATGATTACTGCAACTTTACAAGCTAGACGTTCAAAAAGTACTCCGCAACGCCCATGATAGAGAAGTGTGTCGAATCCCCGGGAAGGTCTATGTCCAACAACAGACGTTAAAAGACTGATGATGATGATGAATGATGACGACTGCAACTTTTGTATTGTCTGTATGATGGATAAATTCCTAAATATACAAGACCTTGACTAAGTTGGCAAATAGAGTCGCTTAGCAATCACGCGGTAGCGAGATGTTAATTTAAAATGTCTCTATGGTTTAACGAGACGTGATAGATAAACAGTATATATATATATATATATATATATATATATATATATATATATATATATATATATATATATATATATATATATATATATATATATAATTTGTAAAACATTTGAAACACTGAAGAAAATACATAATGTAATAGATGTTTTTCACTTTTAAATACCAATTGACAAAGTCTACTTTACTTTAACTGGAGAGATTCACAAATTCAAAATTAAATATATTGTCTACTAATGTCATCACTTACGTCAATAAAAAATAAAAAATAAAATTCAATTACCGTTTATTCACATTTGATACCACCAAAGCAAAACATTTTTTTCGGGGCCAACCAATAAGCTGAAGTTCATTCGACTAAAATCATTTAAAAAATATGGCTATAAATTTGGCAATTGTAAGTTTAGGATCCACTCAACGCACACAATACATTTGAGTATTCTCTGTGGGTAACTTTTTTTCTTTTTTTTTTTTTTTAATGTGGCACGATGAATAACCGAAAAGAAATACATTTTTTCATTTAAATGCAGTAGATAAGAAAATAAGAGTTATGTCCCTTAGAGCGAAGACATCTTGAAATTGTTGTTACTTCCCTTGGATTGAAGTTGAAATAGATTATTTTCAAGATGTAAGCGGTACGCACTACACAATTCGGACGCGAAAATTAACATGTTCGTTTCGCGATCCTGTTCGCCAGTTCAGAAAATTCGATCATTATACCCACCTATTATAGTATTTTCATTGTCACATACCAGTATGTCACAAAAAGAATTACACAACAAATTTGATAAACCAATAAGGAAAAATAGAATTAGTTATAAACATTTTTAAATGGTGTACCCCATGTTATAATACACGGGTATATATTGATACTATATAAAATCATTGACCGAGGGCAACTTAGAAATTATCATCATTCCCATTTTAAATGATCTCATAGTGGAACAAAACTACATTACCTGTCGTTCATAATTAAAAACCAAGCAAAAAAATACACATTTTTGCTATCAACCCAGTAAGGTGTATGTTTTGAGCCAATCATCGGTGTAACCAAATATTCTGTCACCAACTCAGACAACAATGAATAACTTTTCGTGGGTATCGCTTTTATTGAAAGTGGTATTATTTTGATAATAGCCAATTCTTCCTTCAGTTCCGGACATGCCTGTTTCGGCCAAATATATGAGGGTTATCTTCTGGTCATATGACAATGCACACTTATTTCAACCAACATAGAAACCGAATATCGATTAGAACACTTCCGTTCTTCTGTCTTTGAAACTCAGGGGAACTGTATCAATTTTTCTACTGCTAATTATATCGATCCAATCTTATACTCTTTCTGCTGAATACATCTTCTCAAGTTATTCTGCATCTGCCCCCCCCTTTTTGTCACATTTAAATCTGGATCTTTCTTCTTTAGGCATTCTATTTATTATGTCTGTTGTGCCGTTAAATGTAGCGAAAGAAAGTGAGAACGAGTCTTTTTTCCACACGCTCATAAAATCATACCCCTTGTATATCTCCAAACAAGCAATTGATCATAATGTAAACATACCCGTAAAAAATCTTGAAGTTTGTTTTTCTATATCTATATGTGTTTATGTGTGCGCGCACGCGTGTGTATGAGTATTCTAGTGCGGTTATTTGAATAGGTGTATTTGATAGAAGGAATCAACTATATTTACATTATCTAATCTATTCACCTGTCATATTCTCATTTTGATGGAACTCTGTTGTTGAAAAAAAAAATACAGCAATATCAGTACCAACAATTCCTGCATGTTCAATGAGATCGTCTCAGATAATATAAGACGTTGCATCATAAGACGACACTGATTGTGGGAAAACTTGCGACTGACATCCAAATGATTATGGTGAGAGAAATTTTCACTACTTCACATTATTTTGGATAAATCTTGTTTTCCTTAAGAACTAATCCTGAGCCCTTTTCTGAAATTCTTTAGATAAATCTCTATCATAACTACTTCCAATAATTCCATGCTATCTTGATATCGTTGCTTTTTATCCTGACACTCAGGGTCGATTGGCTATTCATTATAAAAAATTTTATTACTTGCTTTACGCCATCTTATTATTAATGCTTATCTTATATATACCGAAAATTATCCTTAAAATTGCGTTTTATCCCCCAACCCCAATTTTTAGGCTTCTAAATGATTTTATACGATAATTTCTTAAGAATTACGAGATATTTTGGGTTAAAACGTATTTTAAGATAATACAAAAAGTTTAGATTTCCAAATACACTGACGAAAACGACTATAGCGTTTCTATTTTTTGTTTAAAAGACTGTAATTAAGCAAGTCGAAATCATTATTCAATGTTTTTTCAACAATCACTGCATTTCCATTTCTTTTTAATCAACCAACAATATTACTTAGGAAGTGAAAAAAATTTCCTTTGAAAACTGCGATAGTACTGAACCGATTTTCCATCGTAATTTTTACCACTATTTACCTTCATAAATTTGCTATTCAAATATTTGGATATCTGTCATTAGGGGATTAAGGTAAACGCCAAAACGTCGGTCAAACTTAACATGCAAATTGTGATTGTAAAACAACTCTCTATATTCATTATCCATGGTGGATAGAAAACAAGTAAGCTGCTCGTGGTTGCGAGCTCATGTCCGTATAAAATTGACTGTTTTCATAACTACGTTCATAATGTTTTCCATCTGCAATTTTTGCTCACACTGTGCATCTTCGCACAGAATACAGTAGATCGCAGAAATGGATACACCAAGAGTGTTCTGTTCTTCTTTAAGTCAACAAAACCCACCTTTTCAGAACACATTGCAGTTGCATCGTCCGTTGCCTCTAAAACAAGTTTTGACAAATCCAACTCTGCACGTTCAACGTTTTTTCTAAGTCCTCGAATAAAGACAACACATTAATCGGTATCTGTAAAGTCTGGACTTTCATCTACCGCAATGGAAAATGTTTCAAACTCTTTGGTGATGGTTGCCAGTTGCTGGTATGAACGGCTTGCTAAATCAGTGATTCGGCTGGCAACAGTATTTGGTGAGAAGCTAATGCTTTCAAAAAACTTCTTTTCTTTGGGATAGACGGCTTATAAAGTCTTTTATAAAATTATTTTCAGTGAATGTTCGTGAGGATTTTCCGATCATTACGCTGCGAGTAAAACTTACCCTTACTGCATTTCAACTTGTTCTGTTCGAGTTAGAAAATGATTTGTTGCGTTGGAAAGGCTGTCTTAAGCCACTAACCTCTTTTTCTTGGGTCTCTCCACTGAACGCTTTGTAGCGTGTTGTTTCATAATGCACCCGGGTGTCCTACTCTTTTTGTATTGCAATAGGGTGTTGGCATATAGAGCTTTGTTATTAATGTTTTACCTTCGTCACAAAATATGAATGTCCCTACTTTTCTCGAAATCTTCTGTTCTCCTCCTCTATTCTCTCTTCCCTTGGTACTGCTATTATTTTATGATTCCAATAATGAGGTTGAGGTTGTGGGAGAACAAAAAGAAAATACGTTTTTCTCCCTCAATATTCCTGGGCTTCGCTGTTCACTCTCAGACATTTTTCACAAATGATTTCTTATTGCGCGTGTTATTTGTCTGTCATCTCAGGTACACCCTTCCATCTCAATAGATCTTCCTTTTTTTCATACACCAAAAAAATTCCATTCTATATAAAAGTAAACTAATCGAGAGGAAGTCTTAATTTTAGGCTGTTGCCGGTGCTGGGGGTGCCAAACCCAGATTTAAATTTTTCGATACCGGTCTGGGTTTCTGTTTTTGATTTTTGTTGTTTTTTTTTTCTTTCTACATATAATGGAACCTGGATTTTTCTACTCATTTCACTTTCATCAGTTTATTTGTTTTTTGTTACTTGAATTTGCTGCTTAGCAACTAGAAACTATTTTTATCTTAACTCAAAGTATTTAACATTTTACGAACTTTGCACTAACCTTTATTTTATGTATCAAAAGATGTCTGTTAAGTGTTAATAACATGTATGTATTTCTACTTTCACAGTATGAGTTTTATCAAATCATTTCTTTATACGTTATGAAACAAACAGCACTTCCTTATTTCGCTTTTTAATCTTAAACTGAAAATAACTTATAGTACTCTGTGCTGGGTAACATAATGACTACTAGGGTTGCAGAAACATTTTAAATATTCTTTAGAATAATTAGGTTACTAAAGTTTTCTATTAATCTTTATACAAAAATGGTGCCACGTTTCAATGCGATCCACCAGTTTTTCAATTTGCAATGAATTTAAATTTTCTCAAGTTTTTATGATATATTTTATTTTTTATTCATCTTCTTGTAAAAAAAAGACCGTAAATCTCATATATTATAATACGTTACAGCCATAATTTATTATGGGCAATTATCAAGACTCGATATTATCAAGATTGGATTGATCAAAAAAAAGAAATACTTTTTTTTTTTTTAATGGGTAGAATACTTCATTTATTTCCATGTTTAGTTACTGTTAGGTTAGAACTAAAAACTATATATACGTATCTTAGAATATATAGTTTTATAACAGTGAACGATGAGTTGCAAAACTTTTGTCTGATCAAACGGGGTTGCAAGTGAAAAACGTTCGAGAAGTCTCGATCTAGAACACCATTATATTCACTGAATTTAATGTAGGGAACTCAGCATCATCATCATCATCATCAGTCTTTTATCGTACGCCGTTGGACATATACCTTCCCCAGGATTCGCCAGGACTCTCTATCATAGGCGTCGCAAAGCCAGTATTTTCTGAATTTGCCTCGTTTGTCTCTCTATCTTGTATTCTGCCGGCCTCGGTTACGCATGTGTTCTCTGGGGATCCACGTTATGAGTCGTGATATACATTGGTTGTGTGTCATGACTAGCTCATTGCCATTTGAGTTTTTTAATGGATTCTATGATGTCTTGGACTCCTGTTTTCACCCTGATATATTGTGCTGCCTTTTCACCCCTCCATGTGAGGCTGAGTATGATTTCTTCATGTGCACGTTGCATGATTCTCAGTTTTGGGATCAGTCTTTTGGCTAGGTCCCATGTCTCAGCTCATTGGTGACTATTAAGAGGATGCAATGGTCGTATCTCCTTCTGAGAACGAATGGGATTTTCTTATACCTGAAGGTTGAGCTTTCTCTGTCGAGGGCTTGCCATCCTAGAGTGATTCTTTTCTTGATTTCTTCTTCTTTTGAGGATTCCATGGAGATTAGTTGCCCCAGGTAGATGTCGTGGTCTGCTTTCTCTTGCTTCGCATTTCCGATTTTGATCGTTGTATGTTTATTTCTGACGTAATTGTTGCGCCTGACCTTTGTTTTGTTGAAGTTCATGTGAAGGTTGACTTTCTAGCTTTCTTCATTTAGTTTATGTCGCATTAGTGGGGGGTTATGGAGGTCCTATGGTGAAAGGACGCTGTTATCTGCAAACCTGAGGTTGCTCAGATATTCGCCGTCTATTTTGATCCCTCTGTTCTCTTCTTTTGGAAGATCCTTTTGAGGCAGGCTGTGAAGAGTTAGGGTGAGCTGGTATCACTTTGTCTTACCCCTTTTTTAAGCTGAGAGGGATGTGAGTCTTTATGTGGCCTGATAAAGAAGCTGCTGTGACTGTATATATTGCAATACTGTGACGTATACAAGGTCTTCATCTTATAGAGTGATAGCCTCAATGACCTTAGGAATTTCCATTGCGTCAAGTCAGTAAATGCTACCGCAAGTGGCATTTTATATTCTGCTGCTTTCTCTTCTAATTGATTTATCGAATGGAGATGGTCAATGGTCGAGTAGATTTTTCTAAAACCAGCCTGCTCCTGTGATTGCTCCTCATCTAAAGTTTGGTGATTCGGTTGGTGATGACTTCGGTGAAAAGTTTGTGGATACTATTGAGTAGACTTATTGGTCTGTAGTTGTGGAAGTCTTCAGGGTTTTTTTTTTATATGACAGCTTTATAACTGCAGTGTTCCAGTTTTCTGGGACCTTTTTTTGTTTTAGGCATAAGTTGGATAGAATAGCTAATTTCTTAGTGATGATCCACCCAGCTTTTTTGAGTAGGTCAACGGTGTTGTTATCTGGTGCGTGGGGCTTTTCCTTTCTCTGTTGGTTCGATGGCTTGTTTCACCTCCCAACTTGGAGTCAAATGATTTGGGGGGCAAAATTGCAACAAATCCCAAGCAGTCAACTGCGTAGGGTTCGGGAGGATGATTTGCCAACTTTTCCCTGGGGAGAAACAAGCTGAAATGCTGTCCGAACTTGGTAATCAAGTGCTTGTTGTACTTGGTGTGCAGTCAAGGTTAATGTAGCTTCTACGTAATAGAGAATAAGGAGGGAGGTAGAAATGCGTATGTTTTAGGGAAATATAGGTTACGGAAATTATCCCGCTGCGAGCCATAGCTAAGTTGTCCGCAGACCTGTGTGCTGCGTGTTTGTACTAAAGAGACATTCAGTGAGTAAAAATGATATAGGTAGATACATCACATCAGTTGCAAAAAGATTTCACCGTCATTTTTTTAATGATTGGGTTTCATAGCAGTGGCCTAGTAAAATGAAAAGGAAATATCATCAAGTATGGGCATATTGTACATCGTTGGAAAGGAGATTCCTTGCTGAGTAAAGTTTGCAATAGAACTATCTATCCTAGAATAGGTCATTTTAAGATATTTACTATCAACGGTCATAAATTCTTGTTTTAAAATGAAACACCCGTGTTGACTGATAGCAATAACCGAGGGGAGGTAATTGTGCATGCAAACGCTGCAAGATCCGTTCACTTCTCTCGTTGCCTATTGCGTTTTTCATCAAAATTTATTGAACACTTTTCAAGATATCCTGCAGAAAGACAGAGACCTTTTGAAGATATTCTTGGTTATGGACAGTTAGCTAAGATATGGGGAAGATAATTGTACATGGATCCGCTCAAAAATATCCTGTTGGGGCTACTTTTCTGTAACTACTACCTTTTTTGTATCAATGTAAGTGAATAGGAAACACGCCTTTCGCATTCAATAAAAATCCATTGTATGTCAAAAGAATATATCATTGAAAGCGCTAGTTTTCACCTGAATACTGAAGTTAAACCTCATTCAACATGATCGATACATAGATGGGTGACTATTCATGAATATCTTCTACTGGGAAGTAACTTGTTTTGTGCTAGACAAAGCAGAGCTTTGTAAATAAGCTTGTCTTTTCTACTCAATGCAAAATTATAAAAGCAAGGTTAAAGGAGAGATCTTTTTCAAGTTTTTTTGTCTTGTTGAACATTAAAAATGTATTTGAATGTTGTATTTATTGAAAAAAATCCCCTTTTCTCTTCCAGGTTCCAAATTTATGGACATGGACTGCATGCATTGCAAGTGTTTGTATGATTATTTCGCCTGTCAGCGAAGCCACTTTTGCTTCGGGTAAGTTGGAATAAAATACTTGAATAATAAATGATATTGGTGAATCTCCACAACGTAGGACAGAAGTAATGAAGTAGTCAGCAATTGACTGTAGAATAACCGACCTGACCGAAGTAGTCACCAAATGCCACTCGGTTGTTTTCTTGTGTCAGTGCTATTTGTCACAACATTAGACCAAGGGCCTACAAATGCATGTACAAAGTCCACTAGAATTGAAAGTAAAATCAAAAATGTTTACAAAGTTTTGGCCAAAAGGTGTTTCCGGTAGCACTGACACAAGATTAAAAGTGTTCAAAATGACTCAAAATAGGATTTTAGGAATAATTTGGAAGTCGCTGTAATGAAAGTAAAAAGAAATACAATTACAAGAGCCCTACGCAGAGCAGGCTTGTGGGTATACTTAACTCATTATCGCTAGTCATTTGAAATCTCGTCAAATAAATCTCATCAAGCAAATCTCGTCAAGCAAATCTCGTCTTGCAAATAAACATATTGATACGCTCAGATATTATATAATGGTCAGATGTGACAAACTAGAGCTTTTGGGACATAATGACAAGAATTTCTTTCAATCTAAAAAGCACGGTCCCTGTAACGAAACATGGAGGAGGGGGTATCATGCTTTGAGGGAATTTCATAAAGCTTGGTAGGAGTTAATGGTATAATGAAGAAGAGGATTATTGTGAAATATTGGAAGACGATTCGAAAGTGTCTGTTAGAAATCTGAAAGTGATGCGTAGTTGGAGCTTCATGCATGATAATGATTCAGGATAAGAATATAAAAGGTTTACTTTGGTCTTCACAGAGTCACAGCCTGAATCCGATTGAAACCTTATGGGATGAATTGGAAAAATGTGTAAGAGCAAGAAAACTTAGAAACCTGCCACAATCTGAATATATATATATATATATATATATATATATATATATATATATATATATATAAGTGAATAAGTGCGTCTCCATGTATGCTCCAAGTCAAAGTTCTGCAATTAAGAAGCTGAAATTTGGCATCGTGTTGCATTTTTTCAAGGAATAAACCATGGGATAAGTAACCCTTTATAACTGTGTTGTGTGAATGCCAGTGATGTGTTAGAATCAATATTCCTGGAATTGAAAATTGCCAGCATCTTTTAAAGCAATTGATATATATATATATATATATATATATATATATATATATATATATATATATTGTGTCATCCGCAGACAGCTGTTTCGTTGTATTACAATCAGTGTGGCTATAGACTATCCATTATCCCATCCAGTACCACGAGGCATGATCGAAACTTTAGCTTCAGACCCGGAGGCTGGTATCCTCCCCCTACTCCACGGAACAGGACGGTCAGTGAGGTTGAATTTGAGCAATATATTTATTTTATCGTATATATTCCTTATCCGCTGGAGTGATCCATTCCATGTTGGAAGAGCATTATATATATATATATATATATATATATATATTTGAGTGTGTGTGTGTGTGTGTGTGTGTGTGTGTGTGTGTGTGTGTGTGTGGGTGGGTGGGTGTATGTACGTGCGTTGTGTGAGAGGGGAGGTTCAGTTACTGTCAAAGAAGATTCTAGTTATAAAATGTTCAATGAACATTTCCTTTGAAATTTGTGAGTGTGATCTGAGCGTTTCTGCATATTTTTATCATATTCTATGTACCCAAAATAAAATAATGAATTTAAAAAGTGTACACAAACCAGATATGACAGACTTTTTGTTGGTTCCCATTGTATGCAGTACCCTTTGTGAGAGCACTGTATACTTCTAGGTGTTAGGGTAAGTGATTTTTCATCTTCAAATTCCTAAAGGTAGTATCATCAAATTTTATTTTTCTCATTCTCTACAGGGATTGTTCCTTCCAAATGTGTGCAGTGTTTGTGTACTGTAAGTGACAATTTGACTTTTCACACGGAAATAAGATTATTTTTTAAGGCTCTAAAATTTCAATCAAGACCAAAGCCTTTCAAACAATATAAATATGAAAAATGTAATTTCTGTATAAATTCATAGTGATATGCATTTGTTATCTATTTCTTAAATTCATACGAGATTTCCGACAAGTTTCTATAGAAAGCTCAAGTGTGGCCTTTGGTCTCAGTAAGAGATGAAAAGCTGAGTTTCGTGCTAAACGTTCATTTGATGATGAATCTGTGCGGAAGCAAGATTAAGACATGCAAGCCGTCTCATGATTTAATAAAAACGGTATAAATAAAATGTCATCAATCAGTTTTGACCTGACAACAATAAAGCAATTTGTTCAAAGCAATAGAAAAATATGAAAATTACCACCATCCTCTGTTAAATGATGGACAAAAGATATAAATAGATTGAAGTATTGAATATCGCTGGGTCTGCGTTCTTGAAATCAAAAATATTGAAAATTTTGAGGCTGAGTAAAAATGTTATCGCTTTACAAAAAAAAAAGGAGTGAGCTGGATTATTTCTAAATTGTCACCATTGCCGCATTAAAGTCACTCAGTTGAATGTCTGTCTTCAGCAATAGAAGTTTTCCGCAGCGGTCGGCACAGAAACGTCAAGAAATGTGTAGCATGAATTGAAATGAAACCGCAAATAAACTGCAATTTCATATGTCGCAGAATCTTCTCTTTATCAAATGACGACTATGAAGAAAGGGATTATCACCATTATTTCAAAACAACGCACTGTGAACAACAGTTATGTTTGCAGAGCGCTCTTTTTTAATAATATTCCAGATATTTAGACCTTGCTTTGAAAAGTACTTCCCATTAATCCCTATGATAATGTTAGTTTTTTATGTGTATTTATGAGGCTATAACCTAGCAAAAATGGTAAAGTGTACAGATAATTATCTTAACCACATATCTTTAGGATGCTCTAACTTGGAGAATAAAATGAACTCGGGTGGATCTCACCCGTAACCTTAATTTGAACATCTAAGATTACAGTATGAATTTCAATGAAATTTTGAAGAAGGTTAGGCTATGAAAAAGTGCTTATATTTGGGAATGGATCCAAGAATTCCATACAGTCCCACCCACTACTTCATCGTAGCTATATGTACACATCATCATTTCTCCAAATATCCTCAATGAATTTCGTGGGTTGACAGTGAGCTCAAGAAGTTTTTACATTTTGGGTTTACGGGGTTTTCCAAAGTCACCCTCCCTGCATTATATATATATATATATATATATATATATATATATATATATATATATATATATATATATATATATATATATATATATGTACTGCACAATATCTCCAAATTCTCAATGAATTTCATGGAAGGTTGGGCGATGGGTTTAGGAAGAATTGTTTTCAATTTTGAGCAGATCCAAAAATGTGCACAGATTTTCTTTTGTGCATTGCACACACTTAAATGAAATGAATTGAGAATATTCAGAGATATTGTGGTGTGTGATCCGGTGCAGGGGAAGAGTCAGTGAAATATTTCAGTATACACCCCAACATATAAACTTAGCCACCCTTCGACGAAATTTCATTGAAATTCATCGATATTTTTTGAAGGTATTGCATTATATACGTATAGCTACGTCGCAGGGGAGGTGACCGTGGACCAATCCTGGATGTGTCCAAAATTTTAAGCACTTCTATAATCTATTGCCAACCCTCCCGAAAAATTTCGCTGAAATTCATCGAGAACCTTGTGAAATATTGTGTTGTATGCGTATAGCTACGATGTATGGAAGGTGACCATGGAAAATTCTTGCCATCTGCCCTGAATTTAAATACTTCTTCGATAACCCAACAGTTTTTCCTTGGCGCATTGCGTACCCCTCTACAAATCTTCATTAAAAATCATTGAGAATATTCTGATAGATTGTGCTGAGTACATATAGTCATGATGCTGGAGGGCTGACTGTAAAAAATTACGCCTCAAAATGTATGCATTTCTTAGACTATAACCCACCTTCTCGGAAAGTTTCATTGAAATTCATCAAGAACTTGGAGATACTTCGCTGTGTGCATCGTAGCTAGGTGGAGGTGACCGTGGAAAAATCTTGGATTTCACCAAAATGTAAACACTCTTTCTTTCCTGCTGTGTATGTATAGCTACGATGCATGGCAAGGTGATTGCGTAAAATTTTTTTATCCTCTTCTCCCACCCTCCCAAAACATTCCAAATATTGCTTCCTTAGCCCATTGCCCCCCCCCTCTTCCACAAAATTTCACTGAATTTATTTGAGAATTTTTGGGGACAGTGTGCTGTGTACTTATAAGTGTGATGCAGGTAACTGTGAAAAGGTCATCGATCCGCCCCCAAATATAAACACTTCTTCTGTAAACCATTACCTGCACTATACTATCGTATTATTGAGAAACAGATATATAATCTAACAGAATAATTATGAATGCATTATATTGTTTAAAACTCTATTTGAAATTACATCACATTATTACACAGGGTATGTGTCACTTGGCCTAGACAGCGAGAATCGAACAAACGATTCGATTTCTGCAGCAACCCCACTTTTTAGTTGTATCTCGGTCGTATACACCACAAAATTGGGTGGCCATCCTCAGCAGCTGGCTCGGCCCTCTACGCTTCAAGGACCTTCCTCCCATCATCCTAGCTGGGTGGGCCATGGTATGCAAACCAATTGTTTAAAGGGTGGGTCCGTTTGAAATTCAAAAGCACAGGTCTCAGAGCGAATCCACAAACCCTTCAAAGGCTTACAGCAATGCAGGCAGCTTAGGGGTATGATCGCTTTGAAGCGGAATTTAAGAGACAACTGTATCACTCAGCATCACCCTTGGTGACCAATCAGCCGTATTCGGGGACAGAACTCCTTGCTCCCCTAGAGAGGTTGCCTTAAAAATCTTGTCTTCCCAGGTGGCTTACAATTACAATCGGGCTATTGGTCGCACCACAGAACAAAAACCAGACTCGAACTAAATGAAAATGATCTTCGAAACTTGCCGACTGGAATATGAAAAAGATGTGCAATACTGATAATGCAATTAGTGCAGGGTCTCAATCTGTTCTGATTGCACTTCATCTCAGAAAGCTGGATACTGACATCCCTGCCATATGAAAAAATGATTTTTCGAAGTGTGCTCGACTTTCGAATGTCCTCAAAATTGCTCATTTTCATGACCTCATCTGACCATGAACGCCGTTAAAAATTGTTTCTTCGTCATACCTATCTTGGTTTTATCGAGGAATTTTCAGCACCAACCTCAGATTGAATATTCAAAACTGTATTAGTGTACTGCGATTTAATCAGCGAACAACAGTTTTTGCTTGCTGTATAAGTCACTCTGTGACACTGATACAGTTCTGAATATATGATATTAGTGCCAGAGCCAGAGTTTGAGCCAAGATAAAAGCCAGGATTTTGACTACTGAATTTCTTGAAATTGAGTGTGCTTTATGGTGGAGATAGTTGTGTATTTTCCACCAGTGGCAGAGGCCAGAGTCTATGCAAGGGTTTTGAATACTGAATTCACTAAATATGACCCCCCCCCACTTTTGAAAATGGGTGCAATACAAACTTTTGCCCTCATTTCCCTCTGGTGTAATTGGATATTTCCTTCCAGCATTAAAGGTCAGCCAAGGTGTCAGTATTTCAATAGCTCTACTTTGAAGCAGTCAGATTCCCCCGTATCTGGTATATTGGTGTAACACAATCTTCCTATTTACTTTGGCCTTTCGATGTACCAAACTAAGCCTAGAAAATATTGATAATGAAATCGTCTCTCTCATAGATCCCATATATTTAAATGTTTGATATTACTTCTGGACAATCAAATTTTTGATTAAACCACTATAGTATCAGAGATTGGTGAGCAAACCGAAGCGAAAGCCCAAATTTTAAATATTGATTTTCTAGGCAGGTAAGCTCTACTCAATAGGAAGATTAATGTATCACAATCTTTGTACTCCTATTTCCCTATTATTTGGTCTTGAGTTAGACAAAGATAAGATAATTGTTACTGCCTATTTCCGAACCATGCCAGACATCAGATTTTGAATGTTGTTTTCGAGGAAGAGAAGCTCTTAAAATTAAAAAGATTGAAACAACACAATCTTCCTTCACCAATTCCCCCTCTATTTGGCTACGTGCCAAACTTGGTGAAGCTCAATGAATATCAAAAATGCTTTGAAATTTGCATTCAGTATTTTTTTTGTTGCCAGATTGAAAGCCGCTGTAGGAATAATCCTTGCTTTTATGGACCTGGACCGACAACATGTGGATATTTTGGGATTACTGAAGATTACTACAATGCTTGTGGAAGACCTGGAAAGGGTGAGTAGATGCAATTATTCAACAAGTTCACCACCAAAGGATGTTCATTTTTGCTACTTTACTTTTCAGGTACAAACCGAACAAAAAAACGAACGTTGGTGCTGAAGGTGGAAGCTAATAAACATCAAAGCAAATATGAATACATATATGTGTGTGTGCATGTGTGTGGGCGCGTGCATTGGATAATATAAGAGGTTTGTTCGGTTTATAAAATGAAAATAGGACATTCATTTTATTTTCAAAATGTACTTTATTAAACAACATGTTTAATATTTTGTTCCAATGTCATCTAGCATCTTCCAACCAACTTCATGATTCCATCCTCCCTGAGCATTTCAAGGACTACTCTATGTGCCTTTTGCAGAAAGAGTTTGCAAAGGTTTTAGGCAGAAACGGTTGATTAATTGTCATAAAATATCGTAAAAATGTAAATGTAGTGTATATGGATATCCAACTTTCTACATAAGACCAAAAGTATTCTATGGATATTAGTCAAATGACCACAAGCAGTTATGTGTTCCATGGATAAGAATGTTCGAAAAATGAGAAAAATAGTCAGTGACCCAGAAGTTCAGGAAAAATTGTCCAAATGTATAAAATGTACATGATTGTTAGAAGACAAAGAAAGTTTCCTTTTTGTGTAGAAGGGTGAAAAAATACATAAGCATTAATTTGGAACGAACCAAAAATGACTTATTCATTTTTTTTGTTGGTTAGTACTCTCTCCATGAATCCAGCTCTATCTGCTTTGCATAGAAAAGGGATCGCAATAATCGTTCACAATTATTGTTGCTGTCGTCGTCGTCTTCTTTTTATTTTGTGACTTGAACATCCCAGAATATTACGCCCTTTCACTTGACTAATCCTGGATGATTCTCATTGATTGCAACCTTAATTTGGTCTAGTTGGAAGCAGAACTTATTTGAATCAATTGTTTGCTTCTCCAGAATGAGCTCATTGTATAGATCTCTCTACCAAATCCAACAATATACAAACCACTTTCTCTCGATGGAGAGCTTTTGATAAAGCTTTTTACGATAAGTGGTGGTTAATTTTACTCGTCCCACGATTTCATGCATTCTATGTTTTTATGAAGTATCCATTTTTCATCTCCTGTCACAATTAGTTTAAAAAATGTGCCTTTTCATCGTGTCTGAGTAGCGAATCATACACTGAATTACACCAAATATTTTTTTCGAATAACTTCTGCTGAAGCCACACATCTAAACAAATAGAATAACTATGCCGATGCAAATGATTTTCAACGTTTGCTTTTAATATTTAATTCTTATACAAGAGTTTGGTCCCAGTGTATAAAACAAAAAGGCTGTTCCCCTTGAATGATATTTCTTAATTTTCGTGGCCGGAATAACACGAAAATAATCCCTTACGAAATATTCATTTTGATATGGGAAGATTTCCATACTGCAAAATGCACCCTACACCCTAAAATATGTTCGTTTTGCTTTAACATAAAATAAAGATTAAAATAATTAAATGAAAATTAAATAAAATCTGTATTATTATTCACTGGTGTGACCGACATAATTGGGAGCCAAATGAAGATATTTTTCATTCAATTTTTTTTTTTCGATGAAGTATTACAAATCATTATTATCAATTTTTATGTCTCCTTTCACCTTCAACTTGATTATTTGGTTGTTTTTATTCAACTGACCTAAATGAAAGTTACGATAAAACTTCCCTTCTGCGAATGTATTTACTGACGGCAGACAAGAGTTTTAATCGCATGATTTCAAATCAGTCGCTGATCAAGACATTAAGAAGGCTCTCAAAAAAAGGCTATAAAGAACATCTGGCACTTTTAGCCTTACCCTCAACACCACTAAAAAAAAATAGAGTACGATCCCGAGCAAAGCAACGCATAAACAAAATCTTACGCACCAATCTCCCCGAAAATATCATTAAAAAATTACATCACAAACAAAAAAAAAATCAATCCGCTCGTGAATTATCAAATGATGTGCGCAGATAAAATTCGAAAGTAATTTAAATAGAATAGATAAAATAATTGAGAAACTAAAACAACTTCGTTCATACTTAGTAATCATAGAACAAGGAAATCACATGAAACGGCGTTATCTACTCAAAACGAAAAAGAATGTACAAATAACACCCTAATTCAGTTATGAAAATATGATACCTCCCAACTGCAGATCCATAATGATCCTGACAGATCGATATCAACAAATCATGAAACAGATCATGAGACCAAAACACGCAGCGGACGAAAAAATAACACACTCAAGAATACCGTGAATAACTACCTTGAAAAAGGACATTGAAGGTACTCGGTAAACAAGGCCGATCAAAGTGGTTTGAAAATATATAAAGAAGTTATCTCCCTTAGACCATTCAAAATTAAATACAATTTTTTTTTCCAATTCTCAACTGGGACAAAAACACACTTATGTAAGCATTCACACTCTTTCTCCTTACTCCCAGCTTAAAGACGAGAAATTCACCAAAAAAAGAAAGTGTTTTACAACCCATATTAATATTCCGACTAAATGATAAAGCTGCTGCTGATACTAACTTCATCTAACGATACTAATGATGGGACAACTACGTCCCTTAACTGTGATGTCACTAACTTTCCCACAATGTGGTATTAAACATTTTTTTGACTGAAGACGTGCTTCCATTGCTGTCTTTATCTTCCATCTTAAATCGAATCTTGTCTCATCAATACGCTGTCCGTCAACATATTAAATTTCTATCAAAAAAGATTTTATGCACTCAAGACGTAAATAGAAATGCTATGTTTGTTTCAAAATTTAAAAAAATCTACCATGCATGAAAACATTGATTTACATAAATTTTGAAAGCTTTGTAGCGCCCCCTATACATTTAGTTGAGAATTAAATACGGAACCCTCCTTTTAGCTAGATATCAAAAATGTCATTTCCTTCGATAACCCCTATAAAAACCCTGAACACACGTAGTTACATACCCTGGTACTTGTAGCCGGTTACCGTTTCCCTCTCTTCCCTACTCTCTAAGATCCGTATCGTTTCGCCGACCTCCTGGTCGATCCGAACTTTACCATGGTACCACAGTGACAAATTTCTGAATTAACTTGGTCCGTTTCAGTTCACTACTCAACCATGTTCTCAACACATGCTCCAAACGCATACACACCTTTATCTCTCATGAATGAAATGGCAATGCTTTTTACTACCCGATAGTCACGATGATCTGTCTCCTGATTCTTCTTACTTCGGGAAGCTCACATGGATTAAACTCCGTGTGTTTTCCACCTTTTGAATAGTTTGTCCGTGGTGTATCTACCAGAGTCAGAGAATGGCCACCAAGTCTAACACACAACTTGGCAGTTTGGTATACACACTGAACCCAGTCTCCACAACCATTCCTTGGTACGCACAAAGCTTTATGGATTCAAAAGTAGTTCAGGCATCTCCGCTTCAATTCCGACGACTGCACTATCATGGCAACGAATCTCCCACCTTTCACTTAGAGGCTCTCGCCTATTTTGTCTCCTCTTTACATCTTTTCGATTGTATTAATGTTTTCACTACATGTATTTCATTTTCACTGTCTATTCGTCATTGATGTTCATGTATTGAATGTACGTTTTATTTGTCCATCCAAATACTTGTGTATCCTTTTTACTCAGTTTCATCTCTGCACCCACGTTCGTACTTGCGCACATTCTCTTTATGCATTCCCCTTCCTCCTTCCACATTGCCACTGACGTCCATATGGGCCCACAAACACAGCAAGTGCCATATACCAACCACCATTCCGATAACAAATGATACCGATACCAATATAAGAACCATATCTCTTATTGCTTCAAGTGGGTTTCGGAAAAAGTAAATTAGTTCGTGGATGTGAAGTTTCAACCTAACTTCCATTCAGGCCGATTCAAAGAAATTAAAAAGTAGCAAAAAAGATTGAGCTAAAGGTGAAAAGTAATCTTTAAATTGATGATAATGATTTACAATACTTCATCGATTAAAATTAAATGAAAAATATCTTCATTTAACAACCAGTTATGTTGCTCAGATCTGGAAGGAATAATATAGTTTCAATCTTATTTTGATTCAATTATTTTCATTTTTATTCAATAATGAAACAAAGCAAATTAATATATATCAATATGTACCAGGATTTTCTCGAGGTCAAATCAAGAGAAAGATTTTTTAATGAAAATTTTGTAACTGATTAATCTCAAATAATATGATAATTTGATCGCAATCAATTTCAACAAGTCGACCGAACCATGGAACATTGCTCAGCGGAAAATATCAAGTATGAAACTTTGCAAACAATTTTTGAAACGTTCGATCATTCTCGGTACATTTTCTTTAAATTTCACTTCTTTTTCTTCAATTTGAGAAGCATTGTCTATTTTTTTTCAAATAAAAAGCTCAATATGCTGGAAAAAAGTGCTGATTTATTTCCCTCTCAAACATTAGATTCAATAAGTAAAAATACTCCAATATCGGTAAAAAAAATTTTTTATGCATGGTGATATAACAACAGTCACAATAGAATCAAAAGCAATTTTGGGGGGTGAATTTGATTGAAACTAAACACTTCTAATGCGATCTTACGGCAAAACCAGAACGGAAAGTTGGGCCAACACAATGAGATAAGTTCTTTTCTATAAAAATTTTCTTTATCAGTCAAGTAAAATATGAACGAAAAAATCAACAATGAATCAGTTTTCATTGATGTGCATCATTCAATGCTTCAACTTATCTCATTATTAGAAAACAATTTCCATGAATCAAATGTATTAATTCCAATTTTTTTTTTTTGTAGGTTGGAAGGAATGTGCTGCTGATCAATTCTGCTCATCCTTTTGCATCCAAAATTACGTTTCACTCTACATAGGACAATGTGAAGAACGCAATTGTCTTTCCTATGCCCGCCTCCACCATGGAGGTCCTCACGGGTGCTACAACCCTAACACCATGGAGTACGCTCTCTGGGTTCAGAACTGTTTCACTAAGGCATGATTCAGCTAAGCAATGCTAACAAACTGAATTATTTGAATAAAGTCATCTTGATAATTACACTCCAATTTATTTTAGACGTTGTGTTACCATCAATGTAGCGTTACCATGATGCATCTCAATTAGAATCCTCGTTTTGGTTATTTCTATTCAGTTGTTTCTGTCGTTGGTGTATTTTCCTATCGTTCTCCAGAATCTGTTGCATTCGACACTCTTTTAGGAATGTTTAACAAAGCCATTTATTTAATGCAGTGGTACATACTGACAATGTGATTGATCACCGAAGAAGTTTGGGCAGTAGATTGGTTGAAACGATTTGAAAATAAACTAGCAAAGTTAAGGATGCAAATCCAAAATGATTCTTGTAGAAACTGATTATGCATTTATATCAAAAATATAGTTTTGATATTTCATTTAGTACATCAAAATTTTTCAAGGCGAAAGATCATAAAAAGGAATCGGTGAATTATTTGGTTAAAAAAGATGAAATCTCTTTCGATTAACAATACCTTTTTACAAAGAGAAGTGCTTTGCACGGAAAATGTACCTGAATTACCTGACTTGTTTGATTTCTGTCTCTCTGAACTGTTGAATTTTTTTAATCAAGTTTTTTTACTTGATTAAAAAAATTATACAATTTTTCTCACAGTTTGAGATTTTTGTTTTTGAATTTTAATATTTAAACAAGAATTATCAATATTTTAAGGATCCATTCAGACTTGTGTTTCATCTCTCAAGATTATGTATGTTCGTCTGCCATTTTCTGGATTTTCTTGTTTCTCCTAATATTTCGATTGAAAAATAGCATTTCTACACACCTAATATATCAGTTTCAACTCTGGGATAAAAAAAAGATGTGGTCGTAAAACCCCACTCGTACTATGGATAGTAGAAAAGCAGATTCAAGGGTTGATCACACTCTTACAGACATAATCATCACCATAAAAAATGCTACACAAAATACAAGCAGATTTTGAAATTCTGACAAAAATTTAATTTTTGTATTTCAATAGAATTTTTGGTACATATTCAGTTTTTAATGCATTTTATTATTGAATGGGTATTTTATAAACAGAACATTCAGTTATTTTTTTCATCAATAAATTCATATTTGATTTCATCCAATCTCCATTAAATATCCTGTGAATAAAAACAAATATCTATAAGAGGCCACAGAGAAATTAAATTAGTTGATATTATAGTCGATGGCTAAGCAGAGGTAAAATTCAATAAAACTAAAATATTTTTTCTCTTTGGAAAATTTAAAGCAGCGTTTTGGAATAGTACATATTTTATACTTTAAGATAGTGTATAAGAAAGGAATTTTCGTACAAAATATGATTTTAAAAGATTTTTTCCAAAAGCTTATTTCATGGATAAATATTTTTTAATATTTTGAAAATCTCTATTCTCCAAGAATAATCATGAAAATTACTTATTAAATGGAACCCTCTTTTAATAATCAAGCACTGTGAAATTTGAGAAAATTTAATTCACCGGAGATTTTAATAGGTATTATCTAATTTTGGATATATCCAAGAATACAGCGCATCAAAGGGAGGTAACTCGAGTTTTTTAAATGGACGATTATCTCTCCTTCGCAACTTTTACCTCTTATGTATTGTTATATCAACTTGATGCACTTGACTGTTGACAGTAATGTATGGTTACACGATTTTATGAGTACCCACAAATAATAATACAGTCTTTCTATATAAGATCATTAAGTTCGGGTTCCATAAAACAATTTTACTGAAGTGCTATTGTTCATTGACAATAAGGTTCCAACTTTCAAACCCCCACACCCATGGTGAAAGGATCTCATGATATTCCATTTGCCCACCCCAGCGGATGCCTATGACTGACAGAAAATGACAAATGCTCAATCAAAAATCCACAATTTTAATTAATATACAAGAGATAAAATTACAAGCATTGCAAGGCTTTAATATAAAATCTACAAATGAAACATTGTCTCTTCACAGAATAATAAAAAAAACTATTTAGTTTCAATTTCTTGATAGTCTTGACAGTTTCTTTGATTTTTATGTCTGTTTGTTGACTTTCAGCAAATGATGTATCAGTATTTCAGTATTTGATAAGTGTACATCAATTTAGCTCAAAGTCAGAAGTGTGGGGAACCCAGTAAGGAAAAAATTCATTACAGTAGTAATGACCTGCTCAACTGCACCTTGCTAAGAAGCCATACAATACAGACATAGAATTTTGTCAGCTAGGCTAGCTTGCTAACCAATGCTCTACAACAGAGATTTATTTGATGAATTCTGCTTATTATGGCACAAGACTACTGTGGTAGGGTCCTCAGTGAAGATTGAATTTACTATACAAGGAAATCAGTCTGTTAGACAAGCTTGCTATCCATCACCCTATGCTTGGCAGCCTAGATATTTACTAATCTAAACTTAGTAATACAACAGTTAAGCACAAAGTGAAGAATTAACTATACAAGTAAACTGGCCTACAATCTGAACTTGCCTACTATCATGCAACAGTAGGCACTTGAGTTATTGCTGAGTTCGACACAATATCTCAGAAGTTAGACACCAAATGAAGATCAAAGTCACAAGAACTATGAATGGTTTAGAATATTTGCTTGTGACACATAGCTTGATAGAATTAAACTGTTTTCAAATAAGTAGCCAATACATTTATTTCAGTTTGTATCACATCTGCTGGGAGTTTGCTTGAGAATGGTGGTGAAGAGGTAGGAGCCTGTTTTAGAGTTGCTTTTTATGAATATTTTAAGATTAGTATGAATTGTCTGTCTCTGATTGCAGTTGTTATGATGACAAGCCAACTGGAGGTGAATAACGGGGTTCACAGGTGGGTAGGTTCTTTGGGTTCCCCTTGACTTTTGACCTTGAGGTAAACTGAGGTACGCTTAGTGAATACTGAAATACTAATACATTTTGTTGTTCGATAGAATTAACTCATAGGTCAGCACAATAGGTACCAGAGTTGAAGTTTGACAAAACATGGATATAAACGATTGTAGAAGATGGGTGGAAGTGAAGTTTGTCAGGTTGAGTTGTTCATGATAAAAGTAACGATTGGTTATCGATTTTGGAGTCCTTTTTTGTGTATATCAACAACCTTAACCTGATTTCTCTGCTCAAGACTATCAAGTGCTGACATCCAAATGCTGACTTCTTAGTACACAACTACTGGACATAAGGAAAACTCAGTACACAATAGTGCAAGGACCAACAAAAACAAACTATGGAATTAAATCCATTTATTGAGATACAAAGAATAAAATCACTTTTTTAGTTGGTTTATTCTAGTGAATTAATTTACATCTGCTATTCAGTATGATAATTTTTTAGTTCATAAGTTCTATATGGATTTCAAACAATTTATAACAAAAATTGAAATCATGGGAATGAGTTCATAAACAGACTATAAAATGATTTATCAAAATATTAAATTTTCTTATTCACAGTACAATATTTCAGTACTAAAACTATTTATTAAAACAATTATGCAGTTCGATATTTTATAGTGAAATGAGTTTCTGAAGAAATTATCTGGGTCGCCATTTTGGTCATATCATGGTCAAATTTGACAAATTTAACAAATCTGGCCTTTTTGAAGAGTCAAGAAATATTTGTTTTGGCCATATTTAAAATTTTGCCATTTGAACTTTGATGCTGCGATATTTTCAATTAAATTCTCATTTTTTGTGAGAACTGCTGTATCACAATGTTAGAAAAGCTGTCAACATAAGTCTCTTTAGCTTTCAAGCTGGTTTGGCTGGCTGGCTGGCTGGCTATATATGTACTATGCCTAGAGGCCATACCAGTGAAGTTAGAGGGTAGAAAAATTCAACATTTACTCCTTATGTCTAGGAAGGATGTTCTTTTTTTTTTTTTTTTTTGAAAATTTCCCCCCTAAATTGTTTTTCTGCGGGAAGAGGGGTCAATTTACATTGTAAGTTTATGCTAAATTGATCCTTATTTTGTATCCAGCTGTTTTTTTGAAAATTTAGACTTTTTTTAGTGATCATTGCCCAACAAAAGGTGAGTGAAGTGACTTGTTCATCAATCACACCATCTTCCAATTTTTTAATTGATCACTCCCAATGTGCTGCCAAAAACGTAAGTCATGTTACAGTTTCTATTGAATGTCAAACTGAGCCTGTTTTATAAACAACCGTTATTGATAACTATTTTTCATACTACTATTTACCATTTTCTTAATTCTTCAGTTGATTTTAATCACAACTTTTCTCAAACTGTCATCAAGAAATTGTGATAAAAAGAAGCAACTGAGAAATAAAGATGAGGGTGAATATTTGTATAAAAGCTGCAACCATGAACACAGAATTTTTTGGCACCTCAAGATGGAAGCATAATTCCATTTTTTTTTCATTTAGTTTTATCCAATAAATTCTACTGAATTTTATTTTAATCTGATAATCAAGTAAAACGAATGTGAACTGACTGGAATATGTTTGGGTTTTTCATACATTTATGGATGCTTCATTATTTACAATTATCTTCCTTTTCCAGAATCTCTTTATATTCCAAAACTGAAAAAATTGCATAAATATATTTGCAATGTTTTACACTTAACATTTGTGAAACTCATTTCATGGCTTCCAGTCATATGATCTCATTTTTTCATTTTGCAGACAATGCTTCATGTTAACATCATTTTATAGGAAATAGGTGCTTAAATAAAAATAAAAACTCATGTGGGATAAGTGTATTCTTGGAAACTTTTTGTAGAAAAATTACTAAAAAATTGTTTGTGCATCAACACTGAACACTGAAACAAGGACAAGTAACTCCAATATTATCATGGAAGATAATCGCCATTTATCAAATACGTGTTGAATAAACAGTTTTCTCTTCAGTAACTATCAAGGAGGATTCTAACACTCCTCAGATCAAAAAACAAGCACATTGGTACTTTGTGTGAATAAGCTTAGTAAAGAATTAGACCCAGGTACAAGAAAAAAATCACATTTATTGATTTGAAATATGGAAAAGTTTCTGTCAAATTTCAAGGGGAATTCACCTGACATGAAAAGAAAATTTATTTGCTACCGTTAAAACTCTCTCTCTCTCTCTCTCTCTCTCTCTCTCTCTCTCTCTCTCTCTCTCTCTCTCTCTCTCTCTCTCTCTCTCTCTCTCTGAACTAGACTGAGCTAAGCTTAGTAGATACTGGGTACCCTACAAATATGACCTTGTGCCAAACTGAGTAAAGATTAGAAAATATATAGGATGCCTAATATGTTAAAATGTTCAGCAGGCCTGTTTTATAGACTTATTAGCAAGTAAAATGAGTGCAGTCCTCATTAGTAAGACTTTGTACTATACTAACCTAATCGTAATGAATCAATAAATATAATAATAGTTTTTCTGCTTGTATGCGAGTATGTATGTGACTATAACCCAACAAAAACAGCACATGGTAGAGTTTTTTCAGTACAGCACACGAATGCTTTTAACTTATAGAATTAAACAAATTCAGGTGATTTTCTACTGTCAAATTATGTTTCATTTTATGATGTAATTATAATCAAAAAAAAAATTTTATTTTATGTTCACTTGGAAATATATTGGAATGTAATATTCTGACTTTATAGAAGAATTCGATAACATCATCAGATAATGTTTTGTTCTGATCACACTTTTTGGCAGGGAAGTTATTTTCTGATAACCCCTTTTTCAAGTTGTTTTTTAACTTACCTCATATTCTGAACACACTTTTTAAAGACTTTTTCTTACTTACCTACATATTCTGATTCTGATTTTTTCAAGTTTGGGTCAAAAGTGATGGGAGCATTTTTTTATCCCTACTATAGGGGGTCATAACTGATAGGGAACATTTTTTTACTTTTCAGGCTCAAAATCAAGAGGAAACTTTTTTTATTATTTAAGGGTCAAAAGTAAGAGGAACATTCTTGTTCCTTTAGTGATCAAAAGAGAGCATTTCCTTTTTAGGGGTCAGAAATAAAGGTAAACCTTTCCTTTTTTTTTCTCAATGTGAGAGGAAACCTTTTTTACTTTTAGACAGTTAAAAAAGAGGGGGAACTTTTTTTTCTTTTTAGAGATCAGAAGTAAAGGGAAACTTTTTCTCCCTTTTGAGATAAATACCAATTATAGAGTAGTTTCCCTTATTTATTTATTCTTGATATGAATTCAATACAAAAAAAAGGACTTGATATTGAGCTTTATGGCCAGTAAAGGTGGCCTTTACATGAGTAACTAAATAAGACAAGATTCTTAACTAGTAAAATAAGGACACAGGATTTCCCAATGAATTTTCTAATGTAAACTTGAAGGATAAAGATCTTATATTGTACAAAAAGCTTTTTGTAAAGGATCATTATTATGACAATTGACATGTTTAGCAATATACACCAGAAATAAGATCATGCAAATGGGTTTTATGGAAGAAGTCTCTTATGAAGAGACTTGTACAAAAATATAGCACAGACAAGGCAAAATCTTAGATGGAAAAATAGTTGAAATTTGTTTTCTAAGTAATAAAAACATACGTAGATTTTATGAATAAGATAACATTTTTATAAAGTAAAACAGCTGAATATAAAGTCTTGCCTAGGTACATAAATAAGGCACTTATTTACTCACATGATAAGAGTAATTGGTTAGAAGGTGTGTTTGATGTAGCAACTTAAAACCAAGAAGATCGTGTAAAGTAGTTATATGCAGTAAACCCTTGCTGTAACAAACTAATTGGTAGGATGGGTTATTTGTTAAAGCCGAAAGTTCATTATACCCAATGGTTGCCCCTCGTTTGGTAAATAAGAATTAAGTTTGTAGCTATATAATAAACATCGTTTGGTAAATGCAAAGTAGTCTGGTCACCCATAGTTTGGTTTTCGAAATCAAAACAAATTGGGGCATAATAACTTTTTGGGGGTGACCCAAATTTGAATAATCCGAAAGATTGGGGGAGGAGGGTTCAAATGTAACGTGCTATCTTGTTTATCTTTCAACTTTTTGAGTTATGTATCTTTTTTTCTAACACAAAATAAATAAATATACAGTTTTAATCAAGTCAAAATTTGATTTAATCAAAACAACAATATCGCAATAAAAAAAATGTTAATCCTATGTACCTTTGTATATCATAGTTGCAGAAATTATTTTGACCAGAAAAAACTGTATAATTGAACATTTCAACACAAATACATTTTCACTTTTAAATGGTTTCAACCGACTCGTTTTTTCTATAATTCATTTGTATAAGGATTGCATAAGTAAATAAATAACCCTTTTTTTCTACAACTAACATAGCTGCTGAAGGATATTGCCAATAAATAAAGATTAAAGATTAAAAGAAAACAACTTTGAGAATAAATATAAAGAGCCTAAAAGAGTTTCAAAAAAAGGAATGATATTTCATTTAATTACATAATCTTTGTTTTGATTAAAGTTTTTTCAATTTTGAGATTATACTTTTTTGCAATATTCTTCTCATGTATTTAAAGGGGTTTGAATTATACATTTTCTCTTCTGAAGATTTTAGAATTTTGGTTATAGATCAGCAGCATAAAATTGCAGTTTCTGTTTGAGTAGCATAAATTACTTTTGATATTTTCAACACCAAATAATTTCATTTATTGACTTTCTCTTCAGTTTTTGATTTTGAAATTGATAGATAAACCAAATCTTTATCTCCATTCTTGTAATATGAATTTAGATTTATTTCTTTTTTTGAAATATACAAACAGAAATGAGTTATATCATAGTTTGTTATAGCAAGGACTTACTGTACTAATTTTAGCTGGAGGTACCTACTCAGAATCTACATCACAATGGTAATAGTCTGTGAGATTAGCTTATGAACTTCTACTTCACAGCAAAACACCCTATTCATATTGACAAAGGCTTGCTTAGTCTGGCCCACAGCTACAGTAATGAGGTCCTAAGTAAGGATTGAAATGAATGCCTCATTTCTTTGGCCTTGTACCAGACTAAGCTAGGCTTATTTGAAAACAAGATTCCTTGCAATGGAATAGTGGTCAGCAAGCTAGACTATTACTGCTATAATCAGTTCAATCATTACTGTGTCCTTGTTCCAGATTAGGCTAAGCATAGTAAATACCTAACAAAGTCTATAATGTTCAAACTAATGTTTTTAGAGAGATATAATGTAAAATACATTCTTTAGAAAAGAAAGCTTGTAAAATATTCAAAAGGTAAAGGTCAACCATGTAGAGTGAAGTTGATTAATGACCAGATTGGCATTCATAAAGTAAAATAAGACTTGAGAAAGATGAACTTTCTCCTTAGGTCTTGGGTAATTGAATAAGATCTGAAAATTCTTAGAATCCAGAATGTGGCAAATTTTTGAGCATGAAGAGCAGGATATAAATTGCTCACAGGAAAAAAATCATCTGTCAGATACATGTTTTTGTAAATCTTCAATTCTCAAGTCTTTCAAATGATTCAAGTATTCCAAACGCTGAATTTTGGACTGAAGAATCTGTCAAAAGAAAGAGAGAAAAACAAAAGGAACTTAAAATCATTTTGCTGTCAAAGAAACTTGAAAATGTATCAAGATAAATTCAAAATACTGCAATGTTTTGTTTACTAGGTTGTCCTAATTTCTAGGGTAAAGAATTTTTATCATTAGTTCTGATTAGTTTATCTTTCATATTTTTAATTTTGTTTTTTATAGCAATGCTCTGGTCATTTTACATCCTATAACCATCAAACAACAAAGAGTAGAATTAAAGAAGTAACCTCTGATGAGATCTGAACTTGCATCTCGTATTCTTAGGAACAAAGTTGAAATCTAGGTACATAGCCAGATTCTTTCTTTTCTGTGTTCCTAATTTACTGAGTACAATATAAAAAATAGAGAGTTGTTCAAGTTAGTAATTCACAAGGATCTCAAAATCAACCCAAATGTGTGTCCTACAAATTTAGAGCAAATGGTCAGGCAGAGACAAAAACAGAAAAAGATCTAAGGATTTTTCAAAGACATGGTGTTCTCAGCAAGATGGGAATAAGAAAAATGGAAACATTTCAGAGAATTCATTGAAAATGATGAATTATAGTAAAACACCAATAACTTTTCTAGATTTCAATGAAGAAACCCTGTTGATGTATCTAGACGTTAAGCATTTGCTTTCTTTGACATTAGATAAAAGAAACTCAGAAGAGATAATTTTGTATCAATGATTGGTCACTGAAGACTAATTAGATAAGTTAATAGGTTACACTACTAGAATAGTGAGAGGTAAAAATATATCACTTAATCTGTCGGTACAATTACAAATTATGTTCATTGAATATTCTTATTTGGTGCATGCAAAAGTATCTAGCCAAAAATTATTTTTCAAATGTGCATTGAGTCTTCAGTTTTTAAGTATAAGGAGCTGGAATCATTTGCTCAACCCAATACATGAAGAAAAGAATCAAAACAAACAAAGAAAACATTAAAAAAGAGAAAAAAAGCATTGAGTGAGAAAAGAACAGAAAAATATTCCAACAAACATGGCAGCCAGCAACAACAACAAAATTAAGAGTTGAAAAAGGAAGCAAGTAAATCAAGAGAGATAAAACAATGAGAAAAAAAAGAATGGAGGAAAGAAATGAGAAGAAAAAAATAGAAATAATTTAAGGAAAAGAAAATGAACGAGAAGAAGATAAAGAAAGAAAAGAAAGACAAATGAAAAGAGAGGTATACAGGTAAGAGAAAAGAAGGTTTTGAAAGGAAAACAAATTACTAACGGCAATAGTTTCATCTTTGGCAAGTGTTTCTTTTTGCTTCTCTTCCAGTAATGAACGAGGAACAACATTCGACTCTCTTGGGTCCATTTCAATTATTTTTTTCTTCTGAGAGCTGTATGTTAATAAATAAAATATAAAGAACATTTAATTATATCAAATGCCTTATATCATTGTCTATAATTTTGAAAAGAGTTATCATTAATAGTCAAAGAGTTTTTCTAACAATTGAACTCCCTTTTGCATATATTGTGAGCACAAACTTTCAGCCAATCCATCACAGCCATTACTAATGGATAGTACACCTGTAGAATGGAGTGGCCAAAAAGTTGGGTAGACAACATAAACAAGAAGGAGCCTTATATTTTATTCCACCTAAAAGCACACAATAATGACTAACGTGATTCATTACCATCTTGTGTCAGATAGGTCTAACAATACTGTAGGAGTAGTATTGTACCAAATTGTTAATGATGAACCAGTGCCAATTGATTTCTCAAAGAAACCATCAGAAAAAAAGGTGTTCCACATCTGACTGAGAACTATTAGTCCCATATTTAGAAAAAATAGATAAAAATGTATATGGACGGATTGAAAACAATAATAATTGTGACATTATTGTGTGACATCTTTTCCCAGACCATTCATTCCATAGAAGTTACATAAAGTGATTTATAAGAATATCCATAACACGTCACACCAAGGACCTACAGCTACATTGAAATTGATAAAACAATGCTACTTTTGGTGAGACATGAAAAAGAATATCTGCTCATGGACTAGAGAGTGCCTCAGTTATCAACAGAGTAAAATCAATCGCCATACCTAATTGCAAGAAGCTCCAGTCTTGATATCATCTCACTGATTTGAAACGATGCACGTTGATATTGTTGGATCTTTATTACCACTTACCTCTCAGAACAGAACCTATTCTTCTCTAGCCAAACATATTCTAACATCTATTGATAGAGCCACCAGATGGATAGAAGCCATATCAACGCAAGATACTTGGGCACCAACAGTGGCAATGTTGTTTTTCAACAAATGGATCTCTCACTTTGGAATTTCCCTTCACTGTCACTGACAGAGGAACTCAGTTTGAAAGTTAATTCTTCAATGGATTGGCGACCTTAATAGGGTTTCATAGACTCCAGACAAGAGTCCATCACCCACAAACTGGACTGATTGAGAGGCAAAATAGAATCATTGAAACTACTATAATGGCCAGGAAACAGAACTGGCTCAATGCCTTGCGGATAGTTACCAATGGATCAGGATCTCTTACCTGCTATTGCTGTTACAGGTATATCATTCCTGTTACTCAGACCCATGATTGAGAGCAAATCACAAGATTCAACCAGTGAGAATGCTTATCAGTTATCATAGGAGATGCTGATACTGGACTCTGAACTCCTCTCTGACGGATGTTTTCTCACTGTTCCGACACAATTTATCCCCAAAGAGTTGAAACATTGTACACATGTCTGGTTAAAAGTTGAAAGAGTGTGGCACACTTTGGAGGCTCCTCCAAGGTGATACAAAGATATGAAAAGTATTTTGCTATTGAGCTTCACTCAGGAGACAGACAAAATGTTTCATTGGACAGATTAAAACCTGTGACACGGTCACAACCATTTCCAGCTGGACCAAAATCAGACCAAACACCAAATATTGAGAAGAACACTCCTTCTGAGATGTGGGATTAGACTGACACTTCTTTTGTCATTCTCTCGAAAACCCCAACTATAAAAAGAACGACTCCTTTCCTTTCCACTCTTTTCCCTGCAACTAGTCTCTGACACACATTGGTCAAAAAGATTGCAAACTGAGGCTATGCTTTGACGGAATATGTTGATACTGCACCCAATCATTTTTCCAGTTACATGAACTTTGACCTTTACAAGAGAAGCCGGTGTGGACTCATAAAGGCTATTCACCAAAAAAGCATTGTTTGTATGAATGAATAAGATATTCAATTTTTTAATGCGAAGCAGAGTTGTTTTCCATTGTTATAACATAAATACCATACTCCAGAGTCTACCAAGTGGCCATTTCTAATACCTTGAGTCACTAAACTTACAGATGATATTTTTTGTATATCAGTAATATCAAGTTAAGAAGGAATACTGCTGTGGACTCTGAGCAATATTTGACAGACTCCTAGGAGTCCACAGAGCTTAGTTTTTAAACCACTCACTTATAATAATTAAAATATAACTTATTAAAACATATCATTCCAAGTTTTGAAAATACTGTTATTATATGAAAACATTTCACAGTTATCATGCTTGAATCATTGAACCTAAATTCAAAAAAATAAAGGAATGTTTGGAATTGATTAAATTCATTTAAAGGAAGGGATCAACATTTTCTTTTTTCATTTTCATGATCAAAATACATTCTAAACATTTTGAACAAAAAAGTGAAAATGCTGAGAGTCAAACTAGTTCAGCATATAAAGAAATTTCTGTTTTGTATATTTTTTAGATGAGCTTGTTCACAATAAAATTTTTATTATACAAATAAAAAACTCTTGTAAGAAATTAATGATCATCTGCCAAAAGAGAGATATCCAGATAGGGAGAATAGTCTTTCAGGGCTACTTAACGTTACTGCTAGAGAGAGGATTTTCAGAGATTTTTATAAACATTGCTGTAAATCTAATTTTTCATTGAACTCTCCAAAATCTATCAGCAAGATATATTTTTTACCTCATAGCCTCAGGATCTTTCTCTTCACATTAGGTTGAAAAGATTCTTCATTGTTTCTTTGGTGAAGTATTGATAAGCACAACTTCATTTTGACTATCAGAAAGCAATGAAATTTTTGAGAAGAATTTTTCCATTTGAGCAGACTACAAAGATCATCCCTTATTTCCCATGATTTCCCTGAGTCTAAAGCAGAATTAATCAAACATGGCTCATCAAATTCCTTGTGTGTATGGTCAAGAGCAGTTGATAATCTTTTCTCCTGATGTTCTTTCAAGTCAAATAGGAATTCACTGTCATCATATTTCTCGATCGTAAGCTTGGGGTATTCAAAAATATCAAATATATTTGGCACTACTTTAGATATGGTTTTGTGATTTCTTTCAGTAGTCATTGTTGATAAATAGAATGGCTTTAAAATTTCTTTTTCGATCACCTCTCAGTGAAAATAGATAGGTCAATAATAGTTCTAATATTTCATTTTTTTTTTTCAAATCTGCGAGTCGCTACAAAAGATGTTAAAACAATCTGAGTTTGGGAATAGTTGAGAAGTTTAAGATGTGGTGAGAACAGGAAATTCTGTTTTTTCAATGACTTATTTATCTTTTCAATGAAATAAGATATTTTCCCTGGCTTTATGTATGGGCAGGCCTGGCTTATCTAACACTTAAAAATATTTTTTCCTACAAATGAATGGTATCAGAAGGAGAAGATGTTCACAATTTTTCAATGTTCAAATCAGGCACTTTTTCCCTTCTTCAGAATTAAGATGACATTTCAGAGTGGTTGTTTTTCTTCCCAAGTTATATCATCCACATCCTACATTATTGCATTGATATGCATCCTCACCATTAACCTCAATTTTTGCGAAATAGTTCCAAATCCAAAAATTAGGAGGACCACACTTTTACAATATTCTAAATTTTTTAGGGCTCTAAGCATAAATAACAATAGTCTTATGGCTTTTACTCAAATTATAATTATGTATCACATTTTAATCATAGCTTTCTTATATAATTTAATTTTTTTCTAAATTAATAATAAGTCCAAGAACTAAATATATAAATCTATATTTCAGAGAGTAGAAAAATCAGAAACAAAAATACCTTAATTTAGTCTCAGCCAACAACAAAACAACAAATGAAAAAATTATAATTTAAGAAAATTTGATATAACTATCAAGTTTAGGATTAGGAAATGGTCAAATATATTGAGAAAGAAGGAATCACATTCAATTTGGGGGGGGAACAAGACAAAAGAACACAACAGAAGACAAGAAATTTTAGATTTATGTTACAGCAAAAAACTTAACTGTAAACTAAAATTGAAGTCTCTGGAAGTATGAATTGACAAACGAGTCGAAAAAAACAAAACTAAGACAAGGAATTGCCAAGAACGAGAGGGAGATTTCCAAGTTTTTTCAATTCATGATTTCCAAACCTGACTTTGTTTTGACCTAGTTTATACCTGTTTTCTTCTTTCTTCAACTAAGCTAGTAGTCAGTCAGATGTATAAAAACTAGGCACTGGGTTAAAACTGGATCAGTCACTAACTAAGTGCCAGCTAAGAAACAATGTAAAATACTCAGTTTCTCAACATAAGAAAAAAAGATTACAAAATGTTGTAAGGGAAGTAACTCTGGTCAAACATCATTTCACAGACAATAAAAACGAAGAAAAACTCACTCTTGCATGTGTGATGTTGCGACAATCTCTTTTCCTTGGCGGCCATAATTATTAACTGAAACAGGAGAAAATATTTTTTTCTTTCAAATGGATAGCAATCTTTCATCTTCTTCAAAATAATTTTTCCAGTATTGCAGTATAACACATGTTAGAAATGAGTACAATTCCTAACATAAAATTATTTTTATTTACCGTAATCCCCAATGTATAATCTGCTATCATAGATGATCCAATCCCCCAATTAGTCTTCAATTTTATGTGGATATACGGCTTCTTTGATTCAAAATTTCAGATGCTTGCTGTGAGTACAAAAATGTGAATTTGAATCCAGGCCTCATCAAGAAGTGATATTTTTTGTCCTTTTTTTGACTCATTTTGGGTCATACAATACTTGACAATTTCTCTTAGATTTTGACACTGTTTAACAAAAGGCCAAAGTTCTTGTCAAAATCATGTTGATCACTTTGCAGTTTCAGAAGGAAAAATAAGCAATTGGCTTTGTCATCTCACAAAGGAAAATCTCTCTGACAGGAGAGTCAATGTTTTATAGAGTATGGACATTGCATTCACCATCAAATATTAACCTGAATTGTTTTTTGTTGAAAACTATTCTCAATTTGCCACTAGTGGTTTCAACTACAGGAGTAATTAAAACAAGATGCTTGAATCTCATGGAAACAGTGCAGGACATAAACTTGTTTGTTCCTTGTCAATACGATTTAAGGAGAATGTCTTGATGATAAGCCTCATAACCTGCTGAATGAAGAAAAACTTTTGGCAGGCAGTACTCTGTTTGGTCACTGAAGTCGTGAACTTTTTGACTCAACGTGGATTAGGATTACAAGGAGGTGTCGAAAGGTCCAAATCTTTTCATTATGGAAATTATATTGGAATTTTGGAATTGATAGCAAAGTTTGATCTGTTCCTTTTGAACATATCCATCATTTTGGAAAGAAATGGCGTAAGACAACAAGTTATCTTTCTTTAACAATATATGATGAACTTAGCGAGAGTTCACATTGTCCATCATATACAAAGAAATTCAAGCTGTTAAATACTTTTCTAAATGTGTTGCTTCATCACCCGACATCGATCACATAGATTGACTTTCATTGTATGATATGTCAATGAAAGTAGATATCCTGTTGAGAGGTTCTTATAATTTCTTCCCATTTTTAGTCCTGCAGGTACAAGTCTTCACCAAATGTATTCAAAACTCTTTAAAAAATAGACTCTTAACTAGACTAAATACCTGCCTTAATGGGTGAAGTAAATTGCTGTCCAAAACAGAAAATGAAAATAAATGTTCTTTTTAATTTTAACCCCTAAAACTAAATAAGAGATCACCCCTCAATTTTGATCCTGAAAAGTGAAAAAAAAAACTCGATTTAGACCCCTAGAAGTGGAAATAAATTCTTCCCCTCAATTTTGACCTCTGTTAGTGAAAATGAAATATTCCCTCATATTTCCCCTAAAAGTGATAAATGAAATAGAAGTTCCCTCTTGATTTTGAAAAAAGTTCTGTCTCAATGTCAACTCTTAAAAGTAAAAATTAATTTCTCACTCAATTTCAACTCATAAAAGTGAAGAAAATTTCCTTTACGATTTTGACCAGTAAAAGTGAAAAAATTCCCACTATATTTTACCTTCAAAACATTTTCTCTCAATTTTCATCACCAAGAATGGAAGAAAAAATGCCCCCAAGATTTTGACACATATAACTGGAAAAAATCTTCCCCCTGGTGGGACTTTATTTTCACTTTTAAGGTTAAACCCTAAAAGTCTCTCCTTGATTCTGTCCCCACTTTATTTTTGTCCCTCAAAATTGAAAAAAAATCATCCCCTTGTTTTATACCCCAAAAAGTGAAGAAAAAAAACTTCCTCGTTGATTTTGACAACTAAAATAGGCAAAAAAATCTCCATCCTCCATTTTGACCCCTAAAAAGGAAAAAGTAATACCCCCTTTCAAACACTAAAATTTGAAAAGATAAATTAACCCCTAGATTTTGAACCCTAAAAACAAAAAAATTTCCTTGGGATTTCACACCCTAAAAGTGAAAAAAACTCTCCTGCTCAATTTTGACCCCTGAAAGAGAAAGAAAAATTATCCCTCAAATTGAAAGAAAAAATCTTAGTACTTGATTTTGATTCCTGGCAGTGAGGGAAAAATACCCCTTGATTTTTTAAAAATTTCCCTTGGATTTTGACAAATGAAAGTTCCCTTTTGATTTTGTCCCCCAAAATTGTAATTAAATCTTTCTCTTAATTCTGCCCCCTGGAAGAGAAAAAATCTCCCCCTTGATTTTGACCCTAATAAGTTTTTTAAAAAAATTTTTCTTGGATTTAGATCCCTGGAAGCAAGAAAAATTACTCCTCAATTTTGATCCCTGAAAACGACAAATGAAAGTTCCTTCCATATAATCTATACAACTTCCAATCCCTAAATTTTGTATTTTGGAAAAATGTACCCCAACTGTAATACGTCAAAACACACACTAATCAACACAGAATTATTCAAAATGTTCATGTAGAACTACTAAACATCTCAAGATGAGATATGTTGGAAAAAACTCCAAGTTTCTTCTTTGATAAAGAATGCAACCTTCTGTCATATTTTGATTTTAAGAATTGATTTGAAAGAAGAGAATTAAAAGAAATTACATCATAAAAAAGTAAGAGATCATTCTAGCAAATTGAAGTATCATCATGCAAATCGACAAACCCACCCCTAAAAACATATTTTGGAAGATGTTTTACAAACATTAATTTGCTATAAACATTACCCAGAGGACAAATCCATACCCACAAAATATCTAATGGGTTTATATCAAGTAATTTTGGTGGTAGGTGAGTTCATACAGATGAACAAAGGGATGGATGGAGTTTTGATGGATTATAATAAGATGAAAATTGAATAAGTTTTGAAAAAAAAATACTGATAAGCATTACAACGCTTTGCATTGATTACTTATAGATGATTATACTTTGTTTTTATAAATCAGAGAATTAGAATGATATAACTGTTAGAGTTTAGATGTTCTTGTTTCTTTCTTTGAAAGGAAAGAGCATTTTCTTTTTCTTTTCCAAACCTGATGAAAAGAGGAGAAATCCAATCAAAATGTCATGCACTATCTTCTATACAGAAACTTCTGTCAACTGATTGATTGGATCTTTAATGCATGATAGAATTCTCAGACTTACAAAATCCTTGATCTGCTTCTGGGCGATCATTTCTCAAAGAAATTGGTTGTTGATGCCGTTCTTTCTGACCATGCAATGTTTGTCTCTGTTCAGGATGTTGCATTGGAGAGAGTTTTGTGCGATTGGTTGCACCAGATATACTTGCATCTTGGACCTCTTTCTCCATCTGCAAGCTGATGGTGCTTAATTCATCTTTATGGCCCAATTCTTCAAGACGATTTCGAAGGAGAAGCAAAACTCTTTCAATGGCAAATGGTTTGCACTGCACAACCGAACGGATGATGTCATCAGACAGTTCAAATTTCATTTTGGCAAACACTCTTCTGCAATAAAAATGCCAGAAATATTTCATGTGGAAAAAGGAATACTTTATTTGGAAAAAAAATACTTTATTTGGAAAACGGAGGATTTTTAGTCATGAAAGAGCTCCAGTGACCGAATATGCAAGAAATAAAACATAAGATTTTTTTTAAAATTGATAACTGTCTTTTTAATCAAATTATAATTTACTTTTAGCAAACTTGTTAAAAATATTGACATTGCCAGCAAAAATCACTGAAACCCAAATCTACAACTTCCTACTGAATGTACTATGCAGCTGAAGAAGATTGTAAAACACATCTAGTGATAAAATTAACAAGACAAATATTATATAACCAAACAACTTGTGGAGTAATGGTAATTATATATCTCAGAATTTCAGATACAGATTAAATTATAGAAGCATGAGAACCTGTACACTATCATATGCCAAGTTGAAAGTCATTTATAATTTCATTCTGCACAGGAAAAAAGCAAAAATTAAGTCAGAAAGAGCAGTGAATTTTCAACTTTCATAAAGTCATTCTTCTTAACTATGTTACAATCCCAGATTATTCTGAATTTAAAATATTTTTCAAAGCCAGTTATGAGTATTCTCCACAGGAAATTTCAAATTATATCAAATATTCCATATCTGACTTCTCTTGATTCCACATTATGTAACATATGCATTCCACATTATGTATCATATTGGATATCTTAGTGTTGTGAGATTATGAAGCTTTAGTAGGGTGTTTATTACATTTCTTTTTTTTTAGTTATCAAAGTTTTTGGGGGTATACTTTTTTTCCGTTGACACCATTTGACTCTGATCTCTGACCTAAAATTAAATATCTTATTTTTAAACTAGAATCTTGAAATTTGTAATTTTTTTTTGAGGCACAGATTGCACCTTGAAAATTTCTACACACGCTTCTTGTTTAACTTTTCTATTTCATCCTTGGATTTTTTCTACAAACCCAAAATTTCCAGAAATTACCAGATAGTAAGGTGTCATTTTTATGCTTCTCAAGATTAAAGGAGGTATTATGGTTAGCTTGACTGCTCTTAAAGTTCCATTTAGAGCTTCCAATGAAAAATTTAGAATTACTTTTATCTGTCTGTGTATAAATTTGTACACTATAAACACCTTCTGGAGTTTGGCAATTGTTTTGAAGCATAAATTTTACTGGTTCTCTACAATTACAATTTTTACCATAGGCTTTCATCTAAGGACCCTCAGAATATGTACCCTGAATATCTTGATGACAAAGAAGAATACATTGCCGCAGTTCACTCCAGTATCCACACCACTTCATATCCAACACAAGGAGGAAAGTATATAAGATTCACAAAACTAACATTAAACAAGAGAAAAAAATAACAACACCACCATTAATCATTAACCACCACCAACCTCAACTCCCATCTGACCAGCCTGGAAATACACATTGCCATTAACACCTCAAAATTTGGTAAACAAACCATCATTACCACCTTAAACTAGCATCAACGCTATTTCATGCAAGGACTGCAACAAGATCTACATCGGAAAGACATCAAGACCTTTCAAGAAAAGAATATATGAACACAAGAGAGGCTGAAAATTAGATGAAAAGACAAAAACACGCGTAATCACAATTTCAACTCTTACAAAGCCCATCTCATCAAAAATATGTATTACTCGACATGCAGATATATCGAAGCAGCCCTCATATCCTAATGCGATACAATAACACAAAGGTATAGACATTCCCAGATTGCAAACCCTCTAAATGAATTGATTTTGAAAAAGAATTACAGGAATAAATTGCATTAACATACAAGGAATTAACTAACACCCAACAGTCCATTCAAGAAATAGTATAAGTACAAACACACCACCTCTTTAAGAAGAGAAAAAGAAGTCTCACCCAACATCAACCAAAAAGATTAAAAACAAGATACTTTATCTCTACCAGCCCCACATATTTCAACACTTATCCGTGCTAGACAACTTTCCTGAGAACTGACCATTTTCATCCTGACCCTTCCTCGCACTGCCCTTTCTAATCTAAGACAAGCCTAACACTAACAGACACTGATACAAACAACCTCTGACCCCCTCCTTTCACAGATCCTTCTTATTCCAGACCAAACTTGATTCTCACCTAAACAAATACAAACACCTTCTTTCCTATCAAATAACCCACAACATGGAATTATCCACAATTCTTTCCTCAATTTCAAACATGTAAACAGTATACAATTTTCTCTGTACCACTACAAGTTTCTCTCAGAAAGATGGCTGGGGACCGTCAAAATACTTCGAAACATGCCCATGTGATAGAGAAATTTTTAAGAAGTAACACCTGGCTCTTCTCTCAGATTTTTTCTCTCCACCTTCCAATTGTCACTTCCATGTATACATAATTATACATGAATGATTATATTTATATATATATATATATATATATATATATATATATATATATATATATATATATTTCCTCGAACATGTATAGCATGCAAATTATTTAATTTGTGAAATAATTAATTAACGAATAGAGACTCCATATACTTTTACTATTGAGTTTGTCCCAATCCCTACAGTTCACTTATATAGATATATGTATATACATATAAGTATACATATGAATATAAATATATAGAAATATATGGTGAAATAATAGATTTATTACACAAACACATTTATATTTTTGCCCTTTTTTGGCTTCTTCAGGTGAATGATTCAATTTGTATCCCTTTTCATGACATCATTAAGGGGGTGTCTATTTTCTGGGTGTTTGTGTTCCATTATTTAAATCTCCACTTTAACTTTAACTAAATATTGTATCGAGCACTTTAGGAGATAAAACCCAACACACATCAGCTATGGAATTACTGGTTTGTATTTTGGTATATAAATATACATATATATATGTATATATATATATATATATATATATATAAATATACATATATATATATAAATATATATATATATATATATATATATATATATATATATATATATATATATATATATATACATATATATATATATATATACATATATAAAGGTCGAAGATGAGAAATTTAGAACAATAATAATGTTGCATCATCTCCCGTACAAACATGTTTATTCACAAAATTTCATCATTTTTCCCACTTGACATTTGACAATGAGAGAAAACAAACTCTCAAAACATATAACAAAAATAAATACGATCCAGTTTCTAAACTTTCCTGTTTCCATATTGTTTATTAAATTCACCATGTATATATGTATAGATATAGAGATGCACATAAGTATTTATCAATATATATATATATATATATATATATATATATATATATATATATATATATATATATATATATACATACATACATACACATATACATATATATATATATATATACATAGAGAGAGAGAGATTCATATAAATTCATATATATATATATATATATATATATAAATATAAATATACACACATATGTGTTTATAAACATACATGCACACACACACACACACACACACACACACATATATATACATATATATATATATATATATATATACAGATGCATGTGTATGAAATATATATACACACACTGATAGACACACACACATACACATATAAGTACGTATTACCTGTTAAGAAGGTACCAGTTTTCCATTTTTGGTTTGGTTGCATTTGCTGGAGAGTAGTTGTGAATTTCCACAAATTTGGGTTGATGACATTTGATAATCTCAGCAACTAAGACTGAAAAACCGGAAATCGATTATAAATATATATATATATGTATACATACATATATGTATACATACATATATATATGTATACATATATATATGTAGACACATATATATATATATATATATAATTATGTACAAAAAGAAACCCAACATAAATTTTATCATCTTCAAGTAGTTATATAAACACATAGATAAAGCAATACTTTGAATAGTGTTAGCTTCGATGTAGTATGGTTAAGGTATTCCTCTGAAAACAAAATCTTTGACCTTTCAACTTTCAGCCCTTTTTTTAATCCTCAAGTTCTGTCTAAATGTTCATGTAATATGATTTGAGATTCCAACTTCAAGACTGCAAGTGAAATAAGTTGAAATTTGTCTCTTTTCAAAATTCATCGGTCTTTTTCATTATCCCCCGTCAGCAACTAATGCCCATTATTTTGAGGATCAGAATCCTGAAAAAAAAGATTAAATTGGTTTTTTTTCTGACTGAAAAAGAGCCAAGATGCTAGATCTAAAAAACAAACGAACCCTTCACCTAACTCTAACTCTAAGAAAGGGGGAGGGAGGGGGGTAACAAAATAAACTTGACTTATTGATTCCCATTAGTTAGGAGGATGCATTGGTTGTATACCCATTTTTTCAAGGATTAATAAGATTTCCTTGTCTTTGGAGGTTGAGTTTGCTGTATCAAAAGCTTGTCATCCTTGAGTGATTATTTACTTGATTTCTTCCTCTTTTGATTATTTCATGGAAATTTGTTGTCCAAGGTAGATGTAGTGGTCTGCTTTCTTCAGTTCTGCATTTTCAATACTGATTATTGTGTTTTTGTTCTAAATGTGTTTCTTGTACATGACATTTGTTTTATTGAAGTTCATGTTGAGACCTACTTTTTAGTTTTATTGTTCAAATTTATCTACCATTGGAGATCATGAAATTTTTTTGCAGAAAGCGCAATGTCTTCAGCAGATCTATGGTTACTTATATAAAAACCAAATCAAATTTGAAATGAACAAAGACACGCTTTAATGTTTTCTTTTATCAAATAATGCAACCAATATAACTCCAATATATTGCAAAGTATACAAAATTTGAGTACTTAAAAACAAAATATTTACATGAAAAACTTGACCCTTTGAAGCCTTAGACCCTTGTGCCTTCAGATCATACCCTCTATTACAGCTTTTAAAGAGAAAAGGAAAATAAATTAATTAAAGAAAGATCCATTCATTGACTACTAAAATCTTTTTATCTTATTCATTTGGTTTTTACAATTGGTTAGCCATCATAAGTCAAATATATTTTTAAGTGGGGGTAGGATGAGAGTTGAGTTACTTATGTCATCAAATGGCTTCATAGTGTAGTTGATATACTGTAAGTTAATTAGATGACAGATATTTTGGGCTAAACACAAATATGCTATGCTGTAGCAAATAGCACTCACCCTGAAATATGGGCCAACAGGTTCAAATTCTTATAGAGTACATCTTTATTGATATTTACCACAATATTAAGAGAGAGAAAGGGAGATCTTAAATTGTATCTGACCTTGGAAATGAAAATCATTTCACAAAATTGACTCAAGTAACAGCATGAGAATTCTGATTCAAGCATGCTACTAAGAAAAGTTAATTTTCTTTCTGTATAATTTTTATCTCAAAATAACTTTAGATTATCTCTTTAATCACCTGAGATAGTATAGTAAATGAGTTTCCCAATTCAATCCTTGATATTTTAGGATTGATAGTTCCTATATTATGTGTGGGAGAGTAGTAATAGTGATTGTTTCTATGTAGTGAGAAGATGGTAGTAGTTGCTGAGGACAAATGAATCTGTCCCACATACTTACGGCCATACACTCTGACATCACTAGTGTTCTGTGAAAGAAGGTAGTCGATAGTCATGACTGAAGAAAGAATCATCTGTGCTGGGTTTGGATATGGACACGGAGGTTAAATATTGTTTATAATAAAAATAAAGACGAATGCAAATGTTTAGACAAACAAGCAGGACATACACTTAATAAATTGAAAAATAAGACAAGTACAAGCATTACATTCAAAGCTGAAAGGAAAAGCATTTTGAACATTATTAGATCATTGATAGAATAGGCCTGATTGCTAAGTAATTGAGAAAAGAGATTAGATCCAATATAGAATCAGTATATAGTGTCAGCTCGTGGCTAGGTAGAAAAGAAAAATAGAAGTTAGCACTTAAGCAAAAAATAGGATCTCTGTGCAATAGTCGTAGTAGCTGTGAGTTGATGATGCAAACTGAAATGAAATGCTTTGAATCCATAAGACTTGGTATTTGCAGACCATGGAATGATTATGGAGACAAAGTTATTATGTATATGCCTTACTGTCAAACTTGGGGTGTATTACAACTGAATTTATGGTCTTCGAAGGCAACTTGGTGATCATTCTAAGAAGCCGAAAAACACATGACTGAAAGACTATTTACATCATAGAAAATACATATGAGTTTAACCCATGTGTGCATCCTGTATCAAGGAGACTTAGATTACAGAAGATAATCGTGACTGGTATGTAGTAAATGTATAGCCATTTCCCTCACGTGAGACAGACATATGTTTAGGCTTTGGGGCTAGAGAAGAAGACATGTGATTTAGTAGCTGAGCGTATAAGACAGATCTCAATATCTGTGAAATGAAAGTGGCTAGGTTTAGAACAATGATTGGTCTCTATAATTATTCCTTGGTCTTCGAATTACCAAATCATTTCATTTCAGGTCAAATTGACCTGGAGGCCAGTCATGGAGCGAAGGAAAGGAAGAGAGAGAGAGAGAGAGAAATTTAAGTGAGAATTTATCAGAGAGAATCAGGGCTAAATGAGCATTGGTACAAATGGATCCAGGTCTTCTATGGATGATAGATAAAGGAAATGATATATTACATATGTAGCAAGATATAGGGTTTTATATGTAAAGCTAATGATTTATTTTAGTATTTAATTCTAACTGAAAATAAAGAGTTGCTACAATATTATTATGAGGAATTACATAAGAGTATGATTATTAAAAGCTCAATCACAGCACAGCATCCAAAATCTTGTGTTCTAAATAACAGAAACATTCGGAGGATTAAATTTTAAAATTAAATTTTGGATTATCTTTAGTTAAAAAATTTGAAATTGTTCATCATATCTAAAGAAAGTTTGTCCGAAGGTTAATATGAAAATTTTGTAACAATCCAAATTCTGTTTGAAAGCAACATTGAACAGCATGGCCAATAAAAAATCAAATGAAGTAGTACGTTCGCCAAAGAGAAAAACAAATATATATACTTATAATAAAGGAATATATACATGTATCTTGAATCTTGAATTTGAATTTTGTAGCTGATTCATTGTTATTTCCCCTGCATCAGCATTTGTTCCAAAATTCATAAATCAGAAACGATTTTGACAATCTTGACAAAATTGGCAGGGATACTGATATTATGCAGGGATCTAAAATATAAACTTCAAGGTCAAACCATACAGTTGTCTTACCTGCATCATAGCTATTTGTCCCAAAATTAATTTAGAAACTTGACAAAATTGGTAGGAATACTGAATGCCCACTTATTTCCCCTGCATCATAGCTTTTTTTCCATATTACCCAATATCTCAAAAAGATTTTTGATGAATTCCGGTGAATTCTGTGGAAAGGTTAAGAAGAGAGTGATTAAATTTTTGGGGCCAATCCATGTACAGTTACCTGTATTGTAGCCTGAGGTATTGAAATGAACTTCCCTTAAAAAATTTTTCACATCCTCTTGTGGCTCCATTCAGGCCTTTCACAGGAACTAACTGAAAAATTACCCATGAGGCATGTTTTCAGCTAGTGAAGTAATAATTCAAGAAAAATAAGGAGATAAATCTAAAATGGTCTACACTTAGCTTCCACTGCTGCTATTTGTTAGTTATAATCCAATATGGAACGATTTTACACAACCTGTTGATCTAAGAATTTAAGATATATTCCATTTGAGCAATTTGAAGCTAACTATCACATATTAGCTGAAACCCACCCTAACGACCAGTTTCTAGCTTATACGTATAGGTATATATGTATATTGAACAGAAAGTAAGGATACTGTGTAGCATTATAGCTACATTGTAAATAGATCCCCCCTCTAAAATCCTTATAAAGGGAGGGCACAGTGAAAAAACAGAGTTAGTTGTTTCATATGATAGATGAGTCTTTGATTTGCATAATATACAGTAAAACCTAGCTAAAACGAACCAATTGAGGGAAGGAGGTTGTCGTTAAAGCTGAAAGTTGGTACTAACCAATAGTTAGCCCCCGTTTGGTAAATAAGAAGTTTGGTGGTTCACCGAACTTGATGAACATCATTCAGTAAAACAAAAGTTCTGTTGCCCTTCATTCTATTCTTGACCTTACCTTACATCATTTGGTAAATTCAAAGGCTATTTAGTTGCCTTTCATTTGATTTCCTCTTGGACTTTGCTGAAGTAGATGTAGATGTACTATATTTAGTACGTATCTTCATCAGTCAAAATACCAGTACATATTTAGTACTAATTTAGTATTTATTTCATCAGTCTTGGCATGCGTGATCAATAATTGGTTATCACATTTATTGAATATTATTCCATAAATAGGGAGAAAGTTTGTTATGGTCCATGTATCCACCCTATTTAAACTTCATTCAGTAAATAAGTAGAAAATTCACCACATTTATTGAAATTCATTCAGTAAATCCCAAAACTGAGGATGGATCCAAGAGTATATAAAAGTCAAAATCTATTATAGCAAGGGTTTACTGTATATATATCACAAACTGCACTATAATGGACTGCATTATATTGGAGTACATCAGTACCAAAATATAATAAATATGTCTTTGATTTGTTTGATAAATATTCTTTGCAAACCACATTATATTGGGGGACACTTGTCTAATATGATAATTGTACTTTGATTTGTACAATATAAACATACCATGAACTTCATCATAATGAACTCCATTATACCAGGGGACGCTTGTACCAGAATAATAAATATCTTTGATTTGAACAATATATATATGTACTACCTGAAGTACCCGTTTGTCTTTTTAAATACTTGAGGAGTAAAAAAAAGATGGACTCAAGTTTTTAGACTTGTATAAAAAAGTTTCCCAGTACAATACATATATATATATATATATATATATATATATATATATATATATATACATATATATAGATAGATAGATAGATAGATAGATAGATAGATAGATAGATAGATAGATAGATAGATATTACCTTAAGTACCCATCTTCATCATATAAACTATTTGAGGAGTAAAAAAAATTGGACTAAAGCTTTCAGACTTGTAAAAAATGGTTTCCTTCAACTTTTGACCCCTTAAAGGTGGGGAAATTTTTCCATCACTTTTGGCCCTTTGAAGAAGATTTTATTTTTAATTCAGACCCCTTGAAAGACGAAAAGTCTTCAACTAGGTCCACTAAGTATGCATACCAAATTTGGGTGAGCTGCATCAATGTTTAATGAATAGTGACGGACAGGAAGGGAATCAGTTATTTTATGTAAATAGAATAAATAAATCATTCATCCTATGGTAAAACTGATAAATAATCAACTCGTATAACAATACATTAATATTAGAATTTAATGTTACAATGAACATAATTTTGATGTAATTCTTGAATACTTTTTGAATCTATTGTTGGGGGGGGGGGTTCCCACTAACTAAATGAAACTAAATGTAAATACCTCTTGACTGTAAGTAAGGTATTAAATTGAGTAATTTTATTTTTACTAATTGTTTATGTCACTACTGTTACTGACATCAAATTCATCATGAGAATTGCTATTTACAAGTAAACTTAGTACAAAAAAAATTACAAAGGATTCTGTATGGCTTAGTACGGGTGGACACTGTGAGTTACCACACTGTGTGATACCAACCCTTGTGACACCTGCAGTGATAGCAGTTTAAACTATAGTGGTCATAAGAGTGGTGATAGTGAGCTTAGTACAAATGCCTGTGGTAAAGAGACTGATAGCAAATGCTGTTATCTGTCTGGTATTGGTAGTTGCAAGAAAGGCAGAAGTTTCATCATTCTAATTAGATCATTAAGTTCGAAAATAAAAGAAGGTGAATAATCACTTTGTTGTGTGAGGGCTGAATGGGTGTTACTGATTAGAAGATGAGAACCGAGAAGAAGCAAATAATAGGGTTGAAAGAGAGAAAGAGGAAAGTAATTTGAATGGGAAACAAGAGAAGGAAGGCTGAACTGTGCATACTAATGAGGAGCCAGTGTAAAAGAAGAATTTTAAATTTTCTGGAAGGATGATGCATGAAGTATAGGGAAACATTTTTACTTCTTTCAAAGTACAATGATGGAGGAGAAGGAAGATGAGGAGGAGGAGGAGGAGAAAGAGAAGAAGAAGAAGAAAGTCATGTAAGCAAGGTCTTATAGTAGCAATTCTCTATCATGGGCATCGCAGTGCCAGTATTTTCTGAATTTGTCCAGTTCATCTCTTCCATCTTGTATTCTGCCAGCCTCGGTTTCACATATGATCTCTGGGGATCCATATTGTGAGTCATCATATCCATCGTTTGTCTGCCATTCTTGCAACATGGCCTGCTCATTGCCATTCAAGTTTTCTAATAGAATCTATGATGTCTTGGACGCCCATTTTCTCCCTGATATACTGTGCTGTCTTGTGATCTCTCCGTGTAAGGTTGAGCATGATTCACTCGTATGCACGTTGCATATTTCTCAATTTGTAGGTCTGTCTGTTGGTTAGGTTCCATGTTTCAGCTCCATAGGTGACAATCAGGAGAATGCATTGGTGTATACTCTTCTTTTTAGGATTATTGGGATCGCCTGGTTTTTGAAAGTTGAGCTTTCTGTGCTTGGCATCCTAGAGTGATTCTTCGCTTGATTTCCTCCTCTTTTGATGATCTCATGGAGATTCGTTGTCCTAGGTAGATGTAGTGGTCTACTTTCCCCGGTAAAGAAAAAAAAACAAAAATGCTGGAATCTTCAATGTAGTTGGGCAAAGTGAAAGAATAAAACATGAATTCAGAAAAAAAAATTATTCAAAAATTTTAAATGAAAAAAAACTCTTTCTAATGAAAATTTATTTCAAATAAATTTTGTCCTTTATTAGGTAAGTACTGGAAATTTTATTAACATCCAATTCATAGTTGATGTTTTGCAATTTTTCAAAATCTAGGTGTGTTGGCAAGGAAAATATTGAAAATTTTTCTACTAAATGTTTTGTTTACATGTGTCATATGAGGTTAATATTTACTGTATCTATATTCAAAAATATCTCCAGTTCTGTAACGTGTTTCATCATTCTAATTAGATCATTAAGTAAGAAAAATTTCTATTAGTTTGATTAGTTTCTATTTCATATTTTTTACTAATAACACAAAGATTCCGAAGATAGGTTTTATACAATTTTACATTTTTTTATGGTAGGTGTGACGTATGTATCTACAAAGTCCACTTAGATGCCTGTCTCATCTAAATTCCTTTTTATCTATTTCATCCTTCTATTTTCCCAATCCACTAAATAAATGATTAAATAAATGATCATCATTCTGGGTAAATACATCAATCAGTTGTTTCATTTTGGATTGTGGGGAGAGGACTACTGTAGTTCCACATAAATGATAGATTCTAGAAGGAAACAACGATGCTGAAACAACAGCAACAAGAAGAAAGAAAAAATGGAGAAAAACTTCATAACAACACTAGTTCACTGCTAATAAACTTGAAAGAACCTCCCGAAAATTTCTCTCAATCAAGAAGAATTCCTGTATCCTACCCAGAATCTAATCAGTTCTTCTGTAACCTGTTGTCAACAAAATATCATTGAAATCCATTAAGAACTTTGGGAGGTATTGTATGAACAGACATGAAATTTTGGCTATATTATATGGTATGGACATATAACAACGACACAGGGGGAGGTAATTATGCATGGATCCACTTCAAAATTTAATAAGATCTCTCATTAGCCTATAATACACCATTCCACAAAATTTATTGTAATTCATTGAATAATCCTGTTATGCCCCCATATAAAAGGTTTGTATCTTGTCATAGACATGCATATCTCTCCTGAATACTCCACTGTTAGGCTAATCATGTTTGGTTGTTTTTCTCAAAAATCTATTCTCAGATTTTGAAGGACTTTTGATATTAAAGGCTTGATAGTTCCCTTATTATGTGAGAGAGATCAGTATTGGTAGTTTGTACTGAGTAACGCCAAGATGGTAGTTATAAAGGACAAAGGAATCTGTCCCATTTGTTAGAGTTCACTGCCACATGCTGTAACGTCATGATAGGAGTTATGACAGTTTTTTGTTAGAAGGGAGAAGTCTTCACATCAAGTTTGAATAAGGACGCTGAGTTTAAATGAATAATTAAATAATAAAAATAAAGACAAATGCAAATGTTCAAGAAATACAAGTAAAGAAGTACATTTAATTATTACATTCAAAGTTGAAAAAGGAACATGAAAATTAAGAAAAAATTGATCATGATAGAAGGGGCCTGCTAAGAATAGATTATTACGTAGCATCTTAATAGAGAAAGAATTGTTGAGGAGAGAGTTGATAATAAGGTTATTCCCAAACATTAGATAGGAGAGAACTAGGATAAGTTAGGGAAACACGAAACATAACAGGTCAAATGTTGTTTGGTTTATCCATCGAATGGAGCCTGATTTGTGGTCCCTTTACTAACGTGTGTTGTAAGTGACCAATCTAGATTATTCAAAAGATGATTGGTTCAGTTTAGACACAAGGAGCTAAAAGGGGCAAAAATGAGATAGGTGAAATAATTGCAGTGTTTGCATTGAGTCACCAGAAAGCTTTTACGGATTCTTACATCAAGGAAGATTATAGACAAGAGACACTTATCGTCATGATCAAAGAATGGAAACTACAGCAGCCGGGAGGAAAAAGATGGGAAGGGAGAGAGAGAAAGTAACTGACAAAGAATGTCAGGGCAAATGAGCACCGGTACACATGGGTCCAGGTATTTTATGGACAAGGGCTACAGGAAATTAAGTATTGTATATGTGGCTAGATTTAAGGTTTGGTATCTAAAGCTAATACTTATTTTATTTTCGGATTTAATTTAAACAACGAAAATAAATGAGTAGCGACAAAATGTTCTTTTAAACCATTTCCTCTAACTATAAAACAAATTTCATCTTTGCCCAAATTTATTCAAGGTCTCTCCCTAATTCTATGGGACTCATGGGACTTCCGTTTAGAGCCTGCATTCCCCAATACACGTCCAAATGAGCAGAGTGAGAGAAGGGAAGAGGGATAAGAGCGATTTGTCCAATCAGATGCTGAAGAGAAAAGGAGATTTAAAGATTGCGCCTGTGTGCTGCTAATTAGGATCTTGGGTCACATGAAAGCGTTTTTGGATTTTCATTGGATGGATATTCATTCAGGGTTATAGATTTTTAGTAAGGGAGATAAATGCTATTTTTAATTAATAGTTGTTTGTTTGTTTATCTATATTTTTTTATAATTCATATCATCACAACAGCTTTTATTTCAAGACTATTGTTTGATGTTTATGTATATGCTTTCGATGGAATATCAGGTGTGGAAACATTTAGACTACTATTTTGATTTTAAAAATGTTTATATTTTCACATCGTAATCGTAATCTAAACAAAAAAATATCATATACATCTACACTGTTATCTTTGTGTGTGTAGGTTTGCATATATATGTGAGTGTGTGTGTGTTCCTATCTGTACGTGTGTCATGGACACATGTTCTCAGTCCCTTAAGGTAGCTTCCTATCAAAGATAGGGATCTGGCTCCGGCTGATAGCAAGTACCAATCTTATATTACACAATATCGACCATGTACACTGCACTACCTACCAACACAATACAATTTTTGAAAAATAGTAGAAAGGAGAGTTAGTGATTATTGGTTGTGATGGTAAATGAATTGTAGCAAAAAGATGCAGCAGCAGCAGCAGTAGTAGTAGTAGTAGTATAACAGTAACAGCAGTAATAACAATAACAACAATAGTAACAGTAACAGCATCAATAATAGCAGTAACAGCAATAATAATAATAATAATAATAATAATAATAATAATAATAATAATAATAACAACAACAACAACAACAACAAAAATGATAATGATGATGATAATGATAATGATAATGATAATAACAGCAATGCTGATGATGATTTTTTTTTTTAGAATGAAAATGAAGATTTTTCAAAAATTCATAACTAACAAACCTCCGTCACTAAAATCTCTTGCGATATTCCTTTTTGGCCGAGAAAGTTGATGGCAGTCAACCCAACTGTAAATATTCTCCAAAGTGTCATCATCTAATTCCATGTTTGTTGGCAATTAATTCATCTATAATCAAAATCTAATTTATAATGTCAAGAATTGACTGTTGTTTTTTTTTCTTTCTTAATTTAAAATTATGATCAAGTGGTACTGTTTGTTATAGAGGATTTTTATTCATGTGTTCCAAACACTTGGCAATTTTCAAGTCTCTATCTCTTGAATAAAAATAAAAAAATTGATCGCTGCTTTTGTTTAGATAGTGTGCAGTTTTCTTTTAGGAATAATATTTTTTTTAGAAAAGATTGGTCATTTGATGAATGATTTGAATCTAAAATAAGATCAAGCCTAAAAAAGGAAACCAAGTCAAGACACTATGCACTAGACAGCAACAAACATCAACAGTAGTAGTAAGCGGTTGTTAGCAACGCCTTTCCTTTTTAACAATCTTTATGCCATAAAGGAATGTCTTTGAATAAAAAATAAAATCAAGATGAGAGATTAAAAGAGGAGTAAGACGTAGCAGAAAAAAGACCTAAAAAATGATTAAAAATAAAAGGAAAGTCTCCTTTAAATTCCTGACCGCCATGTAACATGGAGTTGCCATAGCAACCAGGGTTGCCAACTCGGATGTAAATTTTAGAGCTAGATATACAAAAAGGAGCTACAAAAGTGCTAAATACTTGCATCCCCCGATATAGCACGGTTCGTTATTTCAACTGGAGTTGCCAAGTTGAATATAGATTCCAGATCTAGGTATACGAAAAGGAGGTACAAAAGGGCCATTGCAAGATTCCCTCAACATAGCGCGGTTCGTTATTGCGTTATTCATGATATTAGGCCGGTAGGTCGTTGACCCCAACATTTTTACCTACATTATCGTCTGCTCGTCTAGAAAACAGCGAATAAAAAAAGAATTTCATCAAAAGACCAATTTGATATTACTCAATCATTAAATGTCTCCAATTTGCAATCAACTCGACTCACAACATGGATCCTCTGAGATCGATGCGGAACCGGGGCCGACAGAACATGAGATGGCGAGACGAACTGAGCTGGTTCAGAAAATATTGGCTCTGCAACGCCCGCGATAGAGAGATGTGGTTAATCATGAGGAAGGTCTGTGTCCAACGACAGACTATTAAAGACTGATGATGATGATGATGATGATGATGATGATGATGATGATGATGATGAACAAGAAGAAGAAGAAGAAGAAGAAGAGAGTGATCACACAGTGTTTTTACCTATAATTTCAATTTTACTTACCTAATGTTCATGAATTATTTTATAAATTGAAAAGTAGCTAAATTAAAACCTGAGAGCTAGATGCCGTCTCATAGGAGCTAAATGTACCAAAAAGGAATTAGGTCTAGCTCCAAAAGTGCTAAATTGGCAACTCTGATAGCAACCTGGGCGGTGCATATATTAATGGTTCACCTCTGGCTTCTTCGTTTATTGAGCTGCTCATCGTACGGTCAGGCAATTTGAGTGCGTAATTGGATAATCATAAATGTCGTGTTTTGTTTGAAAATTAGACCAGTATTGAATGAACTAGGATGACATTTATTTTTAAACTTAAATGAGGATATGATCGCGGTAGAACAGTTACTCTTTTGATTTTATTTACTTTCGATTTATTATGTGATTTTTGTCGATTTGTTTTAGACAAACCTGAATTATCTGCCCTTGAACCATTTCAGTCACCAAGGAATTTCAAACCGGTAATCTCAATTCGAGTTGATTGTAGTCATTAATCAGTAATTTTATTTATTTACTGACAGGGATATCCGGCGTTGCCCGGGGGGATAACTTGAAATGTGACAACACAGTGGGAGGTATGTTCTTTATTTCTTCAACACAACAAATTGAAAAAATGATTATTTTCACCGAGAAAGCTTCTTTTCTTCAATTACGATCTGCGCTGTTAGTGCTTACAGAATTTTGAGTTGTGGTTAAAAAGATTTCATCATCATTCATCATCAGCCTTTTATCGTTCGTCGTTGAACATAGACTTTCCCCAAGATTCGCCAGACCTTTCTATCATGGGAGTCGCGGAGCCAGTACTTTCTGAACTTGTCCATTTCATTTCGCTATTTTCTACCGCAACGGTTTTGCATGAGATCTCAGAGGAACCACGTTGTAAATCCAGCGGTTGTGTGACATTTTTGTGACATAACCAGCCCATTGCTACTTGAGTTTTCTAATGGTGCCTGTGATATCTCACACTCATGCTTTTCCCAAGTATGCATCCTCCCGATAGTCACCTATGGAGCTGAAACATGGAACCTAACCAAGAGATTAATTCTCAAACTGAGAACCGTGCAACGGGCAAATGAAAAATCATGCCCCCCAAAAGTTTAACATTTGTTCAACTTCGAAAAACTGTGCTGGATTTTTTTTATTATTCATAAGAAATTTGTGGTGCTTTTAATCGATAAGACCCCAGTAGCATTTTTGAAAGTGCAAGTTTTTCAAGGAGAAAAATTCTTCTAGGTTCATGGGGAAGGGGCCCAACTATAATGCTGCTGACCTAAACCCTCACTTAACCTCAGTTTTTCGAAAGTGCGGACTCGGCTTTGAAGTATCTATGTTAATGCCAATGTGAAATAAATTGTTTCGGAGATTTTTTTCATTTTAAGTTCAGAAAAATTGCTGTTTTTTATTTTTATTATTTTTTTTTCTTCAATAATTTGGACGGTTTTACGATACACAGAAAAGTAAGTTTCCAGTTCAGCATTAGTTACATCGTAAATTACCCTCCCGAACCAAAGTTATTTTCCTCATCAACTGACACTTATCCAAAAATAACCAAGGTGTTATTATTGATTTGGAAGAAGAAAAATCTTCGAAAAATAAATATTTATTACGTTTTTTTGTTGTTTTTTTTATTATTATTATTTCAATGAGTAAAGAAATCATAACTTGAAGATCAAGTAAAAAAAAATAAGATGAAGGTTGTAACGGATTGATATCTCTCGTCATTTAAAACAATAACACATTTACCTGACCACACATCTTTCTTCCTAATCATTTCATTGAGACACCGATGAATATACCGTCGGGTACAATGCCAAATAATTTCAGCTAGGTAAGAAAACTCATTAGGAGATAACACATTTTGCCGGAACACACGAGTTATATATTTCTCTGCCCCTCATCTACAGCAACAGTACATATAGATATTCATTCTAAAAATAGCCCCATTCGAGACACAAAGTCTGGAAAGAGGCAACTTTCTTTTCATAGATGATTAGTCTTGAGATTTTGATATAGACCATCCTAGAAGACGATGGAATTTGCATCTCACTCCCCGACCTTTACCCTATTCAATAACAGAGGCGAACAACGTACACATTTATACACACACTAACATACAAACCAACACTTGAGTTTTGCCACTTCCTGCTTGCTCATATAAACATTCTTAATTACATATGAATATCATGCACTTATATCTACGTTGGATATTATTAACATTATTTTAACAAGTAGTAAAGCAACTTTAAATGCACATTCTCCTCTTACTTCTAATACAAAGTACAATCAAATCATTAAATTTTATACACATTCCAATTAATACATTCTTCGTTAATTTAGATCTTTGTTCTTTATCTTATTCCATCACATGCACATTTTATATGCATCTTTCCCAATTTATTATAATTTGCATTTAGTATTTTGATTTAGCATCACTAATCAGCTTGCTACCTTCCTATTTTTGTCCTTACAACTATTAGGGAAAGAAAGGGTCTAATTTTTCTTCTCGCTCTCATCTATTGACTTAACTTTTTCTTCATTTTCCTGAACTGACTATTACCTTCAGCAGCATCGGCCCTTGAAGAATTACCTTTTACGTGAAAAAAATTCTACTTCAAACCAAATAGTGGGATTACAATACAATAGTAGTTGGTTAAATAGTTTGATATTTACTTGGAGTCAGATACTAATAATCTTATCAACTAGGTAACCAGTACAAGGTAAATTGTAGTAAAAATTGAATAATAAGTATCACAGCTGGGCTTCTCAAACTTTTTTCAATCACGATCGGTGAGACGAATATTTTTGCAATCTCTCACTTAGTATTAGAGGTCATAAACCTACTGTAACTGAGCTTAGAAACAAATTAACCCCTCCACCTGAAAATATATTACAATAAGTGTTCACTGTTTATTATGGAAAAAATACTGTAATGTAACTGAAACTAAATTTATATTCATAGAACATTGAGTCATTTCTCAATAAGCACCAATAAGAGTGAATTTCCCTTTAGAATTCTTTTTTGTTTTAAATCTCTTGTAACCTATGTAATCTTCATATTACTCAAAAAACCCTATAATTTTTATGCAATCTCTAGTTTGAGAAGTGCCGGTTTACATTACTTCATCTAATAAAAATAATTAAGCCATTGTTCACAAGTTTACTCAAGGGGAAATGGTTGCTAGTAGTGATGATGTTGCTGCTTTTATCACTTACATTTGTCTCACCTTGTTCTCTTTTCTCATCACCATCTGATATTTAGACAAACACGATTTCATACAACCAAATTTATATATATAAAGATTTTTTCTATATCATCGGTTCTAAATGTAAGACAGCTCAGGTAGAATCCTATTTTGCATGCATAAAATGGGGATAACACCTGCAAGCCTTAATATGAACTAAGGCTCACAGGATTAATAGAAGTAAAAACAGAAAATTTTTTTGTTGTCACTTTTGATAACTTGTTGAAAAACAGAGCAAAATAAAAACAACTCAATTTATTCAAAACAAAAATGTATTTACTTCAGGTAATTCTGTGAGCTCTTAAGGCTAATGGGAGTTATCCCCATTTCATGCTTAGAAAATAGGATTCTAACAAGGGTGGAGCAGGGGGCAATGTCAAGGGAAACCTTACTAAAGCTCAACCAAGGGGCTTGGGTGGTAGATAATCCATCACAGTTTATCTTCCATAATATCAACAAGTCAATTAAAAATTTATTTACTTACCTCAAAGCTCTCCTTTTGTTTTTTATAATCAATTTTGAAATAAATGACAGCTCTGACAATTAATTATGTATTAGATTGACTGAGGCTTTTCATTGATTAATTTAGTGGCAAACTAATTTCATCTCCTCTGTCAATGACTCACTACATACAGGTCAGATTACCCTTAACATTAATCTAATTTTGTCCAGACAAAATCACCTCAGTTTTTCCACTCTCTTCCTCCCTCTTTCTGAATATATCTCTCAACATACCTCTCTTCTTAGATATATATATATATATATATATATGTGTATATATATATATATATGTATATATATATATGTATATATATATATATATATATATATATATATATATATATATATATATATATATATATATATATAAAGTTTAGGAAGCTTTACAGCTTTTATATATATATATATATATATATATATAAAAGCTGTAAAGCTTCCTAAACTTTATATATATATATATATATATATATATATATATATATATATATACATATATATATATATATATATATATATATATACATACATATATATATATATATATATATATATATATATATATATATATATATATATACATATATATATATATATATATATATATATATATATATATATATATATATATATACATATATATATATATATATATATATATATATACATATATATATATATATATATATATATATATATATATATATATGTGTGTGTGTGTATCTATGGTGAAATAAGAGATTTGCTACACAAACACATTTAGGTTTCTGCCCTTTTGGGTTTCTTCAGGTGAATGATTTGATTTATTTGAATCCCTATTCAGGACATCATTAGGAAGTGTGTCTTTTTTTGGGTGGAAAACTCTACCTTATCTTATTACTTTGGTATACGTATATATATATATATATATATATATATATATATATATATATATATATATATATATATATAGTTGACAGAGAGAGAAAGAGAAAGGGAGAGACAGATATGAACAGATTACCTATGTTAAATAAAATTGGTTTGTCAAGTTTCAGTTACTATAAATCAAAGGTTCCATCAAAAAAATAAATATGCTGAATATCTTTCTATTTCAGCTTCTGTTGAGAATACATTTCTGGAGATTAAACAATCAACTGCGCAGCCAAGTGTTCCTCAGCTAGTTTACAAAATATCTTGATATGAATAACATTTATTTAATGTTAAGATTTTTTTTTATCTGTAGTGCCCACCTTTTTCCGCGGAAGAATATTACACATATACTGAGTTATCTGTCCTTGGCAGGGATTTACTTGCTATCCCCTACATCTCTGTAGAAATGATAAATTGCTTGTCACTTCCTCTTTGACGTCACACAGAACTACCAATAAGAAAACTGATCTTTATTTTTATGATATTCAAACTTTGGCAGTAAAACTATCTTTCTCTCTGTATTCTGACAGCCTCGAGGTAAGCTCATTCTCTTCTTCCCAAAAATTTTATCAATTCTTCCTTACTCAAATTTCATTGGAATTCATTGAAATATTTGGAAATATTGTATTGTGTGGACATATAGCTATGATGCATGCGAGGTAACTGTACATGGATCCACTTTGAAATTTATATTTGAGATCTCCATATGATACCTGGTATTCCTGTCAAGTTTGAGTAGTTCTCGAGTTATGAATTTTAAGGACAAATACCTATGATAAGGGGGTGGTATCTGTGCATAGATCCATCCCAAAATTCAATCATTTCTTCCAGAGCCTTTTTCCCATTCTTTCACAAAATTTAATTGAAATTTATTGAGATATTTAAGAGATATTATGTGACCCTTAAGTGAAGGATCAAATTTAAATTTACATATGATGCAAAACTAAGGCTTGTCATATGTTTACAATATGGGGAAGATTGTGGCTTTTCTGTTGCTTACGACATTCCCAGAGTCATGTTACATATGCCTGCAAAGTTTTATCTAATTCAGTTTGACAGTTTTGGCATTTATGAATTCCTAACAGACAAGAAAATTATACATGAAAGTATAGGCAAGGATCAATACCTAAGCTTCGCTCGCTCAGCTTGAATAAAATGTATTGTTCATGACCCCACTCAGAAGTGCCTGATTGTTTACTATGGAAGGGTAAGAGGAGAACACCCTTTGTTTTCTTCCCGTCTCTTTATTGTAATGAGGTGTCTAATCTATTTAGTTGTTTGGGTGTTTGGGTGAAAAGATGATGATTGCATGACCTTTCTGAAATTCATGCATTATTATCTCCTCTACATGGTAGCTATCTGTCCACACCACAAAATATCTTCAAAATTTCTGTTTGTCCACACAATATCTCCAAAAGTTCTCGATGAATTTCAATGAACCTTTGTCAAATGGACGGAAATAGACTATGAAAGAAGTCAAGATACATGCACAATTACTGTCATTGCCAAATATCCGTAACCACAAAATATCCCCAACAGTTTTCTGTCAGTCCACATAACATCTCCAAAAGTTCTGAAAGAATTTCGATGAAATTTTGTTGATGAGTGAGAGATAAGCTATGAAAAAAGTCAGGAAGTTTTGGAATGGATTCATGCACCATACTTCTATATATCTTTGCTAAATGTGTACACCACACAATTGCTCCAAATGATCTGTCTGTCCACATGATATCTCCAAAAGTTATCAAAGAATTTCAATGAAAATTTTAGGAAGGTTAGGCAATAGATTAGGATCGAAGTGATTTCAGAGGGGGGGGGGTATAATCCCCCCCCCCTATACACACACACCATGTTACAGCTATCTGTTTACGCATGTGTTTCAATTCAAAACAAAGTTTTATGTCATCTGATTATGAATAACTCAGAGGACTTGCTCTGTGGTATGTGGTTCTTTTGTAAACTTTACTCAGCATGAAATTTCCTTCTTCCTTTGATATAAAAGTTGAGAATAATAGAAAAGTTCAAACTATTCACTTTAAGTGCTCAGTACTGGAAATGTCTTTTGCCAAAGTTTGTGTGTGGAATAAGAAAAGGTTGAATCATTTGATTGTCGTATTTTGTGTTTGTGCCTGTATGTACGAGTGAAGAAAGGCAGAATTGTGAAGCAGGAAAATTAGGTAGAAGCATGCTTGTGTGAATAACTGACTGCCTCCCAATAGAGCAGATCTGCAACTGCTGAAAAGGGCATGTTGACCGCTATTTGAAGAAAAATTGGAGGCACCAGCAACAGTGTTAAAGTGGACCTCCGATTGGTTTATAAATCGGATGTATGGCCTTGTGAGTAGTTTTTGATTTTTTCACTCTTGATGATTTTTAGCTGACTTTTGGGATCCTATTTTGATCACTTATAAAGCTTGATCTGCTAGTTATCATTATGTTATTTGAAGGCAATTGCTTGCCCTCTAGTTGCCCTAAGCCTCATTGAAAACTTCTTCTTTATTTTGACTTGACTTGTTTTAATCATCAGAGGGTAGTCAATTTACAAAGCTGTGATAAAAAGTAACAATAAGATGACAAAGAGACTAACCAAAAATCAATAGATATTCTTTTATTATCTCAGAATGCAAAAAATGTCATTAGTTTCTTTGAAAAGTAATGTCAAATTTTCTATGGGATAAAAACAGATGCAATCATAATAGTTCAATTTTATTTATCAATAATATAATTGCAGCCACTAACAATTATAGTCACACAAAGTAGAGAAAGTCTTTATGTTCACCAATAAAACTCTGCAGTTTTGATGAAAAGCAAGCTGAGTGACTTTAATAGATGTCTTCCTTAATTTTGAATGTCCTGACATCAAGAAAATGTTCCAGTGATTGAAAAAAATGATAATCTAAAAATTCAAGGTCTGACTGATAACATCGTCTAATGCAATTTTTGTTCCTGGTTAGCAGAGTGCTATTTCCTGGTTGCTTCATGCAAAAAAAGTATTGAAAATGGCTATTATTCCCTTCAGACTTTTGAGAGAGCGATACTTTGAAATTTACCCTTTTGGTTAACATGCTTTTATTTTATACACATAAAAAAGATCAAATTTAAACAAAAAAAAAACATGTATTTACACTAATGTTAAACAAAAGTGATCAAAAAAGTTTTATAAGCGAGAAGTTTTCCAAAAAGTGTGCCACAGAAAAATTTTAAAATGGTTATCAAAAATAAGATATAATGATATAAGGTAACAATACACAAGATGACAGAACACCAAATAAGTTGGCATAACAAGATATAAGATGACACAATACAACATAAGATGACACCACATGATGACATTAAGATAGAAAAAAACATTTTCAATAGCATCTCCTCTCTAACAATGATGAAAAAAAAGCTAAACTCTTAGAAGACTGCTTTTAGTAGCGTTTTCACTATTGAGCTGGTAAATGTACTCCAACTCTGGAACCAAGAAAAGAATGGCAGGAAATTGAGATAAAAAAAAAATAATACAGAAGTTTCTGCACAATCTGATATAGCTCATAGGATGGATAAAATTCACCCATGTTTTTTGAAGGAGCTATCACACGGGCTTTCAAAACCCCTGGCCATAATCAATCACAGAAAAAAAAGTATCTGAAAAATGGAAGAATGTTAAGATGAGAGCTTTTTTCAAAAAAAGGAATAAGGCTATGGCAGGGAATTTTTGACCGGTAAGTTTAACCTCAATAGTGAGTAAGATATTGGAAAAGATAGCCAGAGATCACATTATGCAATATATGGTAAACCACATTTTTACAGCGGAACAGTATTGATTGATGTCAGGCCGCTTCACATTAGAACTATACATGATCAGAAAAGAGATTATCGAATGGACTCATCACTATTGAAGTAGGAGGATGCAGCAAGTAGCGATAAACAATCAGCTATCAAAGTGGCGCTAAGTAACATCAGGAGTCCCACAAGAATAAGTTATCAGACCCGTTACTTGTTATATTTATTAATGACCTAATGGATATAATGGAATCTACTATGTACTTTGATGCAGGTGACACTAAGATATTTAACTTGATCAAAATCAGGGATAATATAGATAAATTGCAAAGAGATCTCGACAAATGCTTTGGAATAAAATGTGGATTTTTGAAATTTCATCTCAATAAATGCAAACATGTGCATAGTGGACAACACAATGCAGACACTGAATACAAATCCTTGCTGAAGGGGAAGGAACTAAATTTGGTGAAGGAAAAGAAGAATGTAGAAAGAATGAACTCAGATATTTAAGAAAAAGTAGAAAAAGCCAGTCCAATGATGGGAATTATTTTAAAAAATTTCCAGTACATAGACAAGAAAACATTTGTACCCCTGTACAAATCCTAATTTTTGAACCCACCAAGTGTATGCAAGTTCAGTCCAGGAACCATCCAAAGCAATAGAAGGAGTTCAAAAGAGAGCAATGAAGTAAGTACCTGGAATGACAAATTCAACATCTCCGTAAATGGAAGCTACCAACTTGTAGCTATAGAAGAGCAAGAGGAAACATTCTAGAAGTATATAAGATCATGAATAGAAATTATGACAAAAGGGTTGGTCACCTCATCAAAAAGTGGGAAGAAAATATACAAAGAATAGGAAATGGGAAATGTACCAGCTAAGAGCCAGGCTGGATATATGAAAATATAGTTTCAATGTCAACGTCGTGCAGATATAGGATAGTCTACATAATAAAATAATGAGTTCAAAAAATGTGAATTTTTTCAAAAACAGACTTGATAAATATTGGGATATATGATTGTATACAACTAGAAATCCACAATAAACACTTGGAAGTCATGTCGTAAAGTCACTAACAACCCTTTTATTTACAATTACAGGAGTCTGGAGAAAAGAATTTAACACAAAACCTGTTCCAGAAAATATCACTCAGCTCAGCTATGTTTCACTAAATTTTACATTTTGCATTGGAGGCTTGCATAGAATTCTAGTAAATTTTTCAAAGTCCAGAAAATCAATTGTGTTGTTTGTATTAATTTAGATCAAGGCTTTGCCAACTTTTTTTTAAGCATAGGTAAGAGTTGATTGACTTATCCTTCACCTAGTCTAAACTGCAATGAATATTTTTGGAAAATTTACTTTATAAATGCCTTTAGTTTCAATACAACTAATACTGTCAAACTTAGTATTGATCAGTATTAAGCTATAATAATAAATGAATAAAGTGCAATAATTATAAAGAAGATGCTTTTTCAATCATACTGACAATTGCTTTGTTTCTGTCACTTCAGGACAAAGCAAAATATTGGTTGGATTTTCTTTCCTTATCTTTGTTAAATGACAGAAGAAACCCTCAAGTCACTGAATGGAGTTCTTTTCAGCTTGCTTTATCCATAAATCCATTTGATAACTTTGCATTCTCTGACAACATCTACAGAGATCATAGATTTCAAAGTTTAAAGGATATTAAGAGTTCAAATAGTATTACCAAATAATCGTATTACCCACAAGTTGTTCAGACTGAGATTCTTATCCTTGCTGTTTCCATGACCATGATTTAGTCAATGTATTTCTAAAATTGAATAAATAATAGAATTATACTGTATACAAAAATATGTAGGTGGGTATTCCTTGTTAAGCAATAAGCCTAATTCATACCTTCACCAAATATATCAATATAATAAATCATAAATTATTTATTATTATTCATTTGGTGAATTTAAGTTCATTCTATTCTATTCTGAAATGGGTTATTGTAATTATTTGCCAGACTTTTTCCATCTTTTGCTTCTAATCACAAATTTCAGCATCAATCTAGAAGCACACTAGATTTAAACAAGGCTAATAGACAACATGAAAATGAGATGTTGTCATGCACTGACACGATTGCTAGTAATTGCGTCTTGCTTGCCTGTATAGCAGCCTAGGTCACCCAGTAGAAAGCGACTCTCTTAGTTCTACTCAATATCCAATGTGCATTCACACTCCTTGCATGAATTACAAAATAATTGTGGTCCGGCATTCTGTTTTGCTGAGAACTATAGATGTGCAAAAAGAAAGAAAATCTCCCCCACAAAAAAGTTCACTCTACTTGAGAGACAAAAAGAAAAATCCCACACTCTAAAGGGAAAGAAAGAAAGGTATTGGTCTCCCATCCAAGAGGGACAAAAAAGCAAGTCCCCTTTTCAGAAAAGACCTGGAGAAAACCAAAGAAACACCAAGAGGCTCTCCAAACCAATGGAAATCCCCTCCCATGATAACTAGCGATACAACAGGGTTCGTTAAATGCTATTGCATTTTTGCCCATCTTACCAAGGAGGATGGGATTATGATAGATTCATCCAAACAAAGTTTTTCCGGTCAATAGTTAAATAAGATTTCCAGGCCAAATAAAGACATAGTGATACAAATCACTAACTGCTTTGGGGTTGAACCTTCAACAAATAGTCTAAGGTGATCGTTTTTCTTTGTGGGATGAACTGTTACCCAGTGACGAAAAGTGTATGGCACTAACCGAGAAGGAACTCCACATGAAGGAACACATCTTTTGAGTGGAGTAACACAGAAGAAGGAAGACAAGGGTCGCAGTATTTGAAATACCTTGCTACATGTAAGTTGAACATATGGGCACATACCTCCTGAAATATGAAAATATTGTGTCATATCCTTGAACCGTATGTGCAGAGAGTGGAGATTCGATCTCATGATTGATAGAGCAGCTTTCAACTCTATTCCCAATGGGCATAGACAACCTAAAGAAGATCCCCATAAACATAAGTGGTAGAAGACCAATGTGCTATGTAATATACAAGATCCCTTTCCAACAAGTGGAAAAATAAAATAAGGTGGAAGGTAGGTCCAAACAGCAATACCTTAGTCCACGCATCAACTCCAACTGGGAGGCATCAAGGAAAGACCCCACAGTTGTATGTAGATAAGTTAAAAAGCAGGAGTGGTTGTGTCAGTCCAGGAAAGAGAAATTTCCAGCAGCAAGAAAACTATTTGAAAAACTGAACAACAAAAAAAAAAAGAAGAAAAATCACAGCCAACAAAGTTGGGGTCCCGCCAACTGTCTGAACCCATCCCCCAAGCCTCTCTGGTTCTTCTACCCATAAGATACTAAAAAGCACCCCCCTGTAAAATATACTACACCCAAACATCTATTCCTACTAAACTACCAATAACCAAGCCAATCTCTTCACTTTACCCACAAAGTAAAATCCACCCTCTCCATCTCTTCTCTCAGCACCTCCTAAAACCAAAAGGCAGAAATGTCCTCCGGTGGCTCAAATGAGCATCCCCCCTCCCATAAAGGAATGACTGTAAGATAAAATATAAAAATGGGGTTTACATTTGCTGTGTTGACCCAGAGCTTGTGGAGAAATGCAAATTATGACGCCAAGCTGCAAAATAACTACCAGTGTGTAGAACCAGGAAGGAGAAATGTGGAGGACTCGACAAATTTTCCTCAAGCTCTATAAGCTATCAACTGTTATATAGGTTAGAGACAACATATGGCTGGTTTGGGGCATGCTAAAGAAGCAAATGACACCTTTGACACGCCCTCCCCATTGGCAGCCTGGCATTAACTAGAACTGAAGATACTTAGGGAGGGTACCTGTATATATGCACTAACCCCTTTATAGGGCTCTAAAGATAACCTTCCCCAGACACATCAGTGGTATGTCCCATGACAGGACCATCAAAACTGAGAGGGACCAGGACACCATGGGCCCCGTTGTCAGTGTTCTGTCCCCCGGCATGTTTGTTTTGCTTCCCCATCAGCAGTAAACTGAACACTAAATTTCCAAACTTACTGTTTAACCAACAAACTATTTTCCATGATTTGAATAATGAAAAAGACAAAGAATAGGGCCTCTATTCTCAAGAGTGCATTAGAGGAGGTCCCAAGAAATTCTTTGAAAAAACCCCAGAAAACCAGAAAAAAAGCACTACTAATCAAAACAAACTATCCCAACCCACATGCTAAACAATTGTCCTGCTCTGTAAAAGAATCGATGAGTAGTAGAGGTTGTGCAGGGAAAATAAATCTGGACTTAATTTGAATTGAAACTTAATAAGTAGCATTCTCACCCTTTCTGGTTTTTCTCCTATAGGGTATAACTCGGACCTGTGCTCCAGACAACTACATTGTCTGGTTACAACTCTGTGTAGTATGGGTAGAAGACCTCTACAGTCAGCGCTTGTTTGAATGTCTGAGATCTTTGCTTAAAGTTAAAGACAGCTGTACATTCCTGATTCTCATTCAAAGGGATAGCAGCTCAGCATCTACTAACTGTGGAGTTTTCATATCCTGTGGTCTAAACACGGGTCAGCCTACCATTGGAATACTTCCACAAAGGTGCTGCAGACCCCCAGAGGTAGCTAGCATCTGCCAGAAGAACACTATTGTCAAACCTAAGACCTTGAAATCCTGCTCCTATCCATGCCACCTCAGTGGACCATATGATGCTAGAGGGAAAATCCACACACAGGCCTCGCCATCTATGGTCCAGTTGCTACGGAAATCTCCCCCAACAATCTTCACGAGTGAAGCTAAACCAGCAAAACACTGAGGAATGAGTCGAAAAAGGCTAGGCTCACTCGTACTCTTCAGCACCTTAATGTAAGTATCTGTTGCATAGAGGAACACACTTCATTACAAATGACTGAAAGTGTGCTGACCAGAGGTCTCAGCTCTTCTTACCATACTGAGATAGCCATCGTCCTTATTTTAGTCTCCATTTTTTTGCTTAGCATACCTCCACTCCTGTAGATAACAGAATGTTTTCCAAACAATATAGCATTAAGATTTGAGTTGACAAGTGACAATATGACAATAGATTTGTGCCCCATCTGGCAACAGGCTTCTGCAGCCAAACTGGTTAAAACTTGTTAGAACTTATCTATTTATTCCAGATTTATGCTACTTAAGTACTATAATGGTTGGACAATATGCAACTCAGGAAGTTGTAATAACAGACGACATTAAGATAGAGACAATACCAGTGAAAAAATAATAGTGAAAGAACTTAATCTTAGAATTGTAATAATGTGTTATAACTTACACTTACATTCTCATCCTTATTGATTTGCCACTATATTTTGGCCCAAATATTCTTCAGCCTTCCTCACTGTCTAAAATGTTAAAATGAGTTATCATCATTCACCAATGTATTGTTTGGATTAATGAATCATATAGCATTTATACATCCCGGAGTTGATCAAATTGAAAAATATTTTTCGCTCTTCACTGGATGACATCACTTTATATGTCACCTGACTCACAAACGTACACAAATACAATATGTTAGATTTATTTTTAGTCTAAATTTATTTTTTTTTATTATTGGATGAAGTTTTGTAACATTATATTTTTATTCTTAATTTTGATTAGTTTTTACTTTCATCTTAATTTCAATTGCTTTTCATCATAACTTCAACTCGACTTCAGAATTACCATTGAAGTCAAAGTTGTGATAAAAAGCAACTCATGATTAAAATGAAAGTAAAAACTAGTCAAAATTAAGAATTAGAATATTGTGTTACAAAACTTCACCCAATAAAATTGAAAATGAGATGAACAAATTGTGTTTGTTTATGTTTGTAAGACTGGTGATATATGAGGTGACATCATCCAGTGGAGAGTCGAAATCAGTTCTTTTTCAATTTGATCAACCCTGGGGCACTTAATCACTATATGGTCCTTACTAACACTCTAATACCTGGTAATTTTATGGCAACTGAGTTATAATTGAGGTCACTCTCATCAAATATATTGGTCATGAAATTGCCCCATATCTTAGAAACTATCAAGGATAGAATCATACAGTTTTTGCCATACAAAATATTCATTTGGATTTTTAAAAAGCAATGTGAACCAGCTTGGCCTGGCTCATTCATCACACTTTTCAAAGCTTGATAACTCTGAAACTGTAAATTCAGTAACTGAACACTACATACAAACAAAGTTATTTTACATCCGTATAAGCAAGGATCACCTCATTTACTTTGGGAATGGATAAAGATTTTCCGATTATGGTTACGCTAAACTATAGAACATAGAAAAAAGATAAATGATAATTGCTCTGATATACAGAGGACCACGTTATGGTACCCCAAATAGTTTTGAGCCATTCCAGCTGGTCTTTTGCACTTACTAATTTAGGAACAGATGGAGATTTTTTTTATTTTTGTCAATGAAGAGTGTCTTTCCGTTTGTCCTCAAAATATTTCCGTAAGTTATCAATAAATTTCAATGTGTATGGTTTGGCAATGAGGGTGAGGAAAAGGTTATCATATTTAGAAGCGGATCTGACACCCACCTCCCACCAAAAAAACATTGTAGCTATATATTCATATAACATTAATCATACCAAAGTTATAAATGAATTTCTAATGTTCTCATCTTTAGAAATGAGATAAAGTAAATGTATCTCATTGTGAGTGTTATCTGTGACCATGTAGAAGTCCCGACTGGTGACTTTGATAACCTTTGTTTAAATCTTGATCAGGCAAGACATTGAGTAATTCTTGTTTATTTTTCCTATTATTTCTTGAATCTCTGCCTTCAAAGTTTGAGTAGATATTAGTATTCACCCATGTATTTCGTTAGTCCACAAAATATCTCGAAAAGTTCTGATGAATGAATTTCAATAAAATTTTCTAGATGGTTTTGAAAAAAGGAGTTATTAGATTATTTGGTAGATCCAGTAATTCCTAACTTCCTTTCATTGTAGCTATATATCAACACAACATAATATCTGCCGCACTTTTAAATGAATTTAAAATTTTCTGGTCTTCAAAAATGAAATGAGGCCAAGGTTTTTAACTTTAGACTGTTAGCTATGACCATCTAGTGGTTAGGAGCAAACACCTGTCACAGTGAGACAGATTTTGTGTTTTGCTATTGTTCATTTTTTTGTATTACACTATCTTTCCATCTTTTAGTCCGTTAACATCTCAAAAATTTCTCAATAATTTTCATGTAAATTTTTGTAGCGGGGTGGGCTATGGGGTATTGATTATATTCAAAAAGTGATTGAATTTTGCAGTTGACAAAGGAATTTCTTTCTTCCTTGCCTCATAGCTACATATTCCCTCTGCACAATATTGCAAAGCACTTCCAATGAATTTCAATTAAATTTTGCAAAACTGTGAGCAATGGGTTACAGTAGTTAATTTTTTGGGTGGGTACAAGAAGTTTTCCTCCCCTTGATCATAGCTATATATTCACATCAGACAACACCTCCATAAGTTCTCAATTAATTTCAATGAAATTTTAAGGGAGAATACACAACTGACTAAAAAAAAAAAAGGAGTACCTTCTCTTCTTTTCAAGTTGTTAGACTTACACAAATAAATGTCCATCTTTCAGTATCTATTATTATTTCTCATCCTTCTACCATCTAAATGGGACATCAGTTTCCCCCATAACAGGTCCAGTATAATTCTATGAAAAAATAAAGAAAATCAGAATAAAACAAAAAGAATACTACATTACTCCTACCCCAAGTAAACAATCATCCTACCCTGTAAAAGAATAGATGAACAGGATGTTTTTTGCAGGGGGTAGTAAGTTTGGATTAACTTGAATCTTAAATAGTATTCCCATCCCCTCCTTTATATTTTCTCTTCCCCTTTTTAGGGGTATGACTCATGCCTTGGCTGCTACACTGTTGGGTCAATACTCAAAGGGGTAGCAGACCCCTATAGTTAGTACACCTATTCTATGTTAGAGCATCTGGGATTTTTGCAAGCAGCCGAAACCATTCAAAGTATCTGTGCTTATAAATTGCAGACAGCTATACTATCAGGAGGTTCTGTGCTTAAAGTTTCAGACAAATACACCATCCTGATTCTCCTAAAAAAAGGATGGTAGAACTCTATAGTCAGCTCACCATCTACCAACTGCAGTATGTTCACGTCCAGAAGTCCAAACAAGTATCAGCCATGCTGTTGGAATACTCCCGCTACGGATGGCAAATCCCTATAGCTAATGCGCATCTGCCAAGAGAAGGATACTCCAGTCAAAGCTATGGCCTTAGAATCCTGCTTCTATCCAAACCACCCTAGTGGACCATAGGATGCTGATCATTAGTTTAAAGGGTAGGGTTGGCCCTGGGCAAGCTAGCCTCACAATAAAAATTATCATTCCTCACACAGGCCCTGCTATCTGTGGAAATCCCTCCCAACAATCTTCACTTGCAAAGCCAAGCCATTCATTCAATCATTCATCCTCAAAAGTTATCATCCAGATGACATTTTAGCATAGGATAGGAAAAACTGAATAAATTTGAGGGCAGACCCAGGAATTTTTTCACTGTTACTTCCTCTGCATTTTGACTATTTCTGGAATGAATTTCATTCAGTTTTTAGTGACAATGGGTTTAGCTGAGGTATGAGCTCTCTAGTTTGAATCTGTTTTCACCAAATGATAGAGTCTCAATGAAGAAGTACAAACAATTTTTGCAAGTATTTGCTAAGTACTAAAACTCAACTCCATACTAGTGAAAGATTCTTGTTGACATTCATTGCGTAAATGAGAGAGTATATTTTCACTTTTAGTGAGAATTTGTTACTTTAACCAACGTCGTCTTTAGCTTTCCTCATCGTCAGAAA
>OY735203.1:40145607-40273107 GCA_963457665.1 Thysanoteuthis rhombus | reverse complement strand
ATAATAGCAGTTGAAGGATACCTAACTACTCAAGGTGAGATGGTAAGTTTAGTTTTGAGTCAAATATTTCTTTCTAGTGAAGACTAATTCCATCATAATCTTTTATGCTAACCTCTTACTCTGGGTCACTAATAAATATGCCTACCGAATCTGTTAGCTCTACATCTAACCATTTAGACATTTGTAGGGAGCAGGCAAACAAACTCTCCCCAATTATCAATTAAAAAAAATAGGTCTGATTCGTCGCTTGATAGACCATGTGACCAGTATCTTTTGCCAGCATGCCCTCTGTGTGTGTGTGTGTGTGTGTGTAGGGGTAATCAATCAAAAAAATTGGAAAAAGGGGATGATCAGTAGAAAAATTACTCCTCTCGCCTTTTGCTGGCCTGTTATCACGGAAAAAGTTTGAATTTTCAAAAAAGTGCCACACACAAACCAAGGGATCAATTTATCTGAAATGTACATTGCAAATTGAACTCCCTCCTAAAAAGCTTTGTGGTGGGGGGGTTAAAAAAAAACAAACAATGTTTTCTCTAGACATAAGAAAGAGTAAGTCTTGAGAATTTCAGCCCTCTAGCTCCATTGGTGTGGCCTGTACTCATAATACATACATACATTTTCTATCAAATCCTCCTTATATAATGATTATAGACTTGATCAAAGCTTAGCCACTGAAGATAATGATCCTCTGCTGTTTGTCCTTTCAACTGATGCAAAGGAATAACTTTTATTTGAAAAATATAAAACATCTGTTTGCTTTGTGTGGCATTTCATGGCATACATCCCTTACTCCAGACACAGATTTGCTGGTCCTAAATTGTATTCATGACAAATCACAAATTCAGTGTAATTGTGCCAAAAGGTTACTTATATAGACAATTTCTTTTACACAGAATTATTGGAATTAATAGAAAGAATAGTTGAAGTATTCTATTTGTTATAAATATATCAATTTGTTTATGCCAAGTAAATTTTATTTGAGTTTTTTTTCCAAATTAAAAAAATCAATATCCAAGAAGAAAAGCTGTCACAATGATTTTGCCAAGAACGATAACAATGAAATTCAAATCAGACTAAAAGTGGCTTTCCTTTTGGCTGAGATTATTATTGTGTATTCTCTGCGGATGTCAGAGATCAGTAATGAAGCCAAGGTGAAAGTTAGATTTTGAACACTGATTTTTGAGAAAGGCAGAACCTCCCTACTTGGATAGTTGGTGCAATACAATCATCCTACCTCCATTTGAAATCATGGTGTACATAAAACTGTTTTTTCTATTTACCAACATAGCAGCTGACAAAAATGATGGTTATTATTTGAGTATGGATACAGTATTTCTGCCTAGGGTCAGATCATCCATGTGCTCTGCCTAGGATCGAAGTGTTGCTTCCCAGTACTTCTACCTAGGATTCAAGTGTAGTATCAGTACACTCAGTGAAAAGTGTTTCACACACACAAAAAATATATATATTATGTTTCATACATATACATATATATATGTGTGTGAAATATCAATGGCAAACTGCGATAATTAAGACAATTAATTAGGAACTAATTCTCGATATATTAATAAAGTACATGACAGACTCCTGCCTTACCATGAGAGTGTTGTTAGCTCAGTGGTAAGAGCAAAGCCTGCATACAAGTCTGCTTCAAAGGTGGACGCGAGTTCAATACCCACACAATGCCAATTTCTATACTTATTCACATGATCTAAAGCCACTGATTGGCTATCAAGTAAAATCCATGCCAAGCATTAATTCCCAATTAATCATCTTTATAATTATCATATTTTATATATATATATTCATATATATATATATATATATATATATATATATATATATATATATATATATATATGTGTGTGTGTGTGTGTGTGTGTGTGTGTGATTATCACATCTATGTTTATTTTGATTTTATCTGATTGCATTGAATCAATTTATTCAAGAACTTTCATGCAAAGGGCTTGATTGGTGAGGTTAGATAGTCGTTTATGTACTACCAGTTCAACTATATAAGACTGGGACTTCGCACGGTAATTTTCAAGGAAGGAATGCCTTCCCTGTCAGGAATACTGGCATAATACAATTTTCCCACACAAATTTTCACTGAATTGGCTTTTTGCTGAACTAAGCTAAGTTTAATGAAAATCACTTTAGTACTTAGCTGGGTAACTGATTCAGAGCACCAGGTACCATAGGCCACTTAAGGCCTTGTGCCAGACTAAGTACTGCTTGATAGATAAGAAAAAATGAATGCATCAAAATTGATCAGTATTCAACTGGATGATCGTTTAGGAATACCAGGTACTGTTGATAGCTTAATGCCTTGTGCAAGACAAAGAAAAACACCACACATATGATAATCAACAACATGTAGATGTCCTCTGTCATGCAAAGGGATGTAACTGATGTAATAATATAGAATTTCATTCATGCAACTGACACAGTAAAATAAAGTTTCATCCTAATGTTCTAATGATGTAATAAATATGCTGAATTTAAAGAATAATATAAAAAAATTCAAAAACAATAAAAATTAAAATAATAAGAATTTAAACGTAGTCAACAGAATGCTTTTCTCCAAGCTCACTGCAATGTAAATCTCTATTATCTACTTGTTTAAAATGTGATGAGTATATCTGTATATTTCATATATGACCACATTTTTGATGGCTCTGGTGAACTAGTAGTAAATGAAGAGAATAATTTTTTTCCACTCAGTATTTATTCAGAATTGAAACATATATGTGAGTATTTTTTTCTGACAATTACTCTCTATCCATAACAATACCTCAATCCATGCCTACACCAGATATATTTTAGGATAGTCTATATTTATCCAAGAATATCTACTTTTACCAGTTTATTTATGAATTAGTTTGTTCTTTCCTGTCTATACCACTGAAATGTCTGGATGAGTATTTGTAAATCTGAGTTAATCTAAGCACATATAAAATAGATATAATTACCTCTCATTGATTCAAATGTATAACCGATGCTGTCCAACACAGGAAAAATATTTGTATGTTCTATTAGTTTTTTTTAAATAATTCATAACAGCTTTTTATGAATATACATTCTTACATTTAGATTGTATTTCTGGTACTAGCCTTTTTTTAGAAATTCTGACAGGCCTTTTTTTAATGAAATTCCCAAAACTCTGTATACCTGGACATGAGCATTCTCATACTGTCAGAAATTCTTTGCGGAAACACTGTCATTATCCCATGAATTATTTAGACTAGTAACCCCATTTCAGATGATTTTATCTCATTTCAATAGATATGTTCCTCAGATGTATGTTTTGAATCTAGTAGTTATTGAGAGTCATTCCAAATATATATATTTGGGTCTAGGTAGATTCGTCGATCTCATTCTGGCAAAAATCAGTTATGTCTACAATGTTTTTGTCTCATGTTGCAAATGCATAATTTATCTTTCATATAAAATGAGTTTGGTCTCAGTCTTTTTTCACATGAACCAATTTGGCATAAAAAGCATGCTTGTATTAAATCAATTTTCTAGGGACCTTCTTCATTATTTCTTTGTCAGGGAAGGGTTCATGCCTCTAATTTGTCAACAACCATTTTTATTGGGTGGGGATACAGGCCACAAATTTGCAATTTGATAAATCTTTTAGACATAATGGGATCTAAAGTCACTGAAAAGACTCGCCTGCAAACTAATAACCAGTGTATTTTATTTTTTGGCATCCGGAAAAAATGACCATTCGAACAATTCAATTTACATATTTACCCATTTTCTTTTTTCATATACAAAAAAAAAATTTTTGTGATTTTTTTATGCTTTGTTCAACAAGAAGATTAGTTAAATGTTTAAATATGTTTTCACCTTTTTTGTGAATTACTAAAAACAATTGTTTCCTTGTTAATTTCATGATATTGTTAAGGGACCATCATATACTTTTGGTGAAGCAATGTGTTGATTAAAACGTTTATAATTTGAAATCTAGAAATTGTATAGTAGTGATATTTATGCTTATCAATAAAATTATTAGCTATTTTTTTCTTCTGTAGACAGGATGAAACTGGAGAAAAAAACAGGTTTGAAAACTTGTTTACATTTGTGTCCCAATTTACTAGCAGAAATAGCACATGGGAATTTCAGACTGATTTTCATACATATTTTTAAATTTCATTAAGAATATGCTAATATGTTGATTTCAATTAGAATTTACAATTACATTCATTTTTGTATGAATTTTCCTATGAGCAAGTTATTTTGTAAGAAAATCTCATGGATTTCTTTTTCAAGTGTACCTACCCCATTTTTATGTTATTATATTTCAATGAAATATAGTGTCACCCCTACTATATTGCATCTGTATGAAGATAATAACTAAATCCGTTTGAATTCTATTCAATCCTGAAGCCTGTTTTTTTTAATCAAAGGATCATGGAACAGATCTATCATGAGAATCCATCAGTGCATGGTGTAGATTATGGTTTATTCAACAATATGAAAGTGAAAGTGACAATATGAGAATGCCATGTGTTGTGCAAATGAATTACTCTAATCTAATCCAACAATTTGCCAGTGTATGCTGGCTTTATCAAAAAAAGCATTATAGAGAATACATATATCTCCCTGGGGACCTCACACAAACTCTGCCCAGCCATTATTTTCTCAACACACTTGGAATTAACTTCATGAAATTCTACTCCTGCCCATACATAAAAGCATCATTCCATGTATTCTCCATTATACCCTCTTGATAAAGCCAGTTTATTCTGGCAAAACATTGAATAAAACTCATTTGTACAACACATGGCCTTCTGATATTATCATTTTATTCTCTATCTCTATGTATATTTATATATTTTCCTCATGACAAAATGCACTGAAACTACAAACTGAGGACTTTGTTTCTGACTCAGTATAGTAGCTTTCTAATGTATGCATAACTTTGTTTCTAATTCAGAATAAATATCAAGTTTTCATAAGATGACCACATAGTATAAATCCAGTGGCATTTGCTTTACAACACATCAGTTCATTATTTTTTGTCTATTCCCGAAGGTCAAAGTTGTGAGTGTGTGGCTGTTGTAAGAAAAGTGGAAAGAAAGAAAAGAGAAACCAGGATGAACAATCAATTCATTATTTGAGTAAAATTATATCATGCAGAATTCTTTCTTCTGTCTTCCAACAATAGAAACATAATTAAATGAAGAGATTTAATATTGATGAAAAAATCTGCAGCGGTAACTTTATTACAACCCCACCCCAATTATCTTTTGCTTTGCATTGTCAATGAGCAGAAAAATGTATCAAAAATAAAAATATAAAAAGCATTGACAAAAAATCTCTCTGAATAAATTCTTCTACAACCCAATATTCATAGATATTGTGAGTTGAATGACTTTTTGGTTGTGGCTTGTGGGCAATTCAAATGGTCCACCATTAAATCAAGGATCAGAAAAAAAAACGGAAGAGAAATATGAGAGGTGAGAAATAGCTTGGTGGAAAATTCAAAGAGTTCTTTTTTTTCTTTACATTACTTTGTAGTTCCCACAATGTTTTAGTCATCCATTCTACAACCTTCTTCACCTGTCCTCAACTAAAACATGGTAGTGAGGAGAAATTTTTTTTCTCCTGTTGACAACAACACTTGTAATATAGATTGCAAATGTTTTCAATTATCATTTCAATTCAATTTGTGAAATGAATTATCCAAAATGTGGTGGGAACAACAAAAATTACAAAAAGAATGAATTCAGTTGTCCCAAAATATCTTTGAATGTTAATGATTCTCCTTGAAATTACAGACAATATTTAGGTTGAATATATCAAATTGAATTAGTCTGCAAAAAGATTTATTGGATTATAAAACTTAGAATGACATATCTTAGGCTTAAACAGTTGGAGTGCCCATTGGTCTTGAAAAGAAAGGTCTACTACAAGTACATTCTCCTGATAGTCAACTACAGAGCTGAAACTGGGAACTTTACAAAATTGGCAAACCTTGGGAAAGGTCATGTCCAACAACAGACTTTAAAAGGCTGATAAGTGATAGTGATTGTGATAGAGAAACAGTTCAGAGAAATAAATCAGAGTGGAATTACAGATTGAAACATTATTATATAAACTAGGTGTTTGATGAAGGAAGAAATAACTCAGATTTGAATTACAGATCAGAACCAAATATAATGTTATAGCTAGGAGGAGTGAAAACAGCTCTCACAAAATGTTGTTTGATTAAATGATAATAGCATTAAAGAGAAACAATTATTTGCAAATTGTATTTTGTTTTTGCAGGTTCATTGGATGTACAAACACTGCATTTTGAGATTTATATAACAATGCTGAAGGGCGAGGTAAACAGCTCAAAGCGAGTTCAAATTCTAGGAGGGTCTATTCTTGCTCAAGTAGAATTAATACCCACTCGGAAAAACATAGATCCACTTTTCTCTGTATTCAGTCCCATCATAAGATATCAACAAAAATACCTAATACCTGGCATAACTTGATAGTTAACAGAAAAAAGAGAAGATGAGTGATCACTTGGCCAACATTGACTGTCCTGGCAATAGTAACAATAAAAAGTTTCACCCTTTGTCAGCCTTGACAGGGCAAGTCCATATTTATAATTTGTGCTTCCTTCACATATTTCTTCCGGGCAAAAAAGTGCACACTGTAATATGCATCCAAGCAAAAAGTGTAATATTTTTTGATCTCATCTAAGTTGTAGTCAAATTAGAGGCATATGAAACAGGGACAATTTTTTCTTATAAGATAAATTGAGTGCTGCGAAGTAACATGCAAGAGGCATATATTAGATATAATTTTTGTTTTATTCTATTTTATAGCTGCTATAGGGTCCCTATTTTTTTTAAAAGTCTGACTAGTCCCAAGAAATTTTTTGTCGAAATAATTAGCATTACAACTGAGCTCAGAGATGTAGATTCATATCTTTCCAAAAGGCATTAGTGCTGAATGAACACAAACAAGCAACCTCAGCAAGAATTAGTACTTGGATTGTTGATTCTGTTTCGGTATCTTGTGCTTCCTAAAAAATCAAATCAGCGATCTTTAATTTTGCAATTTTTTGTGATAGGATGATGAATTTATCAGTTTTCTCAGCTGAAAAACTTAGGCTCATATGTTAGCCATACAGTATGACTTATATTAATAGATCCAAATATTATAGCAAAAATAATTATTAACAATTTTGAACTCTACACCCTAGCTGAAACTAATTTTAAATGGACTGATTAATATCAATGAAAATCAGGGATAGTCATTGTTATCAAATACAAAAGAAGACTTTAATAATAACTACCAATAATGAAATTATAATAAAATTGTCAGAAGAAACAAAAGGCAGAGAGTTACAAGCAGTCATTCTTGCTGGTAGGGATTGTTTGAATCTTTACTGAGTTAGAAGTGAAAGTTGATATTAGCAGGCTGCCAAGATGATGACAAGCTTAGACTGAGAGGAAGCATTGATTCTTACATTTTCTCATTAATCCAATCACATTTGATTTCTGATTGTGAGCAATCAAACAATAAAACATATTTTTTACATTACTGTTTCTTGCATTACTTTAGATGTAACTTTGATTATAATTTTCATCTAGTTGGAAAGAATATACTCAGTACATTTAAGACTAATGCAGTCATCCATTAAATCTTCACTTAGCTGAATATGGGTCTCAAAGGTGCCGACAACTGTATCAAGACAAAATTTTACCTTTTATCACATGAGTATGTTTCTGTCTGTTTATCTAATCTTCCTTGTGCATATTTTCCTACACACGCATACAGGATAACATACACATACGCGCAGATACAAGTTATGCTAATGAGAAAGAAACTTGATAACATTTGGAAGAATATGTAATTTTCTAATTAGTGACCATAGTCTTGGCAGCCCCAAAAGAAATCAAGCAACTGATAATTATAATCAAATAATTATAAAAATATATAGGAAGGGTACATAAATGTGTGTGCATGTGCATATGTGTCCATGTGTATGTGCATATTCATTTGTTGGCAAAGACATCAGAGTCATTCAGAAGAATATTGTTTCTTTATTTATACATATACAATTATTTGTATACTTCAAAAGAAACAAAGAGTTCCATGGTTAAAGTACAATGCACACACATTCCATAAACTGAATGAAATCAATGAAACAAGAAGAAGCAAAAACAGATGATTAAAATTTGCTGGATCTTGAAGCACTTTGATATTGATAGATTCAAGAAACTTTGTTTTCATAATTTTCCGTCTTTGAACCTGGAAGTTGGTGATCTAAGCAAGAATTGTTTTTTTCCTTTTCAGTTGGTGCTGATTTTTCTGGATCATGTGTCTTGTAGCAGGTGTGAATGTCATATATGCTTTGGCTCCCAAACTCTGACAGACTTTCATGGAAAGAGTGGAAGGCAAGTTCATTTGGATGACAATTTACATCTAGACAATTTATACACTTCAGAATATACAAATGAAAAAAATAATGCAAAAGTATAAAGATTTGGTTGTAAATAATGACAATACAACTTAATAAGAATAGGATTTCTTGAGTGTGCACTTTCCTTGGTTTATAAAATGAGAAAACCAAAATTTCAAAAACAGATGGAGAAAAAAATACCTCCCATATTTGTTGAAGATGTAACAGTAAGTTTACAAAGTTGTAGATTATTTCAATACCCACCACCACCAAAAAGCCAAGAGAGAGAGAGAGAGAGAGAGAGAGAACAAAAAAAAAACAATTATGTATTCATATATTTCAGGTGTTTATAGTTCCTGCCCATAAAGTAAATAAAATAAATGGCAATGAATTTGAGGGAACTGTTGAAGAAAAAAAAGAGAGAGAAAAATTGTGGGAACAGTGTGCAAAGGGAATGTAAAAAAACAAATTTTTCAGAGTGCATTATCAAGGAGAAACATAGACTCATGCATTCCAGGTGATTTTTTTTTGCCTGGTCTAATATACTGGACATGCTGATAAAATCCAGTAACATTACTCGTCCTTTCCAGATTGTCAGAGATGAGAAAACTTTTGTGTCAATTTTTCATAATATGAATAGAAATTACATCAAATCCAGTTCATTACAGCCACAAAAAGACTATATCAATAATTATTGCAGAAATCTTCTGTCTGAGTGAAAAACTTGTAGTTAAATGACAATCATAAATTTTCTGGAAGACAAGTAAGAGAATTAGCTCCTCCACTTGATTTTCAAGATTGTTTTGGCTCACATTATGAACGTTGATCTTTTTTGGCTTTCTTTTTTTCGTGTCCATTTTGCTGTTACTTTAAAAAGACTGTTAATTTTGTTGAACATTTTCTGAAAAAAAAAAATGCATGTCCAAGATAAAAGACTCTGAAAAAATGACCGGTTTCACGCTAAACAGGAATGACATTATCCATGTACAAAAGCATCCCTAGAAGCAAATATGTAATCATGAAGGTAAAAATACAGGAGTACCAATGCTCTTTTTTTGAAAAAAGAAGGTATTCAAACTTTGCATGCCTTTAAGTGAATCACAGTAAAATTTTCAATTATTTCCCACTTGTTTAATGTACGTGTGAGTCTTTTTTGCTGTATTTGTTTTGGACAAATTCATGAAAATTGATCATACACTTACATTTTCCAGGAGTATTGATTGATCAACTTTAGTGGTCTGAATGCTAACATGGATATATCTTTGGTAAACAATGATTAAATAAGTGCCAATGCCTCAACCCCATGAACACTTGTGATTTGAACATAACACACCAAGAATATATATAATCATCACTCAAGTGATTTAACCAAGATACTCCTGAAATGCGAGTAATATTCTTTTGGCAATTGTGTGTATCATGATATTTCAGGAATATCCACAGTATTCCTTCAATCAAAATCATGTTATTCACAGCTATTCTATGGCATGTTTGAAATATATCATCAATGTTTTAGTGACAGTAATACACTTCACGAGACGATGTTGCAGTATATTTATGGTTCTATAGTTCAGTAATTGTGAGAACTAGGCAATGATATATCTGCAAATGTATCGTACTCCTTCAAGAGACAATGCAGTGACTTTATCGGAATACTCTGGCGAAGGTACTTGAAGGGACCTGGTAGCGACACTCAAGTTACTGGATCATGATACCCAAGATTAATATCATAACACATGAATCAATTAAGTTCCATTCCTGTGACAATGCCAAGTTACTTGAAGGAAAAGGCAGCAATAATTTTGGGACAATATTGTCACGCACAAAGAATTGAAATCATTATCATCCTTTAATGACAGAATATTTCATGATCCCCAAATTATGTTTTCATGATGATGTAATGTTTTATATTATTATTATTATTATTATTATCATTATTATCATTATTAAGTCACGACAAAAAACAATATTTTTGAGGACTAAATCAGTGATGATTTTCCAGTGAAAATAATGGGTTACTTCTGAGTCTTCACCATCATTTATTTGTAATAACACAACAGATAGCAATGTAAAAGAAAGTCTATCAATTATGATTGTGTAACTGCAGCACAGATTCATAGCAATGAAAGAAGGAATGAACTTATAAAATGGAGATTTTTCTTTTGATTCCCTAAGTGATTGGAAGTTGGACATCATTTAAAGACATCCTTGTCCGTTCTAATGGAACATCATGCACAAATTCTGTTTACTACTGCTATGTGATTCTACTTCTTCCTTCACAGTACAAAACAGATGAAAAAAAGTTTAAATCGTACTCTTTTTAAACATTTGCTTTAAAATTCAATTTTTTTTCTGTTTGTCACAATGAGATTTATTTTCCCTTTTGGAATCATTCAACAAAGGTTGTCGTATTTTAGGCTAGAATTGCCATTTTTGAGCTTTGAGCATGTCTGATTGAATAATTTTATGTGTTTAAAGCTTCAACTTTTGAATTCATCTTAGGGAATTCTTAAAGTAATTCAAGGGGAGTAACTCCTGATTAAAGTTACTTCCCTAGCACTTTTTGGTATTTTTTTTTATTCAATTTACAAAGGTTCCATTTTTAAAAATCCTATTTATCGAAGAGTTTCACAGCCTATGAATCCAAAAGGTGAAATATCCTGAAAGCATCACTTGCTCCATCTCCACTTTTGAACTGTAAAATGAATGGCTGGAAAAAGGGTGTCCCCCTTTGGAACTCACTCTTGAATTTTTCACTCAATCAGTCTGGGAATGATCTCGTATATCTTTTTTTAGTTTCTGCCTTTGAAAATATGTTTTTAATTTCCAACATATTTTTTCGTATGTATCATCAGTTGCTTTATTTCCAATTTCAGCTTACAAAATTATTTGCGTTAAACATGATTTATTAAATATCTTTAACCTTCTATTTTCATTTCATGTCTATTTTATTATTTTTGCTCAGTTGCCTGATTTGCATTCTCAGGCCAAGACTTCATAACCTGATATATGTTTCTCCTATTTGAAATGTTTAATGTGATGTACAAGCTCCTTTTTCTATTAGGCAAGCAAGATCAGGATTGAATCTGTGAGTTTGTCATAGAAACAGATTCCTCAGTTCCTGAACAATGCTTGCTAAAAGACAAAAAAAGATTTTAAACAATATCAGAATATGACAGATAATATTGCAAAAGATTTCTTCCATTTGCAAAGACTTCAACAAATTGATTTGAAAGACAGGAATATTAACCTTTGATGACTAATTAAATTATTAACAGTAATAATTAAGTTATTGATCATCAAGTCTCCATCTGTCAACACTTTCATAGCCCGCAGCAGTGCTGTTGTTTATTTCACACCAGTTGCCTGGTGGTTGTTGCTGAAGACTGAGTGACAGAAAGTCTCTTCAGGTCTCCAGCCCTCCACTCATAATGTCCACACATATCACAGCAGTGCTGAGGTTTTGTGCTGTCTTCACCATATAATAGTAATAATTAGGGAATTAAAACAAACATAATGTCTTTCTGAAAGATATAAGATATATCTTTCTTATCTAATTCCGCATAAAAATGTCATGAGGAAAATCAAAAGATGAAATCTTGAATCATTAGTCATAAGAATAATCAAATTGAAGATTAGATATTAAAGCAGTGATCATAACTGTATTGCATATATCAAGAAATACTCGAAGAAAATATGAAATATTAGTAACAATTTACTTAAACCCCAAAATTGTATCAGTTCATGTATACCATGAAGAATTCTTACAAATAATCAAACATCATGATTAAACAAATCAGTAAAAATATTTCAGACCAAAAAGAAAAGATTCATTCATGGTTATCATTAATGATAAGGGGAATGTTTTTGTAGATATATAGGTAAATTATAATGATTTAAATATTGATTATTATTGATCTAATTTTACCAGTTGCTAAAAAATAACTGATCCTTTTGTATTGGAACTGATAGCAGAGAGATTAGTATTCAAAATCGGTTCCTGCAGAAAAATTCTCTTGTTTACTGCTTTTATAATATAAAGAATACATTCTGTCAGTTTTCTAGTCTGATATATATTTGTAAATAATTCTGGTGAACTTACAAGACATTTAGTTGAAAACTTCTGCAGGGAACAATGCTCTGAGACAGAAGACAAGTTAATTTGTCCAGTAAGTTATTCCATTGAAACTGGGATCTCTTTATAACTGTATGACACTGTAGATAAGTGGATAGCATGTTTATAAAACTTGCAATAAAGTGACATAAGAATCAATAGAAGAGGCAGAAATAGGAATGAATAGAATTGCAGTTCTAATTAGATTTTTATCTCATATATGTAGACATGGAATAATAGAATTAATACTGATCAAATTTATCTGAAATCGGTAAAGTTTTTAAATATCCAGTGAATTTCATGCTGCTGAAAATGCAGTATTTCAGGAAATGATGGTTAAAAAAAAATTCCTTGTTCTACAAGATTCCTGGAAAAATCTTTAAATAATCATTATCGAATGTATATTATAAGTCTTAATATTTCCACGGAACAATGCATATTTAGAAATGCAGTAAAAAGAAGTGTGATATTGAGATTCACTTTCAAATATATTGGATTTTTTAAAATCATGTTAGCATGAAAAAAAATGTGAAGTGCATATTTCTTTGCCAAAAAAACTCCCAGAAAGCCATTGCTTGACAATGATAGATTTTCTGATAGATATTCTGACAATTTTGGTGCAATTCAAGAATGTAGATTATGCTTATTGATCCAATTTTTTTTTTTTTTGTGAAAGGATTTTGTGACATGAGAATAACAAATGAATCACTCAAGACACATGATATTTTTTATCAAATGATTGTACAAAACATAACATAATTAAATACCTCAAAGCATAAAAATTAGTGCCAATTATAAATAATAACTTGGAATGTTTTGAAGAATTATAGACAGAACGAAAATGGTCATTTGCAATTGTTGATTTTTTTTTTTAGGTTTTGTTGATTTTTGGTTTAAGCTTTTTTGATACAAAAGTGAAGATCTTTTGAGATACTTCATTAATGATAACAATAATGATAGAAATGATCATAACGGTTATAATTTAAAAGAATCATAATTATTAGAATTAGTTAAACAAATTGTATTGACAAAGGGGAAAAAAAAGAAGAAAAACAAGAATAATAATGGTTTAAAAATCTTTTGCAATAAAAGTCCCTGGTGAGTATAAGAGTGGCAATGGCAATAATAAATAGCATAATGACAGGTCTGGGTAGTCACACAATATAAACCAATGTCTTTTGGCAGGATGCCATGTTGAGAGTGATCAATTAAAAATTTGGAAAAAGGGATGATCAATGAATAAATTACTTCCCTTGCTTTTGTTGGGTAGTGATCAGTAAAAAATATGAATTTTCAAAAAACAAACTTGAACACTGGACATGAACTAAGGGAATAATTCAGCAATTTACAATGTAAATTGAATCCACTGCTAAAAACCTACTTAGGAGGGAAGTTTTCAAAAAACAAAAACATTTTTTTCTTGATATAATAATTAGATATGATAATTAGCTCCATTGGTGTGGCCTGTATGTCTTACTCACTTACATACATAGCCAGCCAGCTGAACCAACTTGAAAAATAAAGAAACCTATTTTGACAATTTTGGCAACAGTTTTAGTTGACCGTTTCAAATTAGTATTGTAATAATTTTTAGAACATAAAAGTAAGACAAAAAGTATCTGATCTAATGATTTTCAACAAAGAAAAGATTTTGGGTGTCAGTTGTCCAGTGTCCCCTGGCTCATACTCCTATTGTAATGTTCTGGTAGGCTATCTTGCTTACCACTACTCCATAGCAAAGTACTCTTAAAGTTATCTACTTAGATTGACTTCAGGTGTCCAGTGAGGATCAAACTTGCTACACAGTAGTAATAGTATGGAAGGCTAGCTTGCTAATCATTATACCATGGCAAGACACCCTTGAAGATACATACTAATATTAGCTTTGTCTGGTACATTGCCACAATTACAGGGTGCCCAATACGGACTGAACTCATCACACAGAAGTAATAATCTGGAAGGCTGTCTTGCTAAACATTACTCCGTGGAAAAGTGTTTTTATAGATATCTGCTAACATTAACTTTGTCTGGCACAAAGCCACAAGTGTATGGTACCCAGTGAGGGTCAAACTCACTTCAGTAGTAATGGTCTGGCAAATAGCACACTAACATCTCTTCATGGTAAGGCATCCAAAAGTATCTAATATGATTGGCTTTATCTGGTACAAGGCTTCAAATATATGATACCCAGTGTGACTCAAACTCTCTTCATTAGTAATGGTCTGGGGGCTATTTTGCAAACCAATTTTTTGTGATAAGGCACCATTGATATCCTTTTTGTGTATTTCCTTAAAAATCAATTAATCAAGAGAACACAAAATGGAACCTGGATTATAATGAAACAAAATATAACCATTACTTATTTCTTTTAATAGAAATCACAAACCCTAAATTGTTTGATCCCTACAAAACACTTTTCTAATTGATAGATTGCAAGAAACAAAACTCTTAATTGCAATAGAGGGGCAAAGTCTGTGGTCGTGCTCCAGTTCTATCAGTTGAAAAAAAATACTATTTACATAGTACTAGGGGAATTTTGCTTGTCTCTTTGTTGTCGTTTTTTATTTCAACTTTATTTTAGATAATTTTGACTGCAATTCTTCACACTTTGTCTTGAAGGACATTTAGTTTATATTTGATAAAAATATTTTGAAAAGTTTTTATAATTTTATTAATTTTTCACCATATTTCCCTTCGGAAAGTGGAGCAGACAATGAACATAAGCAAAACAGCTGTTATGTTCATGATTGCAGTCACTGATGCAGCTATTACAGATTCCCTATTCATTGGAAAACACAGATAAAATAAATATCATACATCCTAATAACTTTGAAGAAATGTTTTTAAGTTAAACTTAACTCCATAAGGACTTTCTTGGTTGGTTGTGTATTATTAAACTAGAATGTATTATAAAGGGGTCCCAAATATAAAACAATAAATACACATGAATATCAGAGCATGAATTTTTTTTGCATAGTAAATTAGTTTTTTTTTTCAAATTTTTGTACAGTCAGCTAATATGACAAATATACACTTTTCAGTAAAAGTATTATGTTGTATTTCTGCTTCAGCTGCAAGTTTCAAAATATCTTCAATTTATGCATTGTATATCCAAGATTGGGAACATGACACTGAACCATTGCTGCTTTGCTTATGTTCATCATTTGCTTGACTTTACCAAATATGATGTCCTACCTGACAAACTGTGTGAAATAGTGGTTGAAATAACCAAAAAAGTGATGACAAAAGAAACAAGATTCCCTTCATACTATCTAAGTAGCATTTTATGGAGCTGATGGTGCTGGAAGACACGTCATGACATTAACACCCTATTATGAAAATTGTAAGATAATCACTGCAGTAATAATTGATATGAAAAATAGTTCACATCAAACAAAGTACAATAATTACTTGAGCCTTTACAATAATGCGAAGGATTTTATGTGGATGCATTAATTCACAGACACAATACGCATACTGTTATTCCAAGAGATGTTTGGAATATTGCTCTTAATTTTGGTATTGATGCTACCACAATAATTCAATCATTTCTTTGACTTTCCTTAGGTGTAAAATCTATACAGAAAGGTTTTTTTTATATCCAGTTAGGATATACCAATCGTTTCTTGTTACCATTGTGGTAACATTAAAAACACAATGAATGAGAGTTTGATTAACTCTTGAAATGATAATGATTTATCTCAGAATTAGAGAATGTAATTCATGTAGTCATTTACTCAATGGAACTTGGATCAAACCACCAATCCCTTTAATCCTACCCCTTGACCATTCACCCAGAAGGAAGATCTCCAGTTAATATGAAGGTATATTGGGGTTAACACACTCAGGAAAATTCATTTTTATTATTTAAAAGGGCAAGCAGAACTAATGAAGTTATAATTTTATTTGGACTATTTTTGTTCGTTGCTTTTCTTTGCAATGCTATAAGATTATTGGGTTGATAGTCACAAACTAACATTGTGAAATCATGCAAACCTTGAAAAATAGATTAAAAAGGAAACAAAAAGAGAAGAAGCAAGAATCAAAAGCAAGAATAAAAGAAGAGGCTATAAAGAAAATCAATTTAAAAAGAAAGGAAGATATGAATAATAGTTATGAAAACAACTATCTTTACCACCAAATAGACTTATTAAGGCTTATTCAGTAATATCTGTAGTCTGTAAATTTTTTCAGTAAAAACTCTTTTAAAAAATGTATCCTTAAAATAATCTCTCTCTCTATAAAGTTGTAATGTATGTATGTATGTATGTATGTATGTATGTATGTATGTATGTATGTTTGTACACCTAAACTCTAGAACTACTCATTCAGACAAAAAATAAAGCTATATCTACATTCAGCATGTCTCTATCTTCATTGCACATATTTTTAGGTTGAATTTGGAAAGAGAAAAAAATTTTTTTATAAATTTTTTCATGTCTTTCGCATCTGAGAATTATCCAGCCAAAGCCTGTACCATCAGTCAGTCAATGTTTCAAAAAAGAAGTTATGTGATTGTTCCCAATGGTTGGGGAGGTAGCCAAGTACAAATAGTATCATCCAACAGTAGTGACGTACCCAAAAAGGTTGGTGGGTAGTTGCCGTTGTCCCCAAACTGTGTGTTGGGGGCACTTTCTATAAGAACTAGCTGAAAACCTCCCAATAGAGTAGGTTTTTTTGCTAGTATCAAATGACAATGGGCTGGTATTGTTGCAAGAATGGCAGAAATGCCAGAAAACCAATGGACATCACAACTCACAACATGAATCGCCAAAGATCACGTGAAACTAAGGCCAGCAGAATACAAGATGGAGAGAAGAACCTGACAAGTTCAGAAAGTATTGGCTCAGCAACGCCCATGATAGTGAAGTCTGGCAAATCCTGGGGAAGGTCTATATCCAATAGTGGACAATTAAAGACTGAATGATTATATGTATACTTTCAGATGTCCCCTCAATATGAATAATTTATAATGATTTACATTTTTAATGAAGAAAACAAATGAATTATGACTAAATCAGCTCAATGTTAACAAGATATAGCTCATAAAATCAAAAGGTAAAAAAAATTTTTTTAATCTTATCAACACAAGTTCTAAAGTTCCATGAAGCATCCAAAGACACCTTCTCAAAGGAATGCAATGCCAAGGGCAAAGGTTTGCATAAAAACCACTGGCAAGATAATCTAGGGTCTTCTATTAATATCAATCTGATGAAGTTATAGAAATTTGAGTTTTAAAGATGTTACAACTTTTTGCTGCCTTCTAGTGTTGCTCCAAACAGGTTTCTCTTGCAGGAGGGGAGGGGGCACTAGTTTGGCGAGTTTGAGGGATTGCTGTTGACAAGAACTTTTAATACTGAGTGATTGAGTGGGCTTCCAAGCACATTTTGGATGAGTATTTGCATTTTGCAAAGTACATTGTGAAGTACTTTGATCATGATGGCTTTGGTTGTTGTTCCAAGCCTATCTTTTTTCTTCATTGTGTTTTCAAACAAAGTTTCAAGATAATTTCCAACCGATTTTTGAAAAAATTTGGATGCATACACAAAGCTTGCATAGAATTAGTTGACTGGACATTGAAAATTGAGTGATAAGCTGAAATACGTCCATTGTCAAAATATATGCTAAGGAGAAAAACCTGTTTAATAAAGTTTAGTTTGAATGTTGTAAACTTTTTAAAAAATTTTAGTTCTTTTTTCAATTTTGAAATGCAAATATTTTACTACATCATGTGTCTGTTGGCGTATAAGAGAGAGCATGAGTAAGGGCCGGGCCAGCCCAAGCCTTCATGGGGCCCTAAGCAGAATTTGATTTAGGGGCCCTTACTGCCTTTTAGATATTACACTATTAGCTACAGGGTTTCAAGCAACCGCTTATTTTGCTTATGCCTTGGCCCAACTGTGTGTGCGTGTGTGTAAGTGATATCCCCAACAAAATATATACACCTTTTGTTTGCTAATAGACGTTATTCTCATTATTTCAAAATTGAAACACTTTCATACAAAGAACAAACACAAATTTCAAAAGGATAAAATTTTGAAATTTGTACTTAAAACATGAAAAATCAAAAGAAAAATTAATGGAAGGAAAAAAGGAAGAAGCAATAATTAAAAATGAGAAAGAAAGAGTAAAAATAAAGAAAAGAAATTCAAAGAAAGAAAGAATAAGGAAATAGTTATGGTGGGAGGACAATAAAATGAGGTGTCTTTTTTAGGCTGTAGATCCACTTTGTTAGCAGTTCTGCTTCATGGTTGAAAATTACTATTTTCATGATAAAGAGAAGATGTTAAAATAAACATCAACTAACATATACTTTTTCTTTTGATTTCGTCCATACATTAGTTGATATTTTCAATTGTCTCTAGATGATATAAGCTATATCTTATTGCAGAAGGAGATAATTTTGAACACTTGAAGAAACAAGTTTCAATGAAATATGAACAAACCATTCGGTGTTTTTCTTTTTGAACTTGATACTAACATTTGTTCTTCATTATGAAAGTGTGTAATTAACTTTCAGCTAGAAAAGTAGTTGCTAAAACAATATCACATACATTTTTGGGGTAGTAGTGATGGTGGTGGTGGTGGTGGTGGTGGTGGTGGTGGTGGAGAAAAAGTGAGGTAAGGTACACATGCTGAGAAAAGTACTGTCTGTCCTTGTTGAGACTTGATAAATGGTTTTTAAAAAGAAGCATGTACACTGCTGAACACAAACTAAGGGATCAATTTAGCATAAACATTGAAAATTGCCCCCACCCCCAACTAAAAACTTATCTTGCTGGAGAAAAAATTTAATCTAGCCATAACAAGGAATAATTGTTTGAACTTTCAGCTCACGGCTCCATTGGTATGGCTTCTGTGCATGACACATACATAGCTAGCCATTCAACCAGCCATGATCTCTTGAAAACTGAAGAAACCTATATTCACAATATTGATAGTTTTGGTTGATGGTTTCTTACAGGAATGTAAAGATAATATTTTTTTTTTAAATAAATTAGCAGTAGTGTTAATTTAGAAAAAAAATCATATCCAAGAAAAATATTAGAAAACCAAAATCTCAATTCACATTCCTTTCAGAGTTAATTCAATTATGTCATCTCTGAATCCAAAGTCAGAGAAAGGTTCTTGTGTTCAAGTACAAGATGGAGAATAAACTCTAGGTATTCACCCTGGATATCTTTACTAGTTATGCACCAGCACAATAAAAAGTGACATTTTGAAATTTTAGAATAGAGAAGTGGGTATTGGTAATTATTCATATAGAACTATGTGATAATGAGGCAAATTTTGGCAGAAGGAATCCATAGTTTAAAAATTGGTGCCAATTACAAGGATTAAAGCTTTCAGAGTTTGGAAAAGAGAAGGAAACACTAGAAAAAAAGGTTTGAATTTTGTATTCATGTTCCACAAGCGATTAATTACTGTTGAGCTAGTTGAGATTTAGCCGAGTTAAAATAATTTTGGCCATTTATATAGACTGTCCTATTAACATGTAAAAACATACTCTGCTTCCTCAAAAAAGGTAGCACATGCAAAGTACGAAAATAATAAAGAATTAGCATGGCTAATCAGTTGCTTAGCAACCAGACAATCAGGAAGCAGGATATTCCAACATTTTAAAGCCAACATTCCCATATCTGTCAACTAATGCACATTAGTTTGCATGAATCTTTAAATATTGATCGATTAGTTCCATAACCTGGAGGTTGTTGAGATACCATGCTGGTCTTTTCTCTTTCATGATATCTTAGAGAGCATATGGTTTTTAAATATGCATAATAACAATCTTACATATGTACACAAGTTGCATTTTATAATTTGTGTTGATAAATTTTACTTTTAGGGGACAGCTACTTCCCAGTTATCTGACTAGACTGATTGCAGTGAACAAAGGCCATGAAAGACTTGCTCAAGACTAAGAAGTCAACTCTTGTATTCAGCTAACCCAATAAGTTTACAAGTACACTTATACGGAAAGCTGGAGTTAGAATTCCCATCCTGGGTGAAAAAAAAAGTCATGTTTCTTGATTGTGCACATGGAAGTATTATATAAGCGTAAATAAAAGAAAATACATTTCAGTATTTAAAAAGCGCAAGCATTTTTCTTCAGATTCAATGCCTTAATAAGGTATTGTCTTTTGATATCATTACTGAAGAATATTTTAGATTTGTGTCTGTGCTGGCTATTTACACATATAAACATACACATATGTGGACACATATACTTATGTGTATGTACATATATATGTAAATATATATATATATATATATATATATATATATATACTCAATTATATCTATATGCATACATATGAATACATACACATATATGATACTAGAAATGACAATGCAGAAAGAAACTTGTTTGTAAAAATGAACAATTTATTTCATTAACATGATTTACCATGAACAGGTTTCATTGGAATGGGTCAGAATATGAAGTGCATCAGATTCTAAAGGGGAATTTATCATTCTAAGATATTATCACACAAGAGAGGGGTAATTAATCTCGAGGTCAGCTTCATCTTGGTTAGTGTTTATAGGTGTAATAAATTCTGTCTTAACTTATCTCTGTCCATGGTTGTTATGTTTTGGTGTTATCTTATAGGTTTGATGGGACAAATGTGTATTTGCTTTAGTTAGGTGCACCCTATTCTAAACAATAAGAGGAAATTAGTTTTATCTGTATTCAAATACATCTAAAGTTTACTGACTTGTACTGAAATTAAAATCTTGGAAAGGGAATTTTTTTAATCTCGTATCAAATATACTGATAGAGAGAGCAAATTGGTTGAATGCTTTTAAATTTGGACCCATCAGTAGATATAGTATAAATATAAGTTCTTAGGCATTTGTTAGTATTTTACACTAATTGTTTCCTGAAGTTCCGACATAAAGTGTTCTCATCATTCCGTAGATTTTTCAAACTTCTGCTTTCATTTTTGTGGTTTTTTCAGCATATTTTTCCCCAATACAGTCTTCAACCTTCCCCAGCTATATATTGCACCTGATAGTCAATAAAACCGACCTCTAAATACCACTGGATACAATGCACACTTGAAGAAGGCTGAAGAATATATTGACTGAAACATAGCATTAAAAACAATTAAGATCAAGACAATAATCTCAAAAATACTGATATTTCTTACTGAGAAATACTTTTTTGTCGATTTTTTTACTGCATCTGTATTGCACAGTGTAACAAATTTACTATTCAGCCAGCTGTAAGAAATACTCATGCTTGAAGCAAAGTTAAATTTCTGATGAAGAGGAAAATAATTGGATAGTAGTAGTAGTGATGATAATGACGATGATGATGATGATGCTGATGCTGGATTATTTGAGAGACTTGCTTTCACTTAATCTCTAGTGACAGCCATTGGTTACTACTGATATGAAAACTCAATGAGTACAAATAATGATAATAATAATCATAATAATATAATTAATAATAATGTAAATAAAAGCATAAAAAATTATAATTGTGAGAACAATCATCTTGGATAATTATCATTGGATATAATCCTATGTATTCAAAGTTCTGAATCTTTTTAAGATCTAAAAGTGATTCATCATAGGCACAGCCTTGTATTTCAACAAAAAAATAAAAAATAAAAATAAAATTATTTGCATGAAAAACTCATGAGTGAATGGTAGAAGAATAATAACAATTCTCTGCCATCCACAGTATTTGACAATATGACAAAAAATGCATTATAGAACTATAATAAAAATACCCCAAAAGAAATATTAAACAAAAATAACAATATGGACATAATATAAAACCTAATTTATAATATGCTAGTATAAAATGTTTATATCACATGAACTTAATAATCTGAATAAAATTATCAGAATGAATAAGAATATGGATCTCAAATAAAAAGAATGTGATAAATGAGTTGTCTGAATCTCTTAGTGTTTTCCATATTCATTTCTGACTAGTTTATCTTTCATCTTATTACAAAAATGATTTTTTTTTATCCTAGGTTGTTTCACATTCTACAAATATCAAGTAGGCAGCATAGATTGGGAAAAAAGTAGTTGCCTCTGACGAGATTTGAACTTGCATCCCATGAGTTTGGGAATCTATCTTACATGGACAATGTCTTCATAAATTAGACCATGGAGACAAACCAGTTAAAGTGCCCAGGGTTATGAGGTGTGAGTTCAGATGTACAGTTTAGTACACTCTAAGTTGTTTGAATTTCTTAGATGAAGCATTTTCAGCAACAAGTTTTACTGTTCTTCTTCATTCATCTTTTTGTGGCATTTTATTGCAATGCTTGGATCATTCTACTTTCTAAAAGCATTAAGTAAGAAGTATGGATTGGAAATAAGGACAAAGAATATCCTTGGGAAGCTGTCTGACAGTGTTAGCACCATCAGCTTGTTAGTTTACATGGCATGAATCAATAAATTAGTACCTTGTTAGATACACTCCGAGGATGTGAGTTCAAATCTCATTGGAGGCTTCTATTTTATTCTCAATCTATGCAGCTTACATAACGATTGTAGAATGTAAGAAAACTTGGGTGTTGTGATAGAAAGCAGCAATAAAATCATTGAAAAAATAGTCAAAAATGAATAATCATAAGATTATACCATTATAATTGTAATTGTAAAATTATATAAAAGAATATAATAAAGAAGAGATAGTAATCATCATATAATTGGTAGAATTCTACTAATTATATGATAGTTTATGTTAGATACATAACAATAAATAATGTGGTAATATTTTCAAAATAATATAAAACTACAGTAAAAAAAAAATATACCGCACAAAACCATTTGATAATGGAATGATAGTCATAATATATAAATTAGGCTCTATATTTGTTATGACATCAATAATAATGAATTTTCTTTAAAATTGAAATTTGACAATTAAAAAAACATCTCCAGTTGGTTGCTATCAGAGAGCCTGTCAGTTCAGCCAGGTTTTATGTGGACAAATACAAAACCATTTTAACAAACATAAAACAAATGAATAAATAATAAATAAACTGGCCATTTATCTGGCAATTATTTCCCCTGGGGCTTTGTGTGCCCTACAGGGGAGATATTTCTGGCCAGGTTGCCATAAATGGCATTTGTTTCATCACAGCACAACAGAGTCTAGATGTTGTAAAGAAAACAGGGTTTCTTTCTCATTCACTTCCTTCAGTTTTGATATCAGGAAAAAATTCTTTTGGTCACAGAAAAAGGGAAGCAGTGTTTTTCATTTAATAGGCAACATGAGTGATTTTTCCCCTGGATCAGTAGGATGACGATAATTTTGTTGATTTTTTGTACCTTTCCTTGCAGATGACTTTTTTCTTTGCTTTCTTCTTCGAATCAAATTGAAGAAATGAAGAGATTTCTTTCATTCTGCTTTTATTGGGGTATAGATTTTTAAAATTTGGGTAAACATCATCAAAGTGAGGCAGGGGGTGGAATCACTATTCGTTTATATCGCATAAATTTCACTTGAGTCCTCGCTAACAAGACAACCGCAATCTGTAACAAAAGCAGAAGATTTTTTTCAAGTACCAACCATGACATGTATACATCATTAAACAAAACAAAAAAAAAAAATGATTATCAATTTCTATAGCAATAAATCCAAAACATTCATGAAAAGCCTATCATATTTCTTTCTGATAATTTTTCACTTATGGGAACATTCTAAATTATATCAGTTTCTTTTGAGAGTAATACCACATTTAAGATGAGAATATTTGGAACTAAAGGGGTAATCAATGGATAATTTACTTTTCTAACCTTTTGATGGATCACAAATAATTCCAATTTTCAAAAAAATAACATAAATGATGTTGGACACAAACTAAGGGACTAATTTTGTATAAACTTACATTTCAAGTTGAAATTTCCCACTAAAAACTTATTTTACAGAAGAATTTGAAAAAAAACAAAAACATGCTTTTTTTCACTCATAATAAAACATAAATGTTTATGTTTTCAGTCATCAAGCACTATTGGCATGGCCTGTACACATGACACATTTATAGCCATCCATGCAGCCAGAATCACTTAAAAACTGAAGAAACCTATGTTGACAGTTTTAGTTGACAACTCCTAATAGCTAGCTATTTAACTATCTCTCTCTCTCTCTCTCTCTCTCTCTCTCTATATATATATATATATATATATATATATATATATATATACATACTTCTGGAACTGTCAAGACGAATTTGTTTAATGCCTTTCTGCAATTTTCAAATGAGTTCTAATAAAAATCAATACATCATCTTATCCATACTCCGTTTTCATTCATTAAATCTTTTCAGCGCTCTGGATATGAATTTTTTTTTTCAAATTTTGTATTATATTCTGCATCCTGGTTTTGAAATTTAAAAAAAGATTTTTGTGTAACATTTATTGAGAGATTACCAGAAAAATACTGGTGGCAACCAATATCATTAGTAATCAAGTTTATCACTTCTAGGTTAGATATTTACAAATATTCATAATGTATGCAATATAAAATATCTAGTTTAAGTAAGTTAGAACTTGATATACAGTTTTATTCATTTTTTTAGTAATTGAAGTTTGAAGTATTAGTAGTAGATATTTTGATGAAAATTTCTTTGTGTCTGCATCTAGCTACTAATCCTTTTTTTTTGTTCAGAAGCAGGTTTTTTGCTGGGAAAATCAATTATGTCAAGTTGTTCCTCAAAACACAGATAACACTTTTTTTTGTATTCTTGGGAACCAGTGAATTTGTTATGAATTCCCATTTAATTAACAAGTCATTTTCCCCTTCTTTCAACTGCCAAATATATTTTGACGACAATGCACTGTTTTTCTATCATTCGTTTTGGAAGGAATTTTTGTAGTTATTAAACCTGATCTAAAAGCTGGTAAACACAGTTCTTACATTGATATTTGACTTATCAGGTTTTTCAATGGTGTTTACTGTGCCTCACTAATTACATTAGTTGGATTACATTTCTTTTTAATTGGGTGATTCCTAGTATTTCTACAATTGCAACTCAGTGTGTTTTCATTTTTTTCATTGTCTCTTCGTTATTATTTTATTGTCGAGTGATTTGATAATTCTAGCTATTTTGTTGGTGCATGAATAGCTAATTTTTAAGGTATTTGTATTAAATATCTTATATAAAACATGGGCCTTGGGGAAATGTTTAGCAATCATACCTAAGAATAATTTTGCAATATTGGTTTTTACATTTGAATTATAAGGTGGATAAAACTAAATCTTGTTTCTCTTTTTGTTGCTTTCAATATTCTATTGAGATTGTAGTCTAATTCAGTGTTAAATTTTTTAGTTTTGAAGCACTAACGCATAGTTTTTTCATGCTGTATACGCTAATGTTTTTTTCTCTATTTTATTGTTTATGATATTTAGAATACATATTCCAATTAATTCAGGAGTTTTGATGGGATCATATGCCTTCATCACCATGTCAAAGTATTTGTCATTGTTCTTTTTAATCCAAAGTTTGTCTTTTTGGAATAGTAAGATTCTTTTGCAGGGATTAATTATTTTGATGTCATTTCCACAGATGTTTGTATGCATTGTTTAAGGTTTCCTTCTTGATAAATGGCTGGTAGTCCTTAATGTCATATTGGACAAGTTCCATTCTATTTCATATCTTTGAAAGCATCACACCAATCTATTTCACCATTGCTGTTTCTCCATTGTTTGATAGTTAGTTTTTTCTTGGATTTTAGATTTATTTTTTCTTGTATGATTCCACTGATCTTCCCAATTTCACTTCTTGTAGGATTAATTAGTCAGCATTCTGGTTTGTTGGTGTAAAAATATTTTTTGTGATCTTTCTAACATGTTGACTCAGTTGTCAATTTTTACTTTTTCTGTGATTTTTTTGCTTCTTATTTCATTCTAGAATCCATATTGTTACCTCTTTTTTGAATACCTTGTTAATAATTACTTTGATTAGTTTTTTGTATTTTCCTGGCTTTTTTTTTTGTATATATCAGTAGTTTTGTCCCCCCAAACCAAAATATTTTTAGATTTTTAGTGTTTATATCCTTTGTTTATTAAAAAAAATTCATTTTTGTACTTTAAATTCTTAAGCATGTTCATTAGATAGTTTATATATATATATATATATATATATATATATATATATATATATATATATATATATATATATATATATGCATACCATTTTTACATGCCTGGTTGTAGAATAAGAATATTCAGTATTATGATTTCATAATTTCATTGACCACGTAGAATTGAAACTGATCCAGTAAAAATATGGTAGATAGCTACAGTTTATTGAATGAGAAAATGTCACTTACCTGTGGGGCAATAAAAAGAGCTCCCAGGATGGTGATGAGGATCTCACTCTTGCGGAGCCAAGTTCGAAACCCTTTAAGACAGCCTTGCGTATGGATACGATCACTTACATCATCCTTCTACAAAAGGAAATTATATGGAAAAGTAAAAAACCTGACTGAATGAAATCACACCTCAACCAAACTGATTTCATTCATTACCTTCTGGCATTCTTCATATAATACACCACTGAAACGATTTCTTCTGATGTCAAGGCATTCAGCTAACATTCACAAAAAGAGACAGAAATTAGAGAAAAGAACAAAGAGAGAAAGTAAAAAATGATTGCAGTTACGAGATGCTTATATAGCCCAAGTAACTGGGAATCCCTCCTCCCGAAAGCTCTTCTAGCAGGTAGGGTAAAGGTTAAGCCCTAATCTCTGTAGCAAAAATTCAGGACATTTTTTTCTCAAAACTAATTTTAAAAAGTTCTCATCTTATACATTTGTCTGACTTTGCATTGAGTCATTATTATTTCAACAGTTGTTCAGACTATCGATCTCATTATTTTTTTATTACTTTTTTGCTACCCTGACATTTTAGACAATTTATTCAAAAGCTTCACACAGGCGTACAATCCATACAGAGAGAGGGAGTTGATTTTGAAGTCGCAGACAGGATGATAAACAAATATTAACTTTAATTCGTCTTTTCTTCATTTTGCGGTTTGTTCTTAATTAGATCTTCTTAGATTAAATACACTTCAAGTATCAAAGTAAGTACATAGTGTGAAGTAGGAATGAGAAAATAGTTTCTGATGAGACTCACTTCCCATAACCTGGGAGTTCATCCCTCATGAACAACACCTTAACAAATTAAGCCATAAGAACCTATGACTAGATAGAGCAAAAATCTATCGTTATATTGCCACCTCCCCACTCAAAATCTTTATACTATATTGTTTTTTTTAATGATCTGGTAATTGTCTTAAATTACATGAATTTAATGATGAACTATTTTTAGTTAGTCTTTTCTCAACTTTATTGTTGCTTGTAAGCATTTGTCCCCCAAAGCTAGTAGCATTAAATAAGAACAAACAATAAGATGAACAAAAAAGACTTGCTAAAAAAAAATATTAGGTTGGTGCAAAAATAATTGCAGTTTTTCATCATCAACTATAAAGTAATATATTTTAACTTAGAGTAAAAGTTATTAATTGAAATAAGCACTTTCACATTTTTGCCAACTAAAAACAAATTCATTTATTTTGGAAGCATAGAATTCTGAGGTTCTGGAACCAATGAATTCTTAAAAGGCATTTTGAGCTGCAGCTTGTTTGTTGAAGACTTCCCCTTGCAGGAAAGGGATGAAGTGTTTGAAAAAGCAGTTATCAGTCAGAGAGAGGTCTGGTGAGTCAGCTGGGTGAGCTAGTTTCATAGCCTGGTTCGCTCAATTTCCGCTGGATCATTCACATGACATGCAGTTGGGTATTGACATGGAAAAGAATTGGTCCTTTTTCATTGACTATTATTGAATGCAATTATTGCAGTTCTTGGTGTTTTTTATTGATTTTCTGACTATACTTTTTTTAGCTCTGATGGTTTCACCAGGATTCAAGAAGTTGTAATGGATGATTCCACTCGCTGACCACCAAACATACTCTTCTTTTGAAGCAGGTTCAGTTTGGGGAAGTGTTTTTGTGCTTTACCTCTGTCCAGCATTTGATTGTTATACAAAAACCATCACACGTCACAATCTGATTGAGAAATGGATTGTTTTTGTTGTACAAAAGAAGAGCAGAGCAGACTTCATAACAGCAAATTATTTGATTTTCATTCAGCTCATGCAGCACTCTGTTGTCAAGCTTTTTATCTTTCTAATTTGGTGCAAATGTCAAACAACAATAAAATGATCAACATTTAGTTCCTCTGCAACCTTTCGAGTTATTTTGCAGGAGTCTCCTCAATAACAGCCCTCAATTGGATGTTCATTACCCTCTTCATCTTCAAGGCTCTCATCTTTGTCTCAAAATTTATGGAACCAATAATAAGCTGCACATTCATTAATGGTCCCTGGCCAAATACTTGGTTGATATTTCAAGCAATTTCCCCTGTTTACATCCAAGTCAACAAGATTGCCAACATTTGCCTATTTTCCATCTTTGATTTGACTGCCTCAAATAAGCTAGAATAAATACTGAAAAGAAAACTTCAGCTTTGATAAATAGAGTAAAATTTACGCTTTAAAATGGTATGTTCCATGAATAGTAAATAATAGTTTAAATAAAATAAGCATCAAACTTTAAAATAACAAAAAACACATTTATTTTTCTAACAAACTAAGACTACATCTTCGAATATTATTTCGTGTTAATCGTTTGTGTGGCATATGTTGTTGAGCATATCAGTATATTTGATACCATTCTTTTTGTTCACCACCAATTTTGTTGAAAAGAGACTTCTCTCTCTTCTTATCAGTTGTTAACTTGAATATATTTTAGTTGTAAGAAAAAAAAATCATGGGAAAAGCCATCGAAAAGTAACAAAAAAATTCACAGAATTCACATTAAATTATCATGTGTTGCTTAAAGTAGAAAAAATAAATACATCGTCTCTTTTAATCAATGAATTAGATGAAAGAACACCTTTGCAACTTGCTTGATGAGAGGATTACACTTACCAGTGGCTTTTTCCAGTAATGCTTTCCAAGCTGAAATTATGATTTTTTTTCAACTTTGGTTTTCTATTGTTATTATGTTAAAAACTGGTCCTCCAACAGGTTCTGTATACACTTTCTGTTGCATTGTAATGCTCTAAACATATGCTATGTTTTTGTTCATATACATGTGTGTCTGAGTAGATCAGGTACAACATTGATACTCTGCATACATAACCCCAAAATGTCCAAATAAAATGGTATAAAAATAAAAAATGCTTTAGCATACTTAAAGCAGGTTATAGCATTGGTATCCACTGTCAGTTTTCCAGAAGGATTAGGGGCAAAAGCATACATTACCAGGGAGGGGGAGTCAAAGCATATATTGGGAGGGGGACGAATGGATATATTTGGAATATATATATTTTAGTAGCAACCCTGTCACATAATTGGTATTAAATGTAGCACAAATAAGTAAGACTAACTATATGATCCAGGTGGCAGATAGTACATTTGGCTGTTGATAGAGACTCATGATCTGACCCTAGAACAATGTGATGGAGAGAGCACCAGTGAATACATGTTTTATAGGAACATTCAGTTGAGGTTACAGAGAACAATTGTACTGCACTATTATACTTTATTGACTATAAGATTGTAGGATAAAGCATAGGTATTATTTATCTGACTCAAAGTTTACCTTATAACTTAATCCACCCTGTTTACATTAAATATCAACTAATTACTTGGTTTTGATTAGAAATGGAACATGTAGAAATCTATGCTAATCTCTATATACAAGTCATCTACCATTTGCGGTAATTGTATCATTACTATTAAGCATATTGTGGCTTTTACAACTATCGACTGCTAGTGCTAGAAATGAAGAAAGAGTAAGAGCTTATATGCATACAAGGAAGAATTCTTATCTCTTTCCTTCTCTAAAATCAGTATTAGAATAATTGCATAGGAAAGTGAATGCAGATAAAATGTGTATGCAATGAAATAAGATAAAGAACAAAGATTTGAAATGATAAAGAATATATTCATCAAGATATATATAAAACATTATGATTCGATTGTAATTCTCATTATAGAAGAGGAGAATTGCCTTCAAAGTTGGTTTCCTACTTGTTAAAATAATGCTTTAATAGTTCAATGTAGATATAAATGCACACTATTAAAACAGGTTGTATGAATTCACTAGGGTGTCTGTCCAGCTATGAAACGCAGCACAAACTTTTCAGCTCTTGATTGCTGATGTATTTAGGGGCCTATCATTTTCATACCTACATTGCTAGCAAAGATGGAGGGGAACACAAACAAAGTCTTCCAATGATCATACCAATATGGATTGAAAATAAATACAGATAAATGTATTATTGGAACGTCAAATCTTCTGTTTCTGGAGATACACTAGGAAGGAATCTCACCATTACTCAGAAAAATAGCGACAACACAAAAATTATCAGGCATTTCATCAGTCTTATCAAATATTATCGCAACTTTGTACCGGACTGTTCTTTGATCTTGCTATAACAAACTGATTTGCTTAGAACCCAAATATATTACCCTGAAAAGGATACTGGACACATTGAACCAGCAAATCAAAGACGATTTATACAACAACTAACATTAGCAACAGACATATCATCTAATGCAGTTGGAGTCAAAGTCGGCCTGAGGATTTCTGGCAATATTTTTTGTAATTAGACATTTTTGTAGCCTACTTGAAGGTAGATATTTCACCATAGACACGGATCACAAACCCCTCACATAGCATAACACACACAACAAAAAATGACCACCAATGGAGATTCATCCCTTGGTTTACGCCTCTAAATTTACCTTGATGTAGTCAGAAAGGAAAATACAGTAGCTGATACTTCAGCTTTATAGGGAGGTCTGTAGTTGCGAATACATTGTGATGATAAAAATACACTATATGAAGAAAGAAATCCTTATGTCCTAGCCATGAAGGACCTTACCAAGTTATAAGCTGGACAGACAAGCTTTTTTGCAATAAGTAAAAATGGGAAACAAAATACAATCACAATCAATAGATTAAAACTTGCGTATGTCAATAAACAAGAATAGCAAGCAATTTGTTCTCTGATCCCTCAAAAGTATGAAATGTCAAAGGAACCTGATCCTGGGGTAGCAGTAGCCACTCCCCAACCTCATTGCACTATAAGGTGAGGATTGGAAGGACATTTCTGATGCCTTCATGACACTGGTCACAAGAACTGGGCAATTTTTGTCCTGGGTCACACCTGTACATGTAGGTACTTATCTTGAATGAGCCTTTGTGAGGAGGTAGTTAAAAAGCAAATGATCAAGATCTACAATGTATGTGGCTGGAACATTAAAAAATGACTGCAAATATGAAACTGATATATTACAAACTTATTAGAAGTGAGTCTTTATTGAGTACTGAAATGCTTTTGTCTAATTCATTTCATTCTCATGGTAGGTGTACAAATTTTACAGTTTTTATTTCTGCATGACGGAATGAGGGAGTTGTTTTTCTCCACCTCTTCAAGTAACATTAGTAGTATATTTTTTGTAGGGGTGACGGGGGTATGTGTACAATTTATGAATGCATTATTTATGATAAGATTTAGTACCACATTATTTCTACCTTCATTTCAATTTTAGCTGCTTTTTCATGCAACTTTCGATTTGGACCATTGCTTCTATGGCAACTTCCATTTCCATATTCATATAAGGCATGGAAATTCTCCCGTCTAACAAAGATCCGCTATGATGACTTGCGACATCCTTCTTCCTTAAATCTCATCATGATATCACTGCATATGGGGTAGATTCTTTTGTCTCCAGCAACTACTAGAATCTTCTTTCGACACAGGACCAACCACCATAACTACTCTCCCTCACAATATAGGATCCAATGACTATCAATCTTATAGTATTATTTTACAATAGATGCTTTTTTTCACATAAATTGTAAATATATCCCCATCACACAAATCTCAAAGGAAAAAATGTCAACCAGTGTTTTTATAAGTAATAAAGTATGAAAGAAAGCCTCCCTTTGTTTTTCGGCAAATTCAGAGTCGATCAAATGAACATGCTGGAATCGGAGATTCATGAAAATTCATATATGTGTTGTTTCTAGTTTTTACTCTCTTTCCCCGCCTTTATTCTGTAGCAGATAATTTAAAAGGAGAAAAAGATCAATCAAATTTGAATCAAAGTATGTAAAACAATGGTATTAATCATAATATATTTTGCCTGGTACGAAAAAAAGCAAATATTTTAAAGCTATCCAATTAAAAAAAGGCTGGAAAAGGTCAAAAAGTCAAATTGGAATAACGAAGCCAACATGGCTAAAAAAATTTGGCTTTAAAAAAAGCTGAATCTGGCAACCTTGGCTGGAAGCTTGCCAGTCATAGGGCGGAACCCAAAAAAAACAAAAAAAACTGGCCTCCAGGACTCACTCACTCCTGGTATCAGTACACACCCTTTGAGAGACTTAAATTAGAGAATAAGAGGAGTGACATCATAAAAGTAAAATATGCATAATTGCCGTCAAACATTGGTGAGATTAAGGTGAAAAAAAAATTGTAATGACACACAGTCTCTTTTCAATTCTAGTATCTGAGCAGAGAAACTTATGGGAAGGTTCTTGAGGATATATCATCATGCACCAACAGAAATAAATTATTTTTCTTGTTGGTTTTCTAACTTGTCTTCTCATCTTTACTTACATTGGTGTTGAACACTAAACAATACAACTTACGAATGACATATGATATAAATGGTAACATATGATCATTCCATTATTTTATGTTGGATTCAATAGTTTCAATAATTCCTTTAAAAAAAAATATTGTTTTTTTATTTTTTGACTATCAATTTCTTTCATTCTTTTTGTTGCTTTTATTGCAACTTTATTCAGGCTGTCAGTCCATGGCAATGAGTAAACAACCTGGATCGCAAATAGGTGATAAGCTCTCAGTGACTGATGGTCTGAGTAAAGTTGAAATTAAAAGCAACTAAAGATTTAAAAAATGGGAGACTACCTGCCAAAAATTTTGAAAAATAAGAAAGCTGACAACACTTCATCTAATAAGAATAGAGATGATAATTATGGTATATTATGATTAGATGGGAGTGTTGGCATCAATTAGTCAAGACAACAAAATTGTTTCAAGTTTTGGCATCTGCTCTACCAATGTCCAACCACTAATTATCTTGACTAAATTGTATTGTATTTGTCTGACTCTGTGGAATATCAGAAAAAGAGATTGAAGCAAATCTTCCTGGCAATAAACCAACTTGAGGTCAATAATCAAAATGAATTAAACCGGCAACAAGAAAGAGTTGATGCAATAAACAACAATAGACTGAATACAAAATAATCATTTCTTAACTTTTACCTGCAAACATTCCCTAATGCTTTTTGAATGATTGCCAATGATTTTGGGTTTCAGTTAACTGAAATGAACTATAACCTAGATTATCCTCACTTCTTTATTCCAATGAAACTTATTAGGGTCTCCATTTTATATGAGAGCATAACTTTGAGGTGCAGTAGTGTTTTAACTGAATAACTTTCAATGATCAAATGCTTTCCACTTTTATGCTCCTCTGTACTTTCAAATCGGCCAAGGTCATCGGCTATAAGCTTTTATTTTGGCAAAAAATTCTCCTGTCAAACTGGAAAGAGTCCAAATTAATTTCAGCTGTCATTATGAATCTAGTTTTTTTTTTCTTTACTATACTGAGAAGTATTAAGAAAAAATGAGCTTTGGATCAGAACTGTCAGTTCTTGAGCTAATTTTGAGATGGAGGAAGTTAATTCCCTATGTCAGTCATTCCACTGAAAGAAAGGATGTCATGACAAACCATGTCATCAATTCAGCAAACTTATAAACATCACACATATTAAGACTCGGTGAAATAAGTGAGGTCAATTTGCATGAAGCATTTCTTGAGCAAAAACCATCGATTGTACAAACTGTAGAAATGTACAATTTTAGTCAAATTTGGTTGACATTCTTGCAACATGACCAGCCCATTGCCATTTGAGTTTTCTAATGTCTCAGAATCCTGTTTTTCCTCTAATATATTGTGCTCTCTCCATGTCATGTTGAGCATGATTCTCTCCTGTACGTGTTGCATGGTTCTCATTTTGAGGGTCAATCTTTTGGTTAGGTTCCATGTTTCAGCTCTATAGGTGACTATCAGGAGGATGCATTGGTTGATTACTCTCCTTCTTAGGACTAGAGGAATTTTCTTGAAGGTTAAGCTTTCTCTACTGAAAGCTTAACATCGTAGTGTGATTTTTCATTTCATTTCTTCTTCTTTTGAGCATTTCATGAAGAATTGTTATCCTAGGTAGATGCAGTGGTCTAATTTCTTCAGTTCTGCATTTTTGATTTTGATTGTTGTGTCTTTGTCTTCATCATGTTTGTTGTACATTTTTCCAACTGGAGTTCATGTGGAAATCAACTTACTTGCTTTCTCCATTCAGTTTATCTAGCATTATTTGGGGGTCATGAAAGTTCTGAGCATAAAGGACAATGTTGTCTGCAAATGTGAGGTTGCTTAGGTATTCGCTATCTATTCTAATTCTTTAATTTTCCCAGTCTAGGTTTTGGAAGACCATACCGAGGAAGGCTGTGAAGAGTTTGAGTGAGCAGGAGTCATCTTGTGATACCTTTTTTTTTTTCAAGCTTTATGTAGCTTGAGAGAAGGACAGCTGTGTTGGTAGACATATTGCAATACTCTGAAATATATATGGAGTCCATGCCTTGTTGAATGATACCATCAATAATCATATTAGCAATATGATTGCAGTATTCCAATCCTCTGGGACTTTATTTTGTTTGAGGCATAAGTTGAATAGAATGATCAGTTTCCCTGTGATGACTTTACTGACTTTTTTAAGTACATTGATGGTTATGTTATCCATGACCTTTCTTTTTTTTGTTTAGTTGATAACTTGTTTCACCCCCCCACTGAGTAACTTCTGAGAAATCTTAGAGCTGTTAGCTCTTGACGTATAATTTGTTCATTGATCTGTGTTCCTTGTTTGAAGGAATAGCGATTCATGTAGAATTCTTAAGCATGTTTGAAAGTCTGGTCTCTGTCCATTGTTAGGTCTCCATTTTCTTTGAGCTCACTAGATATTTGTTTTCTACCTGTATTTTGTAAATAGCTTTGAAACCCTTACCTTTTCCTAGAATTGTTTTGATGACTGCTGTCGTGTAATTTTTTTAATCTTCTCTTCATTTCTTTTGGATATTTTTATTCAGTTTGGTTGCTTCAATCTTTTCTTTTTTGTTGCCGGTGTCTTGGGATTTCTGCTTTTTCATGAGATTCTTGGTTTCTTCTGAGAGTTTACAGATGGTTTGTTTGCTCTTTGATTTAAACACATCGGCAACTTCTAATAGGATTAGTATTTTGTTGAACTCTTTGATGATATATTTTCTGGCTTCTTGGAGTATGGTCTTTAAGTCGTCGTAGAGGTTGCTATCTCCTCTCTGGTTGGCTGTGAAGAGGGAGCATAGACTTGAATGATGTTCAGTGTGTACCTCTTTGAGAGTCCTATGGTGGCACTGGCTTTGTGATCTAAGAAAGCATTGAATCCAACAACATTGTCTTTGAGCTCTTTATAGATAAAAAAAACCCACTCCTCTTTGTTTTACCTTTTTTTGTAGCTATAAAGATGCTTGCTTTTTTTGTCTTATAATATGTAGCTATGATTCCCACTCTGTGTCAACATGTGTACATATCAAGTATTGAAACAATAATTGAATAAATTGAAAGTTGAGACTAGTACATAGGAGTTCTCATTAGGGTTGATTCTTTTCTAATATGGTTGACTTGCTGAGAGTCTCCTGTCTTTGTTTGGACTGGAACAGAATTTCTTTTCTTCACCCTGCCCCCCCCCAATTGGTTCTTGGAATTTAGATCTACAAGTAGTTGGATGCATAATTTTAGTCAATTCATACCTCTCTTTCAATTTTTGAGTTTCAACTGAATCCAAAGAGATTTAGTTAAATAAAAAAAAGTATTTGGCTTTAATCGGGAATATACTGCTTTAATCAGATGCATTGTAGGAATTCAAAACCTAACATTGATATTTTAAGAACAAACTATTCCTGTTAAATATTCAAGCTGTATTGTTCCTTTCAACTTGTTCTTACTAACTGATGTTTGCTCATACTATCTGATCGTGTTTACATATCTGTAGTCTGACACACCCCTTACTTTATTACCAGGCCAAAATGTGGCGCCCAGTATATTTTGAACTCTTCATGGTATTATGGTCTATAAGATGAGCTTACAAACCATTATTCATAAAATGAGCTTAGTCTGACATGAAGTCAGAAAAGTGGAGCATCCATTATTTTAAAGCAATATTACCCGAAATGCTCAGAGATTTTGATTTCTTGTGCTTGATGTATTGACATTTTCATTTGAGTTTTCATAAACATATTCATGTCTTAAATCTTGATCTTTACTCAGCTTATCTTAGTCTGGCACAAGGCAGTAAGTGTATGGCTTTCTCTTGTGTCATATCTGCTGATAACACATATAATAACACAGTTGTTGACACTCCTACATTTCTGAACATTTCTCCTATGGTGATGAAAATTTCTCCTTTTAAATTTCAACTACACACAAACAAGCTTACTATTTGGCCTAATCGGGGGTGACTTTACAGAGAGCATTCTTTGATTTTAGTCATTATGTTGTATGTGTTTATTTGCACTGTTGAAATTACATAAAATAAGATTAAGTTGGTCGTCACTACATTATCTATTTTTAGTTGTTCTATTTGCTTCTTTTTTGGTTGCTTTTCAATGTTGTAGTGTTGTTCTCAATCTATATCAAACACTCCTACTTCCGAATTTGTTTGGATAATTGATCTCCTTTGTGTTGTTGTTACTAGAACATTTAAGCTGATCCATACTACAGCCTTCAGGAGCTGCATGTCATAAGAAAAGAGGATGAAAACTATCAATCAGCATTGAAATGAACTAATCCAGTTGGTATATTAATGACCATTTTCTTTTGTGCTGCACTCTTATGAGGAAATGAGGATTTTTTTCCTTTTATTCACCACATGAAGTCTGAAGAATAGATTGGTCAAAATGTTGTGTTAACTATACCAAAAATAAAAAAGAAGTTAAATGATAAAGAATTGTCCAAACAAACTTGGAAACAATACTCTCAATCCCTTCTTCTATTTTCATCATAGACTTGCAAAACCATCTTCTGCTTCCTTTGTTCTTCTTTCAAGTCTTCCTCTTTTGTGGTTTGTTGTTCACCTTCACTTTTTGTTTTGGTTCCTTTCTCTCAATCTTTCATTTTTCACTTTTGATATCTTTTACAAGTTTAAGCCATTTCTTTCTTTTTATCTTTCTTTTTCTCTTATTATCTAACATTCCCTTCTTTGATTTAATATCTATCTCTTGTTTTTGCTCTTGCTCCTTCCTTAACCTTTTTCCCCTAATTTCTCTCTCCCACTCTCAGTTTTATTCTCTCTTACTTTAAATAATTTCTCTTTTCTCTCCTGTATTTACTACTTCTCCTCCTGCCACCCTTATTTTCTCTCATTCTTTTTCTTACTCTTTTTACTTCTTCATATAACTTTGCCTTTGATGAAAAACTTCCATTCTTTAGCCCACTTTTTTTGACATCATACCTAATGCTATGTAATAAGTTGTGAACCGGGATGAATTAACCTGATTCAAAGACTTAATATATCAGGAAGAAGTGTTCGGCAAAGATTCAAAGCCTTGATTGACTTGATTACAACCTTTTTTTGTATTAAATCTAAAGAGAAGTGTATTTTCTTGAATCAGAATTCAGGCTACTGGATTTCAAGAGATCTCAGTGTATACCATTTGAAATTTAGACTGAACTTATCATCAAAGACTCTGTTGAAGCAAGTAGTTTTTGTAGGTTGAATAATTGCTGTAGATGTTTTTTCAAGTCCACAATTTTGAAAGGAAAAATGCTTGAGTCTCGCTTCATTTATAGGCACCCATGGAGTAATGACAGCATTATTAAAATCAGCTAAGATACTTAAGGAAATGGCTCTAGTAGAAAGGAGATCAGAGGCTGACCCAACCCATATACCTTTCTCAGTGAAGGTACAATTAAATCTTTTTTTTGGGTATCCAAATAAAAGTATTTTGTAAATAAAAACCCCAAGTAATCATGCATCAACCTTAAAGCCAAAAATATTTTCTTATCTAAAAGAAAATCAACATTTGCAGCGATCCATATTCAGGAAAAAGAAGACATATTTCAAGCATCTAAAAAAAGATAGTATATGATTCAGCACATTCCTCTAACATAAGAGTCATTGCCTGATTCTTTTGTAAAAACCTAAAGAGTAAGAAAAGAAAAATTAATCAAAGAAATTTTACCACAGAACCAATGAATTAAAAAATTATAAAGAACAGGTTTACTTAGTCACCTGTTAAAAACTATCACATGACCAACACCTTTTGTCACATGTATTGTTAGGATGATCAATTAAAAAAATGGAAAAGGAGTGATCAATAGATAAGTTACTTCTATCGCCTTTTGTGTAAGGCAGTGATCACTAAATGGTTTACATTTTCAAAAGACATACTGGCACAAAATAAGGGACCAATTTAGCATAAACTAACATTGTAAATTGAGCCCCCTCCCACAAAAAACGGATTTTTTTTTCTTTTTCTCATAAACATAAAAAGGAGTTTTCGGCCTTTTAGCTCCATTGGTGCAGCCTGTACAGATGATACGTACACACATACATACATACATAATGAGCCAGCCAGCCAGAGAGACCAACTTGGAAACTAAAGGGAACAGTGTTGACAGTTTTGGTTGACAGTTTCTAATAAGACAGAAGAAATCTTATTTATGTTAGGTAAAACACAACATTTTTAGTTTTAAGGTTAATTCGTGATTATAAGGGATGATTCGGGGTTTCTATCTATAGAATTTCTTGATCAGAATATTTTGAAAAAAAATTTAATTGTGCCTTTCCTTAGCAAGCAAGGTAGGTGTCCAGACCCCCTAGACTTGTTCTTCGATTCATACGTGTATGCGATTTCTCAATTCATTTATCCATTCATTCATTCAGTCTACTTATCTTTTTAATCTGCTCAGCATATTCTTTAATTTGCTCAGCATATTTTTTTCAATCAGGTTACTTTATTTTTTAACTTGATTGCTTTAGTTTGTTTTTATTTTGGTATATTTTACAATTTTATTGTCATATTTTAAAATTTGGTGGCATCAATTTTTCATTTAGTTACCGTATTTTAAAATTTGGTCATAATATTTTCTAATTTGCTTGGGGAAAGATATAAAACACCTAGGTAAATGTGAAAGTATTGATGAGACTTTCTATTATTTGATCTCCAGTGATAGCCTTCAGATACTACTGTGCATAAATATGAAGTCACTTTGTTCCGAGGCTTGCTACAAATGTGCACGTTGCATGGTTCTCAGTTTGAGTGCAAGTCTCTTGGTTAGATTCTATGTTTCAGCTCCATAAATGATCATCAAGAGGATGCATTGGTTTTAATCCCTTCTTTTTAGAACTATTGGGATCTCCTTCTTGAAGGTTGAGATTTTTCAGCAAAAAGCCTGCCATCCTAGCGTGATTCTTTGCTTGATTACTTCTTTTGAGGATTTGATAGAGATTCATAGTCCTAAGTATATGTAATGGTCTACTTTCTGCAGTTCTGCATTTTTCGATTTTGATCATTGTGTGTTATTTCCAACAGGAGTGTTGCACATGACCTTTGTTTGCTGAAGTTCATGTGAAGGTTGACTTTCTTGCTTTCTTCATTCAGTTCATCTAGCATTTGTTGGAGGTTGTGGAGGTTGTGTGCAAAAAAGATGATGTTGTCTGCAAATCTGAGGTTGCTCAAATATTCACTGTTTATTTTGACTCCTTTATTTTCCCAATCTAGGTTTCTGAAGATCATCCCGAGGCAGGCCATGAAGAGTTTTGGAGAGCTGATAACACCTTGTCTTTGCTTATACCAGGTATCATACCCAAGACCTTCTGTGTGAGAGACAGGTATGCTATCATTTACACTATCTGAGTGGACAAGTCACCAGTATAGTAGGATTATATTTTTTTTTACTTCTGTCAATGAAGTTAGAGAGGTATGTGTATTTGGTCATGTCTTTCTGTCTGTCTAACCACACAATATCATCAAAAGTACAGAATAGATTCCAATGACATTTTTTGGAACGGTTGACAATGGGGTAAGGAGGGGTTGGTTAAACTTTTGACCAGATTCATGCACAATTACTTTTCTTACATCATATTAATATGTCCAAATAATATTGTCTAAATTTAATGTCTGTCCACACAATGTCTCCAAAAGATCTTAATGAATTTCAAAGACATTCTGTGGAGGTATGAACAATAGGCTATGGCAGAATCAATTAAATTTTAGGGTGGATCCATGCACAATTATCTCCCTTGACAAAAGTATTGTCAGAGATATCTGCTCTCTGAGTGCCTTTTAGTCTTTATTATTTTCTGTCGTTGCAGCATTTCAGTTAGCATAGAATTAGAAGGTAAAAACTACAATTCTATCAATATTGTGCCCTGAGCTTGTATTAGTTCAATGGATTCACTCATTAATTAGTGGCAAGTTTTTTTGAAATTCTCTGCATTATGTAAGTGTCCATCAATGGTGTATGTACCAAATTAATTACATAAGCTAAACATATATATATATATATATATATATTAAGAAGGAGAGATAAGTTGGGTTACCTAATTAACTACACACACACATCAAAAAAAGAAAAAGATATATATATATATATATATATATATATATATATATATATATGCATACATATAAATGAATGAATGGCTTGGTTTCATGAGCAAAAACTTTGGGAGGGTCTTCTGCGACTATATGACCTTAGATAACAGGGCCCAAGATGGAGTTTTGAGGTGAAGTGGAACATACGCAGAGCTGACCCTTTAAGCCAAGGGTTTGCATCTTATTGTCCACCGAAGTAGCATGAATAGGAGCAAGTCCATCAATTTATAGGTTTAACAGGAGTTTTGTTCTCCAGCCTGAGCTAGCTATGAGAGTCATACATATATATATATATATATATATGACCTACATACTGAATATCCAAAGAACTCACCTGTAATGAATGATTGCAAGACTCAATATGTACATATACACCTATGAATATATGAGACGTCACTCCAAAATTCTGGGAACTTATGCTGAAAAATTCCTCCAAAGTGAAAAAAAGAATACACATTGATAGAAAATGAGGTTCTTTATTTCCGGGTGGAATGATTTTGATAGATGTGTAAAATTCCTATTGAGACATGGAATGCATAACTTGACAGGATAACAGATTGATAGATCCATTCAAGTTCTACATACTTATTAGTAACACCTTCTGTGTATAGACAGTACCTGTCAGGAGTATTTGAACAAACAGACTTCAAATTGCTTAGGTTTCAGAATTAAAAACAGTAACATTATGCAAGAAGAACCTATTTTTTTATAATCAACAAAACAAGGCATGCCTTTAATCATGTTTTGTTGTTGCGAATGCCTAATTTCTGGAAAATCTTCTTTTGATAGAATTGAATAGTTATATGAAAAAAAGTAACGACTGTTTTGTTTGTATCCTTCCAAAATCTCATTTGGAATTGATCAAGGACATGATAAAAGTGAACTTGAATTAGTGTATGGAAAATTTGCAAAACTAATAAATTAATTCTGATCCCCATCAGCCCCAACTCAAGATCAATAATGGCCCCTGCAATATCAGGAAATAAAACATATTTTGTGCTTGTTCCAATGCTTTTTTCATATATGTAAATTACAATATAATTCATTTGTGGTTAGAAGTCATGGATGTTTGTTCAAATACTTATTGTGTGAGTTGGAGAGAGTGAGATATTGTACAATAAAATTATTCTGAGCCATAATCCCAAAACAATTATCAAAAAGTTGGCAGCCAAACAGAAAGTAATCGGGCAAATGGGAATTCTTAATTACTTTAATTGGAACATCTGAACATCTTGAAGGAGACATGACGATCTTTATCTTTGTTAGATAAACTTGACATAAGATGTTCAAGAAAGCAGCCTTGAATCAAACTGACCATGATTAGATAATTAACATCCTCTAAATTATGATTAATAAAATGCTGAGCGGTTACCTGCTCAATCTTTTCAACTGATCTTTGTGATTAGCCTAATGAGATGTGTCAGTTTCTTAAAATATACTTATTGATACTAGAAAGCACACAGAGAGAACATACATCTTCCACAGCCAGGGGAAATAATAGTGCATGGATCCACCCAAAAATTTAATCACTCTCTCTGTAGCTCATTGCCAACTGTTTCACAAAGTTACATTGAAATTCATTGAGGATTTTTGTGGACATCATGAGCAATGACCAATGGAGGGATGTACATATATACATATTCCTCTCTGATTTTGTTGGCAGAGGTATTGAGCAATATCTGTCATATTTATGGTATCAGAATCAGCCAATCAATCCATCTCAATTCCTATCCTCTTATTGAACTACTTTTCTTTTCTCCTCTCCTTCTCTACTTTCTTATCAAACTACCTAACCTTCTTTCCTCCCATCTCCCTTCCTAGTGTCTGTTACACTTATAGCATCAGTAGTTACCCTCTGCTAAGTCTGTTATTGTTTACTCATAATAATTGTCAACAAAACAAGCAATCATGGACTTGTATAAATGATATTAACAATATAAATATAGATGATACTGTTCATCATACAAAAAGTGAATGAAGAAAATTACCTCAGAAGGAGTATAAAGTAGGCATGACTGGGTAGGGATGGTGATATACCAGAAATCATGCAAACAAGTGGTATAAACACAAACATGAAGCAACTACAAAGAATGAAAAAGAGTAAAATTCTTTGGGACTTTGAAAAACAAAAAACTCCAAGCAAGGAAACAAGACTTGGTCATTATGACACAAAAATCTACCGGCCATTTGTTTTTGCTCTTCCAGTTTAATTGATTTAGTAGCTTAATAAAAGAGTTGGAAAAGAGGGTGAGGGAAAAAAAAGCTAGGTAGTTTGATAAGAGGATAGAAAAGGAGAGGATTTCCGAGCATTTTCCTTATTTCATTAATAGCCCAGACATGTTTAATAACATTCATGTCTGGAGACTTATTTGGCCTGTTTATATCCAAATGACCACTAAAGAGTAGTAGAAGAATAGATATATATTTTTCTGAATTAGATTTTCCTAACACACTCCCGAAGATTTAAATAATCAGAGTTCCAATTTTTTTCCCAAAACCATAACTGAAGATTAGCTGACTGCATGTAATCTAAACAAATTTCTTAGCAATCCAATTCTCAACCAGCTTTGAGCAGATCCAAACCACTGAGTTCTATGTATAATTCAAGATGCACAAACTCATATTCATCCGTAATTTAAGAATTGAGTAAATGCAAGGTCTGAAAAGATGTCAGCCTGCAAGAACTTCAAAGATTTGTCCATTGTCTCAACTATTCACTGTTTCCCCTGATGAATATTGAGAAATTCAAGAAGTGGCTAGCTACTGTGCAATAAATACCTACATGCTGTTATGAAAATTCCCTGTCATGGAATAAAAGATGGTGCTAGGAACATTAACATCAACATAATATCAAAGGAATCACCCTAAACTTCAAGGAATTTGTCCATGAAAAAATACTTACTCTAGAACCTGGTTTCCCTCATCTTTGAAATAGTCTTCAATTAAACACACACACATATACACACACAAGCTCACACTTACATAAATAGAAGGTATCTACAAAGTCTTTCCTTTTTCTTCTCAAGCAAAAATAGATAAGAACTTCATGGACAAAGCATATCTACTAATATTTGAGCCTTTTGTTCGTTTATCTGTGCATCTTGGCTAAAACTACAGGGTCTATCAACCTAATATTTTGAACGTAAACTGAAGAGAAGTCAGTTTGAAAGGTGCTACCTAAAATTTTGCGGTTTTCAAACAGCACTGAATTTAGTTAAGACTTAGGCCACTAATCTTTGTGAGTAGTAATCGTGATATAATATGTGATGGGGACTATTCTAATGAAGATTATGGAAATTAAGAGCTTGGGTAAATTATTAAATAAGTTTCAAAAAATACATTTCTCATTTGCCTACACGTGAACACGGCTGTATTCAATTAGGGTAAATATTGTTCTAGTGTGGCATTTCTGGCCATCATCTAGATTAGATGACAGAAATAATGTCCAGAAGTATGTAGAATAGATGCCTTTTTCATTATAAAACAATGTACTTGATGATGTACTAACACCCGCCCACACAACTACATATATATATATATATATATATATTGTCATCTACATCAGCCATTATAAGTCCACTGCTGGACAACAGCTTTTCCCACCCACTTCCATTATGACTGTGCTTATATTACCCTCTGAAATGGGAACGGGAGTAAACATGGACTGAGTATATAAACTTTATGAGAGCTACTACTGTGCTACCTTTTACTTATTATCATTTACATTTTTTACCTGCCATATCATCTCAGAAAAATTTGATTAAAAACATGGAATTTGGCAGCCTCAGAGCTCACTGCCCCAAATCTTATCCTCTGAGGTAACTGGTGGATTTTGCTTTCACCAGGCAAAGATCAACTTGTCAATAATAATCAAAATGATGAATCAGTGACTCACACATAATGTTCACCGATATAAGAGAAGGTGAGATCCTTCCAAACTAAATTGAGAAAAAAAAAAGAAGCCAAAAACTGCTCCTCATCTACTCATTTTGAAAAATGTAGATCAGCAATTTTATAAATAATATATATATATATATATATATATATATATATATATATATATATATATATATATATATATATATATATATATATTCATGAATACCTTGGAATGTAAATACTTCTTTCTTAGACCATTACTAACCTTTCCACAGGAACCTTTTGAGATATTGTGCTGTGTGTATATAGCTACAATGCAGGGGAGATAAATGTGAAAAGATCCTTATCTGCCCCAAGATATAAACAATTCTTCCTTAGCCCATTACCCATTCTTCCATTAACTTTCACTGAAATTCATTCTTCCCCCTAAAAGCGGCAAAAAAATCCCGCTCCAATTTGACCCCTCCCCAAATGGAAAAATACTTCCCCCTCCATTTAGATGCCTAAAATTGTAAAAAAGATTTCATTTTTATTTTGACCCCTCAAAGTGGGATAAAGAAATTCTTTTTTGATTTTGACCCCTATTGAGAAAAAAAATTGCCCAATCATTTTGATTCCTAAAAGTGAGAAAAGAATTCACCATTTTGCCCCATGAAAGTAGAAAAAAATTCCAGCTCCATTTTGACCCCTATAAGTGAGAAAAAGAATTTCCCCTCTATTCGGACTCCAGGGATGTTAAGTTTTGGAGATACCAGTGTAATTTAGGCAAGAACATGGAAAAAGTTGGGCAAAGCAAGCTTTTAGCCCCCTTTAAGAAAAGAATTCCTATTTGCCAATGACCAAAGGGGGAAGTAATTCAATTTTGGGGGCTATGTACAGTTGATGCATCATAGGTTGAGGTATTGAAATAAAGTACCCCTAAAAAAACAATTCTGATCTCCTGTTGAGGTCCCATTCAAATATTCCAAAGGAAGTAGCTGATTATCCTGCTAGTGGGACAGATTTTCAGCCATCAAAAATAATTGTTCAGTAATTTTGAGATAAAATTATAACAATGATTGTTATAAGCTTTTTCCTGACATTTCTATTGTGTTTTTGTTAATTGTAAGAAATATTTGGTCAAGTGATTTCTGCAGGTTTTGTGCGGTACACTGGTTGCAGAATATCTTGATATATTTTGAAAATGAATATTGAGAGGAATAATTCTTTAAAACTGAAAACTGTAAAATTATAACATTATCTAAAAATCATCCTATAAAATATAACAATATATATATTTCCAAGGAAAAAGATATCCCAAAATGTTAAATGTAAAAACAATTTCATGATATCTATACATGTAAAGACAATTACATCAAATTTGTTGGCTTATTTATTTTTGTTCTACTGAAAGAATCATGCTGAATGAAACTGATTCATAGAATAAACAACAAAGATCTGATATGATTTGAACACACATCCACAGCGTTTATAGTCTGATGTAGTAACTATTATTCCAAGCTGACAGTTACAGAACAAGCACGTTAAATAAATTGTAATTGGTAGGATGAGTTATTTTTTCAACTATGATTTTAAATTTTTGTAATTATTCGAATGAGTCACATTAATTAATTTTTTTCGAATAAATCCCTCTTTTAATGCAAAGGTTCATTAAAGGAAATAATAAAGAAAGGCTCTTCCCAAGATTTAGAGAAAAATAAAAAATAAAAAGATTCGCATTAATTTACTTTTTTCTATCAAGAAAATTTCTGTTCCAATCCTATAATTTGTTAAAGAATTTTTTTTAAATTATACACTTGCAAAATTCAGAAAAAAATAAAGTAGGATACGCATTCTTTTATCTTTGTTAACTGAGCATTCAGACAAGAAATTCATTGTGCAACAAAAAATTATTTTTTGCATAAATATTTACCTTCTACAGTCAAATAAACTGTAGATTTTTTTGGCTCTTGAATTCTTTTTTTTCTTTAAAGGAAGTTTCGTAGAGAATACAAATTAATTTTTTTGAAAAAAATTTCCATTACAGAATAGAAAGGAGCTTTTTACCTTTTTCTCCACACTAAGTATCTATGGATAGTTGATGACTTTTCATTTCAAAATCAGTAGTTTAAACTCTAGATTTTTAATGAATCATTTTCTTTTAAACAAGGATTCTATTACCGAAATGAGAGCAGTTTTTTCTTCCAACTTTTTCTTCACAGAAAGTTTCTGTGGATATTTTTGTGGTAATGTTTCCACTTTCTCTAAAGTATGGTCTTCACCAAAACATGATAGATAGAGAGGGTGATGGTTACACACTTTAATCACTGGGATGATAGCAGAACAAAAAATTCTAGTACAAAGGGTAAAATGAAAAAAAATAATCACTGACTGCATTTGAACCAGTTCACAGCTTTTCTTATCACAGCGCACTGTCCTGGTCAACCACTCTTTTGCTTAGTTTTTGTCATTTTCAGTACTAACAAACCAAATTTTTCTGTTAATAGGGAAAACATTGATGATTAAAAACTGAATTTTCCAATTTTTACCCCAGTTTTTTCAATAAGTTTCAAAACACAATCAGTATGTTGTGCATTGAAAATCAAGAAGAAAGGGATAGCAAGTGATCAGTAATTAATGCATACATTTCTGGCAGGATAGGGCAAAATGTAGATGCATTGCTAACGATTTTATGATAGAAATGCATGAAAATTAGAAAGGAAGGAATTTCAGAGGTCAGGAATCTAAAAAAGTATTATTGACAGAATAGGACTATCTATGTATATCATTTATGTTGTTACCAAACAAATACTATTTTCTTTAGAGTTTTCAAAGTAATGTTACATAACTCAATCAAAGAAAAAATTATTCTCTTCATATTTCATGTAGCATGATAGAGAATGTATGGAAAACATTATTGGTTGAAACATCCATTTTTTCATACTGTATGAATACTTACTGTCCCCACTTTATAATATAAATGCATTGAAATTGATTCTACGATGGAAATGCACTGCAAATGTTTTTTCCATGAATGCATAGTGAATACTTTAACAATGGAAATTATTGGAAATCAGGAAAATACTGAATGAAATAAATATAAATAAAAAATATCATAAATTATGTGCAGTGAGAGAAAAATGTACAAAACCTAAAAATGTCTGATGAGTTTTCAAAAACAGACATAGTCGGATGGTTTGACAAATAAGATGGCACGATGAACAAAACAATGTCCATGATATAGAGGTCTGTCAAATCACGGGGAAGGTTCATGTCCAACAATAGATGCTAAAAGACTGATGATGATAATGACTGAAATGATCAACTATAGTCACAAGAAAGACTTAAAACTGAATTTAATTTTTTTTTTAAATGCTAGCTGTCTTCAAACAAAAAAATTTTCTAAGTTGAAGTCTTCTTGTGAAAATAACTTACCGCTTTGTTTGTAGTATCAAATCCACACATTGTGTTTTTGAGTTCACCCTAAAAGAAACAAAAAGTCGATAGGAAAAATTTGTCAACCAAATAAACAGAAATTAAGATTGAATTACCATTAAGTAGCTTTTTTGAGAAAAAAAGGAAGACAGGTTCTATGCTAGTTGATGCACAGCTTATCCACAGAACAAAAAGTTCCAGAAGATATTCATGCAATTAATACACATTTCAATGGATGTTATAGGAACCCTGTACCCCATTTTGAAATATAGTTAAAATCATTAAAACTGAATTCATTTCTTGGTCTTAATGGCGGCTGTAGCTAGAATAATAATTTTGAATGTGTTTGATTTAATGAAAAGCCAAAATAAGAGAGCCATTTTAAAAATAAGACCATAGACATTTGAATAGAAAAGAATAAAATATATTCTATTCCATCGAACAAAAAATAACAAATTAATTGTAAAATTTTCAAACAAGAAAAACCGTCATGTGACTAATGTCATTTGGCATCAATGAAATGCAATCAACCCAAACTTGGAAAAAGAAGTGATCAATGAATTTACAAAGGTACTTCTGTTATATTTAGTTGGAGAGTGATTACTAAAAAAGTTCAATTTTTCAAAAAGCAAATTAGACAGAAACTAAGGGATCAATTCAGTATAAACTTACATTGCCAATCGACCCACCACCATTAAAAACCTACTAGGGAGGGTGGGGTGCAAAGACCAAAAGTTATTCTAGAGATAATCAGGAGGGAATGCTTATGTTTCAAACCCACTACCTTCAGGTATGTGGCTTATATGCATGATGCATACATACATAGCCAGCCAGATCTACTTAAAAACTGAAGAAACCCATGTTGATAGTTTTGGCTTAAGTTTTCTAATTAAGATGAAAAAAATACTCATCATAAACTAATGACTGATAATGCTTCATTTGATATAAATAAATCAAGATCAATATAAATCTTCAAGTGACCAATAACTTTCAATAGCATGAAATGTTAAGGGATGATGTATTGAAAAATTGAAAAATCAAAAAAATGGGTAACCAATCCATTTGTCTTGTTTTTTTTTTGTCAGTGATCACTAAAAAAGTCTGAATTATCAAAATATATGTTTGGGTGATATTGGACAAAAACTAAGGGACCAATTTAGCATAAACTTGCACCACAAAACTGAATCCACCCTCCACCTAAAAACCTATTTATGGGGTATTGAAAGAACAAAAAATGTTTTTACAAGACATGATATTTTGCAAATGTTCAAGTCTCAGTAAAGTCTTCTTCATAATCCACACTGCTAACTTAACAATTGTAGAATGAATATTGGGGAACACACCTCCCTGATAGTCATAATAAAAAGAAACACAAGTCTGATCAGTCATTCGAATGAAATTTTTGAGTCTTTGAGAAACCAATTATAAACTGAGAAATGATAACAATAGCCTACCCATCAAATAATATCAATGAAATATGAATGCTTTTCTGGAAAGAAAAGTTAAATATCATTAACTACAAACAACTAGAAAAACTCAATGAAAGAAGTGTAATGATTTCCAAAAACAGACTTGAACAAATAAGTATTGAAACACGCAAATAAAGACAACAGTTTTAAAAACTAAAAGATACATATAATGCCCTATGTACTCAAAATTACAGATAATTTTATAATCACACAATAAACGAAAATAGATAATAACATATAAAAACAAAACATATACAACAGAATATACATAAATGATTTAAGAAATAGAGTGATCAAACGTGCACAACGTGAAAATTGAACAAGACAATGGAAAACAAAGAAGTTGCATGATGTGATCAACCTGTGAGTGAAAAGAACATTATTTTTAAGAAAAAGTAAACATATAAACCTACAATCACTAGAAGAATTCCCTTTCCAATGATATATTATGTCATCTGTACCAACATTTGGTTATATATATATATATATATATATATATATATATATATATATGTATGTATGTATATATATATACTCAAAAAGAATAGTATTAGTTTCATTTAAAGATAATGCTCAGATATTTAAGATTTGGCTCTAACTTCTTTTTGCCAAACAGATACAAATTCAGAAAATATACTGTCAGAAAGCTGATAGAATTCCCTTTCAAGCCATGTATCAGGTCTTCAGTGCAAACATTTGGTTTCATAAACATATATATCAGAAAGAGAATTTTATTAGCTTCATTCAAAGAGTATGCTTGGATACCTAACCTAAAATTTTAGAGTTTACTGGTTTAATGTGTCAAAAAAGCTTGACAATATTGAACATTATTTTACATTCTGAAAATTTGCATATAGTTTCCATGGATAGCAAAAAGTCCAACTGCTATATTTGATGTTTGCAATTGAAACTGCTTATTGATCCTAAGACTTCAATCTAGCATGAAAATGATGCTTGCAAAGTATAAGAACTGATGTTTGGTCTATCAAAAAATAAGCAATCTGGGTCCCAGACTAATACATAGATAGATAGATAGAATAACCAGAATAACTTAAAAATTGAAGAAGCCTATGCTGATCAATTTTGGTAAACAGTTTCTGGAATATGATAGAAGAAAGTCTTAACATAGTAAATAGGCCATCCAACTAGGGAGTCTGAAAGACTCACTAGATACCCCACACTTGTAGCCTTGTATCAGACTAAGCTAAGAGTAAATTATATGGAGAAATTGTTTCCATGCTAGTCTCTAAGTCCATTGCTAGTGTAGTGCCCTCTATACTTTTAGTTAGGATTTTGATACGAAACTCTTCTTTTAGCTATCCAAAACATCACTTCCTCCGGCGACCCCTATAAAATCCCTGGACGCACATAGGCCAATGCTCACTAGCTCCAGCACCCTTAGCTGGTTACGCTTCTAGCCATTCTCTCTCTTTTCTTCTCCCTGGTCCAAAGCTCATTGGCGCCAGGACCCCTAGCTGGTCATGCCTCTGGCTCCGGCCCTCGCAGCTAGCTACTCTTCCACTCTCTTCCCATTTCCCTAAGATCGTTATCAATTCGCCAACCCACTGGCTGATCCGATCTTAACTACCATCCTCACTTTGGGAAACACGCATGGATAAAACTCCATGTTCTTTGTCTTTCATAGTCTGTTCGTTGAGAGTCTATCAGCATTTGAGAATAGCCCCCAAGTTAAGTCACTTACTTGGCAGTAAGGCTCGCACACTGAACCTGGTTTCCACGTATCATCTTGGACATATCCAACCATACGGAATCCACGTGTTCAGTCAACTCCGCTCCATCTGCGACGACATCAAGACAAGAAAGCTCCCACCTTTCGCTATCTCTTCTCTTAACATTACTTCTCACGATCGATTGTATCTATGTAATCCTTACATGTACCTGATCTTTATTCTTGTATTAAACATACGTCTTTTCCCTGGCCAAAAATATGTGTATATCTTCAATCCACTTTATTTTATCAATTCGCATCCAACTTTGCGTGCATTCTATTCATTTCCTAACATCTCTTTTCTCCCTCCACAAGAACTGGGCACGCATGCTAGAATCAAATCCACAAGGAGACCAAATCTCCTCGGCCCCTCAACAATCCATCACTGTTCTGATTCAACAAAAAGATGAAACGCGCGAAACTAGTGTAGTGAGTATTATCCTTATTGTGCCTTACACTTGTGGTCTTGCGCCAAACTAAGCTGAGCTTATTGAAAACTTGTAGGCTCTTTGGTGTGGAGAGATGCTTTTTACAGTTATCTTGAATTTAATCTTCACTGTTATTTAACAGTTTTGGCCTAGTGTCAGATAAGGCTCAACTTGGTAAATACAAATAGAGTAACAGCAAACAACACTTGTTACCACGTGCCGCTCTAAGCTAAGTTTAGTAAATTCTAAAATAGCTATGATTAGGAAGCTAGAATCAAATGTATTATTATTGTAGTGAGTACTATTCTCCACAGAGGGATCTCCAGGAGGAATTTTATAAAGCAGTGCGAAGCTGTTTTCAGGCACCCAGACTATCATTTGCTTACCGGTAAATGATAATCAAATTATTTTATTGATGGACAAAAAGGATCAACTTTGAAGTTAGGATGCACAGCTCTACACAAGAAACCTCGCACCCCTCTTGGTGCTCTAGGACCTAATACAATGCACTGGCTACACTCTCCTCTCAGAGCCCCTGCTTACCTGATGCTCTATACTATACCAAGCGTAGTAAATACGAATCGTGTAGTGGGTAACTAGCTATTTTCAAAGTCCATTATTATTGTAGCGAGTATTATCATCACTGTGCGCTTCACACTGAGCTAAGATTAGTTAATATTAGTAACATTATATTGCTGAAGAAGAATAATTAGAGCAGTAACTAAAGAGAAAAGATCATAAAATATTTCTGTGAAACAAATAGCATTAGTAAAGAGAGAAACCAAGCAAATTCTAAGAGGAACAATAAACATTGATTCATGAGAAGGGACATTTTGATTGGAAATTGTGACCCCCTGGAGAGAATGAGAAAAGCAAATGAATACATTAATAAGCACTTCAGCCACTTAAAAGCAATATCAAAGAACAGCTTAATGCTTATGGAAATGAATTTCTCTAAAATAAAGCACTGTATAATCAACCTACTTTTTCCATTTTCATGTGGATAAAAGCATTGACTACTGGTTTCACCCAGCCCACTTATATTCAATAAGAAATTCTCTGTAAAATTGTATTCCTATTGGCCAAATATATCTGCATTCATAAAATCATTGTAAATAAAGTTTGATTTATGAGTATATGTATAACAAGGAGCACCTGCCAAACTCACAGACCACTCCTTTAGTGAAGTCAATTCAATCCTCTGCAGAATATACTTTAAACTCATGCTAGAATAATCTAGAAGTAAATAACCTAGGCCACCATTTATAATGCATAAAAAATTGAGCATTATGAAGCTTAGAAAATAGGAAACCTTAACATAGAGCAATGATTAGCAAACCATTCTCAAAGTCTATTACTACTGTAGTGAGTATTATTCCCACTACGTCCCCTACATTTGCGGCCATGTGCCATACTAAGCGAAGCTGATTAAATAGGGCAAATTATATAAGGAAACTTGTCTCATTGATCAGCCATCCACTACCATGTCCTTGGGCTAGGCTAAACAAAAAAAGTATTTACGACTTTTGTCAAAGGTTGATGTTTGGGTCCAAGTGAAAGCCAGGATTTTGGGCCCAACCAAGTAACTGTCATTGCCTTGAGAAATGCCATGAAGAACCCAGTGTTATATTCAGATTATCTACTAGCAATGGTAGACCAAAGTGGGGACTTGCACCTGGTGACACAATCAGGGGTGGTTAGACCAAGATGACTGTCTAAAGTCTTATACATAGTTTCTTGTTAATTCTTTTTTCTAATGAAACATGTCTGACTCTCCATACAATATCTCCAAAAGTATCCACTGAATTTCTATTACATTTTCTGAGGTGATAGGCAATGTGGTAAAAGAGAGTTGGTGAAATTTTGGGTGGATCAAGGAATTTCTAGATGGAGATATTTTTCTGTTTTTTTTTCCTCTTTATGTAGATAAATTTTTGTACATGTTCATGACTATCCACACTATATCTCCAAAGATTCTTAATAGATTTTAGTCTAATTTTGTGGGTGGGTAAAAGACCACAAAACTCTCCCCTAGATCATAGTTATATGGCCAAAATTTTATGTCTTCCCACAAGATATCCCCAGAAGTCTCAATGGAATTTTGTGGAAGAGTAGACAATAAGCTATGAAAGAAGTGATTCAATTTTTGGGTGGATCCATGCAGAGTTACCTCCCATCCATCATAGGCATATATCCAGATCACATAATATTGCTAAAAGTTAATTTTTGTCCGCACAATATCTCTCAAACTTCTAGGTGAATCTGTGCATAATTACCATAACCTTGGTAGAGGTATGTCTGCTTTCTATCTTTTTTAAATATACTGAATAAAAACATATTAATGGCACCCATACTTATTTTCTTCATATGGCTTAAAGTCAGACATGAAAAATTGAATCTTAAAGATGTATAAAACTGTTAGTATATATAAGCTTATGTCATCACATTCAATAACATGGAAGAAACTTGATGAATAGTATTAATACAAATAGATCATCAAAAATCTAGATATCTAGGAAGTTCTGAAAGTGGAGATGATACCAACCATTGTCCAGCAACTGTCTACTAGGTCATGGAATATTTTGATTTGATGGATATTTAGTTTACTAACTAACTTGCTTAAACCTGTGGATTTGACATCAGAAGACATGGTTGGAGCTAAGAGGATAATTATTTTCTGTACCCGCAGATACAAAATACTACACATGGAATTCTAATGTAGGTAAAGTTATTTACTAAACTTAGTTTACTTTGGCAAAAGATAGTCTGGTGTGTTACCCAGTAAAGACCGAATATACTACACTAATGAACTGATCTGTGAGACAAGATTACTCACCATCATGCTATAGCACACACCCTAAATATTTACTAAGCTCACAATAATCTGGTTGAGGTCCAAAATGATGGAGCGCACAGTGAGTATTGAACTCAAGATTCTAAGGAATCTGTCCATTAGACAAGCTAACCAAATATAACTAACTTTCTCTGAAACTGGCTTGTTAACCATCACAGTAGTAGATTAGGAGTGAGTCTTCAATATATCGATGGAAATGAATCATAGAGAAGACTATGAGTATATATTTGATTTCTTTTAAAACAAAATAGATTTGGGACATTTGGATCCAAGCACAATTTCTTTTTGCAAATCAAAAGTATAGAACAAAACTTGGTAGATATATATGAGGATATGATTTCATGCAGTTGTGAACCTATCCCAGGATCAGGCAGTTTGGGGGGATATCTGCTCTGAAAAAGAACTCTTCACGACCAGAAGGACGATAAATTGGCAGTTATGAGTTCAGATCCCTAGGGAGACAGTTGGACATGAAAAAGAGCAAAGCACAAAATCAATATACTTTCCTGGACAGAATAAAGAGTTCCATTCAAATTTCCTGAAGATTACTGAGTGTGGTGTACAACACTGAAAGACTAAACAGTAAACTGACTGAAATCTTTTGATAAAAACTATGAAGATGAGGACGCTAGTCTAATCATTGAGTAACAACCATTCTTTCTCATAAATTACATACATTTGAAGTCAAAAATATGCATATTGTGCAATAATTTGAAACTTTATTTTACATTTTGAAATATTTGTGAGCAATTTTCAAATAGGTTGGATATCTCTGTTAAAAAGAAGACAAATATGATTTCCTCATGTTTTGGTTAGATTAGACATTTGATCTGATTAGCTGTTTGCTCAGAATAAACATTTGGTCCAATAATCAGTTGTCATGAGTTACAGGATTTAATTTCACAGTAGCAAATCTACAAAACACTTCTGATCCATCATTATACACCCAATATGTATTTTAGGTAATATGGATTAATAGAAACACAAACAAATAGTAAAAATGAAAAATCATTTTAATCAATTTTGGGTCCAGTTAAAAAAAGGTTGGACTACAGGACTAGTAATTATATTATGAGATTGCATATATTTATTCATGTAATTATAGATACACTAATGAAGTGAATAGACTTAAACACCTAAGATTATGTGTATTCACTTGCATATACTTTTCCAAATCCTATAGTTCCTCAATTCACTGGTTCCAAACCCAAGTCAAACAAACTATTTGTTAGGATTATCAGTTATCATAGGTCAACAATATCATTGGTTCAATTACATTCACAGCAACACTCTTCTAACCAATTATTAAACACCTAATATTTCCTTTTAGTTTGTTGGAACACATGAATAAACAGAATTTTCTCAAAAAACTACACCAATTATGTGCTCCTACACTTAGGACAATTGAAAGCCAGATTTAGTGTAAAACCCTTCTGACAGATGGCTCCCAGGACTTATAACATACATCGAAGACATGGATGAAGTTGCAAGCACTAACCGACCAATCAGAACATAGCTAGCTTGACCATTTAAGCAAGCGGACAACAATGCTCGCAAAATAAGCTGGATTTCATTTTGGCATGTACCCATTATGACTGATTCTCTCTCTCTCTCTTTCACACACACACACACACATCTTAGCACACCCAGCAACTTTCACATGCATGTATCAAAGGTAAGTACAAATACATTCACTCCTCTGTCAACAAATACAATTCAACACAACAGACTCTTTATACACACCCATTTATATTCACAAACAATATAGAAACATTCAACTTCTTGGAATTTTTAACTTCATTAAGGACCAGCTTGGCAATTGAACTTCTCTATAACCTTGTGCAAATCAATAACTTTTGTAACAACTTCAGCAAACACTCATTCAAGTATGTATCTTAGCTCAAGAAATATCTACCTCTGATAAATGTTACAAGCTTCTTCATATTCACTTATGTTATGACATTGTTTATTTGTCCACTTACTTTTCAGCCTTTCTCTCATTCCATTCTTACACACTATTGTTATTTTTGACACAACCACTATCCTTTTTCTTCTCAATTACATAGTCACAATTTCATACCTAGATAACTGATTCTGCTAGTAACACATATACACCAAGAGGATAACTTACACTTCACTTAGAGTACAATACATAGTTCATCTGATAGAGACGGCATTCTTAATTGTGCTGTACAATTTCATTGTAGAGTGACTTATATCAGTTACACTAATTCACTGGAGTCAGAGATATCAATAGATCATTATCATAACACAGACTAATATTCCTCTATAAGTTTCATAAATTGATCTCACAGAGACAAATAATGAAATTATTCTGAAGAAATTTTGGTCTGATAAGACATTAGTTGATTGACCATTTAACTATAAGACTTGTACCTAAAGTATGGATTAATACGTACATGAATGAATAATTATTGTGAATAAAATGTCTTGGTCAATTGTTGATAGTATTCAAAAATCTTGGATTACTGGGGATTGAATAACAGGAAAATTTTTGGCAAAGTAGATAAAGTCAAATTACAGGAGTTATACCAGTGCAACATAGACCAGGTAAAACCACTTGATAATAATAACCAAGATTAGGATGCAAGTTTGATAGAATGATCATATAATCTCAACAACACAACATTTCAAAAAAATCAAGGTAGAAATTCTCAGAGTTTCAAAGAAGATTTGTACGATGAAATAGAAGGATGATGAATTAGAAAAAAAAAAAAAATGTGACTCACATCTTTAAAAATGCAGCAAGACATAGGTACAGCACATCGCTCAGAGCTTGGGTTGGAACGTGAACAGTTGAAATAAATGTTCAGTTGCCAGTCTTTGTACCCATCTTCACTGTAGCTTACACCGCAGCATTTGAACTGAAAAGAAAGAGACAAAGATATATTTGGTCAGATGTGATGATAAATATAAATAGAATATATTAAATCATACATTATATAATTATGATGTACAGGTACATGTTGCTTAACATCTGGGTTATGTACCGGACAGTAAGATGTTGAGCAAACTGGACATTAGGCGAACATTGTATAATACTGTACTATTTTTACAGATTAAATAGTCAAAATTATTTACTAAATTGCAGATAGTCATGCATGATGAGCACATTTTTAAATAGAATATATTCTGGATAACATACATATCATGTATCATAGGCTTAGCTCCATAGCCTAAGCCTGTTTACATACCAAGCTGTTTACAATTGCAAATCTTCATTGTGCTTTTTTATAGAAATTACTGAAGCAAGTATACTCATGAAATAAAGAAACATCATACAAATACTGTCTGTAATACAGTACAGTAACATACTGTACAGGGTGTGAAATCCTCTATCAATTCTAGATCTTTTCACCCTCTGCATTTGTTGCAAAAAATTTTTAAAAGAACTGAATTTAAAGTAATATAGTGTGTGTGTGACAGAGAGAGAGAGAGAGAAAGAATCAAATATAAAGAAAGAGACAACAAGAAACATTCATAGATGACAAACATAGTCTGGAAAGAAGAACACGGTCAGAACATATTTAAAAATGAAATGAAACTTTGTTTTATCAGTCAAAATTCAAGAGAAGTAATCCAAGTTAATTTTTTGAATAAAATTCAAGTTCTTCCCCTTCCTATTGCAAAGATCTAATTCTTTCTGTTATACAGTAATCAAAATGTACATACAATTTCTTGTTGTCAATCAAAAAATTTTGATTAATTTAGAAATCAAGGTTAACCTTTTAAACCAGGCTATGGTGGAGGTATGTTTAGAGGCTGCGGTTTTGTATGGAACATTTTCCTGTGTTTTTTATTGGTGTTTATTTGTACTTTACATCGTACCATTCTGTGGTCGCTGCCTACATTGACTTGATTCAGGACTTGGATGTCCTTGACGATATCGTTTTTGTCCGTTAGGATGTAGTCTATTTCGTTCCTTGTTTTGTGATTGGGGCTCTTCCAAGTCCATTTCCTATTGGGTCCCTTCTTGAAGAAGGTGTTCATGATTTTGAATCCATTAGCCATTGCAAAGTTTACAAGATCTTCTCTCTCATTGCGTATTTTGTATCCAAATTTGCCGTCGCAATTTTCATTTCCCTGTCCTTCCTGTGCATTGAAGTCTCCCATGATAACATTGAAGTGTTTTCTGGTGTCTTGGAGTAGGGAGTTCAAGTCATCATAGAAGTTGTCTATTTCCTGTTGGGTTGATTGCGAAGTGAGAGCGTAGACTTGGATTATATTGAGTTTGTATCGTTTTGAAAGTTGTATTGTGATGCTAGCTACTCAGTCAGAGATGGCTTTGAAGCCAGTTACATTGTCTTTCAGGTCCTTATTGATGAGAAAGCCAACTCCACTTTGTTTAACTTTCTCTTTTCCGTAACTGTAAAGGAGATGTCTGCTTCTCAGTTCGATTAGTTCTTCTCCGGGTCTTCTTACCTCGCTAATGCCTATGGTGTCCCATTTGACATTTCTAATTTCACTTTCTAGATCAGTTAGGTGTATGTCAGTTGACAGTGTTCTGACATTGTATGTGCCTATGTATAAATTTGTCCTCTTGTTGACAGTCTTAGAGTTCTGTTTAAATGGTCGCTGTTGGAACGGTGACTCAGTAAGAACAGGTGTTCTCTTGGTGATGGATTTGGGTAGTCGCTTTCAGAGCACATCACCCCTACCCAAAAATCTCAAATGGCGGCGGGCTGGCCGTGATCACATGTGCAACCGAGGCTGGCAGAATATTAGATGGAGAGATGAGCTAGACAAGTTCAGGAAGTACTTGCTCCGCGACGCCCATGATAGAGAAATGTGGCAAATCCTGGGGAAGGTCTATGTCCAACGATGGACGTTAAAAGACTGATGATGATGATGATGATTTCAGTTGGAATGTATTTGAATTGTTCCTCCTGATATTTAAATCCATCTTCCTATTCTCAAATGTTCCTGGCATTTGAAATCCTTCATTTATTAACATTGGAAATTTGTTTTAGTTTGCTAAATTGCACATGCTTGATATTAGAGTGAAGAATGCATTCAAGCTTTTCCACAAAGGTCAATCATATTTCCTGTTGAAAAGTGTATGATAATTCTGAGCCTTAGGCCTTCACCACTTACAACCCTTCGGTGTTAGTGATGGTGATGACATATTGGTGATTATGAGAAAAAAAAGAAGCATTATAACCAAAAAATTGTGTTACAATACTTGCTGTACATATAATTATATGCTGACAAAAAAATCCTTTCATGCACCAGGAATTACAGAAAAAGAGAAAGTTATCAAGAGACAGAGAAAAGATGTTTCAAATCTATGTACAAGCTGAGGAAGGGACATCACACATTATTATGTATTTATATTTTATTTCTTGGTCAGGAAGGTTATTATTCTAGCTAGTGTTACCAATTTAGCACTTTTCATGTTGAATTAAGCTAAATTACTGCAGTATTTTGTTTCTTTTAAGTACCTTCTTGATGTGTTTTGGCAATTTGGGGCTATTTTTTTAGCTTTTTGGCAGTAAAACCATTGCAAAAATATATTTTATCAACTGAGCACAAGGAAGAACGTCAGACAACAAGTTTATTCTTTCATTTGAAACAAAACTTTGTTCTCCTCTACAGCATGGGTAAAACCTTCTGGTCCCCAAGTCCTCCCCTCCATCAGATTTCGAAACAACTTACGCAATGATTTATCTGGTCTATGCTATTCATCTTTCGCATCCCTCTCCTTAAAGTAGATCTTTTAAAAACACTTCCATTTCTGAATGATATACAGAATGAGTGAAAAGTAACTCCACATTAAAAAACAGATGATAACTTTATTATCTATTGGCTGACTGTAATCAAACTACCTTAATTTTGAACCATATATTTGTTTTCTTATCCGTTGGAATTTGATGTAGCCACCATCTTTATCCATTAATTGTAAATTTATCTGCATGACTACTGTACCCCATGGCAGCAAGTCTGATGGTAATTTGACCATGTCGAATGTACTCTTCCAGTTGATCCAGAGTTTTGAATTTGACATGATATACCTCCTCCTCTGCCAATTTCATAGGAAGAAAGCATGAAAAAATAGAGCCCTATTTTCAAAAGTACCATAATTCCTAATAGGGTGTTAATTCTTACCTAGCCCTGTACATGATAGCCTGACAGACATCTTGATGACATCATTAAACCTACACCCACCATCAAATTCTCATTTATCATCACATCTCGAAATAATCTACCTAAGGACTATCCAAAAATGCCGCACGCAATTTTCCCCATAGAAGTAGTACTTACCTCCACCACCATCATCAGTCTTTTAGCGTCTGTCGTTGGACATAGACCTTCCCCAGGATTTGCCACACTTCTCTATCATGGGCGTCACGGAGCCAGTCAATCTCTCCATCTAACATTTTGCCGGCCTTGGTTGCGCATGTGGTCTCGGGGAATCCATGTCGTGAGTCGTGATGTCCATTGGTTGTCTGCCATTCTTACAACATGGCTAGCCCACCGCCATTTGAGATTTTCAATAGATTCTATGATGTCCCTGACTCTTGTCTTTTCTCGGATGTACTGTGCTGTCTTGTGGTCTCTCCATGTGAGGCCCAGCAAAATTCCTTCATGTGCACATTGCATGGTTCTCAATTTATGGGTCTGTCTCTTGGTTAGGTACCATGTTTCAGCTCCATAAGTGACTATTGGGAGGATGCATTGGTTATACACCCTTCTCTTTAGGATTAATGGGATCTTCTTATTTTTGAAGGTTGAGCTAGCTCTGCCAAAGGCTTGCCACCCTAGTGTGCCATCCTCCCAATAGTCACTTATGGAGCTGAAACATGGAATTTAACCAAGAGACAGACCCATAAGCTGAGAACCATGCAACGTGCACATGAAAGAATAATGTTGGGCCTCACATGGAGAGACCACAAAACAGCACAGTACATCCGGGAAAAGACAAGTGTTAGAGACATCAAAGAATCCATAAAAAATCTCAAATGGCGGTGGGCTGGCCATGTTGCAAGAATGGCAGACAATCGATGGACATCACGACTCACAAGGTGGATTCCCCGAGACCACATGCGCAACCAAGGCTGGCAAAATGTTAGATGTAGAGACGAGCTGGACAGGTTCAGGAAGTACTGGCTCCGTGACGCCCATGATAGAGAAGTGTGGCAAATCCTGGGGAAGGTCTATGTCCAACAACGGATGCTAAAAGAGTGATGATTATATAGATATATATATATATACATATATACATATATATATACATATATATATATATATATTTAAATATATATATATATTTATATATATTTATGTATATATATATATTTATGTATATATATATATTTATATATATATATTTATATATATATTTATATATATATATATATTTATATATATATATTTATATATATATATATATATATATATATATATATATATATTTATATATTTATATATATATTTATATATATATTTATATATATATATATTTATATATATATTTATATATATATATATATATTTATATATATATTTATATATATATATATATATTTATATATATATTTATATATATATATATATATATTTATATATATATATATATTTATATATATATATATATATATTTATATATATATATATATTTATATATATATATATATATTTATATATATATATATATTTATATATATATATATATATTTATATATATATATATATTTATATATATATTTATATATATATATATATATATATATATTTATATATATATATATATATATATATATATATTTATATATATATATATATATATATATATATATATTTATATATATATATATATATATATATATTTATATATATATATATATATATATATATATATATATATATATATATTTATATATATATATATATTTAAATATATATATATATTTAAATATATATATATATCTATATATATATATATATTTATATATATATTTATATATATATATATATTTATATATATATACATATATTTATATATATATTTATATATGTATTTATATGTATATATATATTTATATATTTATATACATATATTTATATTATATATTTATATTATATATATTTATATATATATATTTATATTATATATATATGTATACTAACGATAGTCAGAGTAATTGCTATGAAAAGCAACTGAAATTAGGATGTAAGAAATTCTAGTCAATAAAATTATATCCTCTAAAAAGATTTGAACACAAATCCTGTATACTTAGGAGCACATCCAATGTGGATAATACCTTATTGATTTGACTAGAGATCCATCAGTTTACTTAATGGTCATAGAATGTAGAAGACCAGAATGTGATAAAAAATAACAAAAATAAGTTGGAAAAAAACAATTAAAAATGAATTATGAAAATATCTTATCTAAGAAGTTCAGACAATTTTAGTAGCCTTGAGATATTTTAATGTTGACTTGAAATTGCTCATACCATCCCAATATTTTGAAATTGAATTGAAAGTGTTTCTCTCTCTCTCTCACTCTCTCCAAAAATTTCGATATTGACTGAAAATTGCTCTTTCATCTCAAAATTTTAATACTGGACTGAAATAGCTCTCCGCCCCCTAAATTTTGATATTAACTTGAAATATTAACTTCCTCTCTCGTAATATCTTAATACTGACTTGAAATTACTTTTTTTTCTCATGTATTTCAATATTGACTTACCTCATTCTGTATTAAGTCAAGCCAAGTACGTAATTCCTTATCATCTTTATATCTATATAACGCCTCTGTTAGAAGCCTTTTAGGGGTCTCCATAAGTTTTTCTGTGGACACTGGAGCCGAGAAGAAGAGCCATATAAGGACGCCCACTGATAACTCTATCACAAGCATCAAGGTAAGCATGATGTAGAACTGTGGAAAAGAAAAGCAAAAAAACATTCAAATATTTCCATTGTGCATAATAAGACTTCAGACTAGTTGTACCCACCCTAAAACAAGAAGGCTGCTGAATAATTGCGTATATTAATCATTAAATGAAAAATGTACATGAAGTTTGGGCTGAGCATGAAAAGCTAAAAACTAATGAAAAAGGTAAAAGATTCTGATTCTGATTTTACCAAAGAATTCTATGCTTAAAATCACATTTATTCATGTGGAATTTAATTTTAATACATGATTATTGCATCAGTAGCATGATAATGAGTAATGAGCGCAAAAATATTTTCAAAATATAAGTTTATATATATATATATATATATATATATATATATATATATATATATATGTGTGTGTGTGTGTGTGTGTGTGTGTGTGCATGTATGCATCTGCATATTGTGTACATATATTTGTGCATATATATATATGTGTGGATATCTCCCTACCAATTTCTCTCTCTCTCTGTATATGTATATGAAGTGAGGATTGCCTGTGTAGCAAATTGGAAGGTTTGATATTATATTAAAAGGCTCGACCACGTGGGTGATTGAATTTTGGTTTCCATGGTGTATTTTTGAGTAGGATTTTAATAAAATGAAAACACAACCTCTTTTATACATTACAGAATTAATTAATTATTCATTTTTAAGAAATAGGAAATACATTTTTTAGTTGATTATCTTTTTACAAATCCTTGTAATATTTTGATGTTGCTTCAGGTGGTAAAAGGTTATAGGAGTAAGAGTAGAGTAAAATCTAATAATGTTACTCACATTTTGGTTCCACAGTGAGATCTGGTGTCTGAAGGACCCGCAAAGTGAGAAGAAGTAAGGGTGTGAACAAGTGAGAGTGGAAGGGAGTGAGTGGGAGCTGCAGGAAGTGCTGGACTCTATTCTTAGGGGCTAAAGGGAGGGACAACATCTGCACTATTTTTAGGAGCTTGTATTCTACACAGTAATTTTTACATAACTTTTAATCATTAAATTTGATTTTTTTTTTTTTATATATACTGACTGCTGAATTCTAAAACCACCGATATTAGCAGGTACAATCAGACTTAATTAACCTAGTTCTTCCCCTTGCATTATTTAATAGTTATCTTTCCAAAGTTATTATGTGAGGATGTGGGTGTATTCAGGCACCTAAGAATAGTCGTTTAAAAAAAATAAACAGCTATTAAAGATTGCATGATCTTTATAGGAGTAAAGTGACATTAAAATCCTTATTTCATGCTATCTCTACTGTTATGTTATTAAATTTTCATTTCCCCCCGATCCATCTGGTTTTGTTTGAATGTCTCAGGTTCTAATAAATTTTCTGAATATCTCCACCTTGTTCAACTATTCTGATTATTAAATTTGCATTTTCTTGTGTGAAATCCCTTATTTCTAGAGTTGCCTACACTATTCTTAATATTTCAATAATATAGTTCAATAAATAGATATGTTGGCATGTCGCTACTTTTCTGTGACATGCATAATGAATGGAAAGGAATGTCTCCCATTTATCAAATGGTTTATATATATATATTTATATATATTTTACTTTCAATCTTGATATCTAGATCAAGAGATATTGCCTGTGTTCCTCTGTGTCCTAGTTTAGATTCAAAATCTCCAATGTATATATGCCTGTAAGATTTTTTGAATCCATCTCTATCGTGTATGCAGCATATATCACGTATGAAGTGTTTACATCCATGAAACTTGTGTGCCCACTTAATATCATTCTAAATCAATGATGACAAATTTATAATCATGTCAATGTAGGTATGAATTAACCCAACAGGGTGCAGGGTTGATCCCCATTGGAATTCTGATTGTTTGTAGGAGTAATCTGTTGACTATTTTGAAGTAACTTTTATTATTAAGATGTTAAACACACACACATACATACAAACACTAATATACAAACATTTTCCTGACGACTGAAAATCCTTTTCTTCATGATTTGTATGTATTTCCTTTGTAAAAGCTTTCATAATGCATTTACATTATGCATATATCAATTATACTAGCTGAAGCCATTGAAATCCCATGGATCTTGATAACTAAGATTATCCATTACTTTATGCCTCTGTTTTTTTTCTCACCCTCTGTCTCTATTTTCCCATTTTCACTGGTCCATGATATATCAGTTACACAACTATGGAATAATTTCATAACCAAAGTCTTTCCTACCACCTTCAGTAAACTACCGAAGTTTCTTTTCTGTCCACTCTTTTCCTATTTCCTTATTAAACTAAGTTACTATCTTTTCCCCTTCCCAACCTCAACATTTCCTCTCTCTTCCTACCAGCTTATTAAATTATGTAACTCCCCTTTCTCTACCTCTATCTTCCTAACCCTCTAGAAAACTACCTAATCTCACTTTCCTACCTCTCCTTTTTTGAAGAACATATGTAACATTCCAAGTCAAATAATTAATAAGCATGATAGATGAGGTAACCCTCTATACTAGGAAATAGGTCAAAATTGAACAGAGAGATGAAAATTAGATCAATATCATCATTGCGAGCGCAAATGCAAATACCACAATAAATAATTGAAGAAGGATACTAAGTAATTGTCCAGTTAAGTATTGTATGTGAATAGAGCCTCTCACCAAAAACATTTTTCAATTCATTTTTGTGCTGGAATTTTTAATTGCTCACTTGCTTGAAACATGGTCAGAGGTCTGATATGATCATGAAAAAAATTTTCCTTCCCCTTTTGACATTTCAAATGGAAAGAAGTTTGAATCAAATTTGAACCATCAAAGTTCCCCTACATTATAACTCCAGGAAATGAAAAATTGTTTTTCCTAAATTTTGACGCCTAAAACTTAGAAGAAATTTTCTGTTGAATTATGACCAATAAAAGTGGAAGAAGAAGTTCCCTCTCAATTTTGACAATCAGAAAGTAAAAAGTACCCAATCAATTTTAATCCAAAAAGTGGAAAAATGCCTTCTCATCAATTTTGATCCATAAATAGAGATAGAGGAATTTTCCCTCTATTTAGAGTCCTAAAAGTGGAAAGAAGAATTTACCCTCCATTTTGGTACTTAAAAATAAAAAAAAAATTCTCTTCCATTTTGACCCGAAAATTGGAAAAAAATTTTGATTCCTGAAAATGAAAAAAAAAGAACTCTCTCACTATTTTGACATTTAAAAGTGGAGGAAAGAATTCGCTCTCCATTTTGATTCCAAAAATGAAGAAAAAATAAAAAAATAAAAAGCATTTCGACGATTAAAAGTGAGAAAGAAATCCCCATCCATTTGACCCTAAAAGTGGAAAAAAAATTTTCCCATCCATTTTTTCAAAATTTTTAATTTTTAGTAATTTATATAGTAATAACGTAAGTAATATGAATAATCCTCTCTAGTGATTAGTCAAATCACCTTAACATTGAAAAAAAATATATCAGAATAGTGATAAGGCAATAAATATTATTGATAGTGATTCCATCCAAAATGCATGCATTCCTCTCTGAACACTGACAATTGTTCCTTCTTCAGTTTTGATACATTTCTTTATAATGCACTTAAAGTATACATATTGTAATGAAATAAGAATCAGTAGAATAATCTACAAACATCTTTTTAAATACAAAAGTATTTAAAATTTAGAAATGAGAAAACAATACCTATTGCTAAAGTTTAAAGCGACAGGGCAGAGCAAGCAAATACTTTGGAACAATGGACAATGGTGTCAGGGGAGAAAAAGGAGAGAAGAGGAAGAAAATAGTAAAATGTGTTTTTTTTCCAGCCAGTTAGGTAAAATCACTCGTGAGGGCACGAACCAAAAGTTGACTTCTGCTCAATATGAAATGAAATACGTTGGGAGCCAAAGGGGCCTTCCACGTACATCTCTGGTGACCTCCACCATCTTTAATTTATGGTTTAGATATTTACTCAAAAATGTTTTCTGGTGAACTATGATTTTAGGGGTTATTTTTAGGGGGTACTGTTGTTGGAGAAATTGAGGAATTGAAAATACTGATTATTTGGATATGTTTCTTCTGACACAAAACTGTACCACAATCAAGGGCTGAAATAGAAGTCCATGGGTCTTGGCTCCTTGTAAAGCTCTCCCTCCTAAATTTAGTACAGCATATTCCAACCTGGTAATTATAGACCCCTGATAGTCCACAACATTATTAATGAGCCACCAGGAACTGACCTTTCAAAAGTTTGGGGTCCTTGAAATTGTTGATTAGGCAGACTATTCAAATTTTTTTTTTTTCTTAGGTACATATCTGCAGTTTAAGGTTTAAATAATTAATCAAAAATGTTTGGGGATGAACTATGATTTTGGTGGGAATATCTAAGAGGTGGTGTTGTCTCAAAAATTTAAATTCTGATTATTTGAGAAATATTTCTTTTGAGAAAAACTGGAACATTTCCTTATATTGAAGTTATATGAGTGGAATTCAAAATGAAATCCCTGTATGGAAATTTCATGAATATTAGACTGATGAAACTAATCAGACATGCTAGAGGGACCTTCAGTGAGTAAAAATAAATTGGGTGGACGTTCCAAATCAGTTACAAGAAGATTTTAGCACCATTTTTCATAACCATGGATTTTCACAGTAGGACCCAGTCCGAGAGAAAAAATCATCAAATATGGTCATATCTAATGCTGAATAAAGTTGACAGATGAATCATAGTCATTTTATGCTATTTACAATAAAATATCATGAACCCTTGTTTTGAAACAAAACACCTGCATGGATTGATAGCTATGATATAGGGAAGGCAATTGTTGATGGATCCACTCAAAATGTATTAATTTCTTTTGTCATTTATTACCCAAACTTCAACAAAATTTAATTGAAATTTATTGTGAACTTCAAAAGATATTGTGTGGGAAGACAAAGAATCTTCTGAGCTATTGTGTGGCATTGACAGTTAGCAAGGACATAAGGAAGTAACTATGCATGGATCCACTCCAGAATTTCCTGACTTCTTTCGTAACCTATTGCTCGTCTTTCCACAATATCTCAGAGAAATTCATTGAGAACTTTTGGACAGACTGAGAAGTTTTGAAGATATAGTATGGTGTAGACAGATAATAAAAATATAGGGGAGGCAATTGTGCATGAATTCACTCAAAAATTTGATCACTGCTTTCCCACTCTTCCACAGAATTTGATTGAAATTCAATGCAAACTTCTAGCAATATTTTGTGGTTGCTGACTGATAGCTAGGATGTAAAAGAGATAATCATGCATGGATCCAATCAAAAATTTTCTGACCCCTTTCCAAGTCTCTTTACACAAAATGTCATTAAAATTCATTGAGAACTCTTTGAGATATTATGTGGTGCATGGATCTACTCCAAAATTCTATCACTTTCTAATGTATAGCTCACTTTTCTGCAGAAATTAATTGAAATTCATTGAAAACTTTTGGAGATATCGTGTGAACAGACAGAGAACATTTGGAAATATTTTGTGGTTGCTGACAGTTGGCTAGGTCATAGGGTATATAAATGTGAATAGATCTGCTTGCAAATGCTTTGACATCTTTTCATTGTCTATTGCCACCTGTTCATGAAATTTCATTGAAATTCATTCAGAACTTTTGGAGATACTGACAGGCAGAAAGAACAACCAGGACTAAATAAAATGCTCCAATCTGAAATACTATTACTGTTCAATGAACTCACAACAGGTCATCAAGACAGAGGAGTACCACAGAAGAGGAATACAGACCATCTCCTGTGTCATTGACCATTGCCAGTGGACAACATAATCTGCTGGAAGGAAAACATGGTGACAGACAATCTTACTGGCTATCACTTTCTTTGAGAAAAATTGCATTTGGAGAGGAGAGGAGAGGAAAGTTTCAGTAAAATTTCATCCTCATCTTACTTCTCAAGCCTTCCCTTCCAGCTTTTGTTCCAGAACATACCTCTCAGCAATCAGCAGACTTGCACTTGAAGTGGAATACAGTCTCAGATCTTCATTCCCAAAGTCAAAGCTAAAAATAACAACTTATACATGATAAACATGTTATCATATAAGCAGACTTTCATACATGCACAGAGTTTTGACCAAAGAGGAGGATACAACAGAAAAGGAAGATGTCTTTAGGCTCACTGGTCAGAAAGTTGAGTTTTGATGATACTAGATATTAACTATGATGAGTAGAACTTTGTCTCTCTCTTCTCACTACCTCACACAAAAATTGCCTCAAGTATGATCATACAAAAATGTGATTAAATACATAAAGTACAAATAACCAAGTGATGGCTATAACGACATATAAATGTATCAATAGACATACATGCACATGTAGGCTATCTGAACTGGCTTAGGAAATTATCTGGGACATGTGAATGGTTTTTTACACAGTTTAGCCAAGTTTGGTACAATGCCACAATAGTGGGGTACCCATGAGAATCATAGTCATCACATCTGAAAATTGATCTCTGAGACTAGCCTGCTTACAATCTTGGCGCGGTAAATGTTTATATTTATTCAGTAAGTATAATTTAGTCTGGAACATGGCCAAAATAGTGGTACTTGTACAGATCTAACCCATGGAAACTGCAAATTTTTCCCAAGCTTACTGACCATCAAACCATGGTTGTTGTCCAGACACATATATTACCACAAAATGTTATCTGATTCAATCTATGGCCATTCTTTGATGTACAATCCACTTCTTTTTTTTATGAAAAAATATTTTTAAAAGGTATGGTTTTCCATTTTAAAAAAACTTATCCCAAGAATTGTTTGGGTTATTTTCCTTGTTCTCTTATTTTGAGGTGAGTCATTATCATTCTAAGAGTTGTTCAGCTTATTGATTTCATTCTCTCTGTTATTACCACTATGTTTCAAACAATCTGATCAATCCATGGGTGTACAATCTATCTTTTCTTTCAGGTATCTTAAACAATCTCTCAGAACGGAAGAAAATTCACACAATATTGGTGGACTTTATCATGAAGGAAGATCTCCTCTTACATCCTAGGAAATCCCAAGTTTGTGTTGGTCAAAATGTTGTAGTAGCAACATAAGCAACCTAAAGAATGAAATCAATCAGCATAGGGGTTGGGGACTCTAGTTACAATTAGCTTATATTTTAGCAATAGATTATAATTGAAATCAAAAGGAGATATTAGATATCATTTTTTGCAAACATCCCAAAGGAAAAAGAAATAGAATCAGTGACAAAATACTTTGAAAGAGCTATGTAACTTTGAGGCAAAAAGGGGAGGCTACTCTTCTGATAATCTTGCGATGGGCTCAGATTCCACATTCATATACAGATAAAAGTAAATTTGATTGATTCTGTCAAGTGCACGCAAAATGAGCAAGTAAAAAAAAAATTCAATAGAACAGCATGAAAATGATGAATGAAACATACCAGTACTTACCACCCGGAGTAAATATCTGTTTTCCTGTATGGCTCCAAGGCAACCAAAGATAGCCATCAAAAATGTTATTGATGCCACCACGCAAAGGATAATGGCAGGATCCAGAATAAAATCCACTGCATCAGTCACTACTTTCTTTGTTTTAGACAAAATATAATAACTAATTCCAATTGCTACCACAGCTACAATCTGCAACAAGATACAGGGATGACATTGAATGCAAACATGGAGGAAAATTGTATTGTATACAAGTTATTCAAATAAGTTTTAAGAAAAAAGAAATTTACTAAAGTTTACCCCATTCTTCCTTTCTGGATTGTACTCATTAAGAAATATCAATGTTTCCAATTTCCAATATCCATGATATCACAGGTAGGATTTGTTAATCAACTGAATCAAAATTTTCATTCACTTTCAATATTACATATCTAATGACACAACAAATAGTTAAATCATACATAGGAAGGAAAAAAGCAATCAATAATCATGATTGTATTTTAGCACCCACAGTATTTGAACTGAGTATATGTTGGTGAGGTTTCAGCTCGTCTCATCTGTTCCCATTGACATTGCTGTGACCCCGCCACTCTCCAGCTCCAGTTTCATTATTGTCTGCATCGACATACTAAATATTTCTGGTGGAATAAGATATTCAGGTTCTATATTCAATGCAAGTTTTACAAGTGCTTTAATTTTTAGACTGTGTAGAAATGGAAATTGTGCTGCACAAAGATTTGCTTGGTTTCATCCTTAATCACCTTTGGAATCTAAATCTTTACCAGAGCATAAACCACCATGTAATCCCAGAGAGATAAGCAGATTTAAGTAGATTTTTAATATTGAATGACCATTGCCATATATATATGTATATCTCAAAAGAGAGTGGAAATTCGGTTTGTGACAATAGTTCAACCTTTGTCTCACTATACTAGCTTATCAAATAGACAGTGTGGAAAAGTTTGGGGGAAAGAAAATTACTTTCATAGTAAATTTAAAGTAGAGACCATCAAGGATAAACCTATTTCTCTTCCATTCAACTAACTGACAGATAGAGGGACTCAGTTTCTTTTTAGATGTGTTATCAAGTTACAAGTAAATAAATCTTAATAGTAATTGAAAGTTCAAAGTTTTTACGATTGATTTGTGTCAAGGTAGTTTTTTGTTTGCTTGTTCTATTAAAAAATATTATTTGGTTACGTTTATTTAAAATTAATCAATTATATACATTTATACAAATGATTATAAATTGTATCATATTATAAAGAAACCTTTATTTAAAATGGTCTCCCGTCAATACATGGTTGATGTATCATTTGGCCATGACAATATAAATAGAATAAACAATTGAAGAAAACTGGGCTACTGTAGGAATTGGGTAGCCACTTCAATGTGGCATTGCTCTTACCCTTGTGCTAAACAACCTAAGGTAATGCAAAGGCCCAAATAACTGTATTCACTCCAAATTGTCATTTCGTTTCTCCTCAATCTATATCTGCTCTATTTGTTTCTTTCGACGCGACAGTTATGAATTAAGAAATAGATATATATGATTCAACAGAATGATATATGAATGATAACATAAATAGAATAGAAAATCAGGTTGCTGCTGGAAATCTTCATTAATTGATATTCTATTTATGCTTATTCTATGCCAAGTGATAAATTAACCATCTAATGACAGGAGATCATTTCAAATAAGAGTTTCTATATTATATAATGCAATTCATAATGTTGGACCTCATATCCATTTATTAATACATATTTGTTTGTGTAGATATGTATGTATATATACGTATTTGTATACATGGAGATATATATATATATATATATATATATATATATATATATATATATATATATGCACAGATATTTTCCTGACAATATACAAAACTACAGCATTAATGTATCTGAGTTATTTGTCTTCAATGTTGCCAAATTAGGTATTTTATATCAAAATTTAGATAATTCTAAAGAGAGGAAGTCAAAAAAGATAATTAGTAGAGACTATGGAAAAAGATCTCAAATCTTTTATTTTTTATTTATTTTCATTAGAACATCATATCTAAACAACTTCAAATTTGATACTACACTGCCTTGTGAGCTGACTAATACGTCGTAATCATTAATTTCATATTATGACCAGCTGTTAAGTAATCACGGTGCATATACACATACAAAAATTTCTTCAATTTTAATTAGATAAGCAAACACAATAGTTTTTAATGCATCATCCTATTTTCCACACAATTAGGAAAATTGTTAAATATTGATAAGCTGCTAGAGATATAAAGAATTAAGATATTGCTGTTTTCATACTATAACATAATATTGTAATGGTATGAAAAAAGCCATATCCTGTTTTCTGGCAACGACCAGGTCCCAAGATTAAAGTGATACAACTGTACAAAGCAAGAGAAAAGATGGAAATTTAGTGAAAATAATTAATCTTATAAAAACATCTAAAAGTTTATTTGAAAAACTATTGACTGAGAGGTAAGCAGAATGGCATAAGTGCAAAGACAGTTACGGGTTAGATTATAGAGATTAGAATTTCATCTGACAGTCAGTGGGTTTTAAAGACAATTCAACACAGTAACAGCCATGTTATAGGATGAGAATTCTTGTCATGTCTCTCTGTTTATCCACACAATATCTGAAAAAGTTCTTGAAGAATTTCACTTACATATTGTGGGAAGGTGACGCATGGGTTTTGGAAGAAGTGATTAAATTTAGGGAAGGGGAAGTTTTTACAGTCACATCCACAGTATTGTAGCTATATGTTGGCACACTATCTTCAAAATTCCTCAATAAATTTCGATGAAATTATCTGGAAGGTTACGTCATGGGATAAGGAAAATTGTTTAAATCAAATTTTATTCATACTTTTATGTATTCCCTTATGTTTTCTACACAATATCTCAAAAAATTCCCAATGGATTTCAATGACATTTTATGCTAAGGAAAAATGGATTCTATTTAGGGGCTGATCAAGGAATTTTTTACAGTTACCTTCCCTGTATCGTTGGGATGCATGAACTGATTTCCATTCAGTTTTTAGTGATAATGGTGTTAGTAGAGCTTGTGATCTCTGAATGCAGTCCAATTTCCATACTAATCACTTGTATGCACATTTAAAAAATGTAATATTTACATAAATGTGTTGAAATATTTTAATAATATAAATGAGTATGAAATATCTTGAAACATAGATCTGCACATAAAGCCACTACATATTCAATACATTTGTATCTACTCTCTCACTGCTTTCCATTTTGAAAACACAATGCTTTCTTTTGGGGGAATTGCTGCGGAGAAAAGAATAACACATTATTGCAAGATGTTATCTTGTTTGTGACATTGGATTGACAACTTCTGAAGACACATTATCATATTTTTGGCAGTGGACTGGTAAAGTTTGTTCTTAGTCTTACCTCATCTGGAGGTTTTCAGAAGAAGCTTACCACTTGCCATTTTTTCCATTTTTCTTTTCAGCTTTTTCATCTCTTTGACAAGAAAACAATACCTCCTATAGTTTTGAGAAGACGCATAATCAATCGAAGAGTTGTTAAAACCCTAAAAAGTCAAGATACACATTGGCAAAACTGATGAGAAAAATGTATGAAATGATTTTCATTATTTCATCAGAAAAAAATTATCTATCAGTCCAATGCTGTAACCACTTTTTTCTGTTTTATACAATAAAAATCCATGAGTTTTGCTGTACACTCCACTGAAGTACTTCATATTTGCTGTAGCCGATTAAAGAGTTGCTTACACATTCCTGTAGATGAAGGCAAGGGAACAGCAGATACCGCAGTATCCTATTTCTTCAAATATTGACGCTGGTGCAGTAGAAATTTTCATTAGGAGAGAATTGATTTTCTCTAGGTTTTCCAATCTCTCTTCCTCCTTCTCTTCTTCCCTCCACTTTTCCCTTTTGGGGGAGAAGGGAGCCTTACCACAAAGCAAATTCACAAAACTTAGGTGAGGAAAGAATGTATCAAAAGATTTTCAAAATAGCAAATAAGTCTCTTTCAACCATTATTGAGGTTTCATGTGACCATTATTGAGGTCTCACTCACTTGAAAACTAGGTCATTTGAATTTTTTTTTCAATTCAAAAAGTATCTTTCATTCATTGACATTTTTATTCATCGAATGAAAATCATTTATTTTTCTAAATTCTTCAATTTCTTAAAGATTTCTTTCAATATGATAGTTTTGTAAGAATTAGCAATTTTTTCTCAGAATTCTATTGTGTTCTTTAAGCAGACAATTTTGATGTGTAACTAAACAATTTTTGAATCATCATTTACAACCATCTGGCTTCAATTTGATTGAACATACACAAAAAACAAAAACATGATTCCTTTCTCCACAGATGGACTTTTTTAAAGTATCAGTTTCTAAAACTGAATAGCTTTAAGGAGAATAGAGGACAGACAATAGAGAAATCTTGCTCAAGAGGGAAGTTTTCATTAATCAATCAATTACCTAATCGTAAAAATCCAAGAGATAGGTGAAAAAAAAAAAATCAGTCAACTAGGATTAACACAAAGGCTAAGCAGCCGACACAAACAAAACTGAAATGCTTCCAAACAAGAATTTCTAATAGAATTGATGTTAATCTTGTTTCATCAAGAAAAGACTGTTTACATTATATGCGATTTTACTGTGTTATGTGCTCTTGGTTGATATTCAATGCTTGATGTAGAAGAAAAGACAACAGGTGTGATTAGTCACACAGTAAAAACCATCAGCTATGTCTTATTGCAGCATAACATGTCAAGGTTGATCAATTAAAAAATTGGAAAAAGGGATGATCAGTGAAGTTACCTCTCCCACCTTTTTATGAGTCCCTAAAAAGTCCAAATCTCTAAAAACTGATGCGAATTCTGCAGGATACAAACTAAGGTTTTAATTTAGCATAAATTTACATGGCAAATTCAACTCCCCCCCCATCTTACTAAAAACTTATATAGAAAGGAAATTTTTGAAAATAAAAATGATGTCTTTTCTAAACAAAAGGAGTGAATATTTAAATTTTCTGCCATCTAGCACCATTGTGCACCCTCTATGCATGATTCTTATATAAATAGCCACCCAACCAGATCAGCTTAAAAACTGGAGAAACCTATGTTGACAATTTTAATGACAGTTTTGGTTGACATTTTCCAATATGTAGGGATGAAATATAATCTTGAGATATCGTACACCACGCATGAGAAGAGAGAAGAATGAGGTGTATAGAGGAGAATAGAGGTTTCTGCTTGGGGTGTTGATCTCACAGTTCAGAGAAAATTGTTTCAACCACCCTTTGAAATGAAGAGATATTTTCTCTGCTGGCTAGGTTTAATTTGTCTTACTCCTTTCCTACCTTTATCTTGTTTGTTTCTTTATGTAGTCTGATTTTTGCAGTGCTATTTTCCTGTATCTTCTGAATGACTTTTATATGATTTGTCTCACATTGAGTTGAAAACATTCAACTGAGTCAAATCCTCTTCATAATCTACAAAGGCCAAATAAAGCGGTTTCTTATATTCTAATGACTATTCGATTAGTTAGTTTATTGTTTGTAGGTGGTCTATTGTTGAGTAGCCACTTCTGAAGCCTGTTTGCTGGCATGCTTGATTTTTATGTAGAGTGTCTATCAGTCTATAATGATTTTTGTGTATAGATGGAGATATATTGCAGTTTGCAATATGTAGGTAAGTCTGAGTGGCAATTCAACATCAGACTAAATAATTATAGGCATAGAATCGAATCACCCAATCATCCTAACCTACTCTCAGTAGAACAACACTTCAGCATTCCCTGCCACAATTTTGTCACAAATGCTAGATTCACAATCATTGGAAAAATAGAAAATGTACACCTCCGGACATAACTAAAGATCTAAAACTACATGAAGATGTGAAGATTTACAAACTTGAAACTCTCTCCCCTAATGGAATCAGCACTAAACTCAACAACTAAACAAGTAGAAAACACACAACAAAAAACACCTTTTCCTCATTTCATTCCTTGCACCCAGGTATGTAAACAGCAACAATTTTTGCATTGCTGCATGCGCTTTTGAAACAGTTGGTGGAACCCAACAATATGCATTAAGCTTGTCCTCATGATGATAAATTTTTGAGCTGTAACACTATTTTTATTTTTAAATTCTTTCACTTTCTAATTGTCAAATTACCACTGTATAATACATGCATGTGTGTGTGTGTGTGTGTGTGTGTGTGTGTGTGTGTGTGTGTGTGTGTGTGAGAGAGCATAAGTATATCTGAAGGGAATTTTCAGAGGCAAACAATAAACAACAAAAAAGAAAATGAAAGAAGAAAATAAGGATGAAGGAAAAGCAGTGACAGATAACAATGGGAAACAATAAACATGGTGCTGCAATCAAAACAACTCACAATGTAGCCTAGCAACAGGACACAAATTACAGATATAAAAAGAACTGGTCCAATTTTTAGAATCCGTACATGACACAATCACTTGAAGAAGATGAGAGAATAGACAAGGCAAGATATTGTCAATAAAATAACAGAAGAAATGACAACAGTCAAAAAAGAACTGGATGTATGTTTTCAAAGGATTAAAGATAAGTTTTATGATGTTTTAATTTTGATGCATTATTTTTCACAAGACAAGAATCAAATTATGATTGTCTTTATTTGTATGTACAACCTTATTAATGCTCCTTTTTCACTTTATTGTTCTGATATGATTTTCTGAAATACTAGCACCTACTTGGGTGATACCTTTCCATCTGAGTTTAAGTATCTAAACAAATTGAAAAAACAGCTTAAAAGGATGCCAAATCAATGAAAAAAAAAACATAACAAGAACAAGGAATTCCATCAATATTTTATTTTATGAAATCTCAATCAAATGGTCACTGATTCGTAACTGCTTCTTTGAAGTAAAGTAAAAATTGTCATCAATGTGTAAAAAGAGATAAAGATGAATTCTTATGAAAAAAAAACAACAGATTTGTTTATTCTTAATATATATGTATGTATAGTTGACTGTAGTCAACACTACTGGTGAAAGTTCAAACAGAGGTCAGCAAGCTCAGACAAGTAGTGAGAGTTTCTTTGTAGATCAGAGACAAGGGGATTCAGACATCTCTAGAGCCTAGTAAAGTAGTAATGCTGATGATTTGTTCTTAGAGGAACACAGTATCCATTTTTACAGCCTTTAAATAAGACAGAAGTGGATCCCTGATATATCTAGGTACAGCAAAAACTGATTAGTTGGAAAATATATTCCCTTTTTTGGACCAGGCTCTGACTTTTCAGATCGGTAGAGTACCAAGTAACAAAATTGTTTGGGAATCATCTCTTAGTCTCAACCTTAGGTAATGGAAACTCATGCTACAGGTTTGATTGGATCATAAAACAAAATTTTTATCAGCTAAGAAACCTATGAAGATGTCTGTGATACTTTGAGATCCACGTGTCACGTGCATGCATAAATCATATCACATTGTATGAATATTTTTTTGTCTTGGCTCATATAAATAACGGAAAAAAATTTTGTACGGCCTCTTTGGAATGTTTGCTGTAAATATTCTTTAGCAGATATAGATAGATATAATCCAAAAAACAATGCTGTTCCCATGATTACAAAAAAGCAACTCTACTTTTAGGAGTCAATTTGCTATCCCTTTCATCACTCATTAATTTTGGAAAAAGATTCCAACCCTCCTGCTCTTATTACGACAATTACGATTGATTTTCAAGAGTCCATCTCAACATTCTAATAGCCAGGGATGGGGACTACTATAGATTTATCAATTTCCCCATCAAAAGATAACTTATAAAGAAGGGGAAGAACTTAGTTGAATGATCAGTTAAACCAAGTTTTATTGTATTCCCTAAGTTCAACAATTTTAAAATCTTGTATCACTGAAAGGAATGTCTTGTTCTTGTCAATACTGTATGCTTTTACTTACTGTGACTACACCATTCTCAGAATAAATCTTTCTCGATTTTGTTCTGTTCAAATCCTACTAAATTGTGTTGTCTGCCATAGTTTCTAACATCCCCTCACCCTTGAGACAGATTTTTATTCCCCCTGCTTATTCCTATTCCCCCTTATAAAATTGTGACTGATTTTTCGCCCCCCCCCCCCCAGCTAATTCTGCCGACTCCCATCCTCCAGCAATTATGTCCTGGTGTTCATATGCAATAATTCTTTGGACTTAAAAATATTCATACTTAAAAATATTTTTGAGGTTTCATGTGAAAATTAATGAGATTGTCCTTAAATAGCTTCAGCATGAAAAAGAAACATCTTCTTTTGAAGTATTGGTTAACAAACTAGTGTCATTAGATGATTGCTAGTGTATTAAATTCAATCCCTAGCAGGTCTTCCACTAGTATACCAGTGTACATAATAAAGCTAAATAAATATTTGCATTTTAAGGGTTGATTGTCAGGTAAGGTAACTGCTGCAAGTGCTTAAAAACTGGAATAAGAACTTCTGCTGATAATCAAGGGATATTTCTTAAATCCCCCTGGCTGCCACAAAAAGGTGGGGAGCTCCAAAGATTTTATGAATAGTAGTTTACCTGCTGCATTTCTACCATCATTATACAATAACATATATCACTAAATGTTTGAGGTGGATGTCTCTCAAATCTCTGGCTAAGTCACAGATTTTAATAATTTTCCCTCTCAATTGTTGAAGGTTGAGGGCCATCAACCCATCTTCCTTACTTGCGGAAGGGATGTCTAGAATAATGGACTGACAAGTGTAATGTGACCACTATCTCAAGTTCCTGCTGACACCTCAATTACAAGTGGAAGATTCCTTTTTTTTTAAAGCTGGCTAAGTATTATTTAAGGGAAATTTTTTTTTTTTTTTTTTTCCTGTCATCTATAGTTTCACTAACTAGTTCTGCCTGATTTTTTGATTTTTTAAATCATAAAACTATTATTATAATGTGATTAAACAAACAAGCCTAAAACGTTGCCAAGAAGGGCTATATTTCAAGCAACTTTCTTATTTTTTTTCTAATTCTCAAGTAAGACATTCCTATGGAAGTTTGGAAAAAAGTAAACAGAATTAATTTCTTTTGAATTGGCGTGTCTTTTTGTAAAAAGTTCTAGTGCAGAACTTTTCACATAGTCAATTTTCAAAAATATCTCCACTTTCAAAGAGTTTAATCAATGAATGTGTACATCTAAGTTATCTTTTATAATTCCATTTACTAATGGCTCAAAATTCTTTGTGATAAACTTATCTTTTATACAAGTTTTTTTTTCCATAGGTGTCAATTTTCTGCAAAAATATTTTGTTCATGTCTACACAGTAAGCCTATGATTTTCAATATCTTCCGAACCTGTCAAAATCATTACGCCATCTTATTTTCATATCTTCAGAGATCTATGTTGTGAGTTGTGTAACATTCTTGTAACATGGCCTGCACATTGCCACTTGAGTTTTCTAATGGATTCTATGATATCCCTGTATCCTGTTCTTTTTACTAATATACTGGGCTGTCTTGCGGTCTCCCCATATGATGTTATACATGATCCTCTCTTACGCACATTGGATGGGTCTCAGTTTGAGAGCCAACTGGAGTAAATCATAATTTGGGTTGCGTATTTCTCAGCAGTGGTGTGTAAAACCAAGTGAAAAAAACATTTCAAATGTTAGCTAATTATCAAAAAATTTCTATCTTTGTTGCAAAAAAATTTTAAAACTCCAGTTCAAGTATTTCATTGCATGTACAATTATCTAGTCAATTTTTTTTTTCTAGACCCTTGTTTTAAAATGAAAAAAACACTTGGATTAATAGCTATAACTTAGGGTAGGTAATTGTTTACAGATCTGCTCCAAAATCTAATAATTTTTTCTGTAGCCTATAGGCAAACACCTAACCTCTTGCAGAAATTGCCTTGAAATTTATTGGGAATTTTCCAAGACACAGAACAGCTAGAACTGAATAAAATGTTCTGATCTGAAATTTTGATACTGTTCTTTCCGTCTGTCTGTCTATGCAATATTTTCAAAAGTCCCATGAATTTCAATTAATTTTTTCGGAAGTGTCAGCAATAGTCTATGGAAAGAAGTCACAAAATTTTGGAGTGGATCCATTCATGATTGGCTCCCTACATCCTAGCTAACTACCCACATTATGCAATAGCTTGAAAGGTTCTTTGTCTTTCTACATTATATCTCCAAAAATTCCAAATTAATTTCAATCAAACTTTGTGCAAGGTTAGGCAATAGACTGTGGAATAAGAGATCACATTTTGGAGCAAATCCATTCATAAATACCTCCCTTATGTTGTATCTATCAGTGCACTTTTCAGTTTCATTTTAAAACTAGTATTTATAACCTTTGATTGAAAATAGCTTGAAATGATTTGCTCTGAGGTATATGGTTTCTTTTGTAGACTTTACTCTGCATGAAAGTTCCTTTCCAACAATATACAATATGCCCATATTTGATATAATAACTTTTTTAAATATCCAATATGCCCATATTGGATACAGCAACGTTTTTTAAATAACCTGTGGAGAGTGATGAGCATATACAGGAATGCCATTGAAATAAAAAAAAATTAAAAAACGGGGAAAAATATCCTGGATCCACCCCCAAATTTCACCACCTCTTTTTCATCCCATTGTCCACCCTTCCACAAGATTTCAATAGGTACTTTTAGAGATACCATGCAAACGTACTAATCAACAGACAAACAGAGGAACAAAAAAGGAATCAATGGATAACAGAACTGATTACCTATACCTCTTTTCAACTTTGCTGACAGAGGATGATGAGTAAATCAATATAAATGCCTTTTGAATGAATAAATATTTTGGGTCTCATGTGAAAAAACTGTGAAGCTCCAGTTTTTTTTTCAAATAAAATATCTTATTGTGTATATGATCATCTAGAGACAAGAGTATCTTGAAGCATTTTTGAACAGTATTGTCACCAACTACATCACCAAACATTGTACATATTCTATGGATTGCTTCAACTAGTAATAAGTTTAAATTCACATAGTAGACAAGTTCTAAGGATCAATTCAATATTGATTTCACTTGTTCCTATCGTAGGCATACTTTTCTGAATATTATCTGGTAGTAAATGATCCATGTAGGTTTCATGCAGCTGAAAATACTTATGTACTGTTGTCATTTGAAGAGGTTATTTTTTTTGAAGCTGGTAAAAGAATCATTCAAACATGAAAAAATCATTCAAACATTTTAGTCACCAAATATTTGCTATTGATAAATAGCAGAACAGATTGGACTTCAGCCTTGGTAGGCAGTCAGTCTAGGCGATCACCAACTATGGATTCAAATTAGGTAAGTCTAATCTCTCCTCCAGGATAGTAAGAGGCTGGCAATGGATAGATTAGGCAATGTGTTCCGGAAATTTACAGTTAACGTAGCACTGATGAACCTTCAATGGACCTAGCAAGCCATATTTGCATTGGTGAGACAAGAACAAGCCTCCGAAATTTAAGGTTATGCCTTTAAAATTCTGTTATGATTTCAAGTTTTCAATCAGCGATGTCGTTATTTAACTACTCACCTATGTGGGCAGAATATGACAAAGGTCCAGTTTTAATGTTGAGGACCCCCACACATACATGCTGGTAGCATATTCTTACAGTACCTAGTTTCAAAGTAGTCCCCCATCTAAGCAATGATCAGGCTCAATGCTGCTTAACTTTTATGATTGAATGAGAACCAGTTCTTTTAGCTATGTATTATCTTAATTATTTTTTTTTGATAAAATCCTTAATCTGAGGATGCCTATCATCATCCAATGCAAGCTCAATTTATATACCAATCAACTTATGTGATGAGCTTGATTCTCATAGGGCACCCCACAACAGTGGCCTCATGCTGTACTAAGCTGAGTAAATATCTGTTGGACGCCTATTGTAGTACGCTGATTAGCAAAGTTATCTTGCAGACTTATCTTGTGTATACTAATATTGTGGCCTTGTGCCAGACTAACATAGGATTGGAAAATTTCCTCACGCACTTGCAATAGAACAATGGTTGACAAGTTAGTCTAACCAATCATTTGCAAGTGCAGTGAATTGAATCCCCACTAGAGCTACTAATATAGGCTTTCCAGATTAATTTAGTGAAAAACCACTTATCAACCCATTGAGGTGCCTATCATAGTGTGAAGTCTAGCGAGCTCATTTTGCAGACCAATTTGTTGGCATAATGTGTTCAATCCTCAATGTGTCCCAGCAATGTAAATTTACGCAAAACTGAACTAAGCTTAGTGAATAGCTAATTCTTTTGAGCACCTACAATAGGGTGATGGTTAACAAGCTCATCTTGCAAACAAATTTGCTAGGTATAGCTGCCCCACCAATAATTTCTCATCCAAACAGTTAATTTTTATCTTGACTTCATTTGGAACAAGGCTTGGTATAAAAATATTTTTTTATATAGAATACTCTGTATCAAATTTTGTATGACATACAATACGGGAAAGTTGGGATGGTTCAGCATAGGTAGATAGTAAATGAGGTAATACCCCCTCAAAATATTTAAATTCACTTCCTGTATCCTTGGGAGCCTGTCTGACTCATCAGAGGCTACTTCTTTATTCTCCAGTTTATATTTCTAGTTTGACTGTTACAGAATTAAAGTCAAGCAAAAAAAAAAATGCAACAATAAAGATGAAAGAAAAACTAGTCAAAATTAATAAGGAAAATGCTCTATCTAAGATATCCAGACAACTTAATAGATAGTTAATGATAACCACTTAATCTTAGGTCTCCATAACAACATCACTTTGAAGAAAATACAATTTTGTGAGGAGAATTTTCTTAGAAATGAAAAAAATTAATGTGATTATATATTGTATACTCTTTACATTTTCATTTTTAAAGAAATCATTTGATTGACAGTTTTTCAAGTGATGTATAGCAAAAACAGTTTTTGCTTCAAATAACTTGAAAGGCTAAATTGAATAAGAAGCATCTGTCAGTTATTTTTTGGCTTCATGATTTCAGCATTTCCTTCTCCAATATTTCTTGTATTGGCTTTTCTGGACTTAGATTGATGTATACACAATGAATTTGGCCAACAGTCAACTATCCGTCTAGCTGGCTGGTTTGGCTGGTCAATTGTTGGTTTTTGCCAGTTTTGCTGATAAGAGTTTGGAGTAGAAGCCAATGGGCAGTCATCACACACCTTATTGGAATGTTAAAAGAAACAATGGTGCATTTCTCTTCGACCTCCATTATTGTTCTATTACTCCTGTTGGACTAGCTCCAAATTCATTCATTGAGAGAGTTGTAATCCCCGAAGGGCATTTGAAAGATTTATTGTTCTGTTTTGGTGATTACTAATTGCCAGCAATACCATGTACGGGTGCACTCCGGGATAATGCGGTTTGTGATATAAGGCTGGTGGTTGGTGGACCCCAACATTTTTACCAATGTCCAGAAAAACGCAAATAAAAACATAATTTCACTTTGAACCAGATATTTTGGGCAGAGCGCAATTTCACTTCACCAAAACCCCATTTGATGACAGAGGTGAAGCAACTACCGCCCAGCTACACTAAGAAATATATCTGACTCAAACTGACTAATCAACTGTAAAAATGGAAAAAATTAATGTTTCTCTGAATTTTTGAAATGAGGTATTATTATTATCTCTATTATTGTTTGGATTGTCCTCATCTTGGTTGTTTTTCATACATCAGGTATCATCTGGGTGGTGTGACGAACCGAACCCGTTATTTAACCGACGGGGGTATATAGACCGCACTCCCCACTTAAGAGTAGTAGTATTTTCGAAATTATTATTGTCTCACACTGGGATTGAACCTAGAACCATTAGATTACTTGCAGTAATTCTATCTGATTCTCTAACCACTACGCCATGTGTCCACGACGACCAGTGCTAATTTTTAGGAGCCTTAAACCTCAGGTGGCAGTTTTTGGTAACATCAAATACCAAAAACTGCCACCCGAGGTTTAAGGCTCCTAAAAATTAGCACCGGTTGTCCACATTAAATCATTGATGTGATTATGTAAATATTTTGTTTTTTAATACTGAAATTTAATATGCTTTGTAATATATTGTAGTTATTTTGGCAATATTATTTGATAAAAAAACAACAATAAAGAATGCCCATAACCATATGCACCTGTATCTATATCTAGTGTGTAGCTATGTAGAGCTATAATATGCACACACAATCAGCAAAAACATTAAATACATACAGATACATGCGATTATGTACTCTTGAAAAAGATTTTCAAATTGAAAATTACCACCCATGTACCAAAAAAAAAGTTATCTCCCTTACTCTAACAGTCCACAAGCATTGACCACTTTGAAAAATAATGAATAAAAATAATAATAATGATAATAATGATGATGAAGAGGGAAGAAAAAATCAAGTTTGTTTTGAAATTTTTAAAATACTATATAATAAAACAAAACTGAAAATGTTCGAATATGTCATATTTTCTTCAGCAAAATTCAAATGTAAAACAATTTAAAAATGCATTTTGCTGGGAGAAACAAAATAAAATTTGAACATCACTCATTAAAGTTTGAATAACATGATGCTTTTTTTAGAATGAATTTTTTTTCAAGTTGAAAAGGCGAAATGTGACTTCCTGGGATTTATGGTGAGTATGAATCAGAATGCCGAAAGCCATCTGGTTTGTGAGTTCTTGACATCCACTTACTCTTGTGGTATGCTAGAGTGCCTCCCTCCACTTTCTTCAGGACATATATCCAGAAATCATTATTGAAATTGTTAGTCTTGTTTCTACTGAAATGCTTGCTCAGCTCTGTCACAGCTGCTTTATTTTTCACATTGCTGCGATGCTTGTTGAAAAGCCTGCTCAAAGTGGTAGATGTAAATCCTATGTATAACAGTTCATGTTCTGCACATTCTGCAGCATAAATTATATTTTTTGATTGACAAGAACCTCCTGAAATTCTACATGTATAGCAAGATCTGATATTTTTCGATATTTCTGTTTGTCCCATGTGGTTACATATTATGCATGGGCTACCTTGTTTTTTTTAAATTCTTTAGTGTGATCTTTGATTGATATCTCATGATTTCTATGCAGGGGGAGAGTACTTAGATCCGTCTGTGCCAGTTGACTACTAAAAGCACACTATTATCAGGAGCTTCATTTTCTCTTTATTCAAAGATAAAAGGTCCTGGTGATAACTCCTTTCAACTGCTTTTGCCATATGAATTAGTTCAACTTGATGATAACTCCTGTTGACATCGAAATTTATAAATTTATGAGCATACCCAGTAGTTTTCAACAAGTTGGCAAATCCTAATTCTAATGAATTGTGAAAATTTATTTGATCTGATATGGTCTGGATGATTCATTTTTTATCATTGATTCTTGACTATTAATAGCCTTCTTAATTTTTCGTAATATTTGTTTTACCAGTAAAACCTAAAACAGTGTTAAATATTTGTTTTCCAAAGAAAACTTTTGAGCTTTTAATTTAATTAGACCTTATAAAGCTTAGGAAAAGTATCAGTTTTGAGAATAAAAAAAGATAAAAATTATGTTCTGGTAAAAGGGTTTTTATTTACAATGTAACTATAATGCTGAATAGGATAAATCTCTTTTTTCCATTGTTTGTATTATGTAAGCAGAAATATATCAAAGAACATATTTTCCACAGTGTTATCAAACTTAAAGTTATTTTTACTTGGGCAATGCCAAGTATCCATGCTAGTGAATGATAAAAAAATTTTCTATTGATGACATATACATTTTTGATATTTACCAAGCTTAGGCCACATGGGGGAAACAAAGGTAGGAAGTTTTTATTGCACCAGTCTTCCAAGTGGGCAGGTGCTACTTTCTTAGATAATCAGCATTATAAATCTCAACTCAAACTTTGACCTGGTACTTGTGGGAAATATGCCATGACACTAGCCCAGATAGAGTGATTTATCATTTAATTCTCAGTTTTGAAATCAAATTTAATTAAAGCTGGTAACCAATAACTTTAAAACTAATATTGGAGGCCAGCAACTTTGAAAATAATGTTTGGAACCAGTCACTTGAAGGATAATGTTAGAAGCTAGTTAATTGAAAAATAATGTTGAGAGCCAGTCACTTGGAGAATAATGTTGGGACCCTACAACTTGAAGAATAATGTCAGTCACTTGGATAATATTGAGACCCAATAATGTGTATTATAAAGTTAGTATAGAAAATAACTTGATATAAGTGTTCACTTACCCAGGAAAGGAAGTTTAGGATAAACAATGTGTACTTGATCACCCGTGCTCGTACTTTGTATTTTCTCTTTTTCTCTTCACTTTTTGCATTGTGTCGGCTGGCTTTTCGTGTGACAACTTTTTTGTTACTATCCAGTGATGCTGTGATGGAATTGTTCTCGATTGACGACATGACAGATTTTTTAGCTGCTGCTGACTGGATTGAGTTGCCTGTTGGCCCTGCAGAGCTTGAAATATCATCGGTGGCTTCAGATATGCTTTGGATGGCTCCGATGCTCTCGTCTGTGCCAGAATCCTCTGGGGTGGCAAGGTTGCACCCTTGGTTACCTGCGTGATGCTCATTGGGAGTTGGAGATCTTGAAGAAACTGCATCTGGAGAACCATAAACACAACAAATTTTAAATTATATATGCATACATATATTGAAAAAAATATTCTTACAAAAATATTCTTTGTTCTTTTGAAACAATACCAAAATAGCAACAAGAAATTCACAACAAGTTGATTTGCAATTAAGTATTTTCATTATTCAACACGTTTGTTTATTTGATGAGTTTTTTCTCCTTTCCACCACTATGTATTAAGTCAATATATTCTTCTGTTGTCAAATTAAATTGAGAGAATTCAGAATAGTTTCAGAGAGGACTCGATTTCTGAACCTATGGTACAAGAGCTCGCTACATCATGTATCAACACTTACATTACTCCAGCCACAGGAAATTTCAGAACATGTATCTGTTGATTCTCTCATATGATGTTCATCTGCCTCTCAACTAAGCCAGTGTATATTTCTGCATCACCTAATCCAGGGATTGAAAACATGACTTCCAAAGAAACCAGATGATCTTTACATATACTTTTATCCACTAGTCATAAGATATCCTCATAGATCAAATGGAAGATTATTTTCAACTAGAAATGTGCCATTTTGACTAAAATTGTAAAGGTTAATTTAGCATAAAAAGTAAAAGATTTCCAATTCATTATAGAAAACTTGAAGCTCAAAATTCAATGCATAATTCAGTGAATGGTTATCATTTTCATCTTAGAGAGGCACAATTCTCTTATACTGTTCAACTTGATAATAACACTTGTAACAATGTCTAGTCCATGTGCTATGGACATGGTTACCCGTCACATTCGATAATGGAACATAAAAATAACAGAAATTCTGCTTTCACTGAAGTCAGTTGTCTCGCATTCATTATAGAGTGAAAAGCGTGTTACATCAGCAACTGTTGATGTAGCAAATCTCTATTTTACTTCAAAATTCAACCTTGAAAAATCTGATGTAAAAATTAATTTCTTCCTGAATGTAGAAACAGATTTTTTTTGAATTTGTGAAAAAAACCAAAAAAACTCCCGGTGAAAATTAACTTTTTGGTGCCAAATATACAACTACATTTTAAAAATCTATAAAAATTCAACAAACAAATTAACTTTAATAAGAGATTTTAGGACTTATTCAAAGATTACTGAATTTCTTTATGAAAGGGTTACTTTGTAAAAAAATGTTAGAGGAAGTGTTTTTTATGTAAGAATCCCCCTTATCTAATTTTATGACATTTCAATGAATATCAACTGAAAGGTGTTCATATTGTAAGAAGATGAATCCCCGAAAAATCAAAATCAATTGAATTATTTGGCAATTAATTTTTTGAACAACTATTCTGAATGGCTAAAAATGGCTAGATTTTTAAAAAAGGAGATAATTAGTAAGCTCTCTCTCTATATATATACATATGCATACACATATAGATAAATTCTAATAAAATGAATATTTCTATATTAATATAAAGAATATTATCTTTAGATTTAGAATAACATTATTTGATATTTAGATACTTAGATTGAGAATAACATTGTGTATGAACGTTAATATCATATCAATATCTTGTGTATTTATTTTTTTTTGAGCCTTTGAATGTATTTTTGACGTATATATAGTGACCTAGAAATGGAATAGCTAATTTCAGCTGTATTTATTTTTTTTCTAATACAGCCACTTTAGGCCATTTGAAATAGCCGATTCAAAATGGTTATTCAAGAAATCCAAGAAACCGTGTTAGTCAAAGGGCTGCCAATTTTTTTTACCATGATGATTTTTTTTACCATGATGATTTTTTTTTTTCTTTTTTACCACGATGATGGTTCATAATAGCCTGAATTAAGAATATTTAAAATTGCAACATAATCTGAAGTAAGAATGTCGGTATTTGTCTGTAAAATATGTGGAATATTTTATCCAACAAAAAAAACAAAAACATACAGATATTACACGGCATCCAACGTTCTGGTATTACAAAACAGCATTATTATTTTGGTCGTAGTTTGAAATATTTTGTAAGGAACAATATATCAGGGTACGTGAGTAAACAAGGTATCAATACAAAAAATAAACGGTATAACATTTTGGAATATGTCAGGGGAAAAAAAACTTTTACACCTTTTAGATAATTAACACTCCATAAGAGCATTTCCAGACTGTATAACATTTTATCAGATTACAAAGGGCCTCAAATGTGGAGCATCCAATGATGATTGAATTCACTATACAGTGGTAATGGTTTGCTGGAGTAGCTTGCTAGTCATGTATTTACTAAACTTAACTTGGCTACTATCATCCTGCCTGAAAGGCCACAAAAGATTTACCTGGAAATAGCTGTATGACTTATTTGAGCAACATCAGTGACAATGATAAGATGGAGTAAAACTAGTTGTGAAATGATAATCATCATTGCTATTTGCTCTACAGGTCATATCAACCCAGATCACTGTAATAAAAAGTAACAATAATTGAGTAAAACAATAGAATTATTGTAATAATGAAGAATGTATTGACAACAGTGTTATGATAAAAAAGCAATATTAATAAAGCTAGTAATCTAAACATGAACACCATTGTCTCATTTTTTGTGCAAATGTCTGCTCGTCAGTCATGCTATTCCAAACTGATATATATCAAGAAAAATTAGGATGATCGTGACATGATTACCTGATGTAGATCTTCATAGACGGAAAGCATGCACATGAGCTATATATATTAATATTTATTTATTTCCAGAAAAATCTACAGTGATTTCAAATGCACTGTATTTATTCATGTCATAGAGGATAGAATTCTTTTGGCAGTAGTAGCTTGGCAAGTTTGGATGACGGTGTAGACAGAATTTAGTTTAAAAATCAGAGCCAAGATTACTGGTGCCTACAAGTCAGGCAGTGGATATGATGCCATCTCTAAACAATTTACTATCTCAAAATTAACTGTTCAAAAGATCATTCTAAAGTTCAAGAGAGAGAAGATTGTTGCAAATAAAAATGGACATGGTAGGAAAAAGAAACCTTCAGCCAGATCAGAATATAACCTTCAAATTATTGCGGGAAATAACCCAAATATTACAACTAAGTATATCAGGAATAATTTGGAAGCCACTGGAGAGAAAGTTACAAGAAATACTATAACTAAAGCCCTTCACAATGTAGGCCTATGGGTATGCCAACCTTTAAAAGATCCTTTTTCTAAAGGCTTGTAATTCGGAAGCTCATCTAGCAATTGCAAGTAAACATATTGATAAGCCTTTAAAATGTATGATTAAATATATATAACCGCCTGAAGCCCAAACAGGCCAAACCTCATCACTTGCTTTGGGTAGGGGTGATGTGCTCCAAGGGTGACTATCCAGACATCCCAAGAAAACAGATGTTCCTGCTGGGTCAGTAGTTTCAGAAGGCCTAGCTGTATCGGTCAGTTCAGTTACAAAGCAGTAAGTGGAAGAGGTGATGATCTTATCAATTTTGCAACAGCAAAAAATCATGAAAATCTCCTCCTAGATGAAACCCAATAAAAAATGGACTAAGAGTCCCGATGACGAAACCAAGAATGGAAGCGACCACATCTTAGCAGACAAAAGTAACACAGTGAAAGAAAAAGGAGAGCTAAATGACCTCAACTACTACAGACCTACAAGCCTACACAGCTGCATATACAAACTTTTCATAAAAATTGTTGCAAGCCAAATCACACAAGCACTAGATGATAACCAACCACAGGAACAAGCTGGCTTAAGAAGAAGCTACTTGACCATGGACCACCTGCATTTGATAAATCAGCTGAAAGAAAAGGCAGCAAAATACAAGCTACCACTCACTGTAGTATTTATTGACTTCAAAAAGGCCTTCAACTCTGTCAAAATTCCTATGGTCATGAAGGACATCATTCTACAAGGTGTAGACCTTGTATACTGCAACTGATATCCTGTCAGAGTAGCTCCTTTATCAGGCTACGTAAAGACTCAGAGCCTTCTCAGCTCCAAAAAGGGGCAAGATAAGGTGATATCAGCTCATTAAAAACTCTTCACATCCTGCTTCAAGATGATCTTCAGAAACTGAAACTAGGAGATGAAAGGAATCAAAATAAACAGCAAATATCTGAGCAACCTCAGATTTGCAGACAACATTGCCCTTTTTGCAGAGAACCTACATTACCCCCAATTAATGCTAGATGAACTGGATGAAGAAAGCAAGAAAGTTGGCCTAGACATGAACTTCAGCAAAACAAAAATCATGTGCAACAATCATATGGGAAATAAGAACACAAATATCAAAACAGAAGACAGAACTGGAGAAAGTAGACCTCTACATCTACCTACATCCATGGTACAGTTTGTACTATCAAAGAGAATGGAAAATTTTCTATGAGATACTTCCACCACGCCGGGATGCAATGCAACAATATAACTCTAGAGCCAACTATTTAGCTTCAATTTGGCTCAGAGCACTTGAAAATTACACGACTACTTCTGCTCCACATGGAAAAGGATGGATAATAAATGATGGCCAGCCAAACATTCTTTGGATTACTTGTAAACCTGCTTCAGATGAGATATTAGTTCTCATTCCCTGTGCATGTAGAAATATGATGAAAGTTGTTTGCTTACTAAGTATATTAAGTATAGATGCTTGTCAAAACATTTCCAAAGATATTTTTTCTGATGACATGGATGTTTCCAATCTTGACATCGATGATGATATACACGAGGAGCCTAAGGGCAATGATTTTCTTGGATTTTGAATGCTTATTTTAAATGTGTATTCTGTAATGTTCATTTGTTCCTTAGCAATATGTCCCATGAAGAGTTTACAGTTATACTTGAACTGACTCTGCTTTGCATTATTGTTCAGGTAATTGGATTGGTTTGAATTATTTCAGGATAAGAGGAAAGCTTTGAGATGGTATTCATATTCTATGAGGGTTATTTTGATGACCCAAAAAGTTTTTCGTCATAAAAACTAATCCTTCATGATATTTTTTTTCCCCCCGCCTTGAAAATTATAGGAATTTTCTCCCATTAGACTAAAAAAAGGGGCTGGGTCACTACCAAGATCTACTTGTCAGTGAAATAGGTAATGTTAACAACAGTAAAAAGAACATACTAAGACTGGTCAACTAGCAATGTGAAGAATAAGAAAATTATAACCTTACCTTTTTAACATTTTATTAAACAAGAAGGAAAAAAGATGTTTACAATAATAAATATCCCATTATTGCTTGTGATTGATTAGATTAGAACCTCTTTTCTTCATGTCAATGTATCTGATTGTTCTCAGAAGAAGAAATATGAAGAAAAGGCTTGGTAATACTACACAAAAATCAACAGATTTTTTTAGTTTTCTGGTATTTCAGTCAACACTTAAGTTCAGCACAAAAATTAGCAGAAGTTTGGATTAAAATTCAGGCAGTGAGTCTAGTGGTCCAATCACTTCTACAAAAAAATTTTGTTTAGTTTTGTTGAAAGGTTTGAGCAGTGAGTCCAGTGGTACTATTATTCCCTCAAAATAATTGGAAAAAGTTTAGTAGAAAGGTTCAAGCCATGATTCCAGTGATACAATGACTTCCTAAAAATAAGTGGAAGTGAAGGGAAGTGGAAAAGTCTTCTCTTTTAAAAGAAATGGTTTTTCTGCAAATCTATGCTGATGTTTCATTGTACTGAGTTCATGGCTTTTACATATATGACAAACAAGCAATAATTTTTTATACTGAAGCATGCAAGACTCAGCTGCTCTAGAAGACAAAGCGAGATCCTATGTAATCCTACAGACTTGTGGAGAAAACAGTAGTAATAATTTTCATTACAATAATTGGTTGATGGAGGTATTGTATGGGCAGATAGAAAAGTTTACACAATAGCCCTTCCTCCAATCCCTTATATATATATATATATATATATATATATATATATATATATATATATATATATATATATATAACCAAAACAGCCTTGCTAACATTCATATTCTTATTCTATATAAAATTAACTTTCTTTTAATGTATAATATGTTTGATTAGCAATTTGGTATCAGATCTTCCTCTTATTTAATTCACTTTATCAAATGGCCAAGGCAATTATTCGGGAGGGGTCTCCACAACTTATTTGATTATGACCTTGGACAACATTAGGCAGATAGATGTAGAGTGAGATTGATACATTTATAACAGCTAGAAGGGCTCAGTACGATAGAAAAGTATATTGGCAAACAGCATTATCATCAAAAGATCTACACAAATTCCAAGTGTATTGTGAGAAATATAGTATATCATGGACATGTATGGTTGTTATTTGGTTTGGTAAAACACAGCAGATTACTGATATAGATTTTATCCATAGAGATGAATGAGTGTATAATGTAAGCCAGGCAGTTTGGTGAAAGTTGTAGATTTTGTTTTTGAAATGAAGGTGGCAGACACAGATTGGCACATATAGGTGAGTTGGGTTTTTATGCAAAAGAGCATTAAGAAATCTTCCCATGTGCAAGTTTTCACACTTTTTAAAAATTTTGAACGATAAAAGAGAAGGACATAGTTTTGGTCAGATCTCTTCTTATATGAAAGAGCATCAAAGTATCCACCAGTGTGCAACTTTAAAATCTTAAAAAATATTTTGAACAATTCTGGTTGAAATTTCAATCATTCTACTATACTATATTTTGTTTTGTTTTTTTGCAGTGGTCATTTTGAAATGAAGATGGTGACCACAATTTTGTTCTAATGTGTGTATCGTGGATTATTAAAAAGTCTTCTAGTAGCACTGTTTTTCTGATTGAAACTTTGACTAATTCATGTTGCAAGTTTTGTTTGTTTTACAGATTTATGGAAGTGATTTTGAAATAAAGGTAGCAGCTGCAGTCTTATTCAGATAGTGAGTATTTTGTGTTCTTATGAAAGAGAAGAATCTACAAGAATGCAAATTTGCACACTTGCTTTGATTATTCGAAAAATTCTGGTTGAAATTTCAATAAATCTCATGTTTTCTATTGCTAATCTTGATTTTTATACCATTTTGAAATAATTGGGGCAGCTGCAATTTTGGTCAGATCATGTATGTTGTATATATGAAAGAGCATAAAATATCTACCAGTAGTTAGTCTTCATACTTTCCTCATTTTTTCAACAATTCTGGTTGAAATTTCAATGTTTCTCCTGTTTTACATTGCAAATTTTGTTTTTTCATGGCTTCCATTTTAAAATTTTTTCTTCTGATCTTATGTATCCTGTCCACATGATAGAGCATTAAAAATCTACCAGTATGCAAGTCTTTACACTTTTCTTGATATTTGAATAATTCTGGTGTAAATTTCAAATAATCTATATTATTTATATTATTTTTCTACAGCAGCCATTTTGAAAGATGGTAGCTGCAGTTTTTGGTCAGATCATGTGTATCCTGTTTTTAAATGAAAAAACATCAAAAAATCTACTGGTATATAAGTATTCAAAATTTTGCATATTTTTAACAATTCTGGTAGAATTTTTTATTTTGCTGCACTATATTGCAAAATATTTTTTTTATTGCAGCCATTTTGAAATAAAGATGATGGTCGCAGTTTTAGTCAGAATGTGCGTTTCCTAGTTTTGTATGGAATGATTTTGATTGAAATTCCAATTATTTTGCTGTACTATATTGCAAATTACATTTTTTATGGCAGCCATTTTGAAATGGAAATGATGGCTGCAGTTTTGGTCAAATTATATGTCCTAGTTTTATATGAAAGATTATCAAAAAGTTTATTAGTGTGTAAGTTCTCACACAGTGTTTTCATATCTATAAACAATTCTGGTTGCAATTTCAATTAATCTTTATTGCAATAAAATGGCGAACATAATTTTGGTCAGTTTGTGCATATTTTGGATTTTTATGAATGAGCCTCAATAAATCCTCCAGTATACAAGTTTTTACATTCTGAAAGAATCTGCTTGAAATCTCAGCTAGTCCTCTGTACTAATTTTGATGCTTTTTCAACAAAAAGTGCTTTCTACACATCAATCCATAAAAATTTTCCCCAAAGTGGATAGCAATGGGCTTTTAGCATTTTAATCTACATAAAATTGCACTTTTAATAGTATCAAGTTTAACTATACTTCGCAGTAAATTTTTTTTTTGACTTGACTAAGGATTAACAACCTCATCTCACAGAACACTGAGACATAGTGAAATTCTGGTGTTAGATAACAATAGCTGCAGCATACTAAGCTATATCTGCAAATCATCATAGTCCTCTAAAGCTACTTATAATAATGATAATGGTCCTCAATGGCTACATCATATTATGCTGGATCCCAGGGGTCCTGGAGCAATAGTAAATAACTCTAACCACCTTAGGAAATACATAGACCAAGACTGGATGTAGGTTGACTGGAGAGTGCTTCTTTCAGGGACCAGAAGAGGAAGATGAAGAAGTCATGTTTTGCTGGAAACAGCTGGATGAGCTGAGCACTTGGGTCCTGAGTTTATGGACTGTTTGGTTGGTAGCTTTTGATGTTTGAATTGTTTCTCCTCTATGAAAAAAAGATTGATGAGTTTGCTGGAGTGGGAGCATTGACTTCCTCCAGACACTAGAAAAAGACTTGGAGTCAGGTTCGAGTTTGGATCTTCTCCAAGTATTGAGAATAAGAAAGAAAGATCAAACTGAGAACATGCACGTATAAAAGAAATTAAAAAAAATGATAACCAATATTACTGCGTAGATGACGTATTAGAAGAAAATAGAAATTCTAGATGCTGAAAATAAACTCTTTCATCTTATGAGTGTGTCGTTTTGTTGAGAGAGATTAAACTCTGTCTCCCTAACATGTTGGGCCTTTCAGAGATTTGACTGTCTCAGTCCCTTCAGTATATTGTGTATCATTTGTTTATTAAAAAGGGACATTGTCTCTTACTCTGCCATTAAAACAACTCTAAAAACTATTTCACCTCTTCTGTATTCTATTTGTCAGTTCGTTCTTGTTGCTGATTAAACTCATCTCAGGTTAAAACTATCATGCCTTCTTTGTCTATTATTCTATTATGTTTCTGCTTTGCCTGTCTCTTTGTCTCTATAAAGCTAATAAAAAGAAATCAATAGTGTCTCTCAGTTTCTCTAGTGATCAAAGCTACCAGTTGTCAGTGACAAGGCCCAAAAGCAAAAAAAGTACACAAGCTGGCAGATAAGGCTTTGCCATGAGGATCCTTATTCTAGCAACTGTAGCAGAATGTGCCAGCCTTCCAAAGCTACGCAAAAGTAGGAAGTTGTGGCAGAGAAGACCAAGCAAGTGTGCATTTGTTACAATAGTTAATACTGGGATAGAGATTTTGTACCTTTCTTTGGTATAATGGTCTACAAGCCAAGCACATAGAACATTAAGACTTTTCAATATTCAAGGAGTTAAAAAGCAAGACTTGGATGCCAGTAACCCTACCATTTACCACAGAACTATTTGAATATGATTGCGTTCTTGAAAAATTACAGAAGAGCCATTGTGAAAAAGTAATGTGCAGTGGTTGTCTGACATTCTTGCTATATGACCAACACATTGACATTTGAGTTTTTCAATGGATTCTATGATATCTCTAACTCATGTTTTTTCTCTAATATACCTTGCCATCTTGTGATCTCTCTCTCTGACATTGAGTATGATTCTTTCCAATGCACATTGCATGGTTCCCAGTTGGAAGGTCAATCTTTTAGTTAGATTCCATGTTTTTGCTCCCACGGTGACTATCAGGAGGATGCTTTGATTTGTATAGCCCTTTTTTTAGGGCTAACAGGATTTTCTCATTTTTGAAGGTTGAGCTTACTCTCTTCAATTCTGCATTTTGCATGTGAACATCACCTTTTTTTTTCTCTCTTCATCCACTTTGTCTGGCATTGGAGATCAAAATGTTCTCAGTAAAAAGGACAATGTCATCACCAAATGGTCCTTAAAAGTGGGGCACCCTGTTTTGGTGTAATGATTAGCAACCCAACCAAATTCAAACATGAAACAGACCTCAGATAAACGCAATAAAAAGCAATCAATTTCTTTGTTCACCTTATTCTCCTGTCCTCTGGAACTACATCAGTGTCATTCTTTGATCCTCCTTTTCCTCTGGTCTCCGCCATCGTTCTAGCTCCACTAAAACAAATCCCTGGCCATCTGTGGCCTACAGTTCCCTATTGCTATTTTGTATCCATTTGTATTGATTATATTTGCTCTTTGTCCTGTCTTGTAAATTTGCGTTTTTTATCAATCAAAAGGCTTCCTCCCACCAAGGGCTGTCCATGATCAATCAGAAACTGGAACCCAAATGAAACTTGTTGCTAGAGCCTTTCCAAAAAGGCCTCTACTTTTTTCATTCAAGACAATGATTCCAATACAATTATCCCATCACAGCAGGCTAATCTCACAGATCATGAAGACTTTATAATGTTCTGAGGTTAGAAAGCTAAAACTGGAGGCTAGTATCTATGCACTTTACCACTGAGCTACATCTGCAAATGATAATGGTCCTGAAAACTACAGAGTAACTTTTGGGATTATGGTTAGGCACTCTATATTATGGTAGTATTCAGCAAACTAATCTCACACACCATATTTTCTAAACTTTAATACATCACTGTCAATGGCAGTGGATTTTATCAGATAATCTCATTCGCTGTAAAAATATCCCTGGTAACCAAGCCTATCTCTGATGAAAATAGTGATTCAGGAAAATTTTAATTGGTAAGAGAGAGCAAAATCTATCATTCCAAATGACTGCCAACCAGCCAACTCTTATCTCTTCTAGTTTTGGGATATTTTTGTTGATCTTCTTACAATTTCCATGATTATTAAAAAGGAGATCTTAAAAAGTTGGCAATTGCACAGTGTATATGGTTAGAAAGCTATTCTCAAACACAATTAAGACTTTGTAATATTCTGCAGTCAGAAAGCAAAAGAAGCTATCTCCCATCTTCTCTCAACTTGATCGTTTCCATGTTTTCATCAAATGCAATTTCTATTTCAGTCCTGTATCATCATAAATATTTATGTATTAAATGTATGTTTTATTTATTCATAATTAATACTTGTATGTGTCATCTTTATTCTGTTTAATCTCTGCATCCACAATCAAAATTGATGTGCATATTCTTCCTACTCATCGTTGTGACCATGCATCTCCGTTCTTCCTTCAACACTTTCACTGACGTCCTCCTGGTCGGGTCCACTAACACAGTGGACACTCATTATTTAACAAGAACTATATAGAACCATAATACCTATAGTTAAATGGTTTGCATGTTAGTCTGCAAACCATTATAACTTAATAATATTCTGGGGTTAGAAAGCAAAAGCTTTTATCTATTTGATAAGTCTGTGCTATAACCACTGAGCTACATCTCCAAGTGACAATGGTCATGAAAAACTTGTGAGTAACTACTGTGATAAAAGTGGGCACCCTATCCTGTTGTAATGACCAGCAAGTTGGTCTCACTGACCATTACAACTATATAAAATTATGGGGTCAGCAGTTTCAAAAGTTTGAAAACTCAAGGCCCCCTTATATAAAGAATATATTATGGCAGACCCCAATTTTTAGAATTTAGTTTTTAGACTATAATCAATGAACTACAATAATAAACAATTTTTGACCTTTAAAAATCATATTTGTTTTAAATAGATTACATTTATTTGGATTCTAATATATGGTATAGGACTAGGTTCAATATGTTTTTCGATTGCAATGCGTTGAATAATGCTGTTTCTCTGCCACAAGATCTGCCATGTCAGGCTCAGAGGGAGCACTGCTGCAGACCTCTGAGTATTATTTTTCAGACCCCCAAGGGTCCATGGAAACCACTGGTTTAGAAAACTAAAGCTGGAGGCTAGTAACCACACCATCCACCAGCTACATCTGGTCCTAAAAACTACACAGTAACTACTGTAATTAAAGGACGCAAGAGTGAACAAATTTATGAGTGAGCATGATATTCTATCTTCTATATATGCAGATCTTGCAAAGAAGTCTAATATGACTTGCATTGCATTCAATCATGATAAATTGTATTGCATCATTTATGACAGTCAACCACATCAATAAATCTCATGTGCTAAAATAATACCTCTAGCTTCAGACAATTTTATTCTTGATTTTGTCTCAATTTCCATGATTATCTAAGAGAAAAGCTGACAAATTCAGCAATCGAGCAGTGCATATACATCTTATGCCTGATTAGATCAGGTGATTTAGCTGAAAGTCTGATATAAATTTCCCATCATGCAAATGTAGCACTCGACACACTGAGTTACTCCATTTCAGCAACAAATGATATTCAAGGCCAGGCTTCCAGCACAATCTTCAGAATAAATTTATAGCATCACGCATTTTAAAGCAATCCTCTGTGGAATTGGCCAACATGATTAAGCGGGGATTTTTTTATAATTCAAATTCAATGTAGTGCAATACTTTGCAAAGACCATCTTCATTGTCAAACAAAAAGAGGATCGTTGTTGGTTCTTCTTTTTGTTTGACAACATGTTCATCAGTCATTGTGCTATGCTTGAAATTGCAGATGGATTTTTTCAGAAAATCTTTTTCAACAGTGATTATAAAGATGAAGAGGGTGTTTCCAGAATGTGATGTGCCATTTAAAATATCAATGTGTTCAATCAAATTAAAGATCAAATTCTGGATTTTAACTTTTATCTTATTACAACCTTTTTACATAAATGCAGCCTATAAGGATCTAATGAGATAAAAAGATGAAAATCAAGAACTTGATTTTTAACTAAATTAAATTCAACAATTTTTCAAATGGGGCATATTGTTTCTTGGAAACACATTCTTCATATTGTCCCCCTTATTATGTCAATAGTTCCTGCATTGATTCCTGACAATCCCTTTTCCTGATTTTCAATGCATTTCTGTTGTAGAATCATTAGCAATGTATTTACATCATTCTTATAATGGCCCTCCTGTCAGTAATGCCGGCAATAATTCCTGACCACTGACAATCCCCATGCATTTATATAGTAAAATCCTATGGAATACATCTCTGAAGTAAAGTCATTAGCATATCATCTATATTATACATATAATCTTCCTATTCTGTCAATGTTTGAATTAATTGACCAATAAGAATCCTTGTTTTCTTGATTTTCAATGCAAAACATGTAGATAAAATATAAACTTAAACACAGCTTTGGTCAAAAATTGCAACATTTGATAGTTATGCCCCCTAATCTTTTGGACACTATCAGAAATATTTAGATTGTCCATTTTGGAAATGACCAAAGCCAAGTGTAGGAGTGGTGGAGTATTGATAAAGCTAGTTAGCAGTGATAAGAAAAGCTGAAACCTTGTTCATGTACACTGGATTCAAATGCAGTAAGTGTTAAAATGCAAAGGGAATAAAATTTTCATCTTTCCCTCACTTCATAATTTATATTAAGTATACCAAATCTACATGGAAAATATACAGCTATTTGATATCAACAAAAGAATAGCCAACAAACAGCAATGATTTTTTAGTCCCCTTCCATGTTCTCCCCTTGCTACCTCACAAACTTATCACAGCATCCCTTCCACAAAATCCTCTCAGGATCGCTATCAGCTGCATTGTTGCACTCCCCTTGCTCACATCCACAGTCTGGAATTTCTCTTTCAATGGCAATTTTAGCCTTCAAAAAAGCCAGATGTTGGAGGAGCCATACTGGATTGTGAGGGTGGCGGTAGCCAGACCTGGGTGATGAGATGTTTTGCCAAAAAAACCATTCATGAGATGTGGAAAATTTACAGTGTGAAAGAATGCAGCGCTTACATAGTACATAAGCTCACTCAATAGCATATTACTGTCAACTGAAAACCCTGTGGGAGACTTCTGTTCACGCATGCACAGTAAGGTCTCCTCTGAGTGGTTGCCAATTTACATCCAGGCCACAGCCAGTCCTCCAGGTACAGAAAATGGTCAGTTCTCTTCTGGACAAACCATGTACATGTAATTAGAGTGGATGAAAGTTTTGACATATTTGTTCAGCAAATTTAAACAGTGATGTCATGGTTTACATCAATATCTAAGAGTGCCTGAATGATTATTTGAATAGTTCTCAGCCTAAACAAGAAGGAATGACATAGAAACAATTTTTCTTTTAAAAGCACAAATATCCTGCAAATAGGTTCTTCACAATATAGAAAGTAGCACTTTTCAGCTACGGTGACAAAATAACACTCAGATTTTGGGAAGTAGGTCAGACTGGGAAGTGAAATCACTTCTCAGCATCTCCGTATGCATTAAAAATCATTTCTACATAAGGAAGCTCAGTAACAACACCAAACTTCTGTCAGATTGACTTCGGATACATAATAATACATGGTAACAATATAAAAATGTTGGTATACTGTCCACATGCTTAAATGAGGACATGAAAATAGGCAATTTTGAGGACACCTGGAAATTGAGCACATTTCAAACAATCATTCTGACACTTCTACAACAGTAATAAAGATGGTTACCACAAACACATGACTTAATCTTAATAATGACAAGGAAAAAACTATAAGTACTTTATCTTGCTTATTGTTGAGTGAGAAGCTCTCAACGTAGACATCGTGTTTTTACATTTGGGATTTTCAGACATCTTTCAGAGCCTATTAAGAGGAAAACAACATAAGATACACTAATCTGATAACATCTCTGAATTTTACAGCCAAATGCATAAAACTGAGTAAAATTGTAAAGATTTTCAATTTCAAAACTATCAGTGATACAGACCAAATATTTTGGATTTCTCTTAAGTATAGTATAGGAGCACCAGTGATTTTTTTAGCAGAATTTGAGTGGGTGACCTTGAACACATCGGGTGATTTAATATGGGATAACTCACATATTATTCCTAAAAATGCCAATCAGTAAAATCAGTAAAAGTGAATATCTGTAAAATTAACAATAAAAAACGAAAATATAAAGGAAAATACCTTAAAGTGGGATACGTTGGTGCTTGTCTGATGCGATAGAATGAGATGCTGAGGATTAGTAGTCTAGAAGATTATGGCTGGCTGTGTGAGTGAGGAAGGAAAGAGGTATACGGTCTCTCACCTTGGTGGTTGCTTTGTTTCTTTCACTCTTTTACTTCAAGGGAAACTCACAAAACCAGGGCTTGGCACATGGTGGAAAATTGCATCATAAACAATGCCAAAACAAAGGTATGAGTGTTGAACTGGAAACTTGCTGATTATATCACAGATGACTAAATATTTTAACATAGAAAACGCATTTTCTGAATGGTGGCAAGTACACTTCACCTACAGCAGATGCCTCAATTAATCAAAGAAACTTGGGAAATTTGCAGTTTTTTTATAATAATCGAATTTGAAAAAAATGAATTTTGGTTAAAATAAGTTGCAACAAACTGCAAATGATCTTTGATTTGAGTAAATTCCTTTAATCTATCAAGTAATATTATAGAACAGTAAATAATATCTATCAATTTGATTTTGCTGCCTATATGGATTGTTACTACTCTATCAGAACTGATAATATATGAACACGGGTTGGTTCTGGTCACTCATACATCACCATCTGCACATCAGTCTCAAATCAGCCTATCACTATAATGTAAGACAGTGTATAAAGCACCATACACATCAAAATAGTTAGGAGTGCATTTGCTCTTGTAGGCCTTTTGAGGTACATACTTTTCCCAAGAGTATTAAATCTTAAATTACAATTCAGAAATGTTTTCCTAAAAAAACCTCCTCAGATCATTTATCAATTGCTATACACTTGATATTTTTCTTCAGACTATCAAGCCTGCAGTGAATCATTGGTAGATTTTGATTGTTTCTCAGAGGAAGAGCAAAGGAGGTGGTGTGAGAAAAAGAAGTAAATTGAGAGTTAGAAAAGAGATGAATGTGAAGTGAGAGGAAGAGGAACAAGTAAAATATACAACAGATGCATGTGCAGGAGTTGTTTTTTTTCGAAAAGCTATACTTTTTGAAAAGGAACAAAGACTTGAAAGGAAAATATAAATAGACATAAATTCAATCAAAGAGAAATGAAATATAATGGCCTTTAAAAAATTGTACTGTACAAGAACTTTATATAATTTAGTGAAAAACACAAAAGCATATTCACATGCACACACACACGCATATATGAATAAATAATGGGGTCATCAATTCTGCTCTGTAAATTACCCATCGCATTGTTTGAAAATTGGCAACATGTATTTTTCATATCTGCTGTATAGGTACTTTGGTAATTCAGTGAGATATTGCTTGTAACATGATCGATGCCCAGCACTAAATGTATTAGCAAGAAAATGTCTTTTTACCATTTTTTTTAGTTTGACCTTGACCTAAATGCATTTATTTGGGTTCTGGTGATCTCTAAAGTATTACCGAATGATTAAGTATTCCCAACTTGGTTGGAAAGGTTACCTTAGTGTTTTTCTACACTGATTCCCAAAATTAAATGCATTTGAACACTAGACCTAGTCGACTGTTGACCTTAATCTAAGTCAAATCTGACTGCTCTTCACATCTGAAAATTAATGTTATGGTATGTACTATGTTGGAAATTTCATACTTGGTGCACAATTGGTCATAATATTAGAGCTCATCAGCTGTATAATTACATCAGACAGAGTAGGATCAAGATGTCACAGGACAGAAAGTCCTGAAGTCTTCGCAAAAGAAACAAGCAAGAGTGTAGGCTAGATGAGCAATTACAATATACAACAAGGTCTTGCAATAAGTTTGTATTTGGGGAGGTTTTGTTTTCAATTTTTTTTCATTTGAAAAGGTTTTTGTTTCAAGTCAAAGCACCTGGCAATAGGGACAGAGTGCAGTCAGAATTGGATTTGTGCTTTTTTCAAGATCAATGCAAAGTGGAAATAAGCAGCTTCAGCTGAAATTCAAATTTGGCTGGCTAGATCTGTTTTCCATGATGGTTCCAGTTATACCACCTCTGCAATCACCTTAGACAGATAGAAACCGCCATTTATGAAGTGCATCTAATACTGGACACAAAACATTATTTCCGTTCATCTGAATTTGGTTGACTCATGCAAAGTTTTGGGCCAAGGAGTTTTGCATACCCTCAGCTCAAAGAAATCTAATGACTCACAAAGTTATTGATTATATTGGGCAATATATCAAGTTGTTCAGAAAGTAATATTGTATCATGGAGATGTAATAAAAGCCATACAAATGTAACAGGTTAAATTTAGTGGCAAAGAACCTAATTATCTTTATTTCTATGACAAATAAAGATAATTAGGTTCTTTGCCACTAAATTTGATGATCTTTGAAATAATCTAAATAGATGATCTTTGAAATAATCTTTGTAGCAATAAATGGACTATGAAAAAATAACTAATTAAATAATTAAGCAGAATCTATCTTAGAATTCGTTTCTGTGCACGTTGCATGGTTCTCAGTTTAAAGGACAATCTTTTGATTGGGTTTCATGTTTCAACTCTATAGGTGACCATCCGGAAAATACATTGGTTGTTTATTTTTATTTTTGAGACAAATGGGATTTTCTTGTTCTTGAAGGTTGAGTTTGCTCCTACCAAAAGCTTACCATTCTAGAGTGATTCTTTGCTTAATTTCCTCTTCTTTTGAGGATTTCATAGTGATTAGTTGTCTAAAATAGATGTAGTGGTCTATTTTCTCCAACTTTGAGTTTTCAGTTTTGATCCTTGTGGTCTTGTTCTCAACATGTTTGATGTACATGACATTTTTTGACTGAAGTTCATGTTAAGACCAACTTTCTTGCTTTCTTCATTCAGTTAATCCAGCATCAGTTGATGATTCTCAGCAAAAAAGATGATGTCATCTACAAATCTGAGGTTGCTTAAGTAATTGCCTTCTATTTTGATTCCCTAATTTTCCCAGTTTAGGTTTCTAAAGATCATCTCAAGACAGGATGTGAAAGGTTTGGGTAAGCTAGTATCACTTTATTTCACCCCTTTCTAGAGCTGAAAGTGCTCCAAGTCTCTATATAGCCTGATAAAGGAGCTGTTGGAGTTGTGTATTTTGCAATACTGACATAGGGGAAAAAGTTTAATGTATCAAAGAATCCATCAGAAAACTCAAATGGCAATGAACTGGTCATGTTGCAAGAATGTCAGATAACCGCTGGACATCATCACAATGTGGATCCCCACTGATCACATGTGAAATCATAACCATAAGAATATGAGATGGTGAGAAAAACTAAACAAGTTCAGAAAGTATTGGCTCCACAATGTCCATGATAGAGATGTTTAGTGAATCTTGGGGAAGGTTTATGTTCAACAACAGATGCTAAAAGATTGATGATGATAAACTTGAAATTTCATCAGAAATAGTAAAAAAAAATAAATTTCAAAATTGTATATCGAGCAACTTTCCAAACAAGGAAAATACAAAACATTTATACTTTTGTCTGCTTTCATAACAAGGAAAGAAAATAAAAAATATGTTTGGAAGAATATATATACATATATATATATATATATATATATATATATATATATAGCATGAACCATGAAATAATCTTTGTAGCAATAGGTGGATTCTGAAGTAATCTGTATAGCAACAGGTCTGGTTAGTCACTCAATAGAAACCATTACTTGATTAATGTCTTTTGTCAGCATGCCATCTTGGGAGTGATCAATTAAAAAATTGGAAAAGGGTATGATCAAGATCAAGTTATTTCTCTTGCCCTCTGTTGGACAGTGATAACATAAAAAGTCTGAATTTTCAAAAAAATTAAAAGTGTATATAAGTAAGCAGTTCATCGTAAACTTACATGACAAATTGAACCCCTCCGTGAAAAAATTTTTAGTGGGTATTTTCAAAAAAAAAAAGAAATAAAATGTTTTCCTCAGATATAATAGAGGGTGAATGTTTGAGTTTTCAGCCCTCTTGTTCCATTGAGGCAATCTGTATGTGTGGTAAATACACACATAGCAAAACAGCCGGACCAGCTTAAATATTGAAGAAACCTATGTTGATAGTCTGATGGTAGTTCTGGTTGACAATTCCCAATAGACTCTGAAACAATCTTTACAGCAGTAGATGGACTCTAAAATATTTTTTTATTGTAGTACACAAACTATGAAATAATTTTTTATAGCCATAGACGGACTATAAAATAATCTTTACAGCATTAGATGGACGATGAAATAATCTTCATAGAAATGGATGGACTCTGAAACCATCCTCATAGCAACAGATGGACTCTGAAACAATCCTCATAGCAACAGATGGACTCTGAAATAATCTTCATAGCAATACACAGACTGAAATTATTTTTTTAGCAATAGATGGACTATGGAATGATTTTTTATAGCAATACACACACCCTGTAACCACCTTTATAGCAATACACAGATTGAAATAATTATTATACCAACAGATTGACTATGAAATGATCTTCATAGCAATAGATTGACTATGAAATGATCTTCATAACAATAGATGGACTATGAAATGATCTTCATAGCAATGGATGGACTATGAAATGATCTTCATAGCAATAGATTGACTATGAAATGATCTTCATAGCAATAGATTGACTATGAAATGATCTTCATAGCAATAGATTGACTATGAAATGATCTTCATAGCAATAGATTGACTATGAAATGATCTTCATAGCAATAGATGGACTATGAAATGATCTTCATAGCAAAGATGGACTATGAAATGATCTTCATAGCAATAGATGGACTATGAAATGATCTTCATAGCAATGGATGGACTATTAAATGATCTTCATAGCAATAGATGGACTATGAAATGATCTTCATAGCAATAGATGGACTATGAAATGATCTTCATAGCAATAGATTGACTATGAAATGATCTTCATAGCAATAGATGGACTATGAAATGATCTTCATAGCAATAGATGGACTATTAAATGATCTTCATAGCAATAGATGGACTATTAAATGATCTTCATAGCAATAGATGGACTATTAAATGATCTTCATAGCAATAGATTGACTATGAAATGATCTTCATAGCAATAGATTGACTATGAAATGATCTTCATAGCAATAGAAAGACCATGAAATGATCTATATAGCAATAGAAAGACCATGAAATGATCTATATAGCAATAGAAAGACCATGAAATGATCTTCATAGAAATGGATGAACTATGAAATAATCTTCATAATAATAGATGGACTTGAAAGATAAATAAAATTACTCTATAACAAGTATTTTTCTCAAAAAGATATAATAAAAGTTTCTCTGCAATTTTGGCTTTCAGTAAAGGGAAAATGTCTCCCCTGAATTTTGACACATAAAGGAGATGCTAAATGTTATCAGAATATGGATTCAGTTGAAAATCAATATCCAAAAAGAATTTTTCAGAGTATGAACACAGACAAAAAATAACTTTAAAAAAAAATATCATTATGATATGAATTCAGGTTAAAAAATGTATCCCCCAAAAAGTGTCATCAGAACTCCGGAGTCAAAGTAAAAAATCAATGTAAAAATGTCAAAATAAGAGGTTTGGTAAAGAATCAACTTGAATAAGAACTTGGATGAAAGAAAACAACTTCCAGAAAAAGTGTGACCAGAATATTGAGCAAGATGAAAACAAACTTTCAAAAAGGAGTGTTTGAATAATATGAGGTCAGGTAAAAAACTAACTTTCAAATGAAAGTGTTTCCAGAGTATGAGGTCAAATACAGACAAAATTCCAAAAGGAGTTATCAAAACAAAAAATTCCAAAAGAAAATGCGATCAAATCGTTCTCTGCAGATATCATAGATATATAAGGGGTAATCAGACATAATGATCTTGATCAAAAAATCAGGGTCCTGTTCTATATTGTTGAAACATACGTGTTGAAAAACTATCCTCATTATAGTAGTGTGATCAAAATATGATGAAGTAAAGTTAAACAGACTTAGAAATAACTTTTAAAGCAAGGTATGAACCGTGAAATGATCTTTACAGCAATAGGCAGACTTTGAAATAATCTTTTTAACAATAGATGGACTATGAAATAATTTTTACAGTCATAGATGGACAATAAAATAACCTACATAAAAATGAATGGACTCTGAAACCATCTCTATAACAATACACAGACTATGAAATAATCTTGAAGAACTGTTTCTTCCTGGTAATGCTAAATCAAAAACGGACTGTTTATGATAACTGTCAACTGTTATTATACATATTTGCTAGGCTTATCTCAGCTTAGCACGGGGTAACAATCTCAGGGTACCTGGTAAGAATTAAACTTATCATTGTAATAAATGGTCTGCAAGACTAGCTTGCAAGCTATTGCAAAATGGCAAGAGCCCTAAGAATTGTTATTGATCATTATATCATTTTTATTATGACAATAACTTGTGACAATATAAGAAGTGTCCATTTTTGCCAAGCAGGTGGTAGATCATAAAAGGATCCTTCAATAAAGAAGAATGGGCATATTGAAGATTGTTTTGCTGTCCAAGTCTCACTAAAAGTAATATGATAATAATTGCAATTATGATTTTTTTAGCAAATAATAAACTTCAAGCAAAAATATTGGCTTGAAAAGATTATACTCATATTAGATAAGCATATATCTATTTTTGTACTCATATTTTGACACACACAATTTGGGCCCATCCTTTGGCTGAGGTAGTTGCATATTTCCTACTGTTGCCAGAGAACAGAATTCATGAATGGGTAAAAACCAGTATTTCAAATGCTGATTCTCTATATTTATTAAGGTGTGCTTGATACAACATAAGGCCAAATGTAAGATAGGAAGATAGTGCAACACAAATCTTCAAAATGGAGAGACCATACCAGTTTTGAAAATCAACAACTGATATTCAGGATTGTGCAACATGAGGATAGGTGCTCATATACAAGCATCAGCCCTGGTCAAAAGCCTTTCCCAGAAAAGGTCCACTCCTTTCCAATGAGTCATTCAACACAGCCAATTGCTCACAGGCATTGTACAGTGACTTTATCCAGATTTTTGATAAAGAATCTTTTTTGCTTTCTACATAACAGGGAACTTTTCACCCTACAAAATTCAATTTTGACTGAGATACTCAATGAAGTCCTGGATTTACCAACAATTCCCTTAGTTTTATATTAAAGAAATTAATTCATTCTTCATTGCCAGAGAATATCTGGTCCAAAAATGACTTTTTCTGTATCAAGCAAGAAGATGAAGACAAAGACAAATCCTTAAGTGCAGATGTTCATGTCAAACTCATTTTCCCAAAACTTATAAATTGTATGCTACCATTGACTGACTGTATAAGCAATAAAGAGTTAAGTAAACTTCAAAGACACATCTGAGATTTTTCGGACAAATATTAGTAACTGCAAATCAAAACTCTCAACATAGGTTTTTTTCAGTTTTTAAGTTGGTCTGTCTGTCTGGCCACATCAATGGAGATAAAGGGCTGAAAATTTAAACATTTACTCCTTATTATGTCTAGAAATGTTTTTTAAAACCCTCCCCCAAGGTTTTTAGAGGGAAGTTCAATTCGCATTGTAAGTTTATGCTAAATCGGTTCTGTGGTTGGTGTTTGCAGCATTCAAGCATTAATTTTTTTAGAAATTCAGACATTTGTAGTGAAAAAGGCAAGCAAAGTAACTTTTTTCCAATTTTTAATTGATTGCCCCAACATGGCATGTTGCAAAAAAGATGCTAATTGAGATTTTGAAAAAAAAATTGTTTTCCAGACTCGGTAGTATAAATCAGTAAATGTTCGTCTTCTAAGATTTATTAAGGAAACTGAAAAATTAGCAAGGAAATACATGCAGGATGAGCAAAGTGATATTATAGCGTACTGCTAGGGAATCCTGGATTAGTGGTAATTATGTCATAGCCCCAAACCCTGCTGATCGACGCTATGTTGGCTGCACAGTAATTGTTTTTGCAGCAACATGTGTATGTAATTATATAACATTGGTCACACGTGTTTAAATCTGGCAAGGTAAATCACACCATTAGATTCTCATCTTTCACAAGCCGGTGTACATGTTCTTATTCATGATGACACAAAAGTGGTTAACAGATAATCTTCCTCCAATAATTTTTGAAAAAAATTGACATTGAAATATAGCGATCTTTCCTACTTTAGAATAATCCGGGAAACACTTCTAATTAAATCTTTGCTGAATAGCTGGATAAGTAAAATGATGACACGAATATCATAATTGGTTTGTTTTTTTTCTTTTAAAAGAACAAAAACATATTTGATTCTTCAAAAACAGTATTATGAAGATAAATTTTAGCTGATTTGAACACAAGATTAGAGCAATTAATCCTAATTAGGCAGCTACTTCAATAATGCAAAGCAACATATAAACAATTTAAATAGGCTGTTATTAATGCTTAAATCCTTTTCATAGCTTCCAACTCATTGCATCTCTAAAATGAATTGTTTATTGTTATTGGACATGTTGGCCTTCTCCATTTTAGAATGTTTAAAATAACAATAAGCAAAACAGTTCTGGAATGTCTTGGCACTGACATTGGCAATGTCATTGACTTGTGTGAGGGAGTTTTGTTTTTTTCAAATTTTTTTCTAGGAATTTTTTTGAGAAGTTATAAATTTTTATATGGGATCATATTTTTAGAAGTTTCAATTTTTGCATTTACAAAATGACACATGTAATTGTACATATCTCTACATAGTTTTCAAAACATTCACTCAGCAGGTACTGAGTGACTGATTTACAAAAAACAAAAAAAGAGGCTAATGTTCATAGTGAAAAACACAAAAAACAATGATGTCTTTTTTGTTTTTGATAAAACAACACCTATATAATATCAAAACTTTTGTTTGTCTGTTTGAGCCCTCTATGATGCCAAAATGGTGCATTGTAGCCAGGTAGTCTGAATCAAACTACCCTAAAATGCACTTCATCATCATCATCAGTCTTTTACCATCTGTTGTTGGACAGAAACCTTCACCAGGATCTGCCAGAGTTCTCTATCATGGACGTCGTGAAGCCAGTATTTTCTGAATTTGTCTAGTTCATCTCTCCATCTTGTATTCTGCCAGCCTCGGTGCAAGTTGAGATGTCCATCGGTTGTCTGCCGTTCTTGCAACATAGCCTGCCCATTGCCATTCAAGTTTTTTAATACAGTCTATGATGTCTTGGACTCCAGTTTTCTCCCTGTAATATACTGTCTTGTGATCTCTCAATGTAAGGTTGAGCATGATTCTCTCATGCGTACGTTGCATGCTTCTCAGTTTGCAGGTCTGTCTCTTGGCTAGGTTCCATATTTCAGTTCTATAAGTGACCATCGAGAGTTTGTATTGGTTGTATACCATTCTTTTTAGGATTATTGTCTGGTTTTTGAAAGTTGAGCTTGCTCTGCCAAAGGCTTGCCATCCTAGAGTGATTCTTTGCTTGATTCCCTTTCTTATGAGGATCTCATGGAGATTTGTTTCTCTAGGTAGATGTAGTGGTCAACTTTCCCTAGTTTTGCATTTTTAATCTTGACAGTTATGTTCTTATTCTCCATGTGTTTGTTGCATATGACTTTCGTTTTACTAAAATTCATGTATAGGCTGACTTTTTTGCTTTCTTCATTGAGTTCATCTAGCATTAGTTGGAGGTTGTATGGGTTCTCTGCAAAAAGGACGATGTCATCTGCAAATCTGAGGTTGTTCAGATATTCACTGTCTATTTTGATTCCACAATAGTCTTTAGGCTTTCTTTTTTTTATGTAGAAACATTAGGATTGCTGTGTTCCAGTTTTCTGGGACTTTACTCAGTTTTAGACAAAAGTTGAATAGAATAGCTAGTTTTTTTAGTGTCAATCTTACCAGCTTTCTTGAGTAGATCAATGATGATGTCATTCGGTCATTTTCCTTTTTTTGTTTGTTTGAAGGCTTGCTTTACCTCCCATAGTGTAACTTCTGGGAAGTCCTTGAACTGATTGTCAGCATCTTGTGTATCCTTGTCATAGCTTAGCTGTCCGCATCTTGGGTGAGTTTGACAATTCTGTCTCTATTTGTTATGTCTCAGTTTTCTTTGAGTATGCTAGTTATTTGTTTCTGTCCTATACCGAGAGCTTTTTTTATTGCTTTAAAGCCCCAACCTTTTTTGAGAGTGATTTCGATGATGGCTGCTGTATACCTTCCTCTGTTTTCTGTTATTTTCCTTTTTAATGTTTTGTATAGTTCGGTTTCTTATATTTTTTCCCTAGTGGCTGTTGGTGGTTTGAGGTTTCTGTACTTTTAACTAACAAAATGCAAAAAAAGAGTCTGAGTGATTTGCAATATTTGAAGGGTTTTAGAGAGTGTTTTATTTACCATATAACTATAATGCTGAACTAGACCCTGAATTTGTGTCACATAAGTGAAAACACTGTGCTATCATAATTCTGTCATAATAGAACATTCATTCTGACCACGCTTATACTTGGGAAAATTTTTTTTTCATGACTTCATATTCTGACAACACTATCATTTTTTCAACATGTTAATCATATTTCCAGAAGGAGAGGGTCTATCTACAGTATAACTATACTGCTGAGCTTGACCCTCTTTTACTGTCCATCAAATGAAACTACGCCTACAAAAATCTTTTTTTTCATATATTTTAGATACTAAATCATAAATAAGTACATTCACAAATTTTATAACAGATGCTTCCTTTTAAAAAATTTTAAACATCTCCATAGTACTAATTTTAGGAAAAAAGGTCAACTAGTTTTTTTTGTAAATAATAAAGTATGAGAGAAAGGTCCGTTCAGTAATTCAAATCGTCTTCCATCATTTATCAAACAAATGAAGGGGCAGGAAAATGATAAGTTATCCAATTCGCTTGTGGAAAAAATTGATGGAAATTTGAGGGTTGGTAATATAAACCAGATCCTTTCCAAGGAATAGTGGTTAGCAAATTAGTTTCACTACAGTAGTAAGTTGGATTAGCTCTGGATGGGCCCACTTATGACTTTGAACTAGATTAAGCTAACCTTAATAAATACTCATATCAATATCAAATCACCATAGCTGCATAAATGGCTCAACCAACTGGCCAAATGGGCTCCATATTCTTCTCTCTTCAAGTGTCTGTGTCCATGTGCCTGTGTGTGTATATGTCTTTGGGCACTCCTAGTCACATTTTTGGGGCTACAACCTTGAAAATTTGTATGAGTACCACCAGGCACCATCTAAAAAAAGATGAAAAAATCTTTTTTTTGAAGATTTTTTTAGATAAAAGATTGATTTTCTTTCATGATTTTCTAGATAATCAGTTCTGGTACATGCAAAGACAATGGTGATTCACTTATGCAAGGCACATATATTTTTGTTATTTGTTTAGTATTTAAAATCTAGCACGTATGTAATAAGGGGGGGATATAGTGTTTATCAATAGAGTAATGCTCAGCAAACTAGTCTTGCAAACAACGTAGTGAAGGTGTAACATTACAATTTGGCCTCAACTAGCTTTCAGCTTTGGTGGCCAGATTATTAAAGAAAATGTCCATATCAAAAGTGCTCCCAGAATATTGAAAGCAAATTCTAGTTTCATCTACTTCTTTATTTCTGATTCATATATAAATCTTGATGGTCATGTAATGTAACAACCTGGGCATTGTGATATAAAGCAACTATAACTATAGAAGAAAAACTAATAGAAAATTCAGATAATTTAAGGCTACTGTTGTCAGATTGATTTTCATTGAGAGCCCTACCCTATAGTTCTGTAGTCAAAGATAGTACACCTTAAGCCTTTCTTGTGGCTGAAAGAGTTACATATTTTCCATCATTAACAGTAGTCAGTGTTCAAGCCAAGGTGAACACCTAGATTTCAGATGTCAATATTCAAGATGGTCTGGCTCTCAACTCTTTGAAAATTGTCATAAAGAAACTGTGTTATACTAAACTAAGCTTAATAAATATCAGAATGAGATTGGAACTACTCTGGATACTATATTGAAAGTATACACTGATAGATAACAAGTTGAAGTATATTTTATAATATGGAAGACGGAGTCGGTGGATTGAGTTAGAGTTTTGGTCAAGGCTATTTATGTTCACTTTACATTAAAGCCCTAGAGAAAGGCATAAATTCACTTTTTCTTAGCTATAGGAAAATAGTAGGGCCATTGGAGTGTTTTAGCCATATAAGACAGTTTCTTTAAAGAAGGTTACTCTGACAGAAAAAAACCTGCAAAAAAACCCGTCCTGATAAAAGATGAGGGTTGGATGTGGGTCTAGTAACTTCACCTATAAAAACGTACTTGCTACTAAAATTGCAGCAAAATGGTCGTGACCCTGTGACAAGGGGTCTACAGGAATAAATGAAAATAAAACATAGGATGCACAACTTTTTCTCTCCATAGATTCTGCCAAAGAATGGTATAAATAGACAAGATTTCATAATTTTTACTGGAGGAAAACAAGTGTCTAAGTGTAACGATATTGGTTGTTCTATGACCAGTGCTAATATTGATCATAATAGTAGAAAACAATATCATCATCAGTCTTTTATCCTCTGTCGTTGGACATGGACCTTCCCCAGGATCCGTGACAAGTATCTATCATGGGCATCGCAGAGCCAGTATTTTCTGAATTTGTTTAGTTCATTTCTTGAAACAATATAACCTACTGTTATAACCCTAATTTTATTTTGGATGCTGGACATTGAATGAAGAGAGGAAAAGAGGTATAATATGGAACAAGGTTTTCTTACGTCAAATTGTCCAACCTCCTCTGACTGCACCATGGTATGTGCATATGCACTATGTGGATATGTTTATAAGTATGTGTATATGTCTATGTGTTTGTATGATATGTATGGGTGTACATATGAGGCATGGGTGTATTTAGTATGTGCGTGTATATGTATATGTAGGATATGTATGGCATTTAGAGAGTGTGTATGTGTGTTTACTTATATGCATTTGCTTATATGAGTGCATATGTGAAAAAACGAACGATTAATGACAGATGTGAAAAAGTAATTCAAACAATACCAAAGAAGTGGTGCAAAGGAATGCTTTATGAGGATGGTGTTAGGCACGAGAATATATGTGTGTGTGTGTATGTGTGTGCGTGCGTGTGTAGGTATAATTGCAACAATTGACCCGTTTTGTATTGGTCCTCTGAGCTTTGGGTGTTATTGCATTGGATGTGTTTGCAATATCGGACCTCTTTTGCATCACTGGACATACTTGCATTGGATATTTTTGCATTGGCTGTTTTGTTCCATGAGGTTCTAACAAGTTTATCAACAGAAAACTAACCAGTTAAAATATTAATGTCAGTTAAAAAAGAGATCTTAATTGACAGAGGTAAGTAAGCAATTTAAACAACAGAGACACGGTCCTAGGGAATGCTACATGGGTATGGTGTGAGGCATGTGTGCATATACATGTACATTTGCATATGTATCATGAGTGTATGTTATGTGTATATATGTATAAATTGACCCTTTTGCATTGGCCCTCTGAACATTGGGTCTTTTTGCCATTGGACCTCATTTTATTGGATGTGTCAGCATTATTGGACTTTTTTGCACTGGGCATGTTTACATTGGATTTAATGTTCATTGGACTTTTCATAAATTGGACCCTTTCACATTTGGATGTTTTGATTTGTAATTGTTAGGATTAATATCCTATTACAAGTTCTAACTTTATAAAAAGAATTTCTTTTTTGGCAACCTAATTTGTTAACTCTAACCTCTGCAGAATTTGCTTCGGTACTAAACATTTGAAATAGTAATGATATCCCAAAAAAGTACCAATAAGATAATCATAGTCCTACCTTGTGGCTGAGATGGTTGCACATGGGCCACCTGTAGAAAATTGCATCCGTGTAAAAGCCATCATTTTGAATGTTGGAGGCAGTCAAACTCTTCCTGGTTTGAAGATTGCCACAACATACTCTTTCCACTACCCTTAGGCCTTGTGCCAGAATAAACTAATCTGAGTAAATATCTATATGTCAGTACAAGATTGCTTATGGATATTGTATAAATTGTAAGAAAACTTAAATGGCACTTGGCTGATCATGATGCGAAAATGGTAGACAACCACTGGACATCACGACTCACAACGTGGATTCCCAGAGATCACAAGCTCAACCAAGGCTGACAAAACATAAGATGGTGTGACAAACAAGATAAGTTCTGAAAGTAGTGGCTCTGTGATGCCCACGATAAAGATGTTAGGCGAATCTTGAGGAAGAATTATGTCCAATGAGAGACACTGAGAGGCTGATAATGATGAAACTAAAATCAATGAATACAGATCTGGTTAGTCATTAATAGAAACTATATTTTGACAGCCATGTTGGGGATTAGCAATTGAAAATTTGAAAAGGAATGATCAATGAATAAGTTACTTCTCTTGTCTTTTGTTGGATCACCAAGTACACAAGAGTGAACACAGCTAGACAATTCAGCAAGAGCTTACATTGTGAATTGAGCCCTCACCATCAAAAACCTATTTTGGATGGTTATTTTGAAAAAACTTTTTTTCTGGACATAATAAGTAGTAAATGTTTACTTGACAGCCTTCCACCTTGACTGGTACAATCTACACATGCAATACCTCCATACATAGTCAGCCAGCCAGCCAGACCTGCTTTAGAATTGAAGAAACCAATGATAGTTTTGATGGTTTTTTAATATGTTTTTACGGACCTGCCAAGATTGTCTGTAGAGAGCCAAGATAGAGCCCAGCTTTGCATGATCTGCAAGAGCAGCTTTCTAACTATTTCACGACAAGGATGCATATTGATTTGCTGATATATAGTGAAATAACCTAATATACTTTCATAGTGATGCAGCATATATACTTCCTGTCAAACATTATTCCTCAAGAAAAGAAAGTTTGATTTTTTTCTTCATTTCTTATTTAGAAGATACTTATTATCATCCCCAGAGTTGTATGGACTAATGAGCTCAGTTTTTCTGTTGCTTATTTATAACAACACCATTTCGGTTGATCCATTTTACAGATTCCTCCAGGTGTATTCATAAGGAAAGTAGAGTTTTTTTCTTACAGCTGAATGGTGGACAGACAATGATTACTAACATACTAAGTAACTTGTACCATTCTCCACAATGTGAGCCACACAGCTAATATCATTCACAGTCACCCATATAAGACAGGTGATTCTAATTGTTACACAGATATGCTCTTTAATAATTGACTGGAAACAATGCTAGAATTTGTAAAAATTGAAAGAAGCTGAATACATAAACACGTTGGATAGATGCATAAGTCAAGCCAGTGTTGTTTTCAGTGAGCTGTCATTTTCTTAGGCAGGGGGAATTTAAAAGTATCTAAATGTATAGTGAAATAATGAGGTCAAATAAATGGGAAATGAGTGTGAGATGATTTTGTTGTATCAGTCTATCAAGTGGAGAAGCCTTACTTCTCTTGAAAACCAATGTTTGAAGTCATGGGTCTTTTTCCCCAAACCAAGATACTGGCCGCTAGCACGAGGGAAATATGTAACTATATCAGCTCCAAAGCAGGTCCAATATTTTTCCTAAGCTTAGCCTAAAAGGATAGACAACTAAATGGTGGTGATTGTGTTATATCAATATTCTAAGAAGAGAAGGTCTGCTTACATAGATAAATTTTCTTTTAAAATCATGGCATTTTACCAGGTGTTCAAATTCCAACCACAGGTGTAGGTGGGAATTTTGTAACTATTTTCTGTCTAAATGGAATTTATTAAAATGACCATTCTGAATGAAATTATCTTTAAATCCTTATGCTGAATAAAATACTCCAAAAATTCTCATTTTGAAAGAAATGAACTTTAAATAAAATCTTTATTTTGAATGACATACTTTAAAATCCTTATTCTTGAATGGAATACACCAAAAATTCCTTATCCTAAATGGAATACATGTAAACTTCTCATTCTGAATGAAGTATACCTTAATTCCTTATTTTGAATGAAATGCACTAAAATCAATATTCCCGATTAGTATTTTTGTTGTGTCTAGGCAGTCAGCAAAGAAACTCATTCACATTGTACACGTCTCGAAAAATTTTATCAAGACTGCATAAAGAAATTGCAATTAATATCAAGAGGAAATATACTGTCATTTTTTTCAATCTTATTGAATTTAATATTTTTTTAATTTGATAATTTTTGTAACACAACTTCTAAATCTTCCCTTCAGTTCATAAAGACAGCGACAAGGCAAAATGGTGAAGCCATTATATTTAATGGCCATTGTTCCATCTCTGGCACATGAGTCAAATAATTATACTTATAATCATATTGAGTTTTTCAGTGCTATGTGCAATGCCACCCATCATCTAGAGCAGTAGTATTTAAATGGTGTTCTGCAGAACATTTCTAATGGTTCCATCAAACAAAGGGGCATCTCCACAATATGCTTAATAATTTTTCATTACATATAAAAGTTGCAAAGAAATTGTTTATTTTGGTTTATACACAGTTGGATGTTTCTATAAACAAAGCCCAAATCTGATAATTACATACATATGTAAACATGTATAAGTAAAAAAATTTTTTTTTCTTCAATTTTCTTAGAAAATTAAGTTCCAGAAAAGGGTTTGCAGAATTGGTAAAACTTGAAGACCACTGATTTAGAGGAATCTCTTTGGTTCACTGAGTAGCAACAAAACAAAGAAACTAATTACAGACAGGTTACCTAACAATAGCTCACAAAAAAATTACAATAGGAGTAAAAAAGATTATGAATAGTAACTCATAAGTTATTATTTTTATCAAGATATCAGTTGATGGCACAAGGTGCAAGAAGGAGTGAATTCACGCTTTTCACAAGAGTTTTAGTAAATACTGAATATAAACAGTTTCAGCCAGAATATGAACACTATTCTCTGATTCCATTTTTCATGCTGACAAACTTTCTGCTAACCCACACCTCCAAAAGACATGTTAGAGGACAAAATAAACCAATTCTGCAATAACTTTTCAAGCATTGTTTTGATGTTACTTATTGATTTGTAACTTTGAATTTCAGCATGATGTGGTTTCATTTGCTCATCAGGGAGGGAATTAGAGAACATCCCCTCAATCTTATCACATGGATGGCTATATGTGGTATCATCTCTGTGGCTTCTTTTGCTCAGAATGAATCAGCTATTTTCGTGTGGTCATTTTATAGATGCTGAATAAAAGTCAGAGGGATGATGATATCACAATATATTTATTCCTTATGGCTACCCAACTTGTGGTCCAGTGCCATACTAAGCTGAACTTAAAAAATATCCCAATATCATGAAAAAAACAATTATCACAATTTTATTTTTTACTCGTAGCTACCATTTTTTGTTCCCCTACTTGTTCTGTAAAAATGAAAATCCTCTTTCTTTATTGATTGTACACCTGAAAAAGACTGTAAAATGGATTGGCCATAACATTGTAGTAGCCATATCAGCTACACAAAAATGAATCCAGTCATCCTGAGAAATCTTCTATCAATCATTTGATCCTTTCAACAGTTATAGAACTATTCTTCCTATCTGCAAGAGAAATCAGTTGGTAGTCCTCGATTTAACTTGATAATTAGAAAATTGAAATTCTATAATTACTGCAGTCTCAAATAGTCATAAACAAACCTCAGATTAGAATAATGTTTATAACTAAATCTAAAGAGAGCTCTTCTTTTAATACGTCAGCATAATACATGTGAAATCCAAACTATTGACTTATTTTTAACTTCATCTATTTGAATATACTTATAGCAATAATGAATTTTGTAATTATAATTCAGAGATTAGATTTAAAAAATTGCCTGCCAAGTCAGAAGTGACCCTCACTTGGCCTTGAAATTTAAAAATATTTTTTTTGAGTTGTTGTGAACATCATTAGTTAACAGACACCCTAAAAACATTTGCTAGGACCATCTTTAATTTTCTGGCAAGACACATAAAATGATTCTTTGAATACATTTTATTCATTATTATTATTCATGACCAGACTGGAAAATTCAGTTAAAAAAAAGGGCAGAAAGGCTTCAGGAATCATGAATGGACAAGTACAAAACAAAATAAATAGTCAGACATAATTCTGTTTTCCCTGAGCTGTTTCTGGATAAATGTCATTGGCACAAACACCTCATTTATGACAACAGAATCATTTATTAAGAAAAACCTCGCCAGGAGAAGAAAAACTGATCTCAAACAAGCACCTAACTGCTGGATCTATAAATATTTATAAAGAAAATCAATGAACATTGTGAGAATGAATATCAGTTGTTGGGGACATCAGACGAGACATTTTAGTTTATGCCAAAAATAAGAAAACAGAAAAATTAATTCATAAAAAGGGCAAAATTCTGAACATTATAAATTTCATAATTAAAATTGATATAATTAATGTAATAGTTTGATGAATTGTTATAATTCCCAGAGGTGATCAAAGTATTGGATCTTCTTTCTACAATCAAGGAAACAAAGATCTCTTCCATCTTCCCATGAGGAAGGCCATAGCATAAATTAATCAAAATGTAATAACATCAAAAGGCTGATTCTAGAACAATTCATTGAGGGACAACACCATCACCTCTCCAATTTTGCTGATACTCAGCATAGAGGTGGATTTTGTGCAAAAACATGATTCCCAAATGTTTAGTTATATCTGACAAATGGTTCAAAATTTATAAGTGGTCATAACATTTTGTTGTAGCTATATAAAAGGACACTTGTTTGAAATCAGAATGCTCTGCAGATTTAAAAAAATGCCATACTTTTTATGTAGGCAGAAAAAAAAGATTTTATCATTAAATGAAAATTTGAGATCCCCATTGGACAAATTAGATACTGGATCAGAAAAATGTCCCACTATCATTTCTCTATTAAAATCAGCTTTTGAAAGTTTGTATATAGGCCAGTGAACAGGTCAAAACATGATATTAACAGTATCAACTTTCTGTGTTTTTTTTTTTACTGTACATACAATTTCACCTTCACATTTTATTACTTTTTTTTATATCTATAATCTCCCTTGATCTCCACTTTCTAGTAAACGCTTTATTGTCAGCGTTGCCAACTTATATATTTTATATCTAAATTTATACAATTTTTGTTGTATTTAGATATAAGAAATTGCTATTGGATTTTGGAGATGAACTTTAATGTAGCTCAGATATTTTCAGATAAGTGGTAAAGTTCACACCTTGATCTTGACAAGTCATCCAAAATAGCAAAATTTTGCCAAATCCTCTGAACCTCAAGTAAACATGAGGAAGAATCAACCGGAAGTTGACTAATCTGGAGAGTGACATCTTGTCAAAAAGTATCTTTCAGTGATCTAGAGGCGATAATGGGTCACATTCAGTTTGTATCAGTGCATATCATCGAAATGCCAAGCAACTTGTAGATCTTTGAGTGAGATAAAATATTCACAGCTGATAGTTGTTTCAGTTTGTGACATCAATAATAAAGATTGTATGATGCATAGATGCTGAAATTGCCCTTCTTGGAAGGATTAGATATGATGAAGACTAACGTAGGATATTCATTATGTGTTACAGAGGACCAATGTTTACTGATAGGAAAGGTTGAGAATTTATGCAGTTTCATACTATCATTAAATAAGAGGTTTTTGAACCACATTATACAATATTTTACCAGTAAATGCCAAGCGGAATATTTTAGAAATTTAGAACATAATCTATTGCATGAAGGGTGCTTAGTAAGAGATTTTGTAGTGAACTATTCATTCATTGTCTAGGATGCAGCACATTGTTTTCATTAGGAAAAATCTCAATGAACATTATCCCCATTTGTGTATTACAAGAAACAATCACATACTGTGTACAAAGTTATTGATTTGTATTAGATTCATTAAGTCATAACACAGTGATGGCATATTCTTTTCTTGAAGAGCTGATATTTGTTATGCAGAACATTAACATCTGACAAAAATTCATAACTTTATTGATGGATGTTCTGCTCAGTATTGAGAACAAATTCAGTTTCTTTGCCATCACAACACTGACTTTGATGCAGAGTAGAATTTTTATGCAGCATTACATGGTAGAATGCTTGTAATGGCATTGGTGGTAGTCAAGAGAGCAGCTGCAAAAGTAAAAGATTGCAAAAGCATGTCCACAAAGACACGATGAAATATGTACATGTACCACTTTTACTCCAATATAATGAAGTCTCAAATAAAAAAAATCTGTCATCAATTGAAGAATGAGTAGAGAATTGCTTCAACCCTCAAATAAAGTCGAGTGTGGGTACTTTAAAACTTCATTGAGTTGTACCTATATGAATAGATAGCTCACTAGCCTACCCCTTCTTTCAGATTATTGACGCAGAGCTGAAAAGAATACTGAAGGATATTAACAGCCAGTCTGGTTGAGAAAATGACAGCAATCTTCAGGAAAAGATAAGCACGGAAGTAAAAATCGGGTGGTCTGTTGGGTGTCTATATAAATGAGAACTGTGTTCAGGCTGATAAAAGATTATGATGCTGAATATGAAGATTACATTATCAATTTCCTGCAGCCCTCTAGCCCAATCATATACATCCCCGAGCAAAGAATCCACACAGAACCAAGCATTCATGATCATCAGCCAAATATCCATGCAAGGTTTTTCTGACATTTGGCCTTTGCCCAAAGTTTGTATAATGTTTTGGTTGTTCCAAACGTGCATCTAATGTTAATAGTCGTTTGTATTATGTTTTTCAGTAAAGAAAATGCAAAATGACCCTGACTTAGATAGTATATGTAGGAAAAGTGTTACAAATAATTTCCACTAGAAAAATTTCAAAACTCCAGGTCACCAAGGGTGGGAACCACCTATTCTATATTCATCCTGGGGTTGAGTTACACATGTACACAGATTTACAACATATAGAGTGCAACTGTCAGAGATTTGAAAATGCCCAAATCATCCCGATCCTAATTTGACCTAGACATCATCACCACCTATCCTATGTTTATCCGGGGGGGGGGAATTTTTATACAAATTTGAAGTTATTGGAGGGAATAATTTCAGCTGTTTGTAGAATATATATATTAGGAAGGTAAACATCATTGTCATGAAATTAAGTGAGCTGTGTATTTTTTTTTAAAGCAACACCGGGCTTTCCCCCCACACCCAAATCAGAAAATATATTCACTATAGTTTAATTTAAAAAATAAATCTATTAGATCTTTTTAAACATAATGATATTTTAGTTTAATTGTTGTTCCTTTTTCATTTTCATCATTTAAAGTAATTTGCATCGAATCTTGTAGACATTTTTTTTATATAACTTCATATTCTGATGACAATATTTTTTGGTAAGCTTTTTTTCTCCATGTGGATAATTTTTCCAGTTTCCAGGGTTTGAAAGTTATGCAGTTTATTTGGAGGGAACTTTTATTTTCCATCAAAGGGATTTTCTTTCAATTTTAGGGTTCAAAATCTAGGGAAATTTTTTTTCTCTTTTAGGGGTCAAAATAAAGGCCAAGATTTTTTTTCAATTCTAGGGCTCAAAATTGAGGCAAGAAGATTTTTTTCACTTTTGGAGGTCTCAATACAAGGGTGATTTTTTTTAACGTTCAAAATTAAAGGGGAATCTTTTTTTTCTTCTAACTTTTTGGGGTCTAAATCGATGTTGAACTTTTTTCCATTTCTAGGGGTCAGACTGAATATTTTTTTCACTATTTGGGTTGAAATGGGGAACTTTTTTTCCACTTTTAATGGTCAAAATTGAGGTGGTGGAACTTAGTTCTTCTTTTTTAGGAGTCAAAATTGTGGGAGGAATCATGTTTTCACTTTTAGGGATCATAGTCAAAGGCAACCTTTTTTTAATCACTTTCCAGGGTCAAAATCACGGTGGGGAATTTTTTTCTTCTCTTTTAGAGATCAAAATTGAGCAGGGAACTGGTTTTTCAATTTCAGGGGTCAAATTCAAGTGGAAATGTTTTTTTCACTTTGTTTAAGCATGAGGTAACTAATTCTCCCCCTCAGGGGTCTAAAGCAAGAGGAAACAGTGTTGTTATATTTGCAGTTATTTTCTCCCACAAGCAACAACAGGTAATATTGCTAGTGTCTATATAATATAAATAGTTATGATAGCATCAAATAACCAAAGTACAATGAACTTTTTTATTGTAACTAAATACACCAGATTTATAAAAAAAACATAAACCAACGTCATATATGGGTACATATCTCCAGTTGAACTTGATAAATTTTGAAATTAGTCATATATTATAAAATCTATGTTTTTATCTCAAGTTCAAATTGAGTACAAAAATAAGTACAAATGAGTTTATTGCTTTAGATCATCATCATCATCCTTTCAGCTTCTGTTGTTAGACATAGACCTTCCCCAAAATTCATCAGACCTCTCTATCATAGGCCTCATTGAACCAGTACTTTCTGAACTTGTCTAGTTCATCGCACCAATAAAGCTAGCCACAAGTTTAATGACGTCACTTCTTTTAGCTCCTGTTAATAAAAGCACTAACTTCAGTTAAATCATTGCTCACTCATGGCTTCCTAGCAGAGTTGCAAACCAAGGTGTCTTTATATAATATTAATATAATCAAAATAAATTAATAAAAATGAGTACATAAATGAATAATATGAAATAATACATATTGAATAAAATAAATAATCATTTTTGATGTTTAATCAGTTGCAATTAACTCAATTCCAGAACCTAATTCCCTATTGTCAAACTCCTAGAGAGTTGATTTTACTATAGCAATTAGTCAGACATAGAAGAGAGAGAGAGAAAGAGAGAGAAGTGAAAAGAAAATAGATTCTGTGATGTCATGTTGTATCAACAAATATTTCTAAGTCCTCACGAATTGTTTTTTGTAAACATTGAATTTCTGTTCTGAAAAAAATAATTTTCGTAATATAACAAGAATATACATTTTATTATTTTTTCTTTTTGGTGAAAATTACCTTGCTACTAAGGATGTCACTAAAACAGTAAAATAATAGAAACATTAAACAGTATAAGAACAAGAATTTAAAAAAACAGATATATGTCCATGATTTTGTGGTAGTCGTTCAACTATATTACTTATAATTATAAATACATTACAAATTATTTCAAACTTGTTCCACAGGGGTAGGTGGTCTCCGTTTTCCCTCCATACGTGATCAGCTATACCTGATTTGTTAGTTTCACCTTTACTCACCGCTTTTCGGTGTTCTTTTAGGGGAGTGCGGTCAATATACCCCCGTCGGTTAAATAAAGGGTTCGGTTTGTCACTTTCCCACACCTACCAGATGATACCTGATGAAGGCCGTAGAGTACAATGGCTGAAACGTTGTATGAAAAACAACTGAGATGAGGACAGTCCGAATAGTAATAGAAATAATAATAATACCTCATCTCAAAAATTCAGAGATATGAAAAATACCGTTCAGAAAGTCAGGATCCAGTAAAAATTACGTATAGATTTACCCAAAATGCCGTTGTTCGGCAATGGACGTGATCAATGGAGATGCTATGGTTGCTACTATTTACTGGGCAAATTTTTAAACAGGCTATCTCTCACAGGTTAATAGTGGCCAGGTTTTTTAGATATTTCTATTGGAGAATTTTCTAAAAGTTGCTTGATTTTCAAGGACAGAAACAAAAAAACAATGAACATTTGAAGTCATTTCATTAAATTTAACTGGAAAGGATATGGTTTAGGGTTAGTATTCGGAAGGGTTATTTACTTACCTTACAGAACAAAGCTAGCAAAAACATACCTACCTACTAACCCTTATTTCAAGCTGACTGCAGAGACTCCTTCATTTTTAGGTAAAATGAAATATAGAAATAAATAAGTATTAGCTTTAGATACAAAACCTTAAATCTAACCACAAATGTGATACATCACTTCCTGTAACCCTTGCCTGTCGATAAAAACCTGGATCCCCTTGTATCAGAGCTCATTTTGTCTTGACTTTCTCTCCCTCTCTTCCTTTCCTTCTCGCTAATCTCCCAACTGGCACAGCTTCTATTCTTTAATTGTGACTACGACATATTGTCTTTTGTCTTCAATCTTCTTTGAGGCAAGTACCTGTAAGAGCTTTTGGGTGACTCAAAGCAAACATTGCATTTATTTCATTTACCTCATTACCATCCCTTTTTGCTCCTTGAACCAATTGTTTTTTGGAAAATCTAGCTTGGCCAATCATACCACTCTCTATTAAAGGCACCACAAATCAGGCTCCAATTGATAAATAAACAAAACAACATTAGACCCGTTAGTTTCCTGAATAATCCTAGTTCTCTCCTAAATCACATTCTAATGTATAAGAGTAACCTAATAACTAACCCTCTCTTTAACTCCTTTATAAAGATGCCATGTTGTAATCTATTCTAAACAGGCCTCTTCTATTACGATCAGCCTTTTTAAAAATATTTATGTTTACTTTTCAGCTTTGCATATAACACTTATACATGTCCTATTTGTTAACTCATTAAATTTACTCCTTAATTTGTTTGTCTAAATGATTTGTATTTGTCTTTATTTTGACTGTGAACTATTTTTAATTACTGCATTCATATTCATACTACACGCGGAACCCCCCCTTCTGTCATGACTAGAGACTACCTTCTTTCACACATCTAATCGTAATGTCAGAATGTTGAGATAGACTCAAGTACTTGGGAAAGATTCCTTTGTCCTCAGCAACTAAAACCATCTTCTTGATACA
>OY735203.1:40093107-40140607 GCA_963457665.1 Thysanoteuthis rhombus | reverse complement strand
ATTGGTGAGGAAATACTAGATAACCAAAACTCTTCTCAGACTGCCTTGAAATGATCTGAAACTTAGACTGGAAAAATGAAGTAATCTGAATAGATGACAAATATCTAAAATTTTCATATGAGAAAGAAAAAATATTCAAGCTTCACACTATTTCACACACTCACATGGATAAAAAGAAACCAGACAATTAATGAAAGAAAAAACATTAAACACTTTCTTCTGCTGTAATCATAAATATTAAATACCAATAATTTATGATTGCCCATGATAAATATCAGATATCAATAAATAAGTAATTGTTTTGAATAGGCTCACAAAACATTATGCTGATATTTTGCAAGGGAGGTAACCTGAATAGTCAAAGATAAAATGGAGTAAACATTTAATCATTTGATTTTAACTGGAAAAAATTGTCATTTGATTTAATGATGTCGTTCTTTACATCACAATGCATTTTATTGTTGCTGTATCTTTCTATTTATCACAAAAAAAACCCTGATCCCAATCCTAACTCTAACCCTAAATAAGAGTTGGGAATTCTCCCAAAAAGAAGACGTTTTTTCCTTTCAACTTTAGGTGCATTCAATCCATTAGACCTCACAACTATCTGTTATTGGAAATAAAAAAAATTTCCAGGCTTTACGAGGAGGCTCTATCTATAATGTAACAACAATGCTATTGTCTAACTATCAACCCTGACCTCAAACCTAACTACTAATCATTATGTTGACCCTACCCCCAAGACAGTGAAAAGAAAACAGGAATTGTATTAAACACTTTTTTCCACTGTAAACATAAGTATTTAATATTGATTCATTAATGAATAAATGAAAATACACAAATGATTAATAATTTAGAAATGATATTAATAAATGAGACCATAAATAAATAATATTAAATATAACATACTAAATTGTATAAATATTTGGTTTTAATGTTGTATCAGTTGCAATTAACTATTCCTTTTTGTGCAACCTTATTAAGTTTCAACAAGATGAAAGAATATCTTTTTTTAGCAAATGATGTTTATATTATAGTTTTATGATAATTTAGAAGAGTGTTTCATTTCAGTTGTTTTTTTTGTTCAATTCAAATTAGGGAATAAAGCCAACAATTGTAGTAAAAGTGATTATGCCCCACTCATCTGAATCTCAACCATTTCTCTGTTTCTTGGGGTGTTTTTTTCTAGCAATTGAAGTTTTAAGTAATGATGACCCAAACAAATCTTTTTCTTGTGCTGTGAACATCGAAAGAAAATTTTACTTTCAAACAAATATTCTTGAGTTTGGGCTAGGTATACTTGAATACAGAAAGGAAAATAGGCATTTGATGTTTTGTTTCAGTTTTAAATCTCAGTTTTAATAAGCAAAAGACAAAAAAGTTGATTGTCGAGTTGTATTATCATTTCTTATCATCAGTGTTTTAATCATTGTTTATTGTTTAGCAGGATTATTCTCTGATTATTGTTCATCTTTTACAAGAAAAAATACTCAACAGTTTAAATCAAAGAAATCATGTCTTATCCTAGCGGAGCGAGTGTCAATAGGACTCCAAAGAAATCTTTCTTGGCATGCAAAACCAAAAATGTTTGCTACATTGCTTTGTCATTGTTGTCAGAAAGATTTCTCCTTTTCTGAAGCTGAAAGGGGAAGAATCAGAATAGTTATGCGGGTTCTAAGAGAAGATGATAGATAGCGAAGGTTGGAACAAAATAGGAACATGCAAGGATGTAAAGGAAAACCCTACATGTTTAAGACATGAAGAACAACCAATGAAATGTTATTAGGATATGCCATTTTGAGAGCTCTTAGTTCATATAGACCCACAGTAGCAGGAGCACTTAGAGCAGGGTCACTTCAGAATGTTTCATTCAGGCTGCAGTTCCATTGGGCTTTCTAATTGGTTGGAACACTTTACACAGTCTTCTGTTTTTGCGCATTGGAAGTCCCAGACTTGGCACTGCTGTAGCCCAAATTTGACATGGTAGGCAATCAGAGGGATGTCAGTTATATTGCTTGGGGACTGCAGGCAGCTACCTCCATCCTCTGACAGCTCACTGTACTCTCAGAAAATCCTGGTGCTTATAACCTCTACTAACTATTTGTTGACACTGTCATCCCAGATAAGATTCAACATCAAGAAGGTGATAACCAAAGGACATTTAGAGAAGAGCTAAAAAGATTTCATAGGGTGAGTTTACAACTGTATGCCAGTGCAAGATTGACAAATGGAGCCATAGGTGTAATCCATCCATTCATTCATAAAGCTGGAGCACAACCAGCACTATCATAGGTAATCATTGCTATCTTCGAGGATTATATAGGGCCACCCTGGTGGGAGGATATTCCAAAATCAGTGATGATTGTGCCACAGAAAAACCAGTGGATTAACTGCAACTGCAAGAACAACTGCACATGAACAATGTTCTCACTAATTTTAGCATATGCATTATCATATAAATTAAAGGGCTCTACTTGCATCAGGGTTATTCTCAATTTGGGATAGGAGTTTGATCTTGTTATACTGTTGATTGGGGCTACCAGAATATAGTCTTTTGAAGGCCTCACATTCCATCCCTTGCCAAACTTTGCAAGATTTCAAAAGTTAAGCTATCCCTGACCTCTAAAAGTGTAAAGCCAAGGAAGAAAGAATGCAAGAGCTTGAGATGGATGCTACAACTAAATATCTGCAGTAATCTTTGTTTTGATATTTTCTTATTTTCAAAAGATTCAAAGATAAAAGCACAGGATTAGGGTAGGGAAACAATAAGATACATTTATGTAGGAGTAGGTTTCCTTATGAGGAAAGTTTTTAGTGATGAGTTTTTAACCTTTTTGTTTAAGATCCTAACAAAGGTTCTGAAATAATTAAATCGGAAAACTTGATGTAATTAACAGACCTGTGTTGTAATTAACAGACCTCTGTAGCATGCTCATATTTGCAGTGGATGTTAGATTTTTTCTTGAGAAAACTTATCAAAGGGTAATCAAGCTACACAATTTTTGCAAAAATGTATATCTGATGTAAAGAAAAAAATGAATAATTATGCATTAGAATGTTTCAACCACTTCCTGCTAGGGAAGGTCTCCGACAACCAAGCAGCAGCTCAGAACACCCTAGGAGAAATAATTATTTACAGAACCCTAGAATTCAATGCTTCCAAAAGAAAGTTTTTGAAAGCAAAAATGAGCAGATTCAAAAGGTTCTTATTTAAATCAATAACTTTTACTCTAAGCTGAGATATAGCGTTTTAAAGTTGATGGTGAAAAATCATAATTATTTTTGCACCAACCTATCATCAAACATACAATTCAGGGGCATATGCACTGTAGCGTAATGGTTATCAGCACAAAAAAAAGAGAATTGGGTTTAGGTTCTAACTGATACAATGCTAATTCCCTTGGGTAATACATGAATCCATGTCCAAAATTTTGAAAAACATTATCATTCCTCAAGAGGTTCAGACTCTTGGACTCATTCTTTGTATGTCTATCCATTCCACAGCCTTCTTTAAGGGTATAATTCATAAGGAAATAGAGGGACCTTTTTTTTCTTTACAAAGAGTTTTGATTTGCCTAGCCAACCAGTATAAAGCTTAAAGGTAGCTCTCTTCTCATTGGTTGACACTTCAAACAAAGACATCTTGAGCAACAGTGAAATTAGAATTGTATTATTCAGTTGGGGAAGAGACACTGGAGCAGTCTCATCTCCCCCAAGCTCCTTGATGGTCAGGGAGTGAGGAGAGAGAGTTAAGAATAGACCAGCAATCAACCAAGGCAACAGGCGTTTTTCCCAGCTATTACCTGTTGAGGAACTAGATGAAGTAGCTAATACGTTTGAGTCCAAGTGGTATGGAAGACTGAAAGACCAGCTATGGATGATAGTAGCTCTAGATACACAATGCTAATCCCTGGAGTCTGATGTTGAAATCAGAAGCTGTTCATCTGAATCCAATGGAGCTGTTTAATATCCAATGATTTTCCCTCTGACCTGAATGTATGCCACAATGCAAAGCTTTTCCATTAAACTGAATAGACATTCTTTCATGTGAATTTATCATGATTATAACCCCCTTAATTGAGCATACTTAAAACACTACATCTACCTCGGACAATAAATCTCCATGAGACCCTCAAAAGAGGAAGAAATCAAGCAAAGAATCACCCTCGGATAGTAAGCCTTTGGCAGAGCAAGCTCAACCTTCAAAAACAAGAAAATTTCATAAATCCTAAAAAGAAAGGTTTACAACCAATGCATCCTCCTAATAGTCACTCATGGAGCTGAAACGTGGAACCTAACCAAGAGACAGACCTGCAAATTGAGAACCATGCAATGTGAACATGAAAGTAATATGCTCAACCTCGCATGGAGAGACCACAAGACAGCACAATACATCTGGGAGAAGACAGGAGTCATGGACATCATAGAATCCATCAAAAATCTCAAATGGCAATGGGCTGGCCATGTTACAAGAATAGCAGACAACCAATGGACCTTGCGACTCATGACATAGATCTCCAGAGGTCATATGCACAACTGAGGCCAGCAGAATATTAGATGGAGAAACGAGCTAGACAAATTCAGTAAGTACTGGCTCCGCGACGCCCACAATAGAGAAGTGTGGTGAATCCTGGGGAAGGTCTATGTCCAACAACTTGTGTTAAGAGACTAATGATGATGATGATGAAAAGCCTTAATTCGCATTAAAAGAAGACTGGAGACTAAAGTAAAATAATGTTCTTCTTGGCATATAATTAATTTTTTGCAGGCTTATATCTTTATCTCCATTTTCTGTAAAAAATGATTGACATAAGAAGCATTTTTAGTGATTTTGTCTTTTAAAAACTTATCATATCATTCAAAATTATTGAATGCTTATAATAAACGGATGGAGACAGAATATGAAAATCATATGACGAATATTGATCTCCGTATACTTGTGATAATTATCAACCCCCCCCCCCAAAAAAAACCCACAATAATTGAATGAACAAATAGATGAATAGGAGTTTATTATTCACTTTGGTCCATGGGTAGACGCAAAATGAAATATACAACTAGAATACTCATAGTTCATTGGTTAAAACAGCACAGCCAATCAGAGCCCCTACTTGCACAAACTTTGAACTTACCCTCTTTCTACTATATCATTGCACTTTATTTCACATACAAATAAAACTTGGATCTTTCTACGAAAGCATCCACGCTTGAACATAATCATTTCTTCTACTTGTTGAATGAAGCTTTCTCTTCCTTTTTCCTTCTATTGTTGTTTCTGCTGCATTGTGTCAATATGTTTATAATGGAGACACATTCATCTGTACATCAGATCAATGCAGATCTGTATTTTACACTAAGATGTGACCAGGTTATAATTATGGACTCAAATCTGATATAAGTATTAAACCAAGCCTCAACTTATGGTAACTTTGTCGCTTGCTCAAAAGGGATTGGATGCTCATCAATCTCCTTCAACAAAGGGGCATACTAGCAAAAAGAATCGTAGAAATGCTCTTTCCCACATAATTACCGGGGCTTCCATCACTTTCTTTATACATAATAGATAAGGCACTTGGTAAGCATATATTTTTCATTTCAGCAGTTTCTTATCTTTGTGAGTATATGGCTCACTGCATTGAACACCTTTTTGTAAGGTAAGGAGAGGCAATGAAGAGCAGTTTCGGTTTCTCCCAAATAGCAGCAAATTTCTCATACTGTTGCAGCCACATTTCCTGATATCCTCTGCAATCAGAAGATTTGTTTCACTTCTTCATCATTCTGCGGCTCAATGATTTCTCCCTGCAAGTCGATTTCTTGTTCTTCAACCTTGCAAATGAATGGATCCATAACCCAGACAGGAACATTCGTATCTATCAGATCTTCAAAGTGCTTCTCAAAATCAATTTTCAAATGCATACAGTATTCTTCCAAATCCTGGCTGAAACAACAATCTTCTACCAGGCTCGTGCTAAGAGACTCCCCACCCAAATCTTCTGCCAATATTCTATTTGAACAAATCCATCTTTCTGATAGAAGTGGATACAGCAATTTTGGCCTTTAGTAAATTGAAATTGTCACCCTGAAGCTGTGAATACAGCAAGTTCATTTTATCATAAATGTTAGTTGGATATACAACATCTCCACACGGAGGAAAAATTTTCTGGTATATTTTATTTATCAACAGATAGCAAAAATTTGATAACTGAATCAAATACATTAAAAAAGTGCTTAAGGCATGAACCTTTGGAGAACCAGTGTGCCTAAGTATGCAGAAGAATTTGATAAAATTCCTCTTCATTATCTTCACACATTTGGCAGAATAATCCACCATTTGAAGAATGTGCTTTAATCTTGTTAACTACCAAAATTGTAAAAAAAAAAGAGTTGAATGAAGGCACAGACTACGTTTTTTAGCAATGAGATCCTGATGATGAATGAGACAATGGATTGTAAAAGCCGCAGGAATTTTTTTTTCATGAATGCAATCAATCCAGCATGGTGCCCAATCTGTCAAATAAACACTAGTGTTTGTTAGTGGGAGATTATCGGTTATAAGAATTGACTTGAGCTCTTCATGGAGTGATTCTTCATATGTGTAGGTCTTCAGCAATATACAAGAAAGTGTTTTTTTATATGCATTACCCTCTTTGATGAATTGTTCATAAGCCATTAACGACACCCCATTGTCTTACATAGTTGATTCATCCAATTATATTCCAAATTCTTTTTTGCACAACTCTACACATAACTATCCCATTTCATCAATACGTAACACACTGTTGTGACTGGATTCCAGAAGATTAGCTGCATTCATTTTAGGAACAGTAGTCAGAACTTCGTATACACTAAAATTTCAGTTAGAGTACAAGATTTTCCGCATTTTGCAATCATTTCGGAAATATTGTTAGAAGCATTGACATCACTATCAACATCAGAATGAGTATTTTTCTTTTTGAAGAGTGGAAAAGCATGAGTAGTATGCTATTCAAATGTTTCCTCTAGTTTCGCAAAATACTGCAATATCACCACCAGCTTTACCTGGATGTTTCTTTTGAATATGAGCTTGAAGTCCCTACTGTTTCATAGCCTCATCAGAAAATCTCTTCTTCACAAATGAGACACAGCGGCTTTTGCTGATTTGTTGATAGTAAGATGAAACCATATTACAAGTAGTCAACATTATACTGTCCAACTTTCTCTTGTTTCATCTTATTTGCAGAAGTTGAGTCTCGGCTGCTGTCAGCCTCTTTGGTAGCATGCTTTTTCAAGTACTTATCCATATATAGAAATAAAAATACAATATTCACACAGTAACACACACATACAAACACTCAGAAGATACAAAGAGAAGCTTTCACTTTCCAATCATTGCATATAATAATCCTTACAATAACTGCACATGAGCATGCTTTATTTCCATTATGGTACACTAGTTTATAAATAACAGCAAGGGAGATAATAGCTCAAATCATGATGGTCAAGTGTGGTTATAAACTTAAACCAGATGATTATGTATATGGTCAGACTATCTTTCTCATCTATGTGTTTATTTTCTCACAACTTTTTTGTTATGTCCCCCCCCCCCGGCTTTCATCAGACAGATATAGTTGGTTCTACAATGTTGAATCATTACTCAGATATGCAAAAAGACACATCCAGTCCAATCGAGCATGCACTCTGAGCAGTGATTCCACTCTCTAAAGCCAACAACATCCCACAAAGGTCAAAGAGTACATAGCCAAAACTCATAGATGAGGAAAATAGTCAGACCATACCATACATAATGATTAATTCAACCCATCTAACAAAGTTCAGCCAAGAATAAACCAGATGATCCCACAAAATCAGATAATTTGCCTTTCACTATACAAACAAGGACCTGGAAAATATTAAAACCACCTCTCAGAGAATTTATGAATTACAATTGGGGGCTGATACCACTAGTCTGAAGGGACTATAGAATTTTCTAGCTGAGAAATAGATGTCCAACTAATATGAGACTACTTAGTGTCTGACTCAGAAAGGTAAAAACCTTTGTATGAATACTAACCATGTACTGTACAACAGGGTATTAATCACGATCGTTTGCCAATTGCCAGTTACTTGTATAGAAGAGATTGTTGGCAAAGTAAGCATGTAATAAGTGCCAAATGCTAATTCCTCCTTATATGTAAGCACTGCATCACATACTAACAACAAGAGAAAGAAAGCTTTTGCTTGACGGCTAAGCCAACATCGTTGATAAACAAAAAGGCAATGTAACATATTTGCGATGTGAACACAAAGGAAGTTATGGGGCTCATTAAAAACAGAAGAACATTTTGAAAGAAATCACTCACATCCACCTGATACTGATGGAGACGACATGACTTTGAAAATGGTACAGAAAATTAAAGAAATGACCAAACAGTCAGAGGAACTTGTATTAAATATTATACAAAACTGCACCAGTGAGTACCCACTTGATGCTGCAGGTGCTCTTCTCAAGAATGAAACTCTAGCAAGAATGGCGCAGAGATGATGCACAGCCCCAGACAGGGACATTTTAACAATCCATGGAAATCAATTGGAGGAGAAGAGTTTGTCATCCATGGAAGTGATAACCTGCTTATTCTACTGAAGCCATGAAACTCACAGTCTTGCTTCCAAAGACCACGGGCTGCAGGATGGGACATTTGGTTCTACACCATTAGGCTTTTACTTGTATACAATTCCTGTTATGCTGAATCAGAGCCATACAATCCCTTGATATACTGCACTGCAAGAAACAGAAACCAAGCAACTTACAACTTGATTTTTAGTACCCTTAGATAAGCCAGACCAGATCTTTATCCTGTTTCAGATGCCATTTACTCTGAAAGGGTAGCTCTTAGTAGCATTACAGAATGTTTCCCAAACACAAACATTTATGAATACTTTTTCCATTTCAGGCAGTGCTATAAATTTGGTTTATTGAACCAAGAAATGTACTTGCTGTCAAAACTGTTCTAGCTTTAGCATTTGTGCCATTCAGTGACATCGCTGAAACCTTCAGTGAATTTTTCTCATCATTAAATGATGAAACTGATATAGGGTACCATCCAAAATGACGTGAGCTATTGAGACCCCCTGAAGATATATAGGGACCCACCAAATAGACCAAATAAGGTAGCCCCCATTTGAATATTCACCAGAAAATAGTGGCATAGTGAGCTAAATTAGCCACCAACTCTTAAAATCCTATATGACAGCGAAATTTTCTAGATATCATGGCATTCCTGTTGGATCATTGTCTATTAAAGGTCCAACCACATATTTTATGAGCCTGTAGGCAATGTGTCACTAAGGGCAAGCAGACACTGTCCAAGCAAGATGAAGTTTTGAACTATTTACAAATTAAACAAACTGAAGCTCCACACCAACAATGTTTGAGGCATAGTGAAAGATGAAAAACTGATAATGGAATTGGACGGCATTACCTAGCACATTATAGGTATTAGTGAAATCCATGTAAAAAAAAAAAAACCTCTTACAGCTGAAGTTAATAATCATCTATTCTATTACAAAGGGAGGGAGAATATCAGATAGAATAGTTTGGATAACAGTTATACATGAAGCAAAAATACTCACTAATAGTAATCCAGGTTTATGAGAGAGAAGGAAAATCACACGATACTTATGAGTGATGTCAATGCTAAGGTAGGGAAAAGGAAGTGTAGGAGAATTGGGGTAAGACTGAGGAACAATGTTAGGAATAACTCTTAGCCAAAGAAAAAGATCAACTTGGATCCAAAAGAGGACCAGTGTTAAGGATATACAAGTAATCAAGCAACAAAAATTGAGACAGGTCTTGTTAGTCACTCAAAAGAAACTGTTATGTAACCAACATCTTTTGGCACCATGCTGTGTTGGGAATGATCAATAAAAAAAATTGGAAAAAGCTGTGATCAATGGTTAAGTTTTGTTGGATGATGAATTTTCCAAAAACAATCATGAATACTAATAGACACAAACTAGTGATCAATTTAGCAAAAAACTGAAATTGTGAGTTTACCCACCTTTCACTTGATGGAGGGGAGATTTTGAAAAAAGTTTTTTTTTTATACGATGTTGCGGTTTTTAACCCTCTAGCTCCATGCATGATACATATATAGCCAGTCAGACCAACTTGAAAACTAAAGAAACCTATGTTGATAGTTTTAGTTGATGGTTTCTAATAGTCAAGGAATATAGTAAGAAGAGAAAACAGATAGAGCCAAAAGTTAAACAATTGATGCCCATAGGACAATGAATACAGTCAGAAAAGAATAAATACAAGATGGAGAGATGAGATTTAAAAAAGTTTACCCATAAGACATAGCAGAGGCTAGTGTGATCACTCACTTCACAGGAGATGTGAAAGTCAACAGTGGACTTACAATGGCTGCTGCTGATGATGATGATGCATAGCTTTATGTTGATACAGGTATCCCTTAATTAACGTTGTTGTTCAACGCAAGTTTTAATTACTGCTGCTAAAATAATTGCAACCATCCCTCTATGCACATGATAAAAATTTTGATTGATGTAGTTTCAAAATAACAATAATGATGGACAAGTAACAGGCAAAGAGAGCCCAATTATTTTAAGCAAAAAGGAATTTAAAATGCTTTTTTTGTTATACAAGGACTGTTAAAAAACTCATTAATAACTCATTTTTCCAAAGTTAGTGAATGCAATTCTGTTTCTTTTAAATGGATTATGCACTTGAAGAATATCAGCTTCTTTAACCATGTCTTTACCAAACCAGGTAGTATACTCCATCATTCAGTTTCCAGCATAAAATTTTGCAAACCACTTCTGAGACATTTTATCATTCACAATACCTTCTCCATTAACTGCACAAATTTCTTTTTGCAATTTTATCTTTATTTCCTACCATATCAATTTTAGAATTAACAAACAAAAATATACTATTTTTCACAAAATTTCTTAAAAAATGCTTGCTGATATGATAGCTGTCACTTTCCAATGAAAAATGATTTTTTTGAATGAAATAAGTATTAAAAAAACACCCCAAATGCCATTTTATTATAAAAACAGAATGAACTCAAGCTTTAATTATTCATCTTTGCTAAGTGATTATTCTAGTTGGATTTTTCGCTGTACACATTCAATTTGAAATGCCAGTTTCTGTGTTATTTAGTAATAATTTGTAAAACTGATTTATTGTAATTACTTGGCTAAGATGACTTTGTTTAAACTTGAAATAATCAATGGATATTTACTCAGATTTACAAAGGGTACAATAATGGGAAATATCATGAAGATTAGATTCATCAAACTAGTAAATGGTCTGCAAGACTAATTCACTAACTAAAAGAAATTAGAAACTTCTCGCTGAAAATGGCAGTTCAATTGAGGAACCCAATGATCAAGTCAACAGGCTGCATGGTCAATCAAGAAGGAAGAAAGCATAAAGGAAAGATGGCAACAAAGAAAACAAGAGGGAAAGGAAGATTATAAGAAGGAAAAAATCAAGCAAGAAAGTAAGAAGAAAAAAAAAGCAAGGAAGAAAATAAGAAGGATGAAACCAAGATGGAGAGGGGCAAGTCAGGAGGCAAGGAGGATAGAATGAAGGATCCAGGAAAAAAGCAAGAGAGGAAGGAGCAAAGAAGGAAAAGAAGCAACAAAGAATACAAAAAGGAAAGGGAGAAAATATTAAGCATAAATGAGTTCAATCCAAGGAAGGAATAAAAGAAAAAAGAAGGAAACCATGAAAGAAATAATAAAAAGAAAATGGGAAAAATCTAAGATAATAACAGAGACCAAGAAAGAGATGAAACAACTAAATAAAAACAATCAAGTGCAGCTGAGTGGAGATTAGATATGACACAAAACAATTTTTGTTTAATAGATTGACATTCTGGCACCATGAAATATAACTCAAAATTAAATTAAGATATTTCGATTAGTGTTTTTTTTTTCTTGAAAAAAATGTTTCCAACAACCTCATTATATTGTACCTTGTTGGAAAATACTCTTTCCTTTATTACAGAAATATAAATATATATATGCACATTAGAAACTGTTAACATAGGTTTCTTCAGTTTTAAAGTAGGTCTGGCTAGCTGACTATGTATGGGCTAGAGGGCTGCAAATTTAAGCATCAACTTTTTGTTATGTCTAGATAAAATTTATCAAAATTTATTCAAAATTTATCCCTAAAATGGGTTTCTAGTGGGCAGTTAAATTTATGATATAAGTTTATATAAAATTGCTTCCTTAGCTCTTTTTGGCAACATTCACACTTGTTTTTGTTGTGCACTGCAACTGCTTAACTGTTAGAGGTATCAGAGCTTTCATGGTTGATAGACGATCAAATGTAGCCCTTAAACTTATCCTTTATCATTCCCCGATAACTCAGTACCATATTTTTTATTGTCCATTGTTATGAATTCAATCAGTGTTCCTTTAAATGGAATAAAAAGTTCCAATATCAGGCATAATTAACAAAGTCTTTTTAATTAAGAATAATCCTTATTGCCATTATCACTGTTATGAACAAAATACAGCCACATCAATTTAAATGATCAAAAAACTTTCTTCAGGAAGCCAGACAACACCAGGTAACCTTAAGACTTGACATGTTTATAATTTCCTTTTATTAATATTACTCAAAAGAAATCACACAGTACATACATTTTCACTCACATACACACACACAGGCTGCATACATACCCATACATTTTAGATACCTCTACTGCATGCTTAGTATTCTCTGCTTCAGAAATTACACTACTGCTGAAAATCAATATAACTAAACCAATTTTTGAAACCATCATTTTGTCTAAATCTCATCTATTCAAAATCATCCTCTCACATTTCATCATCGTCATAAGTCCATTAATAGACAAGGGCCTTTCCCATCTCAATCCTTGATGACCATGATTGTACTAACCTCTGCTATATCTTACCAGCAAACCTTTCTACCTCATGTCTCCATCTCGTATCTGATCTTTTCCTGCATTTACTGTCCAATGGGATCTAATCAATCAACTTTTTGCTCTGTTCTTCTTTCTTCTAGCTAAGTGTCCTGCTCATCTCCATTTCTGTCAAATTATTTGTATGATATTCTTCACCCTGGTCCATGTTCATCTTTTTCTATCTCTTGGAGTTATCTTTAGTATTGCTCATCCCATAACTTTCTGTGTGATTCTGGGTTGGTTTTCAGCTTGTTTTGTTAATCTCCATGGGTCAATCCATATGTTAAAGCTAGTATTATACATTCATTATACACTTTAATATTGTCTCTATGACAAATGCTTTAAAAACCAATCGTTATGTATTTTGTTTCATTTTCATTGGTCTTTCTGTAACTTTACTACCCGATCTAGGTAAATATATTCCTAAACCTCTTCTAAAACCTCACCCTCAAAAGAAAAGGTAACCAAAAAGAGGGAATGTCACTGTGCATGCAGGAACAGACACTTTTATAGACTTTGCAGACTGTTTTAGAAGTGGTCAGTGAGTGTGGTCACAAGAAGAATTCTTGAAAGGGGACTGGGTACCACTCGTTTAGGTAGGCTATATTATAAAATATTTAATGGCCAGATACTTTTTGGACAGACGTATGTGTGTGTGTGTGTGTGTGTGTGTGTGTGTGTGTGTGTGTGTGTATATATATATATATATATATATATATATATATATATATATATATATATATGCAAAGACCATACTTGGCAACTTTTGCGATACATATTCATGAAATTTTTTTTACTTTAGCTTAACACTTTCGTATCAACCCCCTACCCATATTCCCAGCACAAAGCAATGTAGGTATAATAATTCTTCTTGGCACCTCACACTCTTATCCCAGCATTACACCATTCAAAACAGGTTGCAATATCGTCTTTTGGCATCAACATTAGCTGTCCTGTTGTGTCCGTCTTAATCTTGTCAACAGTCTGAAATTTCTTTGGGAAAAGCTGGAAGTTGCAGGGAGCCAAATCTCAACTTTGTGTGTTTGAAGTGAAGGGTTTAGACCTAGGTGATGCAATGTTTTGTCAGAATCCCAGCACAAAATGCAAAAAAGGCTTAGTCATAATGAATATGAGGTTCACACAATACACAAGTCAACTCATTGCTGACTGAATAACACTCTGTGAGAGTGTCTATTCACACATCCATAGTAAGGATCTCTCTGTTTGTTTGCCAATTCAGTTCTTGAGATAATTTCTGGACTGACCTCCTATAGACTTTGCCCTACTTCATCACTGCTCTTATACCATATTCTGCACTGGAACAAACAGTTCATATCCAAACCCAGGAAAAAGCCAGATGCTGATTTTGAAGGTAAATAGGCCCACCTTACATGATTGATTATCCTAACTGCATCTTTCCACTAATATCTGGCCTTGCGCCTAACAAAGTGAACTTCTATATAAAAATATATGCGTATGCAAGGGTGGATTTGTACATTTGCAGTCTTACATGTTGTTGGCTGATTTTTAATCTGTAATTTTCAATATATCATGTTTAATCTATATATATATATATATATATATATATATATATATATATATATATATATATATAGATAGATAGATAGATAGATAGATAGATAGATAGATAGATAGATAGATAGATAGATAGATAGATAGTCTAGAAAACTCAACAGCTCTGAGCACTAAACATTAAAAAAATTTTAATGAAATATTTTTGTGTCATTTCAGTCACTTATTTCCCAATATCTGTTGATGTAATTTTTGTAATTTTCTTCAATGTTTTCTGTTTTTTACATATACTTTGTTATTATGGTACTATGTTTCTCTTGTTGGGATCATCAGTTGTTTACCATGTAACTGTTTCAGGATTTTAAAAACAAAATACTTATATCAACATGGCACCCCAGCAGTGTAGTTAAAACACCACCCTCCTTTCAGGTATATATGTATTCAGAATTTCTGAATGCAGCAGAGTTCATGAAATAGGTGCAGAATAATTTGTATTGATCAGATTTTTCTGTTTTGCTCTATTTCTTCAAATGTTTCTAAATTTAGTATACAGCTACTTGACTGCTTCACAAATATATCACCATACATGTTTTCAAGGAAACAACTTGCCACTTACAACCAATATGTACGTGTACAAGAGTTTGTTGTTGGGTACATGGAAATGATCATGCCATTTGGTAGGAATGAATGCACTTATATATATATATGTTATTAAGAAATGGATATATGATCCAAAAGAATGATTATAAATTACGTTATATTGCATTGAAACTCTTATTTGAAATGATCTCCTGTTATTTCACTGTGAATGTGGCCCTAACAACATGAAAATAATAAATAATCAAAGAAAATGGGGCTGCTGCAGGAATCAAACCTGCGACAGATAAGGTAGCCACTTCAACGTAGTGTTGCTCTTACCATTGAGTCAAACAGCTGCCAGAAATGTAAAGCCCTAAATAACTGTTCCAACTCTAAATATATTTTTATATAACATTAGGAAATGGATTTATAATCCAACAAAAATAATTATGAATGCACTATACTATTTTGAAACTCTACTTGAAATGATCTCCCATTAATACACAGTGAATGAATCATTTGGCTTAGATTGGATAGACAATAAATAATTTAAAAAATGGACTGAAGCAGAAGTTGAGCCTGAGACCAACAGGTAGCCACTTCAATGTAGCGTCACTCTTAGCTCTACGGTTATCTTATTTACAAATAATGTCTTGATCTATCATGAATTATGTACAGTCGGTCATTACTTTATTGTGTTTACACATTGTCTTCTATATGTATTTTGCATGGGATACTGGATTATTGTAGTGGAACAGGTCTAACCATATGGTTTGGAGTAGATTGGACCACTTTGGTTTGGTGGTCAAACTTAGAATTTTCTTTGTAATGCAAATCAATATTTAGGCATGTAAATGCAGCCACCAAAGTTTCCATTGAAAGGATTTGATATACAGGAACTACATGTTAATTTTGTTTGTAAAAAAAAAAAAAAAAAAGATAGTTATGGGGTCATTGGATGCGAACCTTCTTTCAGGTAAGAATTGTTAGAAAATATCAATGCAAGATCAATAATGCGTTATATGATGTTTTTAGGAAAAAAAAGAAAAATCCCTGAGAACTGTTTTGAAAAATCTGCAGATTCCTAAGACATCACTGATCCAAATCAAAAATACTGCACATCCAAGGAGCAATGTTTGCTTGAGTTGATTGAAAATTCAAACCAGAAGACCAAGAAGATTGAGAGCAATGAAAGTATCTAAGAATACAGTGCAAGAGACCACCTATGGCTGATGACAGTGACCTGGAAGGGGATGACAGTGACCTGGAAGGGGATGACAGTGACCTGGAAGGGGATGACAGCTCTGATGCTGAAAATATTGCAGATATGTGTTTACATCCCGATTTTGATGAACATGGAGTGTCAAATATTGGAGATTATGTTCTGGTGAAATTGGTTGCTGAGACCTCTGCTAAGCCATTTCACTGTAGCTCAAGTAATTCACAAGGATGATAAGGAGTCTATGGTTAGCTAAACTAAAAAAAAATGTTACATGAACAAACTTGGATGAATTACTTTAATTTGTTTCATGTAAGTTCATCAGTTTGTCTCAAAGTATTCTTAGTAAATATACTTTGAGACAAACTAATAAATTTTGGTGTAACAAATAAGAGTAATTTTGTCAACATTACAGTATTTCCAGTGTATTTAAGATAGTCCAGTAAAATCCAAGGTGAATTTGTCCTCCTCCAACAATGTTGACATTCCTAAGATTGACAAAAAAAATATAGTCTTGTGCCTGCCTCTACCTAACTCAGCTGGAAGAACCAAATGCAAACATTCTATTCTGCATTTACCTGTTGACTTGATAGCATTCAAATGCCATTAGGTCAACAGAGTAATTCTGAGTAGGCCCTACTTTGTATGAAAGTATGACAATCAACTCTAATCAGTGTAATTCAGATAAGACCTTGGAAAATTTAGGCAAATGAAGCCTTTTGCTCCCCTTATAGAAAGAGTTCCCATATGCCTGAAAAGTATTTGGGGGATTTTTCGTTACTCCACATCAGATTAAAATTTTAATTACCAATGGGAATCGATATGTTAAGTTTATTTCCCAAGCCCTATTCCTTCCCTATCAGGTCAGGGTTAAAGATAGGTTTAAGGTTTAGGGTTTTGTGTTGGGGACTAACAATCAAAATCCAGCATTTTGGGTCTTATTCAGTGAGAAAAAAAATACAATTCAATAGGAGGTGAGAGAGTCATACTTTAAAATTCTTAGCATTGGCTTTTAGTAGGAGCAAACCAAAAAGATTCATATATAAACTGATTAAACTCAAAAAATTAACATTTGCAGTGATTGAAGCAGCAACTGTAATTCTTTGATTATTCCCATTCTAGAAAGCAACAATTTCTAATAATATAATACATTATTCATATTTAAGGTTTGATGTTTATAATATTTATTGATTTTCGTCTATTTATATAGTCAATAGACAACAATAGTAAAAAAAAAAAAATTACTGATTTACTTTTACTAGACTAAGTACCTCCCCTAACAGGCCGCTCTAATTGCTTTGGGTGACAGCAAACTATGCTTTCAGCTGTGATGTGAACTACAAAATTTTTCAAAATGTCTTTTGATTGCCTTTACATTCTTTTTTGAAATATCCAAAAAGATAAACTCTGCACAAATTATCTAGGTATACATGATCTTTTCTCTTTCGTGCACTATTAAACAAAGTCTGTTTATATCGAAATTACAAATCAATCTGGAAACACTGGAAACAACAATTAGCCAGGTTAATGCAATAATCTCTCTTATGCTGTAATCAACATTCTTGTCATTTACAAAAAATGAATGCTAATTGTATGTTTAATCAAATGTTTTTATTCTAATAAATAACTTGATGATCAATCCTGTAAATGGGATTTCTGTTCATCAAACTATGCTGTTGTTATTTTCACTTTCAATTAACCTCAAGCAACTATTAAGGTTTCATCTCGATATTAGAACTCAAATGGAATAATTTTGAGTTGCAAATCACCATTATAATTTGGAGCTTAAAGGCTAAGCTGGCAAAAAGACAAATGTGGTTCATTCAATGATTTATTTTTTTTAAATGTTATGAATATATAAAGAACAAGGGTGAGTAACTCTTCACCCAAGGGCAAGTAACTCATGATCAGCTTTTAGAGAAACTGTTATCGAAACATCCTCCTCTAGTTTTTTCCTCTTTTGAAAGGACCAAACGTCTCTTATCTTTATCTAAAACAATGTTCTTTGATCTTTTTTTCCATAATTCAGCAGTGTCTTCTCCTCTTTTTTTCATTCAAAGGCTGAACGTTATAAACTGATATTTTTTATCATAAATATTCTGTATTTTAATTTTTTTCTCTTACTTAGTTTTTAATCTTCGCAATTTTTTTTTAGGAGAAGATATTTATTTACAGACATGGGGAAGGAAACTTAGATGCTCTTCTTATTCAATTTTCTTTCTCTCTCTTTTTCTCTCTTCAAAGTTTTCTATTTAATCGATTTTTCTTCAATTAATTGTTCTTTTTGAAACTCCAACAATTGACACTGATCCTTTTCAGAACTGAATGGCATTTCAGTGGTACTCAACGTTTCTTGAATTATTGCAGTCTATTGATTAGTTGATTGTTTTTCTCATAACTTCAAATTTTTGTTGAATACTTTGAAATTTGGCTTTCAAATTCCCAAGTTCTCTTTATTTCAAGTGGATTACTTCTTGTAATGCCTCCTTATCTGCGCTTAATTCTCATACACACATAGGAATCCTTCCTTCTCAGTAATGGCAGGCTATTGCTATATTTCTCTTCTTGGCTCCCAATTTTTAGTTGTTATTTTTCGAAAGAGATCAGGTTTTACTCCATCCCCTATCAAAATGAGTCTAAAGCAGTGGGCGGTGTCTACGATTATATTTACATCTGCGCCAATATCGATTTTAAATTTGATTGGTATGCTATAGATATTTAGTTTTGTACGTCAAACATTGGTCTTTTTTCTTCCTTCCTCTTGTATCAATGATCCTGAAAAGTTTTTGTCTCCTCTCTCTCTCTCTCTCTCTCTCTCTCTCTTTTACAAAGTACACCTTAATAATTTTTGACTTGCAGACCGCAATGAAATGGTTTTCTGTATTAGATTCACTATAGGTTTTTCCTCTCGATGGACAATTATAATAATTGTATTTTTAGTTACGTGGACTTTTTTTGGTCTGTAACCTCTTTGGTTTGACCAGATTTTGTTGAAGTCAACCATTTCATTACCCACTCAGTGAAAAGAGGTGAAATGAGGAGGATCATAATTAACCAGACAATTTATGGGGAGATACTTAAGGTTTTACTGAGCTAGTGAAGTATTTTGTTGAATGGAAAGAATGCAAGTAAAGGATGGAATCTTGTGATGAAAGGAAGAATATTTGTGTTTGGATTAAAAGAGACACTAGCTCAGAGAGAAATAGCTAATACATGGCCTTTATTATCAGTTCATCTTTAAACTAAGGATTGCAAAATTGAAAGTTTAATTTCTGTGGAAATTCATACACAATACACTTCTTCATTTTTAAGGTGTTTAGACTTCTGAAGGAATTGAATGATAGACTGATAATTTTCTGAATATCATTTCAAGATTTAATGATGGTATGAATAGAGACAAGTATTGATACTCACATACAAAGCTACAGTTAATTACTTCTTAACAGTTTGCCAATACTGGGCATATAAACAGGTTATGGTTGACAGTTGAAACATAAAGAGAGAGAGAGGTTTGATTTGGTTAGTGAGTTTCAGCCTTTTTGCTCTCATTTTGTTGAAGTAATTTATAAAAAGTTCAATCATAAACAGGATAGCCTATCAACACAATAGTGTGTCATTCTTCCACTAGCGAGTTTTGCCGTAACTGTCAACTAGCTTGAAATGAGTTTTCCCTTTATTCAATTCAAAATGTGTATTAAAAAAATGAGTCTCAAGGTAAATGCCTTTTTGAAAGACATTGTCATTAGATAAATTCAATTTCTCATCATTATTATATTACTACAGGGCTACAGCTGGGGTTTATAAAACAGTGGATGCAGAAAAAGTTACATGGATTTATTTGATGCACATTTAGACCATAAGTTCCCAACCTGAGAACTATGGACTTTTGTACTATTGTATGCTGATAGCAGAAATTGCAGTAAATGAAGTACTATTCATAAAGCTTTCAAGGACTTGGTGAGGGGCGATTTAAAATAGACTTTAACACCCCCAAAGCTACGTCTATAAATATGTTTCTTTTTTCTGAGGACATTATTTTTTTCAATGTATATTTTTAATGACTGACTTCACTCTTTGTCATCTACCACAGGAAAATATGCCTGTAGTCTTCTTCTTTCTTTCTGATCTAATACTAAATGAGTATACTTTTTAAAAAATGGTATATGTTGGGAAAAAAATCAATAATTCAGTGTAACGTAGAGCAAGCAAGTAAGTAAGCGACATATTCTTTAACCGTTCTAGTTCCATAGAATTATGGGAAGACACCAGGAATAACATTTTAATGACTGTCACCCGTACACAATTTTTTTCCACCCAAAAAATCAGCCCCCAAAAACAAAAGTATAAATAGAATATACTTCCAGAGCAATGTTTTTTTTTTTCAAAATATATTCAGTTGAAAAAGCATTAAACTGAATTCATTTCTCCATAGATGTGTCTCCAATGTATGTAAAAATCATGAATGGTCCACAAATATAAGTATAACTAGCAGGGATACCTGATCATGCCTAAGAAAAAAAATTTTAAGGTTGACAACACTGTAAAGTATGTTCTTTAACATATCCCTGCTTACATAAAACAACAAATGAAAAAAAAAAGATTATTTAGACTGAAAGGTTATTCATTACTTCCGGTTTGCACTGTTTACTCACTGTCTTAAAGATTGATGGCCTGAGTCAAGTTGTGATTAAAAAAATGATCAAGGTTCGTTTGACCAGTAAAATCCTAAAATCATGAAAAATGTTTTTCCAAAGAAATTGTTTGCACTTCCAATCAATATGACCTTTGTTATCAATGAAAAAGTGTCATTTTTGAAAAAAAGAAATCAGGGTTTTATGAGAGCAGCGGTTTTCTTTACGGAGTGACTATATTGTTAAACTGGTCACTCACTTTCCGTCCATTACAAGACTGTCTGTCGTATGAAACTATGGCATACAAGTATTCAAGTTCTGTTATACAGAATTTCTATTTCGGAAAATTGTTTATTTTTCAATTGTTTTCAGTTGGATCTTTGTGTTTTTTAAGATTGATTTTGGACAGTCATTCATAGATAAAAAATAAGCTTAGCATTATAGCTATCTTATTAATAGAACCCAACCAAACATATGGAGATTTTTTTTCAAAACTGACACTTTTCCAAAGGTAACAGAAGTGTTATTGATTGAAAGCACAAAGAATTTATTCAGTGAACAATCTTTAATACAGTTTTAAGCTAAAAAACAAAAAAACAAAATGAAGGTAAATAGTAATCAAGAATGAAAAATGGTTTACAGTATTCCATCAAATAAAAGATGAATACTAAAATACAGTGTGCTTTCCAATTTTGCAAGGGTTCAGTGTATGGACTCTTAAGGAAATTTCAATTACATGATTCACCACTAATGCTGAACACCTATTAATGTACTCTCTTGAATGCAATACGAACATCTAGCATCCATAAAATACCTCACCACCACCAGTACTGAGATGCACAAAACAAACATGGAGAGAGAGAAAGAGAGATTTTTACCTGTACTTTAAACTTTTAAGATATCTTTTATAAATAAATGTATTCATAAATTTGAGGTAATATAACACTGTCATCACCTAAAAAAAGAAGAATCCCATGTAATTGATGACAACTTGGCTAGTTCATCACATCATCTTATTTTCTGTCAGCCACAGATTTACATATGATCTCCACATTGTGATTTGTGATGTCCAGTGGTTATCCGCCATTCTTGCTACTTAACTAAACCATTGCCATTTGAGTTTTTAAAGGATTCTATGATACGATATCTTAGACTCCTGTTTTCCCTCTAACAAACCAAAAAAACAATAGAAAAAACTCCTCCCACCAAGTAACACCCACCAAAAAATTTTCCCAAAATTTCGCAAACAGGAACCTAGAATATACTTAATCATTCAACTGAAGAAGCCCAAACATTATAGAAACATAAACGTGTTTGTGTAGCGAATTTCCATTCTATTACATTTCCAGCTCTACTCTAAACCAACTTGACATTCAAAGTCGAATGTATTGAGCACTCTATAAAATAAACCCATCATACGTCAGACATCGCATAATACCATGTTATATTGCATCCCTGATTTGTAGTAAGTATATTTATATATATATATGTGTATATATAAAATCTTCAGGGTAGCAAAGTCTAGTAAGTCAGGCTTCTATGTAAAAAAAAATCTCCTCTTTGACAGAACTCAACATGGAATATTTGTCTCCATGAATAATAAAATTTTGTGAGAAACTCCTCCACTTCTACACTGACATTTCTCTACATCTTCATAAGTATTGTTAACTGGAAACGCACACTTCATTTTTCTTACGAAAAGCACTTAATTTCACAGCTTACCTTCCCCTACTATTTCTCTATTCTCTTCCTCTTTCTATTAAATAAAAGATCGGAATTTACTGGGGAAACTGAAGTCTTTGCATCTTTTGTTACATTCATATTGTTTCTGACCCGCGCTGTTCTTGATACGTGGGTATTAATGGGTATTATTCAAAATAACCCCAACACCTATTAAGTTTAATATGGCTCTGGTTGTGACGTGTTTTTGCTAGAATTGCACAAGGCAAAATGTCTGTCAGATGTGCAACAGTGACCATTCCTCTCATTACAAACTTTCAACAAAGCTCGTCAACATACTCAATGTACGTTTCTTCAGTTTTCAAGTGATTCTTCTCGGCTGGCAGTATGTATGTCACATGCACAGGCTATACCAATGGAGCTACAAGGCTGAACTTTCGAACATTCACTCCTTATTATGTCAAGGAAAAATGTTTTATTTTTACCCCCAAGTTACAATGTGATTTCATGCTAAATTGGTCCCTTAGTTTGTGTCCAGTGTCCTGTTTTATTTGATTACTTTATAGTTATCCAACAAAAGGCGAAGAAGACACTTATTCTTTGATCCCCTTTTTTTCAACTTTTTAATTAATCACCCACATGGGATGCTGCCAAATGATGTTGGTCAGGTTACGGTTTCTATTGACTTACTAACCAGACTTGATTCTGTTTTAGGTTTGCTTTTTAAGTTGAACTACATTGAATGATAGCATTTGTCAGTATTGCTCAATGCTCTTTAAAACTCTAATCACTGGACCTCCAAATTAACTAAGCTTAGCCCCATTTTGTACAAGGCCACTATCATGAGGTATTCAGACAGGATTGAACATGGTATACTAGCATATTAATTTGCAAGACAAATTTAGTCCCTATTATACTATAGTTGTTGCCTTAAATATATACCAAGCTGTGCCCAGACTAGCACAAGGCCACTGTGATGGGGGTTCCAATGAGGAGCAAACTCACAATGTTAGCAAATTCGTCAGTAAGCAAAGCTTGTTAATCACTGCACTTAGGTAGACATTCAAGTTGTCTTTTTACTAAGCTTAACACAAGGCTGAATTATGATCTGAAATTTTCACTGTATAATGCACAATCTATCCGATTGATATTAAACACTGAATTCAGTGCATTTGCAAGTAAGGAGATAATGTTGAAAAAAAGTAATTTGTTATGTAGAATAAATGCTTTTGTTATCATTAGGCTAAAGAAATATTGATGTACCTATGTACCTCTCATAAATTATTTTCAAGCTCATGTAAATAAGTCTTAATTTTTGAAAGGAATTCATATGGCAGAAAACAACTTTAAAGACAGGAAGTTGGGAATGTTATGTAAAACCAGGTTTCGTAATATTCTGCAATTTACCATAATTACTTCAGATTGATTAATATAATTAATACCTAAATATAATTAATTGCCTTATGAAAAATAGGCATATTCTGATGTAATTGAATTGTTATAAAATAAGAACACACAATGTATGAAGTACAATAACACTAAATAATTGCATGCATCTACAAGAATCAGCATCTGTTTACACTTCTCAAGGTAACAGAGCTCCATTCCTGAAAGATTTTTTTTAGAGATATGTGTCTTTCACAAGTTTCCAAAATGAGTTTTAGGAAGATTAAATCATTTTTGGATAAATATAATTAGATCTATGAATTCATGAAAGACCAAACTCAGATTAGGTAGCTGAAAACAGTCTACATCATACACATATATGTATTCACATGTAATATCACTAAATTTTAAAACTGATATTGCCTAATGATTCTTATTACAGGTTTCCCTTATAATCCAAAAGTTGAGCTCTTCCATGAAACCTTTTGTAAGCCAAAATGGTGTAAAGCAAAGAAGCAATTACCATTAATTTATACAGGAAAAAATTTTGAGTGCTTCAAGATAAAAAAAAATAACCTTATGGAAGATTTTCGCTAAGACTGATAGTGCTGCTATGATTGTAAAATAGTATGACTTTAATTTTGAAAGGGCAGGTAGAATTAGGACAGGTTAAGGGTATTTGGAGTGCCTATAAAGGACTGAATGAAAGAAAAATGCGTGAGGCAAAGCAATCAAGCATTCTATCATATTTCAAGTCTTCCACATAAGCCGCAGCAGACGATAAACCTTAACATCCAACATCAAGACATGTAAATATAGATTATGGTTATTGGGGGGGGGGGGGAATACTCAAAAATTTTTCCAATATGAATTAATGATAATTGTATCTTCGTTTCATACCATTTCAGATAGCAAGAGAAACCCAAACTAATGTAGGTCTTGAATAAAGGCAAAGTGGTATAAAATAAACTTTTGAAAACTGGGAGATATTATTAGGTGGGAAAACTTTTTAACCATCCAAATGTAATAATTAAGAGGCATCTACCTTGAAGGAAATTAAAGCTGAATGATTTTGAATCATTCTTGAGAGGGTGATTCTGGTAACGATGCTGTACTGGAGAAAAACAATATGAATAGCAAAATTATTTATACTGATTGCTTCAAATTGAAGAAGCAATTGAGCACTGATTACACTTCAACTTAAGCAGTATTTCAACATGAAAAAAAAGAATTATTGATACTTTTGATCAATTACTGCTAGGATGAATAAGTGTGATTGTACTAATCTCTGCAATGTTTTACTGGTAAACTTTCTATCTCATCTATCCATCATGTGTCTGATCTTTTCCTACTGCGTTTACTGTCCCAGATGCATCGATTAGTAATCAAATTAATTCCCCACCCTGGTCCTCTATCGGATTCATGTTAATCTTTTTCTGTCACTAAGAGTTATTCCAGACATTGCTCTTTCCATTACCCTCTGTGTAGTTCTTGGTTGTTTTTTGATTAATTTTGTTTCTTACCCATTCGTAACAGCTGGTATTCCCATTTATACCTTGTTTTTGCATTGATTTGAATGGCTGCTATGTATGCTATTGAATCAAAGAATTTTCCATAGTCTATTTAAGCCAAACAAAGTGGTTTGCTGTATTCTGATATGTTTTTGATTAACTGGTTTAATGTATGTAGGTGGTCTATTGTTGAATAGCCACTTCTAAAGCAAGCCTATATGTGCTGTTGGTTTTTATCTATTCTATTTGTAAGTATTTCCAAGAATTGTTTGTAAATGTTAGGTAGTAAAGTAATGGGGCAGTAATTGCCAAGATCTACATTGTATACTTTCTTGTGCAGTAGGACCACTATTTCCAAACAGAGGTTTTGGATCACTTTCCTCTCTTGTAAACATAGTATGAATATTTGCGCTTTGAGATAGACCTTTCCCATAATTGTAGGAGAGGAGTTGGTTGGACCTTGGGGTGTATCAGATGCAGTTAAATTGAGTTCTTAGGCTTTTTTTCAAGACACTTTTCAGCCTTGGTTTTTGAACAAGTTCTTCAGCCTACATACAAGATAATGCCCTTTTGTACAGTACACATGCAACAGTCAACTACCTCACTAAAATTGGTTTCAGAAATGGTAAAATAATGGATTAACCACCATTTTCTCTAGATTTTAACCCAATTGAAACTCTCTGGAGTATCTCTTATAAGAAGGTGTGTGAAAATGGGTGTCAGTTTGCTTCCAAAGAAAACTTACGGCAAACTATTATTTATTGGCTTTAGTATTTCATGTATGAGTTCTTATAGCTTGTTTAAATCAATCCATACTACTATATAATAATTGAGCATGATAAAAATTGAATACCAAAATAATACCTCGTATTTTCTATCACCCTACATCCAAATTCAATATTTACAGGCATTTAGAGTGCAATCAGACTGTTTGTATAAAGAATTATAATTAATATTCCTCGACTGTAGCATAAGTTATAAGAAAAAAAAGTATTTGCATAATGATTTCACACAGACACACACACACACACACACACACATATTTATATTTATATAGGTAGGTACCCCGTCATGGTGTAATGGTAAACAAGCTTGTCTTTCAGTTCATTACTTGTGATCCTCACTGGGTGCCCCACACTTTTGGCCTTGTGCATGAAAATATTCTTACAGATTTATTAATATCAATATTTGACCAAGTTATACTAAGCAGTATAATTTTCATGTATATTGATATGATTTTGATTACCAGGAAAATAATTTTTTAAAGAATATAATGCATTTGAATATAAATGTATGGATTTCTATGACAGTCTCAAGTATATTGATAAGATAATGTTTGAAATTAAATTGCACACCTAGGTCCTTATCCCTTGTGCAGTTGATTGAGTGCTCATCATAAACATAATCTTAGCTATAAGTATTTACCAAGCTCATCTTAGTCTAGCACATAGCTATAAGTGTTGGGCTCCCAGTAAGTATTGAACTCATTACAATAATAATGATGAGTATGATTTCCTTGCTGATCTTTGCGCTACAGTAAGACTCCCAATATTTACATACTGTGTTCGTTTTGTTTTGTTTCTTTTCGTTACACTTAGTCATTCATAGCATGAGTTGGGGGGGGGGTGTCTTTAAGGCACATTTTTTACTCTAGAGTTGAAAAATAACTTATCAAATATGTGGTCGTTCGTGCAAATATGTGTGTCAATCAAAATAGGCAGATAAACAAGAAAATACAGAGGAAACGACGAACTATCTTGAAAAGGAGAACAAAGCCAAATTGTATCTTTGAATAAAGATAAAACTTTTTTTTTTTCTTCATATCATTCGAAATTCAAACAAGAAAATCAAACTCAAATAAGTTTTTGCTCAGGTACACCTATCCGAGAAAAAACAGTTTTCTAAGAAGTTATTAATCATCAAGCAAACAGACACATCTCTTTTCAACAGAATCATTCATAAATTCCTTTTCAGAGACTTTCCCCTGGGAAATTGAATAGTCTTAAAATCGAAAAATTCTTTAGATTTTTTGTATCCAGTTTTTTTTGAAAGAACATTCTATGAACGTCCACTTCTTTTCGATTCTATTTCACCGACAGAATTTATGAAAAAATTCCTTTTTCACAGACCTGTCAAAAATATCTATTTTAAACACTTACTTTCCTCTGCAACAAAACTCCAGTGACCCGAGTAGTCTTCAAAGATGTAAAACTTTCTCGGATTTTGATCTTATCCCTCCAATTCTGAGTGGAAAAAACCCTACAGACATCTATCTTCGTTAAATACCTTTTTGCTACTGACTTTCCCAGACATCGTCTGCTCAGTCAAATTTTTTGGTGGAAAACAATACCTCTTTTCTATTGGTCATTTTCTACCTTACTCAACAAACTTCATCCTTTATGAATCATCGATATTCATAAGGACAACAAAAATTATTTCTATTTTAAAGTAATAACGATTTAAAAAGATCGTGAGTTATTGGAAAAGTAAACACAATATGAAAAAAAATTCTTCACGACAGAATTCTTTCAGGCGACGTAACTCATTTTTTGAGATACCAGATTACCTCCCTTGCCCTGAAATCAATCCTATTCTCTATCAAAAAATATTTCAATGATTTTTTGTAAATATAATCTTTCATGTAAATTGGAGAAAAATCGTTGAATCTCTAACTTGAAGCTTACTTCTTTCTGATATAAGGCCAAGAGTATGGAGCACCTAGAGAGTATCAAATTCACTATACTGTAGCTATGATTAGCCTATGGTGAGATATCATGTAGGCATTTACTAAACTCACTTTAGTCTGACACAAGGACATAAATGTTGAGAACCAAGTGAGAGCTGAACTCTCTAAAATGATAATGATCAAGTAGAATAGCTTCATAACCATAACCCCAGAGCAAGATGGCCTAAATATCTACAAAGCTTGGCCCACTCCAGCGCATCACCTCTAATGTGGAGCACTCTGTGAGGATAAAACTCAATGTACCAGCAGATGGTTTAGTGAGATAAATAGTCAAAATTGATAGAAATGTTGTGTTACAATATTTCATCTAAGCCACCTTTACGATTTTATTGAAATGTATACACATGGTTTCAACTCGATGGACATATTACTGGTTGATTGGAAGTGACTGTTCTGAGAAACTATTCAATATCAAAATTCATGAAAGACAGGAACGAAGCTACAATATTCTCACAATTACTTCTAGCCATCAAATTTGTCTTGTCAAATACATGACTTATTCTTCTTATTATTACCAACTGAATTTGTAGCTATTTTGCTTCTCCCTCTTATGGCTTTATTCAATATCTATACTAAATAATTTTAGCACTAGGGAAAAGCTTTTCCATCCCATATATTGTACATTGAAAATCAGGAAGGAAGAGGTTGTTAGGAATGAATGAATGCAAGCATGGCAGATAGAATAGGGCTACTATTTGTATAATGCAAATGCATTGCTAATCATTTTACTCTAGAAATATATTAATTGTTGCAACAAAAATATAAGGAGAAAATATCCATAAAATAAATTCCCAATTATTTTATATAATCCATTCTCCTGCATGAATGACAGAAAAAAGTATCTAATTTAGCAATATTTTTTCCACAACAACATTTTTCACTGCTGATAAATTCTCTGTGGAAATAAAAAGATGTTATGGATTGGGAGCTGGAAAAATTACTAGCAAAATTTTCTAATCTTTTTTCTGAATGATTTTACAGTAGAAGTGCATTGAAATCAGGATAAAAGAGATGCTTATTGGTCAGAAAGTAAGATAAACATTTTTTATTGATTTGGGCTATTATTTGTAAAAAATACTGATAATTATGTAACATAAAAAAAATTATGGATATAATTGAATCTCTATGAGATGATTTAAAAAGATATGAAACATTTCATCTTAGCTTTTACAAGAAAGTGACCAACTTGTTCAAATAGAAGAGTCCATTATTCTAAATGGTGGGCTGTGGATACTTTTTTAATCATCAAAATTGTAACCTTTAAATGAAAGAGTCTATTGTTATGTATAGAGAAACAGACAGAAAAAGGCACACTGTTCATTATGTTGAGAGATTACATGTATTCAAAAATATATATAACGGAAATAGGTCATATCTAAATATATTACATTATATACTACAGTAGATTTAGATGACAAATAAATCTATCAAACATTGAGTTAACATTAATTTTCTTAGATTGTTATCCACATTTCAACCTAGTTTGGTGTATTTTTTGATTCTATAGGGCTATTATATGTATAACAACAGAGTTAGTCTATTGTGTTGAAAAATGACAAGCATGAAATTAAAAGAAAAAACAATTCCCCTGTTATGATCAGGCAATATGAAATTTGTCTCATAGCTGCTTTATTCAATATTGAATGGAAAATACAGTCAGCCAGGGAGATGCATAGTGCAGTACATGAGGAAGATCTCATAATTGTCAGTCGATATTAAGAGAAGTATTTACACCAGAAAGCAGTAAGCTGTGTTACAGCCAATAAAATCATTTCTCTGCTACAGGCAATAAAGTGGTGCAACGTGATGCATGCAGCTGCTGAGGAATTACCAAGGCCATCAAAAAATGACGACGATATTCAAGTAATTTTGCAATCACATTGTACTTATAAATATCAAAAACATTATGTTGCACAGCATTTTTTGTTTGTTTAATATTTCCTACATATTAAACTAAACCTAAAATGAATAATAGCAAAAAGATTTTGGGAGTGTTCAATACACAAAAATGGGCAAATAGTCTATTGTCATCATCTTTAGCACAAATATTGAAAAGCATAACACATGCACACAATAATATATATATATATATGGATACACATTTCATTTTCTCAGATGAAAAATGTTTTGCTCCAAAAGTTTTACAAATAACATTCAATTTGCCATTGAATAATTATGGCTTTTTATCTATCAAGTTTAACAAGACATAAATTCAATTTTTACTACAGCCTCATGAAGAAAAGTTGTACAGACAGAAAATAATATACAAATAGTGGAGAGAAGAGCATGTTACTCCACTTATTAAACTTTATGCTGACAAGTAACTGCTTTTGTGACCGAGTCCCAGATTCTTAGACAGGCTGACAGTATAACAATCTTGCTTAATGTTAGCCAGTATGAAGTCCTTCCCTTTAAAATATATTTCTATTTGAAAACAGCACTTTACAGAAGCTAACTACTTTCAATTAGTATTGTATTGACTATTTATGTTCTTGTACAGTCTGAGTTGGTTGTCATACTCTCATACAAAGTAGGGCCCACTCAGAATTACTCTGTTAATTTATAGGCAGTTGAATGCTGTTAAGTCAACAGGAAAATACAGATTTGACTTTGCACATTTGGCACCTGTAGCTGAGAAGGGTGAAGAGAGGCACATGACCACATTCTCTCGGTCAATGTTAGAGATGTTGCCATAGGGGGGAGGGGAAGACAAATTTACAGCGGATTTTCTGGATTGCCCTAAGTAGCTAACAACAAACCCCTTATCATCCTTGTCAATTACTAGGGTTACATAGTGGAATTGTTCTGCAGAGTTTTCGGCAACCAATTTCGCTAGAACATAGTCTCCAATATCTAGCACCACCCAAGCAAAGCGGTTCAACTTACTCCAGACCCTATGGTCCAACTTGCCCCACAACAACATTCCACCACCTCATGCAAAATATGCAAAATACACATGGAAGATACAATAAAATATTTATCAAACTGTGCACAACTTATGATAGATTAAGTCAGTATAAATAGATAATTTAGATTCACAGTACTTAAGGGAAAATATCTCCATAAGTGAAAATTACCAAATTCACTTTTAACACCTCAAGTCACAAAACTTGCCATGGAGAACTTGTAGCATCTTCAGGGCTGATGGAAAAAATTTGTCAAAGAGCTTGCCAAAAGAGGTTTCTTCAGAAGAGAGCTGAGAACTACTGCTGCTGAGGTACTAAAAGGGATTATGGGTGGTTCAACATACCCGTAGGTCTAATGTGCCCTACTATCCCCTATATGTTGCATATTATTCTTGTAGCTGGCAGGAAACATTTTCATACAATTCTCTCTTGCAACTAAATTTTATGGAACCTTCAGCTGAACTATCATTCCACTTGATAACAAACAGAGGAAACCCATTTATTTTCACGATGAAGTACATGATATACTTCTGTCTTTGTTCTCAGACAAATAACAGCCAAAATGTAAGATAAAGATAACAATAATAAGAGATATCAAAAATTGAAGACATTGAAAATGTAATTAAAAAAAAAAAATCATCATGTTTTATCATCATGTTAATGATGATAAAACAGGTTATATTTTTGTACATTTGAATTGATCGCTGTTTAGATTTGAGAGGGATTAAAGTATGAAACAGCTGAATTGATAATTATGGATAAAAGCTTACTCATATTGAAAGACCAGAAATGGTCTGGCTGTATGTCTTGAGTTGCAGGTCATGATCATATAAACTACTACTGATGTATTCTATGTCCAAAAGTGTACCTTTATCATGCCTTTGATGGAAGTAACCAGTGTCTAGAGTGAGCAAGTGAGCACACTACTCTACTATAAATATATCAATGCCTACGTGGTAAAGCAAAGACTTATTTTCCTCATAGTTAACTTTAAAGGGAGGCTGATAAATTTTGGGTGCATTGTGAATTAAAGCTGACGTTTGATATCTATGTTGTTAGAAATATAATTTACAATTTCCATGGTCATTTATCGATTCTTTCGCTATTATATATATATTTTCCCTGTTTTTTCTCCTTTTTTTCTTCTTTTTGTTTTTATCCTTTTGTTTTCTTCCTCTTTGTTTATCTCTTACTTTTTTCTTTTGTGTGTTTTTATTTTGAAATACTAAATTGATTGGTTGTTCTTTTTGCTTGATATATGCATGCACATACTTGTATGTTATAAAATTTTTGTTGTATTTCCCGTATTCCTTGAATGTGTTATAATGGTTCAGTTGTTGAGCTATTATTCATTGTTATAAATATATAAATATATATTTAGAGAGAGAGAGAGAGAGATGGACAGGATGAGAGAGAAAATTAGTAGTCACTGAATAAGATTACAACTAAAGTTCTGTCTTATGTTAAAGATGAACTTAATCATAGATATACTTTCCTTCCTTTTGACACCCTTATTTCATCTATCAATAGATATTTCAATACCAGATTTGTAAAATTCCTTCACTTTTGACCTGAAATAAAAGACTAACTGATTTTCAAGTTCATCTCCTGAAGTGAATCTTTGTCAGTCAAAATGGTTTAACAAACTCTAAAAAATGTGATGGTCAAAGATCAGGAGAGTCTGGTGGACGGATTGTTTTTTCTTAGCCTAATACCTCTGCATTCTCTCAGGCAGAATGTGGACATGCATTATCATGATGAAGAGTGACCTCATTTCTGTTCACTAAGTATGGCAGTTTTCTGTCCAAAGCTGTTTCAAACAGTAAAATTGTTGGCAGTAAACTTCAGCTGTGACTGTTTGATGATTACTTGAATATCCCACCAAACCCTTGATAATATCTTCCAGTTCAGTCTGTACAATGGTGGAACATCTACAGGGAACATGTTGGGTGATGCCTATGGAGATTTTGGGATGCCCATTCATCAGAATCCCTGTTTTGGCCTTGCTGACATGGTCCAGAGGATGGCCGAGAGCAATACATTTTGCATTTGCTTGGCTGCAGGAGCCACAGGAACAACATCCAAACTGCCCAGAGAGGGCTCCCCTTTCTGGTTTTGGAATCAGAGTTGTCCTTTTCCTAGACTGGTTGCCTTCCCAAGGCTAGAGGGCCAAATATATCCTGCTATTTTATCCATAGCTGGGGTAAAACAGATGGATTCATGCCTTTCCCAAGTGCATTAGTGCAAATTGAGCATAACCAACCACAATATGTGATTCGCATAGTCAGGAACGACTAGGATAATGAGTTATCCAAGTTTATTTCTACTTATAATATATGCAAAATCCTTCACCTCTCAAAGTACGACAAAAATTTGGATTGTTACCTTCTTGTCATTGCATGAAGCTCATACCCACTGCTTGAAAGTAATTTTCTGCTCTACTTTGTTGAAAGATAAGGCCAAATAGGATGAAATAAGAATTAGGATGATTGTGCGGCACTAATATTCCAAATGATAAGGACCTACTTGCTTTGAAAATCAGTATTCATCATCCTGGTTTTTATTTTTGCTTAAACACCAAGCATTTTATTCGTAATCTTATGGATTGTTTGGAAGAATATAGAGACAGCTTGAGTCTTGACCAATCCAGTTTTATTGTCAAATTCTCGAGTTCATTTCGTTTTTGTACCATAGCAAGATTCCCTCACCAGAAACCGATGAGTCATACATGTAAAACCATTGTACAAAAAAAATGATGACAAGTCAAACAACAACAAAAATGGGAGTGTCAGATTTCTTCAATATCAGGAATAGAATATATTGCATTTCACCAAACAATAACAAATTAATTTTCGCATATCTATTCTTAGGTAAGAAAATTGATAGATTCAAGAAAAACATGATTAATTTGAAAATCCTGTCCTAATAAAATTTTATTTGTTGAAGTAAAAAGTATGAAAGTTAAAGTTGAAAAATGTTTTATTTTTTTCATTATGTCTGCTATGAAAAATATCATTTTTCTATAATAACAAGTATAAACATTTTTTGTTTTCCTTTCAGCAAAAATTACCAAGCTATTAAGGATGTCATTGAAACAGTTGATATTACAAAACCATCTAAACAAAATAATGTCATTTAAAATCACAAATTAATTTCTATTTTCCATTAATGTTTCTGTGTTTTGAGGCATTCAGCTTGACATCAGTAGATTTTGGGATTGAAACCACTCAGGAGCAACACATCTTTTTATTTCTTTCTTTCTTGCTTTCGAGGCTAGTGGCAGATTTACCATTAAGCTAAGAAGGATTTTTCATTCTTTCTTTTGTCAAACTCCTGCTATTGACTACTCTATTTTTATGCGCAACAACAATGATGGATGACAATAAACAGACTAAACACAAGTGACACCATGCACGACTGTGACACAGTAACATACACTATAACTGATGATGAATTCACTCCCACTTCTAAATTCAAACTAGGTTAACTTGTTTTGCCCAAATTTGCTAAAGGAACTACTGATAAAGGAGTAAAAATAGGACATGTAGCTTTGGAATAATTGTGTATGGAGAAATTAATTCTATTTTGTTTACGTTTTAGATTTCAATGAAGCAGCTAAGCTTGTTTCTATTTTTTCTTTTTTTTTCTTCTTTTGTTCTTTTTTTTGGCTAGGAATACAATCAATTTTTTTACCCTTTAGAAATTAGCATGGAATTATCAAACTCCACTAAAAAGATATTTTTTTAATAACTATAAAGCTTAGTTTAATCTGGCAAAAAAAACAATGGACGAAAGTGAAGAGAGAATACTGGCTTTGTGCTAATCTTCCCATTAGGAACTGCTTGCTACCCTCAAAAAACAGCGTTCAAAATTCTGATTTTTATCTGGTTATCAAGCATTGTCTTTATTGTACTTGACTTTTGTAAAAACCAACTTCCTTGTAGTCTAGCATTACCTTGAAGTCAAGACTCTGAACAAAAAGGGAAATGCTGTCAGCAAATCTGAGATTACTTTGGTATTTGCTGTCTAATTTGATTTTTGTTTTTTGCCCAGTCTAGATTTAAAAAAAATCATCTCAGAGTAGACTGTGAAGAGTTTTATTGAGTTAGTATCATCTTGTCTTACCCCTCTTCTGAGGAAGAAGGCCTCTGAAAGTCAAAAGTGCTAAAGCAAGAGGAACTTCATATTCTGCTGCTTTCTCTTCCAGGTGATTTACCCAATGGCGATGATCAATGGTCGAATAGCTTCTCCTGAAGCCAGCCTGTTCCTGTACTTTGTTTCATCTAGTAGTTTGGTGATTCAGTTAGTGATCACTTTAGTGAAAAATTTATAGATGCAATTGTGAAGGCTTATTGGCCTGTAGTTGTTTAGATATTTTGGGTTCTTTTTTTTATATAACAGCATTATGATTGCAGTGTTCCAATCTTCTTTACTCTGTTTGGGACATTAGTCAAAAAGATGTGTTAGTTTCCTAGAGATGACTCTACCTGCTTTTTTTGGAGTAGGTTGATGGTGACATTGAGTAAATTTTCAATGGCAAAGTATAAACCCGTTGACTGACATGTTTTTATGGTCAGTTTTTTAAATTGTTCATACAATATTACAGGAGGATAAGCCAAGTTTATAAAAAAGATACTTGGATATTACCAATATCCGTTGCAGCATTCAAAATATGTACATCTGTATAAAAAATTAGCTTTTTAGGTAACCATTTTAAATAACAATAAGTTTTTGTTAATATATCAGGTACAGTTCTTTCATCATCATCATCAGACTTTTAACATCCGTCATTGGACATAGACCTTCCCAAGGGTCTGCCACATTTCTCTGTCATGGGCGTTGCGGGGCCAGTATTTTCTGAATTTGTCTAGTTCATCTCTCCATTTTGTATTCTGTCAGCCTCAGTTTTGCATGTGATCTCTGGAGATCTATGTTGTGAGTCGTGATGTCTATTGGTTGTTTGCCATTCTTGCAACATGACCTGCCTATTGTCAAGTTTTTTAATAGATTCTATGATGTCTCGGACTCCTGTTTTTTTTCCAGATATGCTGTGCTGTCTTGTGATCTCTCCATGTAAGGTTGAGCATGATTCTCTCATGTGCAAGTTGCATGCTTCTCAGTTTGCAGGTCTGTCTCTTGGTTAGGTTTGTCCTAGAGACTTGTCCTAGGTAGAAGTATCCTCAGTTTTGCATCTTCGATTTTGACAGTCATGTCCTTATTCTCTATGGGATTATTGCACATGACTTTTGTTTTACTGAAGTTCATGTGTGAGCCAACTTTTTTGCTCTGTTCATTTAGTTCATCTAGCATTAGTAAGAGGTCATTTAGGCTCTCTGCAAAAAGGACAATGTTGTCTGCAAATCTGAGGTTGCTTAGATATTTGCTATCATTTTTGATTCCTCTGTTCTCCTGGTCCAAGTTTTGGAAATTCATCTTGAGGTAGGCTGTGAAGAGTTTGAAGGGTTCATTGAACATTTATACATGGGAATAAAGAAATTTCATTCCATAAGCTGTCTAAACTATTATCTTTAAACTTGTTTGATTTATGACTACTTTTAAGAAGGCTAAAGAAGACATTAACCAAAGCATAATCATCAAACCAAAAGGGGTGAGAACGTCAGTCCAAACAACCTGTGATGTAATAACAAAGACTCATCTCAAAGTTTCAGACGATGAGGAAGGCAATAGAAGACGTCAGCCAAAATACAGGGATAAAACCAACACGGAATGAGAATTTTAGAATGAAAATCTAATGTATTAATCTTTTCTTTTTTTTCATTAGTTTTGTATTTAGATTTGAATAAACAAATATCGCATATCATCAATAGCAAATCTTCCATACGATTGTTATATAGTAATTCATCGATTCCTGAAACAGAAATGCTCTTTCTGCACAATCTACATTTTTATAATGTCAGTGCTTTAAATCTGGAAAATAAAATGCACATTATTCGTAGGATTAAAAGAAAAAATGAAAATGCACAGGGAGGTTAATTGTGAGTATCATATCATATATTGATCCATTCAGACCATTTTCCTCTTCTTTGTTGTTTTTATCCCAACATTTCAGCTGATGTATCCTCCAGCTTACCTTGGCTGTCTGTTGCATTTGATAACCTTTCAAGAATGCCTAAAGTAACCATTTGTTCAATCTACAGGAGTATACAATTCTCATTCCAATATCTGTCATGGCTACTGTCCTTCCTGGGGAGTTCTTCAAAACTCATCAATTCTGCATTACTATAAAGCTGGCATATATTTGGTACAGCCTAACCCTGGGACTGAATTTCCAGGAAACCAGATAAACTTTTTATCAGTGCTTTTATTTACTTTGCCTTACCTGTGGGGAGTTTTTTAAAAATCTAATTATTCTTTCTGATTTGGTGGCTCCTAAATGGTGTTGATATCTATGCTCAGCCAACTGACTTGATGAGTTGAGTATAGCATGTGTGCTAATTTCTTCAGGCATCTTATTTTCCAGTGTTGTTCTATTTTGATTTTATTCAAAGAGATTTTCTCTCTATGTATGATCAACCATACCAGATTTCAAAGTGTCTTCCTTGAGAAGATCAAAGGTTACAGTGGCTAAAACACTGTAATAAAAACAACAAAACCTGGAAAACAAGTTCAAATGAATCAGCATATAATAAAATCACCTCATTCAGATATAAATTCAGTGTAACATTGTCAAAAATATTTTATCATCAGGAAAATATAGCAATCTTTCCTGGTAATCAGACTTTGTCTAAAATACATTCAAATATGAAATTCTTGCAAAAATACATCATCAGAGGTTCAAACAAATGTAGGGTCATTGGTGCTCTAATAAGTAATACTTTCCATTGAATATATAGTTTTAGAGTTTATTTGTTTGCAAAAAATTACAATTCATTGATAAACTTATTTCCCTGACACAAATAAATGAAAAATGACAGACCTTGTTTTTGAAGAGTTGAGATAAAGTATTTTCTTCATTTTATTTCAAAATATTTTTGGATGGTTGTCTTCATTTTTGTTGTTTGTAATACAATATTTTGAATGATATAATCTACAGTCTTACGTCTGCATCTGATTTTTATTGTTCACTTACAATTTATTCTGACATTTTAATTCTTTTGATTCTGTTCAATTGGTTTGTTCTTGAGAAAAAGATGAAAGAGAAGAAGAAAAGAAATAAAAACTCTAAGCGAATAAAAAAACAATAAAACCTACACATAAGGAAGGCAGGAGAAGATATTGACTGAAACAATGTATTGAAACCAACAAAAATGAAAACGATAGCTGTAAAATCGACAGTGATATTAGGAATTGACAGGTGAAACAAACGGAAAAAAAAGGAGATATGTTTGTTGGCCTCATGGATGAGATAGTTGCATGCTAGAGGTTGGTGTTCGAGCTCAGATTAAGAGTCAGGATTTCAAATGCTGATTTTCAAGACAAGCAACCACTACCCACTTAGAAGAGTGGCACAAACAATCTTCCTCCCCCACCCAGTTTGCCCTTTTGCTAGATGCCATACAAAACTAGGCTTAGTAAATGAAAATGAAAATAGAAAAGAATATATCTTTTTTCACCAAATAAACAATGACAAATTAATTCTAATATTTTTTTTTATTAATGTAACTATTTTCGAGGAGGATACTAATTAGGCTCACTGTCTCACAAGCAGCACCCATCTTTATATTATCATATACAGAATAATTCTATTATTTTTCTAATCTAAAAATATTTTAATAATGAAAATAGAAGAAAACAGATAAATAAAAAAGTAAAAAATAGAAAAAAATAATCCAACAATTAAATTTTTTTTAAATATTGACAATTAAATCAATATGTTTTTAGAACAGACTTAAGTTCATGAAATAGTTGTTTTTTACAATTTGATAATTTACTTATTACAATATGTATTTGTAAAGTATACTTTGAAGATTCTTTTGAAATTATTTCTACAAATCTATCAAATCTATTTTTGGAAAAACTTTCACAAAATTATTCCAAGCTAGCATAGCTTTATTATCAATTGATTTTCTTCCATATTTTTCTGTAATAATATGTGACAGGAATAAAGAGCCTTTTGATGACTTTGTAGTATTTATAGAGCTTTTTTCTGTTTGCAGACTGAAAAGTTTTTGATGAACAAGATCATGTTCCAGTAAACAACTTTTAAAAGTTATGCTATCTTTCAATTTGAGAATTTTCAAGGACTCATAGTGAGGTATTACATGAATCTCATTGAATACATTGTCTTTGATATTTTGATCATTATCAATATCATCATCATTTTCTATAGTATTATTATTTGGTCTATGACTTTTATTGCTGAATTTGAAGTGTTTCAATTTTCTTTTGTATTGTTTGAGTGGCAATGCCCCAGATCTGACATACACTCAAAAAGGAGGAAGAGAATTTAATGAAGAGTATGGGCTTGAATCCAGCTCTCTTAGTACTATGTCTCATCTCCAGTTGTCTTGATGAGTCTTCTCACTTGCATAACATAATGGTTAACAAAGACATGTCAGAGAAAACTTGGGCAAATCTCTCTCCCATGACTAGCTTACCGACTCAGGCAGTGGCTGCAATATGCTGTTGCACCCATTATCAATTTGGACACACACACACACACACACACACACACACACACACATAGAGTTTTAATTTTGGTACCTACCATAGTACAATGTTTAGCCAGCTAATGTCACAGTCTATTCATTAATGCAACAAGTTCTATCTCCCTTAAGTACCCAGCAAATGTGGCCTTGTGCCAGACTAAACTAAGCTTAGTGAACAAATATGGTCTTATCTTTTATACATATTTTTACAATGGTTTTTCCAGGGAAATATTAGAGGAAACACAAAATATATCTCTTGGTCATTGTGCAATGGGATACGTTTAATCATATGAACTCACTGACGTGAATAATCTATCTAAATAATTTATAGTGTGACATTTTCTGTTTCTCTGAATATAATAATCAATTTAAAAGTAAAAAAGGGATTCTTCCACTTGAACAACTACAAATCACTTTTTGATGTAACCACAGATGAAAGTGATTAGACATTATGATTTATTTACACTATAAACAGCTTTGAAATAGTGAAATATCAAGTATTAGATTGAGTAAGAAAATGTATAAAAACCACTTGAACTCCATAGAAATAAGTGTAGATATCTTTATCAAATGCATTTCATATATATTTAGTCTCTTTTCTTTAAAAAAAGTCTTCTCATCTGATTCAAACATATCCATGAATTTTTACTGGTAATAACGAGTGAAATTTGAATGTGCCAGTATTTATAGGGTTCTTTTTTTCTGGGCTTTTCACTACATTAAAATCTGGAGTCCAAGACATCATAGAATCAATTAAGAAACTTGAATGGCAATGGGCAGGTCATGTTGCAAGAATGGCAGACAACTGATGGACATCACGACTCACAGAGATCACATGCAAAACCAAGGACAACAGGATACAAGATGGAGAGATGAACTAGACAAATTAAGAAAATACTGGCTCCATGACGCCAATGATAGAGAAATGTGGCATATCCTGGGGAAGCTCTATGTCCAACAACGGATGTTAAAAGACTGATGATAATAATGAATGTTTAATTTGGATGCCAAGAGCAACCTGTTGCCACCTCTGCAGTTGTTTCTAGTTATGCAATTTTGTAATTATTTGTATACATAATTCACTCAGAAGTAAATTAATCAAGAAGACAGGATCCCATTACAGATTTTCCTGGAAACATAAAATAGAATTAAATGGGTTATGAAAATAATTTCTTGATTTATATAAATACAGAGGAAACCACTTACTGTGATCTCTTTGTATATGGCTGATTCATTCAACAAAGTATATAGAAATTTAAACCATTTTGCATCCATTGTGATGATATAAGATTCATTGTCATGAACAACTTTACGTTATGGAAAATTGATATGCAATATTAACAGTTTTAATTAATATATTTTAAGTAAAGTGTTTGGGTCGGTGGATTTCGATAACAGTAACTGTTTGATAACATAATCTATGATCATAATAAATGACCTTCTCTTTATTATTAAGAGTCATAGGTTCCAAATGAAATCTCACTGAATACAAGACTAATCAAATGAAGAAGAATATGGATATCCCATTCATATATATCAGAAAATTCCCAATCTAAAATTAAATGTGCACATCCTCTCTGATTCTAGAAGTTTGAATCACGCTGGAAAGAAAAATATGTTGTTATAACCAGTATCTGATAAATAGTTTCAATCTTTGAATTGAAATTACTTGGCCTTTTTTTTTGGCTACAGCTTAAATAAATTAAAAATCTGCTTTTTGGCCATGTACCAAACTAAGCTTAGTAAATAGAAACTTTAGATCTGTCTCTTGGACTTGTACCATACTAAGCTTAGTAAATAGCAATTCAAAATATGCCTCTTGGCCTTATACTATACTATACTAAACTTAATTAATAGCAACTTTAAATCTGTATCTTGCCTTTGTACCCTCTATGTTTAGTAAATAGCAACTCTAAAATCTAACTCTTGGCCTTGAACCATACTTAAATGTGCTTAGTAAATATCAATTTCGATACCAGCCTCTCTTGTTATAAGAAGCTACGATTCTCAATGGTGTAATATATTCAAAAGTGAAATAGGATTACTTTGTTATATATCAGTTAGTCAAATGCTTTATTCTCCACATCCTGAATAAATTAACAAGCCAATGTATTTGCCCGTGGTTAGATAGAACTCACCAGCAAAACAATTTTATCAAAAAATAGAATAGACACCTTTAATTTCCTGTCTGTGGAATGAAAGTATGGAGTTGTAGCAGAATAATTCATTTTTAATTCTTTTTTTGCTATCATAATTTTCCAAAGACAAATAGATGCACGAGATCAGGCTAAAAATGACTCAATAATTTATATAAACTCAGTTTGTGGGCAGTGGTGGGGTTGATGGAGGAGAGTCTCCTGGAAATCAAAACTGCTTTCTTCCTCTGTTTTGATGTTACCTCTTTCTGCTACCCTTTCCTCATAGATTGACAAACACACACACAAACACATACTATATCATACACATGCACCTGTGCAAACAAATACATCCATGCATACATTCATTACAGATACACATACATACACAAATATATTCATTCACTCATGCAAACACGTAAACTGTCACATGCACATGCGATCACAAACATACATACATACACACTCAAATGCACTTTCATATGCACACGCATACATACAAATTCACACACACTCACATATGTGCACACTAAGACACACCCATGAATACTCACCTACATTCCCATGTATAAAAGTTCAGCGAATTTTATCAAAGAAGATAATACAAAAAAGCTAGAAAGCACTCAGAGACCACATACCAGTGCCAATACCATTTTTAGGGGGAGTAACTGTGCATTGATCCTTCTCAGAATTCAATCACTACTTCCATAGTGTAAACCTTACATCAAATCTCACTGAAATTCATTGAATACTTCTGGTAAGAACATATATAAAAATAAACATATAAAATGTATGAAAAGAATATATGAGGATATACATAGATATATAAAATGTATAAAAAGAACATATGACCACTTATATTTAAATGTATGAAAAAAGCAATGGAAAATATCTCTGAACTAAAATCATATTCAACCTACTCTTCCTTACTCGATTGTCTAGCCTTCCACAAAATTTAATTGAACTTTTGGAGATGTTTCGTTGACAGAGTGACAGAAAGACAGACACATGGAAAGACATGACTGAAAATACAAAATGCTCTTCAATTTTGATGGCAGAGGTAATAAGATTGAGAAAAATAAATGAGGAGGTTATATTTTTCAAGTGCCAGTGTGGAATTGAAACGATCATCAATTGTTTATTTAGGATAAAAACATCAGATTTTGCAGTAAATAACTACAATGAAGATTGTTTCTCTCACCTCTCTCCCTTTTATCAATGGGTCCTGCTTGCCCAATTGTATTGGTGTTCATACATGGACATACACTTATACTAAGGGAAATATATATACACACTGGCGCATACACATACATGCACATATACACACAAGCACATACAGATTCACACACACACACACACACACACACACACACACACACACACATAAATGTGCAAACTAAACTCATGCAGATATGATAAATTTTTTTTTTGTTTTTTTCCATAAATAGGATAAACATTTTCTTTCTAACTTTCATCGCCATAATTCCAGTATGTAATATGGCAGAAACATCAAAATCATAATATTAACCAATTCCTATAAATTCCTATTTAACATTTTTAAATTAGGATTTAAAATTACAAAAATCACAACTTCCCCTTTGATTCCAGGCAAAAATTGAGTTGGAGGATTTTGCACTGTCCTCACAACATTCCTGACATCAAAATGCTAGATCTCCCTCTTTCTGTCTGTCTGATTCTTAAATAACTTGAAGAACCTTGAATCCCTTCAAATGGAGATTTCTTTTCATAAAACCCCACAGAGATATTTGATTCCAAAAAATAATGTATAGATGAAAGCAAAGGTCAAGTGATAGTGATGATCATGAAAGTCATTTTGTTCCAGGCTATACAGGACACCTCACCAGTAGGTAGAGTAATATTAATGATAATCAGGATAGTAATGTACGTGATGTGATGACTGATTCGTCTATGCCTAGTCTTTCTCAAAGTAACAAGTAGATGAACATTGTGAATTCATCCCTGACTGCTTATTTCTTCTGTCCATCTAACAGACCATAATTTTTCTATTCCTTTTTAACGACGGACTAAAGAAGAGAGCTTGCTGGAATCTTCCTATAATCAGAATGTTGGAAATAGAAATCAATCATTTTTGAGTGCATAAACTGAAAATCTTCCAATTATCTTTGTAAAATGCTAAAGGTACTAACTAAACTCAGCTTAGTATGGCACAAAGCCACTTATGTGGGGCATCAGTGAGCATCTAACTCACTACTCAGTAGTTACTCATTACTCTGCAGTAACCCCCCACTCTTCATTGCTTGTGTGTATACAGATTGTTACTGAGTTTAATCTGGCATAAGGCCACAAGCATGATACATTCACTGAGGATCTATCTTCCGAGAGTAGTTATGAACTCCAGAACTAGCCTGCTAACCTTTAATGGTAATAGTAAAGTATTCAAAGGGTTACTTTTTATAAACATTAATAGACTTTATTGTAACATGTAATGAATAAGTATTTTTGTAATGTTTGAGCACAAAAATTCAAAGCTTAATAAAACTGGGAGAGAAAAAGCATCAATTGAAAGGAAAAAAAATGTCAGTTTTTCAAAAAAGTGTGTAAGGGAGATAAATGAGTGAGCAACAAGTGGAGGAAGAAGATTGAACAAGGGAAAGAAAGTTTAGTCAGGCACAAGGCTTCAGCTGGTGAGGACTGAATTCGATACATACCCAACAAGACAATTTAGCACATTTTGAATAAATGTTTATAAAAGGAGAATGAAAATGTCTTTGTCCTTAGCAAAAGAAGAATAAAAATATTCAGTGTATATTTAGTATCATATGCGCCTCAATAAAGGGTAATGGTTAACAAGCTTGTCACGCAGACCATTACTATTGTATACTAAGTCTATTCGCAATGGATCTTTCACTTTTGTAGGCCTGTGCCAGACAAAGCTAAGCTTAGTAAATATCTATCAGGACATCTTGACCCAGGGCAAGATGTCCTTAGCTAACTAGTCTAGCAGATGATAACAGAATATGTTGTGAGTTCAGTCTTGACTTGCTGCTCAAGACTTGTGGCTTTTTGCGTAGTAAATACTTTTTTTTATATGAGATTACAAAAATACATATGAGGAAAATGAGTGGAAAGAAAAATGGAATATTTAAATCAAATAAAAAGTACGGGATAAAAATGAATTTGAATGAAGAAAGTAAAGTTGAAATGTAGAATGAGAAAAGAATTAATCTGAGGAAAAGACGGTAGAGAAGATGATGTTACATTGAATAAGAAGAGAAAGAAAGACGAAAACTGAATGATGACACAGAGAAATTGCTGGAAAGTGACCTTAGCTAGAGCAAGCAAAAGGAGAGAGAGAAAAAACGAATGTGTAATTTTGTTTTTTCATCCAATTATCAGAGAGAGAAACAATTTCTCATGATGTCTTTTCCGATTGATATCTATTTCATTTTTTGCCAATTGCTATATTTTTATATGACTTCCATAAAAAAACAAGGCAAAGAAAAGGTGTAAATATTTGAAGGAGAAATGGCAAAAATCCTAAAGAGGATCAAGGAACAAATCTATGAATGAAAGTAGAATTTCAGAAAAAGAGAATTGACTATCAAGGAAGACTACTGCAGAGAAGAGGAAATGGAGAGCACACTTAACATAATGAAATAGTTATTGTAGATATCAGATATTGAATTACACTCTATTGATAATGATATAATCCAGAGTTTTAATTCTTTCCACATTATTAATTTCTTCCATCTTAATTTCTGTTGCTCTTCATTGCAAATACTCAAACCATCAGTGAGTAAACAGGGCAGAGCAGAAATAAAGGATGAAAGTGAAACATGAACACACGTTTCTTTACCACAAGGACTATTCCTAAAACTTATCCCTAATTTTTCCTGATTGCTCAGTGCTATATTTGTTATAGTTTTGGTGTACAGTAATTGTATTAATAATTATCATAATCGATAATTAATAATGTATATATATATATGTATACATATACATGAATCAAAATTATATTACTACCACAAGTATGAGATGTGTATGATAGAAAAAATTTTCTCATGCCAATATTTGTACAAGTTGAATTATTGATTTTATGGTCCTTTGAAGAAAGGCATTTTTTAAGAACTTTTTAGTCTTGGCTTTGACTAGGAGATCATATATTTTATAAATTATTTATTGACAATGAGTACAGGAAGTGTAGAGAGCCCATACTGAAGAAATCTAACTTGACAATGGATATCAACTGAGGTAATTTTACAAATGATGGACCAAGTGTAAATTGAGATAATAATAAAGAGTTTTATTTACAAGAATTCTGAGGTAATAAGTGACAAAATTTGAAGGAAAGTTTATAGTGATGATGTTGAAAAGTGTATTCTTCACACATTACAGTTCGATTGATTTGTAAGCAGTTGTTAGTGTATTTTTACATTGTCTCACAGGTGTCTAATTTTGAATGTGGTTGTCAATGTGAGTGGGTAAGTTCTATGAGTTGAAAAGAAATTAATTGAATGTACAAAGTTTACAACTTGAATTCATGTTAATGTTATCGGAAAAAGATATTCACTAAGGATTGCTTGGCTGTATGGGTGAGCTCTTCAGAATTTAAGTACTTAGTTTTAAAGAGGCAATAGGAGGGATTTAACCACAGAGAATTGAAACCCACTTTTTATAATTTAAGCTAACATTTTTGCCTGTTATTTCACAAGTTCTAGAATGGATGCTAAGGTGAAAGACTTTTATAAAAACCTGTTATTCCATCATCTCAATTTATTTTTCTTTCTTTATCTTAATTTATTTTTTGAAATCATTACCAATTCTAGCTTGATTATTAGACTATCATATTTATGGCAGTTCTTGGGGTTTTGTTTCTATGTGTGAATTAAATGGGATGCAGCAGTTTTATTTAGGAGAAAAAGTGAAAGTTGGCTGCAAGAATGCTGAATACCCTTGGTAAAAATGTGTAAACTAGGAAACTTTCACCAATACAACCATATAGAAATGTACAAATGGATACTTATAATGAAAAATTAGTTCAAATATAGCAGTACCAACTGAAAATTCTCAAAAATTTATAAAAAATACAAAAGAAAACAATATGACTTTGTGTATCAGTGAAAAGGGCCATGTAATCAATTAGGCATAATATGCACAGTACCTGGGCCCCACAATGAATTTGGGGCCTATTAAAAGAGCATATTCAAGATCATTTAAGAAATTTAAATATTATAAAAATGTATACATTTTAAAACATTAATGAGACCTGAATTTTATCAGTGTCTAGGGTGTTGAAACACCTCAATCTGGCCCTGTCAACAACTCTCTGGAACAGAGCTATGTATAACATTCAAAATTAATTATTTCATCATAAACTTTGAAAGTGTGTGCATATATTTACTCAAAGGTACTCTTTTTATTATCAAATAATTCTGATCCCTATACAAAGCCTAGGAATATAGTTGGCAGGTGTTACACATTGTTTTAAGTGCCAAAAGAATGCACAGGGGCAGAGTATTCATTTTCTTGAGACATTTTCATGTATAAAATCATTTTAGATTTTAGAAGTAGATTGTTGGGTTATGAGGGAATTGTCCTCTATGAAATTATTTTTCATCCTCCAAACGATTATATTTTAT
>OY735203.1:39970607-40088107 GCA_963457665.1 Thysanoteuthis rhombus | reverse complement strand
ATATATATATATATATATTACATTATGCATACATACATTTGGTCATTCTGAAATCCACTTGCAGAAATGCTGTATAACATGTATGTTTGAACCCCAGAAAAAAGTCAGGATTTTGAAAGTCAATCTCCAAGGCAGGCAGTCAGGCACAACCCATTTGAAAGATTGTGCAATATAATCTCCCTAGATTTGATTTCCTTGCATTTGGCTTTGTGTCTTACTAAGCTCAGCTTAGTAACTACCTCTTATTAACTGGATGAAAGGATGAAAAGCTACAAGTCCCATCCTTGGTCTTGAGTTGGTGAGGTTGATTCAAATTTTAAAAAAAAAGGCTCCCAAATTTAGAAAAATAGTTCTCTCTCTCTACCTGTCGATTACATAACTGCAGAGATACAGAACACACGAAAACTTGCATGAACCATTTGTGCACTTGGTAACTCTAATCGGTTGCTTTGTATTGTAACTAAGAATGTGGACAGGTCCTTCATGTATTACAGCATTCTTGTAAAATCTATGGCTTTTCTACACTCTTGTGAAATACTAATTCAAATACATATAAAATTTTTTTTACAAATTTGGATTTTTTTTTTAGAGAAGTGTGTAAAACAACACTTACCTTTTTTTTTATTGTAAAAGAAGAAAAATGTTTACTTACTACTGAGATGTTTTCCTGAATACTCCATTTGTACTTATTTTTAGAATCCAGTTTTGTACTCTCGGGATAAAACCTTCTGGAAATATGTATATGTATACAGAAGCATATGCATATATATATTTTTTCTGTAAAGGAGATGTTTAGGCAGAATTTTTCTCCTATTTTCTTTTCTTTTTTTTTAGATTGGGAGAATTTTTATACTAAAACATGTTTTCTAATGGCATCAGCCATGTTCTGTAAATCCTGGCAGTGTCGTCTTCTTCACTGGATTCAGACATTCCAGCTTTTTACTGTAAAGTTGCTAGGATAGGAAAATCATGTCTGTTAGCTCCATGCAGAGTGGTGTGTGTGCATTACTGACGAATGTGACTTCACATGAGACATGGGAAAAACTGAAGATGAAAAAAAGAGGAGAAAGGGGAGAAGGAAAAGGAAAGGAAGAAAGGTGATGTTGGAGTGTGTGAGAGAATGGATGATGAAGAGAGAGAGAGAAGGAAAAATAGGATAGAGAATGAAGGAGAGTCAGGTAATAATGAGTAGCAGGCAGAGACAATAAAAATTAAGCAGAAAGAAGAAAAGACAAAGTGAGAGAGGAACAGAGACGCTAAAAGAGAAGAGGGGAGGAGAGATATACAAAAAAAAAAAACAGTAAGAAGATAGAAGAGAGAGTTTGGGTATGGTAGGAGGATATTTTTGGAAATTAAAAAGTGGAAGGAAAGGAAAAAAAAAGAATTCCAAGTAAAGGAATAAGAGGAAAGTCCCAGAGGCAATAAGGAAAAAGCGAAGATTAAGGAACAAGAGGAAAACGTAAGCTAATAAAGAAGAGAGAGATGCAGAGAAGGGTGGGGGTGCTAGTTCTCTTTAGTTTAAGCTGTTATAACATACAACAGCCAACACCGCTGCTGTTGGTCTTATTATAAGTCGATGCTTCCTTAATATTCTGGATACTGACTGAGCTAAGAATGACAAGGTCGAGGGTGGATGGGAAAATTAGGATGGGGGACAGTGGTGATAATAAATAATGTAAGAGTGGCAGCAATATGGATCAGAGGTAAGATAAGTAGGGTGCTGTAGATATTTGAATTTTACTTTGATGATGATGATGATAATGATATGACGACGACGACGACGACGACGATGATGATGATGAAAACCGATAACGATTTAAGAGGAGAAATTATGTAAATCCTTGTGAAAAAATTCACAGAATTTTACAGAAAAGAAATTACTGCACTCAAATGGAAGAGTCCATTGTTTCGAATGATGCACTGGAGATATTTTTATCGGCAAAATTGTCACCTTTAGCGGAAGAGTCATTTGTTACAGATTCAGAAACTCAGGGACAGAAAAAAAATCACCCTGTTCCTGTTCAATCATTATTGATAATCACGATGATGGGTGTTATTGCAAGCTACGGATGAATTGACAAGAAATTGCTTGGTAGACTCCACTACCTTAATTGTCAGTGTGTGGGCTGCACGTTAGATGGGTAGTAACAGTCTACAACAGTTACAATAATACAGACGATAGGAAAAGGTGCATTAAAGAGAAAAATGGTTACGGCGGTTTAGGCAAGCCTCTCTCCAATGACCTCTGCGGCATCCACTTTTCTCTTATCTTTCTCTATGCAGTCGGGACGTTTTACACAGATGTCTGGGATTTTTCGCTTCTTCTTTCTAACCTTTCTCTTGACTAACCTTTCTACGTGCAATCGTTATCAACAATCCCCGACCTACACTTCTTCCTCTCCGTGCATTTTAAACATCTTAAATATTAATGGTCCTGTTTTTTCACTTTTTCTTCCTTTATACCTTTTCATTATTGCTAGCAATCTCTCCCTTTTTGTTTATTCTCTCATTTTTCAGCCTCTCTTTTACGGTTTCTTCCTTTCTCTATCCCTTCCTTTCCCCGTAAACCTACCCTTTTGTCGAATTTTCTTATTCGATCTTTCATTTCATTTCAGTAAATTCAAGAAATAAGGGGAAGTTACTCTCACTTGGTGAATTACGACATAGCTTGCACAGTTTACGTCTCTCCGATAATATAATTATTCCAAAAAGATAAGATAATGATATGCGTTCTAAAAATAAGAATAAGGTAACAAATTACAATAATTAATTTATTGGCAATTTTGCAAGCCGTGCGATCCCACACTTTGCTATCATTGTGTTTTCCCATCAAGTGGTTGCAACAGTCGTGTTGCAAGTCACTCTAGTTGAATTATTGTCAACAGTCACACGATGTACATCTCGCAGAAAATAATTATGCTGAGCCGGAAGAGCTGCTGGTATTACATAAGCACTAATTAAAAAAGTGGTGTTCTAAGGCAACCTACGTAGACTTGCATAATGAAAACAGACATTAAAAATTTAAACATTTTTTTAAAATATCACTTCACCAAGTGGGAGTAGCTTCCCCTTATTTCTCGATTTCAAACGAATGATGGCTTTTTCTTCTTTCCGACTTTCTCTCACTTCACTTGGTTGACTTATTTGCACTCTGAATCTCCCGTCTTCTTTCCTTCTTCCCCAGTTATTGCTTACTGCTTCTTGTTCACAAAACCCCAATAGCAGCATTGTTAGTCGTTTACTATCTTTATTTACCTGATTTTCTCTCTCTCTCTCTCTCTCCCCATTTATTAACTACAAACGTTTATGCAAAGATAGGCAAATCAAGTCGATCTTTCGGTTTCGGTCACCGAAAGTTGCAGATAATTCGACTGTAAATCAATTACGTGTTGATGGAACGCAATAATTCCTGAAATAGGGAAGAAAGCTATTAAGTTGCACTTTATTTTTCTCGACAACTACGAATTCAATTTGTGGTATCAGTTTGGGGCAAATTTCAACTGAAATTTGATCTTTGAGCGGCGAATCAGAACATTCCAGCCGTAGTCCCGAACGGTCAGCCTTGTATATCTTTTTAGCTGGCTTCCAGATCAGTCAAGTTGTCAGATTTTTGCCACTCTGTTCAGCTAATGCTCTTTACAAATTGAAAAATAGCATTATAGAGCATTGCACTTTAGGGTTTTCTTTTCTTTTTTTTTTGTCAGGGTCTATGACAAAAGAAAATCCCTCAGGTCATAATTCACCTCCACCATATAAGATCGAACAAAATCTTCTTATAGTTTTCTAATAGCTAACATTATGAAATGTAATTTACCTAATGAAGAATAAACTCCGACTATATAAGCATCAACACTGACAGGAAGAAAACATTCCGAGAAATACCTCTTATCGTAACAATATGGACAAAACAAAAGGTATCATACACTGGACTGCAGTCATATTTAAAAAAATATATATATATCATGCATTTACCCCGATGACGTACACATCAAATCCCACGATTATGTACGTACTTCTAAACTAAGATTAAAAGTTTAAAATAGATTCAAATCGGATTCAATTTTATTTTGTTTTAAAAAATCAATAAACTGAAATGATAAGTCATCATCAACTCAATTTCATCATGTGTTTGGAAAAAAACAAAAAACAAAACATTTTTTCATCCCTGAGAGACAGTTAGATGATTTGGCGTTTTTTGAGTAGTTTTAGCATGAAATATAATGAATGAAGACTAAGATAATACTGTTTCGTTAAGTGTTTAAGAAAATTCCAGTGAGTGCTCAACGAGAAACCAGCCCATCTCGAATTTATCTGGGGAGGAAAAGTGCCCATCAATATATTATTAGCCCATCATATAGTCTCAAAGAAAATATTATGAGGTTTTATCAAAAACTTTTCGCACAACTTGTTTTCCTTTCATGAATTTTTATTTCATTTAATTTTTGATTAATGAAGTTGTGGTTGCAAAATAATTTTTACTTTTGTTATGTAAATAAAAAGATTAAATTCATGTTTTGAATGACTACTTGCTATAAGGCCGTCTTCGTCGACCATTAAGCTCGATGTCAATCCATTTCCTTTGTGTAACTGCGCTATATCGGTGGACGTGAACAACCCCCCCGCCCCTCTCTCCCTCTCCCTCTCTCTCTCTCTCTCTCTCTCTCTCTCTCTCTATATATATATATATATATATATGCATGTATATATATATATATATATATATATATACATGTATGTATATATATATATATATATATATATATATATATATATATATATATATATACATGTATGTATATATACATATATATATATATATATATATATATATATATATATATATATACATGTATATATATATATATATATATATATATATATATATATATATATATATATATATATATATATATATATATATATATATATATATATATATATAATCTTAAATAGAATCCCCACTCAAAATAGAATAAAGTAAAAATAAGTTATTGAAATACTTTGGAGCCATAGTTTGGCATAATAGACTGTGAAGGTAGGTCCAGTTTTACAGCTAAGTTACATAATCATTTATAAAAAAAAAACAAACCCTAAATGAGGATTTTAGAATAACCATTTTCAAATGAAATTAAGGAAACTAATCACAATATTTCAACGCACTAGTTTCGTATGGACAGGAAGAAAAGGCGCACTTGAGTAATATATACATTGTAAATAAAACCCCTCAACAAAAATAACATTTCGGAAATTTTGTTTTAGAAAAAGGATTTTTTCAATGTAGTTAACCAAAATACTTAAAAAGTGACAGAAAAAAAAAGATCCGCTCCAAAATGTAAACACTTTTTCCTTGGCACATTGCCAACACTTCAACAAAATTTCATTGTGATATATTGAGAATTTTGGGAGACATGGTGCTTTATAAATATAGCAATGATTCAGGTGCAGTAACTGAGAAAAACTCTTGGCTCCCCACAAAATGTACAGTTTTTTCTTAGTGAACGTGCACCCTTCCCCGAAATTTTATTGATAACATTCGGATATATTATGTTGTGTGTATATGTGTGAAAAATACCTTGATCCGCCCCATAATGTAAAAACTTCTTCCTCAGACCATTGCCCATTTTTCCATTAAAGTTCACAAAAATTCATCGAGAACTCCAGGGGATATTATGTTGTGTACATACAGCCACGATGCAGGGGAGATGACTGTAAAAAGTTCCCAAATCCTACCCCGAATGTGAATACTTCTTCTTCAACCCATTATACCCTTTCACTAAAATTCACTGAAATTCATTGAGAACCTTTGGAGATATTGTATTGTATATACACAGTCACGATGCAGGGAAGTGATCGTGAACAATTCCTTGATTTTACCCAATATGCATTGACCACCCTAACATAGAATTTCATCAAAATTTATTGAAAACTTTTTGAGATAGTGTGTCATGTACATATAGCTACGATGCAGGGGAGACAAAATCCTGGATAAGCCATAAAATTTGAACACTGCCTCCCCAACCCATTGCACACCCTTCCAAAAAATTTCATTGAAATTCATTGAGGACTTTTGGAGCAATCTTGTTATATACATACTTATAGCTACGATGCAGTGTAGGTAACCATGAAAAATTCCTGGATCCGCCAATAATGTAATGACCACCTTTTCATAAAATTCCACTGAAATTCATTGAGAACCTTTGGCGATATTGTGCAGCTAAGAAATGAAGAAAATGTTATTAGAATATGAGGTTAGGTTAAACAAAACAAAAAAACTACCAAAAAGTGCTATCAGAATATTAGGTTACGTAAAAAATCAACATGATTTTTTTCATCTGAGTATAAAGTTAGCTAAGAAATGGCTATCCATAAAAATTATTATCAGAATATGAGCTCAAGTAAAAAAAATTAACCTCCCAAAATAGTGTGATCAGAACCACAGAAAACTGTTATCAGAATATGATATTAGGAAGAAATCATTGTAAAAATGTTATCAGAATATTAGGTAAGTAAAAAAAAGAACGTCTAAAAAAAAGTACTTCCAGAATAACTTCCAAATCAAGAGTTATCACAAAAATCACACATGACATAAAGTCAGGGTGCAACCTGCATTGTAATGGTATGGTAAATTGAAGCACACAACTAAAATACATTCTAACGGGTTGGAACCATCAGAATTTATTTTAATCTTCAAGCTTTATATAACTGCACTGTATCGGGGGACACGAATCGTGCTATAACGAAATGCATTATATATATATATATATATATATATATATATATATATATATATATATATATATATATATATAGCAAAGACAAAAGGGAGGTTACTATAGAAATACCTGAATCCGCCTCAAAATGTAAACACTTTCTTCAGCCCATGGTTCCCTCTTCGAGAAAATTTCACTGAAATTCGTCGAGAACATTCGGAGATATTGTACTGCGTACATATCGCTACAATGCAGGGAAGGTGACAGTGAAAATAATGATATAAACTCTTCTTCTTTGCCAACCCTCCATAAAATTTCACTAAACTGAAGGAAGAGAAGTGGGGCTAAAATCAGAATGGGAATAAATAAATGAAAATACATAGAAGAACAGGAGTTTGATTCATAATCTACAACTCAACTAAAAATATGAATATGGGGTCAGGCAAAAAATTACTTCCTAGAAAAGCCTTGTCAGAGCAAAAACTTTTAAAAGAACGAAAAAAATTCTTCAATGATGTCATTAAAATTCAAGATTCAAGTAACTAGACTAAAATCCAACCCTAACGGTCGCTGTAATTTGCTATCAAAAAAAAGAAATAGATAAGACAGATGGAAATCAGAAATGGTCTCATTTAATTTCTTTTTAAAATTGATTTTATACCACTATTTTCATTGTTAGAAAAGAAATGATGCTAATGTTGAAAAAGTGGGTTGCTTTATAAATTGGATGTTCCGTTAATGTAGAAAAAAAAAGAGTTGGGCTAATGCCAAAATTGGGGGCTTAAGTTGAAAAAAAGGGCGTTAATTTCAGTAGAAAAAAGATGGGGGCTGATGTAAAAAAAGAGGGGTCTGATGTTAAAAAAAGTAGAAAGTTTGAAAGGAGAGGTTTCATGTTAAAAATGGTGGCTTAATTTTAGGAAAAGAAGTGTAATGATGAGAAAAAATTCGAGAATAGGCCGGATTCAGAAAAAAAGGCTACCCAACCATTGACCATCTTTATTCCGTAAATCAACTAATAGAGAAAGCAGCAGATAAAAAATGCCACTCGCTTTGGCATTTGTAACTTTAAGAGGGCGTTCAACTCAATGTCATTTATGCATCCTCCCGATAGTCACCTATGAAACTGGAACCTAACCAAAAGATTGATCTGCTAACTGATAACCATGCACGCGCACATGAGAAAATCATTACATCACATGGAGAGATTACAGGACAGCATAGTATATTGAAGAAAAATGGGAATCAGGGATATCAGAATCCACCAGAAAACTTAAATGGCAATGGGCTGGTTATGTTGAAAGAATGTTAGACTAACGATGGACATGGCTCACAACGTGGATATCCAGAGAAACTGTGGCCGGCAAAATATAAGATGGCATGACGAAGTAGACAATTTCAGAAAGTATTGGCTACCTGACGCCCATGACAAAGAGTTCTGGCAAATCGCCCCTTAATAAATACCACTCGATTTTGGAACCAAAACGTGAAAAATGAAAGTTCCCCTTCTATTTCTGACCCCTCGCAGTGAAATAGTTTTCCTACTAGATTTTGACCTTTAAAAATGAAACAAATCCCTTGGATTTCGACCCTTAAAATTTAGAAAAAATCTTCCCACTCGATTTCAACCCAGAAAAGTAAAAAAAAAAAATTAATTTGGATTTTGAACCCTAAAAGTAAGAACAAATTAACCTCGATGTTGACCCCTATAGGTAAATAAGGGAAGTTCCCCTTCGATTTTTTGTCTTAAAATAAGTACAAATATCCCTTCGACTGTCAAAATCGAGAAGGAGATTTTAGACCTCATCAAAGATAAGAATGGCCTTCTGCCTCGATTTTGACTCCTAAAGGGAAAAATCCTTTTTTGATTAAGACCTCTAAAAATGGAAAATCAATTACCCCTCAATTTTGACCCAAATAAGTGAAAAAAATTCTACTTGATTTTGACCCTTAGAAATGAAAATAAACGTCATCTTCTTGATTTCGGTCCCTAAAAGAGAGGAAAGTCTCACTTCTCGGCAGAAAAAAAAAAAAAAAAAGAAAGAGAAAAAATCCATCCGCCGATTTCAAACCCTAGAAAAGAAAACATGAATTTCCCCAAGATTTTGACCCCTAAAAGTGAGAAATGAAAGTTCCTTATTAATTTCGACTCATGAAAATGGAAATAAAAGTTCCTACTCGATTTTGATCACTAAAAGTGAAAAACTGAAGTTCTTTCCATGTGATTGACATAACCCCAATTAAAAAAAAATGTGTCCTAAACGTACTACATTCCTTTCTATCATTACGTTTAATGTGCATTTTGGATTCAAATACTCATTTTTTAAGTTGGGTATTAATGTACTTGATGGGCTAACACCTAAACAAGGTCAACCCAAGTTGCCACAACACGCGTTTTGTTTACGGGTATTTAGAGTTTTTTTTTAATGGAAATATTGATGCCACGAAATACCCTTAGATTCTCCTGAAACTAAACAAATACCCTAAATCAATATTTATGAATATCTAACATGTGTTTAAATGTCGTCGGAAATAAATAACTTTAGCTATCATTGTTATTCTTTTTTGAATTACAATTGAATTATTATCGATGTGAGTTTACAAGAATGAGTTTTCCATCGATGACTTCCACTACTAAAGTTTATCATATTATAATTATATACTTTTTTTATCCACTACATATAGCAGCAATAATATGCAATATGAAGTTTTAATAATCGGTGTTACAAATTCATCATCAGTATCTTTTACCACTACCATTGGTATTATAGTTACAGCATTATATAGGGAAGGTGGTTCCGATTGTGAAGCTTCACACCAACACATACACGATGTCAAAAAAGGCGCACATGTAAAAGGAAATAATACCATCGAATTTTCCCGAAACTGGACAGAATATTGGATAGAAATCAATATTTATTAAGTATAAACGTCCATCATGCAACGATGGGAGACTGGCATTCGTCCAAACAGAACGAAGCATCTTTTTGGCCTCACATTTTCAGGGTATTCTAACATGAAGAATAACATAAATGTGGGTGGTTTTCACCCGTTACATTATATTTTGGTTGCAGAATTCAATTTACTATACAATTATAATGCTGAACAGGAACCATACTGTCTGTCTACATGATATCTCTAAAATTTCCTAATGAATATAAATAGAATTTTGCAAGAGGATTGGCGATGAGCTAAGGAAGAAGTGTTTGCATTTTAGGACAAATCCGGGAATTTCTCATGATCACCATCCTCACCCCACATCATAAAAAGTGGTGATCAACAGATAAGTTATTTCTGTCGCCTCTTGTTGGAAAGTGATTACTAAAAAAATCTGATTTTCAAAAAGCAAGCTTGGATGCTACCAGATAGAAAGTAACGGATCAATTTAGCATACTAATCGCCCACCATTAAGAAAACGATTTGGTGTTGCGTTGATAAAGTTTTTCTAGACATAATCAGGGGGAAATGTTCATATTTTTAATTAAGATGAAAAAAATACTCGTCAAAAATTAATGCTCAGCAATGCATCATTTAATAAAATATATGAAAATCAATAGAAATCATCACGTGGAGCTTTCTAAAGTGCTGACACAAAATTGTAAATCGCCCTCCCCACCAGAAAAACAAAACAACAACAACAACAAAAAAAAAGCAACAACATATTTTTTGTGCTGATCTTCAAAAACCAATTTACTGAAAAGGTTTCCCATAGTCCTATTCATAGACACAGAAAATTTCATAATGTTATGTTGGCAAGTTTTGTGATATTCAAGTTATTTTTTCTTACAGTCTTAGATAAAATATCTCCCTTTTTCTCACAGTTCCTTCCTAAACTAATCATTGTTCACCCTCTTACCCCCCCCCCATTATTTTCAAAAACCAATTTGCTAAAGATCTGTCCAGGGGGTCCCAGTGATACACAAAGAAAATTTCATGGGTTTATGTAGTGTGGTTTTTGCGACGGGTGAGTATATACATTTCGACGGACGGTCATTTGGTGAATCATTAATCAATATATACTTGTTTTTAACGTTTGATCATTTGCAACAACTCCAGTCTGTAGTCAATTTTGACAATGGTTAAAAGTTATGTGGACATAAAACGAAATGATTCCATCTCCAGCGAATGATATGTATTCATATTGAAGTTGAATGACAATGACAGGTGAGTGTTTCACGTCATGTTATTTTGCGGGGAGGGGTAAGTTTCGGATAACTGGATGAAGCCGAAAATCGTATTAAAAATTTCTATGCTTCCCTTATCCGAATCTTGACCATCTATTTTTGTTTCTGATTTTTTTGTTTGCATATAATGTTCATCTGATGATGGCACAACCACACAAGATTCTGTCAGTTTTCTATTCTTTTGCCTTGAAGACTAGAACAAACCGTTCAAATTTTAGTTTCAAACAAATTTGATTGGTGAACAACTTTTGTTCGGACGATTTAAAATGTTTAGGGGCGAACCCAACGGTTCCAGCTTCAAAGCACTCAGTAAAGCACTTATACCAAATGCTCCAAACCGGAAAATAGAATGTAAACTAGCTAATTGACACACTTGTCCAACTGTACATCAACTTAATCTTTATAGATTTTGGGGGGTGTAGAGCTTTAAAATCGGGCCCACTTTCCCTACATTGTGCCGTAATTCAAATATCGATGGTACTCATGGAGGATACCGATGATGATTTGTTGTAATATCGATTATCAACTAAAACTTGATATTACATTATCACTGATAAATGTAGTAAATAAAAAATAAAATGCATAATTACATTATGATAAACTTTAGTTGTAAAGATCATCGATGGAAAACTCATTCTAGCAAATTCATAACGATGATTAACTTGTAGTCTAAAAAAATGACAACTAATACAGTAAGTATTTATTTTCGTCGACATTTAAACATGTTTAACGAAATGATGTATATTCTTTGAATAAATAGGTTTTATTCGACTTCATTTTTGTTTTTGCATTATTATGACTTAAATATACAAAAATATTGGTTTCGTCAGGTGTTTTGTGTTACATTATTAAAAAACGTAATGGAAAATGAGAAAGTCTTATTTTAGTCATTACAGACCTCAATGGAACTAAACTTAAATTTAGTCACAACATAAAATACTGTTCGAGGCGGCCAAATTTCATTGGCTTGAATTTTGCTATTCAACTATCTATCATCATCATCAGCATCATCATCAGTCTTTTATCGTCCATCTTTGGACATAGACCTTCCAAAGGATTCGCCACACGTTTCTGTTGTGGGTGTCGCAGAGCCAGTACCTTCTGAAGTTATACCTAGCCCGTCTCTCCACCTTGTATTCTGGGGCCTCGGATGGGCATGTGATCTCTGGGGATCCATGTTGTGGGTCGTGTTGTCCATCAGTTGTCTGCCATTGTTGCAACATGACCAGCCCATTGCCATTCGAGTTTTTTAGTGGATTCTATGATGTCAGACTCCTGTTTTCTCTCTGATATACTTTGCTGTCTTATGATCACTCCATATGAGGTTGAGCATGTTCTTTTATGTGTACGATGCATGGTTTTCAGTTTGTAGGTCAGTCTCTTGGTTAAATTCTATATTTCAGCTCCATAGGTGACGATCGCGAAGATGCATTGGTTGTATACTCTTCTTTCTAGGACTAATGGAATTTTCTTGTTTTCAAAGGTTGATGTTGCTCTGCCAAAGGCTTGCCATCCTAGAGTTGTTCTTCGCTTGATCTCTTCTTCTTTTGTGGGTCACATGGAGATTCGTTGTCTTAGGTAGATATAGTGGTCTGCTATCTCCAGTTCTGCATCTTTGATTTTGATAGTTGCGCTGCACATGACCTTCGTTTTGCTGAAGTTCATGTTTAGGCCATTTTTCTTGCTTTCTTCATTTAGTTCATCAGGCATTAGTTGGCGTTTGCAAATCTGAGATTGCTCAGATATTTGCCGTCTATTTTGATCCCTTTATTTTCCCCGTCTAGCTTTTTAGAAATCATCTCGAGGCTGGCTGTGAAGAGTTTGGGTGAGCTGGTATCATCTTGTCTTACCCCTTTCGGGACCTGGAAGGGCTCAGAATCTTTACATAGCCTGATAAAGGAGCTGATGTGACTGTATCTATGTTGCAATACACTGACATGTACAAGGTACACACCTTGTAGAGTGATGGCCTTCATGTCTATTGGAATTTCCACAAATTCGAAAGCCTTCTTGAAGTCAATAAATGCTACTGCAAGTGAGTGGCATATTGTATTCTGCTGCATTTTCATTCGGCTGATTTATTGAATGGAGATGATCCATTGTCAAGTAGTTTCTTCCAAATCAAGCTCGTTCCTGTGGTTGGTTTTCATCTAGTGTTTTAGTCATCCGGTTGGTGATGATTTTTGTGAAAAGTTTGTAGACGTAGTTTGGTAGGTTTATATGACTGTAGTTGTTGTGGTCTTTCAGGTTTCCCTTCCAATGTAAAAGCATTATGATTGCCGTGTTCCAGTCTTCTGGGACTTTACATTGTTTTAGATACAAGTTGAATAGAATAGCTAGTTTTTTTTTATTGACGATCTTACCAGCTTTTTGAGTAGATCGATGGTGATGTTGTCTGGTTTGGGGGCTTTTCCATTTTTTGTTTGTTTGATGGCTTTTTTTGCCTCCCATGGTCTAACTTCTGGGAAATCTTCGAACTGATTGCTCGCGTCGCGTGTTCGATGTTTTGTTGTCCACGTTTTGAAGAGTAGAGTTTTTGGTAGAATTCTTGGACATGGTCGACAATCTTGTCTCTGTCTGTTGTTATGTCTCCGTTTTCTTTAAGTATGCTAGTTATTTGTTTCTGTCCTATACTGTGAGCTTTGTCTTTAGTTTTGAAGACCTGGCGTTTCTCCATGGTTGTTTCGATGATTGCTGTCATGTACTTTCTTCTGTCTTCATTTTTGTTTCTTTTCTTTTTATTGTTTTGTTCATTTCGGTCTCCTCCATTTTGTCCCTTGTTGTTGTCGGCGGCTTGAGGTTTCTGCGCTTTTTAATGAGTTTCCTGGTGTCATCTAAGATTTTAATAATGGTTTGTGTGCTTTCTGGTTTTAAAATAGAGGCAGCTTCTATTAGAGATGTTGTTATTTTGTTGTGGAGTTTGGTGTTGGTGTTCTCTTCGGTAAGGATTTTATATCTATTTTCCAGTTCTATCTTGAAGGATCAGGTGAGCTCTTTTGGTACGTTTAGTGGTAGCGATTTGGTGGTGGAACATTTTACTGCATTTTTCATTGGTGTTTATTTACATCTGACATCATACTATTCTATGGTTGCTTCCTATGTTTACTTGTTTTATGACTTGAATGTCTTTGATGGTGTTACTTTTGTCTATTAGGATGTATTCTATTTTGTTCTTGGTTTCATGGTTGGGGCTCCTCCAAGTCTGTTCTATTGGGTTTCCTCTTGAAGAGAGTATTCATGATTTTGAAGTTGTCTGCGGTCGCGAAGTCAACAAGATCTTCACCTCTCTAGTTCTGTACTTTGTATCAGAAATCGCCAAAGCAACATTCGTTTCCTTGTCCTACCTGTGCATTGAAGTCCCCTATGATGACATTAAAATGTTTTTTAGTATCTTGCAGTAGAGAGTTCAAATTAGCATAGAAGTTGTCTATTTCTTCTTTTCGGTTGATTGCAAAATGGGGGCGTAAACTTGGATGATATCCAGTTTGTACATCTTTGAGAGTTGTATGGTAAGGCTGGATATGCGCTTTGAAACAGCTTTGAAACCTACCACGGTGTCTTTGAGGTCTTTTTTGATCAGAAAGCCTACTCCACTTTGTCTTACTTTCTCTCTTCCGATGGTGTTTGCCTTTCAGTTTTTCAGTTGGTAGACTCCAACAATGTTTTGCTGATCGTTTTGAATGCTACTTCTATCATCAAACACATACACAGACTTTCATAAATAAAGGGTAAAAACTGTTTTTCACAACGAATAGACAGACTTTCACTTACACTTTTTCTCTGTGTGATACTTTTCATCAATTAATGCAATTTTGCATATTCCAGGAAATATATTTTTGCATATTGTCGATTACTTTGTTCTTCAAAAATAAAGTACCACTTTTCAAACTTTCATTTTTCTGCAATTCCTATCTATCGCTAGATTTTCAGATTCAGAAAATTTGTCTAGCGAGGGGAGTATTCGTAACTGCCTAACATTGATAGCTAGAAACTGCTTTTTAACATGTCCAAAGACCACTTAGTTTTTCAGTATGGAACTTATAAAGATATAATTAGCTAGCTTTCAAATTACCCGTATATCAAGCAAAATAAAACAGAATTGCATTCATTTTAGTCGAAATCTGTTGGAGTGTCTTTGCTCAGTACGACGTTTGGACGTTGCATATAAATTCCCGAACATAGACGATCTCAGCGCGTACCATTTAGTGTCTGCCAATCCACGCAGAATGTAAATCTAAAATTTTCTTGTTTCGAAGCTAATTTCTTACGCACACATTCTAACATTCTAAAATTTATCTGTACTTTCAATATGCTTTTTATACTGACTAGCTTTAACACTTTCAGCATTGCCTTGAATACGTTATATCATTCTTGTTCTGCAATTTCTGTGTCATCTCTTTTTTATACAATTATATACATATATTATTCTTATTTCTATCTTGCTTGTATTTCTCTTTCATCTATTCTACAGTTATATTTGACTAAAACATTATTAAAACAGTGGATATATAAATGTTTACTATTCAAAAGACACTACGAATATTACATCATTTCTATCGTCAGATGATCATTTAATTTATCTCAAAACATAAACTTTTCATTACAATGGTAACCTCAGCCTATTCAAGTTCTAGAAAAAACATTTCCTGGAGAAATTTGTCTTACAAACAAACCTTTGAGAACAACTAGCATTCTCAATAGATTGCTAATCTAACGTTGTAAGAAACATCTATGTCATCATAATATACTTGTAAGTACATTACATCATATGCACTACACGTACATGTATATACTAAACCCTTAAATAAATCATATGCATTTAGTACTGATTACAAAAATACTCGATGTGCAATTTGAAATGGGGGAGGGGGCTTTTCCCTTCCAGCTTGGACCCACTCCCGGCACTGCACAGTCCTGCGTATACTAACGTAGAATACTTTTCTGGAACTCGTAGAACTAAACCTGGCTTACTATTTATACTGACCATTTAATGTTTCGGTTGTTTGAGGACTCGAAGCATTTAAATAGGAGTGATCTATGCAAGATGTCAGTCGAGTGATGTTATTTAATGGAAGCATCGTAATGTTCATTTTGTAACAATTTACTGTGATCACTTGCTTAGTTGAGTGTCACTCATCTTTAATCAGTGCACAGTAACATTTCCTCTCTTTAAAGGTAAGTGTTGCAGCAATACAATACATAACAACAGGAAATTGTATTTATTGACTCGAACTATTACTCCTATTTTTCTTAGTTATTTTAGAGAATTTTGGCTTCATATCTTCTATCAAATAGATGTTAATCTTAGCACCTTTCATTGTATCCAACAAATTGTAAAATCTTCTGAAAACTGATCGAGTAATTGACTCATTCTTTCACTTTGCTTAGACATTGGACTTGGAGTTAGTCCCAATATAGCAAGTTAGTTTAAATTTTTGTCCGGATTCAGGGGATATGAAAGTGATTTTTTCGTGATTTGTATTCTTGTCATACTGTCCTGATTATTTGCGTGAATTAATCAAAACTTAGTTGAACTCATTGTTTGTTAACTTCTAGGTGACATGGCTAACATGTGTCAAAGCCAATGTGTCTAGCTTGCACATAGTTTTTGTCGTGGCTGATAAGATTAAGAATGATTACTGTAAGTTTTAAAAAGCTTATTAGTTATGTCATTTTTGGACGTCTGTGCTCTTCTTAGGAAACTCAAGATCGCAGTTCACTTTTTAAAATAGTTACAGTTTTGTGGAATAGATACATGTTTTATAAGTTTGTTCCATTGAATATTGTTCCAGATAATCAAAAAAGATAACAACTTCAAATGTAAAAACATCTTTTACTTACTTTCGGGCTCTTACAATCATTAGTTAGTACTTGCAAACAAATCATGCTGGTCTTCATAAAAGAAATCTCGTTGGGGAGAGATTCATTGAAACACTTCAAATAAAATTAAAACAATTTGAGTTCCTATCCATAATATCTGGGTGTTTTTATTGTATTATATTTAATTGAGGGACTCATGAATCTGAAAGCCTTACTTTCGAATCAACGTTGAAGTATTCGTCTATAGTATTGTTTAAGAGTATTTGCCAAATATCAGTTGAAATATCGGAATTGGTGTCTAGCACTCTATGTTGATTAAGATGAACGTGAATGACCCTTTGCCCGGAAAAATGTCAAGTTAACCTATAATTTAAGTTAGATATATTGATTATATTTTCATCGTAGCTAACAGCCTTGACTAAATAAATAAAACAAAACAAAAGCTGCTTAAAATAATTCAGTCCTCCATTTTACTTACGAACTTAATACATTATAATTAAAAATTATCCCTTTCCTAGATGTTATAGCTGACTCTCTAGCCACACCTTTACCATCCTCTTATAGCAAATGTCCTTACAGATGGATAACTTTCATTAAAAACTCTATCAATCGGCCTCAACTTCCACAGCACTTTTCGCATTTTTCTCAGTTACTCAAACTATCTTTTATATATTTAACATACATCTGTTTGATAATTACCCCTACCATTTCAAGATTATTACGTATGGCATATGGTTCACAGTGATATTTGTTTGAATGGAAGAAGTCAGCTGTTGCTATCGACTCCGACCTTGGGGATATGCTCATGACTGTCCACAAGATAACTTCAAAGGTTCTCAATGAATTTCGATGGCATTTTGTGAAAGCTTGGATAATAGGCTACAACAGATGCAATTAAGTTTTGGGGCGGATCCATGCCCAATTACATCCTGTATGTCAAATTTATATGTCCACAACACGTAATATTACCCAAATTTCTTGTCTGTTCACATGATATTTCCAAAGGTTCTCAATGAATTTTGATGTCATTTAATGGAAACATAGACAATGGGACATGAAGTTTGCAGGAATGCAGAATTATTTCCACTATGTTGTAATCATATGTCAACACCACACAGTATTGCCTAATAGTCATGTTTGTCCCCTGACTTTACAAAGCAGTTTGTTCAGTGTGGGAACTCTGGTCAGTTTTGATCATAATTCAATGTCCACAGCTCAGAGTTTGTTTCATGGAACATCTATATTGATTTCCTTATTCCCCAGTGAAATAAATCTTAGAACAGACCAAGGTAAATCTATACTTAGTCATGATACTGCAGGGAACAGTCACTTACACTGAGGTCCCACCAGCCACTTTGAAAACAAAGTAACCATATACCACATCCCTGGAGGGGCCTTGCCAAAGATCAGTTGTAAAGTTGCCAAGTGCATACCAGAGTTGAACCGAGTGGTTGGCAAATATTCGAGAAATATTTGATACTGGAAAGTTAGTAAAGAGCAACTTGATACCTTGAACAGCATATTATGTCTCAAAACAGCTGCAGATCCTTCAACCTGTTAACTTGAGTCGGCTTTTTTCAGAAAATTCAACTAGTGTCACCATGATGAAAAATTGCATGGACATTATCAAAAAGATTGTGATCTGTTAGCACCCTTGTATTTCTCCAGTCAATCCAGATTGATTAACCTTCATGACTTCTTCATCCATGAAAATCATTCATACCTACCATCTCTGTCTGATCATGGTAACTGGGAGCTCAGCCATGTCTTTGAGAGTCATATATGCTCAGTTTCAGACTCACTACCAGCAAACACTGTGATACTCAGTGGGCCTGCAATAGTTCAATTTTTATTATGTAAATATAGCAAGATATTCAATGACTATATTACAGATGTGTTTGTCCCATAGGTCAGAAAGCAGCTTAAAATGCTAACCATGTTGCAAAACCAAAGTTCAGCAAAACTGGTCCCTGTTCCTGCAAGATGGCAATAACAAGAAAAAGTTTGTTTTTCTCAGTGAAGTAGTTTTGCAGGCTGTTCATGGTGATGTTGAGCTGTATGTCACTAATGGACAGAATTTATTATGCTACGCTGCAGATGCAGATGTAAATAACCTGTCTCCCAGCCAGTTGGTATAAGAATCATCATTCATAGAGTTGATGCAGTAAGAATAGTAAGGATATCATGATAAGAACAGTTGATTGTTGTTGCACTTGCAGTGGCATATTCTAATTGTTTTGGGATCAATAAGGTATGAATGGCTTCCACTATATTTCTGTTCATGATATTGTTGTAAACCTACTTGACACAAAAGCAGTGTAAATGTTGGGATTTCATGCATTTACTGGCTGTGACACAATGTCATCATTCTATGGAAAGGGCAAAAAATTAGCTTAGGATGTATGAAAAATGTTCCCTAAAGAAACAGTAGCATTAAAAGAAATATCAACATGTGAAGAGTGTGACTCTTATATGGGGTAAGAACCATTTAAGAAATAAACGTGTTTAATCAAATTAAAAATCAAATTCTGGATTTGAATTTTTCCATCTTATGACAACATTCTTACGTACGTATTGTCTATAAGGTTTTAATTATATTAAAAACTCAAATCCAGAATTAGATTCTCAATTTGATCAAATACATTTATTTTTTTTTTATGGTAGATCATGTTTTGAAATCACAATCTTCATAGCCAAGCAATTTGTCCTGAGACACATGCCCATTTGGAAAGTTTGTTATCCTTACATATAGAAGAACGAGTGCTACGTATAGCACCAATATCTGTGAAAGAAGACAAGAAAGGGGAAAACCATCATGAAAACAATGCCCCCAACTGATACAGCCTGAGTTAAGTGTATAGAGCATGCATACTACCAGGCAGGTCATGTATGGGGAAAGGCTATGATACTAGACCCTGACAAACCTTCTCCATCAGACTGGGGATGGGCAAAAGTGGATAACACCTTGCATCTAAAGGTTGCTGGGAACTAGTCAAATGTGAGTGTCAGAAGGGTTGTAAAAGCCAATGCTGTTGTTTGGGGATCAAGATGCCACTTATACATGCTTATGATTATGCGTGTATACAACAAGATCAACATAAAATAACAGACGCTTATCTGAATGCTACAGAATGTGAGTAAGATAATGAGTGTCTTCACATATTTTGTCCTTGTGAAGAAAAGTGCACAAACATTGCATTAATCGACTAGACTACTTACAGCATTAAAATACTTCATCCTATCACTTGTATGGCTAGACACATATATCTTTTTAGTTGACATCCAAATCAGTCAAATTGTCAGATTTTTTTCAGCTTAGGCCCCAAAAGAAGCTGATGCTGTCAAAAGTTTTGAATGAGAGAAAATGCTGAGATATAGGGCATAGCATTTGGGGGCTTTTCTGTTAGTCCTCACTAGACCAAAATTTTTATAACCAATTAGAATTGATATGTTAAGTGTATTTTACTATTGCCACAGTCATTCCCAGATTTAAAGGAACAGCCTCACCCCCGGTGTGGGAAAAAGGAGATGCTGAGAAAAAGAGAGGGCAGGATGGCATCAGAACTGAAGAAGCATAATCTGCATGATAAAATCTAAATTATGGGACACTTAAGTAACATAAAAACTTATAAAGAACAAAAACCATCATTATACATGAAAACATGGTTTCATCATATATATTCTAGTTTGTGGGCTGAAGTTAAAATTCCAAATGTTTGTTTGTATTTGTTGATGTTGTCTGGACAGAACATGTGTCACATACCAGTGAAACTAGACAAAAGATGTCGTGAGGACAGGTGATCATCATATTTTAAACATCTGCAAAGACCATGGCTCTAGGTAGAAGTGATCACAGACTTTTCGCCATATTGACACCCATTCACATAGAAACTATTCAATCATATATAATGTTTTAATCATTGAAGTGTGTGTTCAGCGTATGTGGGTTTATAGTGAAAGGCACTGAAGGGGATGCTGCCTGGGAGTTTGAAAAAGTTCAAGAACTACTGGTTTTGACAAAATAGGAAATAAGGGAATGAGGGTGGGAAGATTGAGTTGTGCCAATTTTCCAAGTGGATTAAGCCTACCTACTTGAACATTGTTCTCTCTCACTTGGATTGCATGGTGTTACATCTTAACAACTAAGCTGGCCTTGTATACATGTAAAGATATTTATGAAATTTAGTTTTCTATGGCAAAAGGCCAAATAGAGAGGAGTTGAAATGGAGGTAAGATGATTGTGTTTTACTAATCATTCAAGTAAAGAGAGTATCCTGCCAATGAAATCAGCATTCGAAATATTGGCTTTCACCTGGGCTTGAATACTGATCTCCAGATCTTGTATGGTATAATATATTTGAGGTTTCTGTCAGCTAAGATTTGCATTTTTCTATGACTTTTAGTCTGTTATAGAGTAGCAACCATTTTGTATGATAGGAAATTGTTAATTACTCTATCACCTGGTTAATAGATACCTGGTAAAGAGTGATGTTAGCAAGATGGTCTATTTGCAAATGTAGTGAGCTTGATCCTCTTGGAGAACCCACTTATGAAACCCTTTGCCAGACTATGATAACTCAAGCTTTTTAAAAATCTATAGCAAGTTAAATGCCAAGTAAAATTTATCATAGTCTAGATGTAAAAGATGTTTTGGTAGACAGTTTAGTAACTAAAGCAACATAGAAATTTGATAGCTATAGAAAGGTATATTTATAAATATCTATAGCAAAAAATATAAAATAGAATTTATATTTATTCAATGAAAAGAAAACAATGAAAATAATGAAAAAAATGAATACAATATCTGAAGAAACTAAAACACACACATAAATCAATCAAATACTTGGAGATCCCCAGATACTAGAATACCTGGAAAAATTTCAAAGAAATTTTGTAATAGTTCCAATTGACAAAGTCGCTAATAATGATGTATTTATATGCAAAAGGTATTATATCCCACAAAAACTAATTGATGTAGAAATTCTAAAAAAAACTTCCAAATGAAATTATGTAAAACACTGAACTATGTAAAATTTTAAAACTAAAGATAGAAGATAAGTCAAATACTTTACCAGTCATGTATCGAATGCCCAAGCTACATAAAACCCCAACCAGTGCCTGATTTATCATAGTCTCAAAAACGTGTAGTGTCAAAACTGTGAGTAAAGCAATTTTGAAATTGTTCAAATTAATATACAATTCAATAGTTGAGCATTTATTTTACACCATAGGTATTTTTATCATTAAGCAGTGGGCATATTGACAAATCTATATATATCTATACTTATATATGCTTTAACAATCAGTGTTTATCAGTCAATGCCCTGTCTTCTGTTTTGCATCTTGTAAAGGTAAAGTAGTAGAGAAACACAGAAGAGGTCATCTAATGATTTAAAACATATAACATGAGAATCATTTATATCTTAAGAAAAAAAAAGGTTAAAGCATATAACTTGTGTAGCACAGGTGGTGAATATCTTAGTTTTGACATGAAGCCAAAAAACTGAAAAAAATCAATGGTTCAGTACTCATGTGACTTTATATTGGAGGAATATTTAATATGGCTCAGATTTAAAAGCATTCTCAGTTTTGAAATCTAATGGCATAGAAAGAACATATACTGAACACCATTCAAGGAGGTAAAGGTTGAATACATAGTAGAAGCACATTTTGACTAAGCAATTCATCTTTGCAAAGCAACAATAAAAAATAACACCAGGACAGTGATTATTTTGTTAATTATTCAAAATTGATGATCATTTGGAAAAATCAATGGTGTATTTTTTATCAAAAACATTGGTTTTTAATTGCATTGTTAATTTCAGATGTCTTGTGAATCATAAAATTATACATAAAATACACCTATTCTGTCAGTAATACTTGATTTAATTCCTGATCATTGATAATACTTTTCTTCCTTATTTGCAATGCATTTTTATGGTAAAATGTTTTGCTATGTATTTTTTTGTGCATGTAATAACCTTATTCCGTCATCATCATCATCATCATCATCATCATCATCATCATCATCATCATCATCATCATCATCATCATCATCATTCCCCAAGATTTGTCAGACCCATTACTTTCTGAGCATGTCTAGATTGTCACACCATCTAATTTTTTGCTTGCCTCTATTTTGCATATGTTCTCTTGGGTTTCATGTTGTGAGTTTTGATATCTGATATTCTTTCAACCGGACCAGCTGATTGCCATTTGAATTTCCTAATGGCTTTTATGATATGTCTGACAACGATCTCTAATATAATGTGCTGTCTTGTGATCATTACATGTAATATTAAACATGATTCTCTCCTGTGCACATTGCATATTTCTTAGTTAAAGAGGCAATATTTTGATTAGGTTTCGTATTTAAGCTCCATAGGTAGCTATGAACAGGTTGCATTGGTTTTATACCCTTGTTTTTAAAACTAATTGAATTTCTGCCAGGCTCAGAAATTCAAAAAGAAAGAAGGCCAGACGGTTCTGTGTCGAAAGTATGATAAAGACAACAAAGAAGAAGAAACACGTCCAAATGAGTCAATGTATAATAGTAAATCCATTTAAAATGAAGAGAACCAGGCCATGTAAAGACCCACCAGAATCACTCAACTCTAATCAAGTTAGAATATTACTGCTGCTTCCTTCATAGTGACATCATCAAAACAGCTTCATCGCTGATGAACAACATGGACTTTTTGTCCCACTTAGATCCCATTCAAGGATGTCAAACACTGATCAATTGTCCTTTGATAAATATCAAGTAGTTATATTTTTTTAAATTGAGACCAGTGTAGCAAATTAATTTGTACATAATTGCTTTGGATAATTTTCGTACAGTGTCTGTTTCTATGGAAATGACACATGGATTCTGACATCTGACCAAAATCTCTGTTTGTCATTCAGTTTGCCTGCAGCATAAATGAGAATAGGAAGAAAATGCTAGCATGTGAATCAATAATGTTAATGAGGCATTTAATCTACCACTTTGTTGCTTGAGGTCAAAGAATGTCTTCTCACTGCTTTGGGTCATTAAACCTCACATGAAACATTTATCATCAATTCACAAAACTTGGTCCGAGCTAAGAATGACTGATCATGTGATTCAGCAAGCAGTTTCTCCATTTTTACAACGGTGCACTTATAAAAACAAATCTTTAAAACATCTTGGATGAAATCAGGCAATCAGTACTTACAAAAATAGCTTTTGCATATAGCTTTTGCCACTAACAGATGCAATCCTTCACAGATTACTTCTCCCTTAATATATATAGCTTAAGTTTTGGAGACTTGAGTAGGGTGTGCAAACTGATTGTAATATGGACTTTTGCTGCTACCCTTTGAGTGTAATAAACCTCATGATGAAGTGTGGAAACAGCAGGCTCCTTTCAAGCGAGATGGTGGAAACTTTAGATTAATGTTCCTTTTTTTATAAAAGTACCTGAACATTTCAGGTAACACCTTGGTGGATCAATAAGTATGTATTCTGACAAAGTTTATAGCTGAATTTTGATATGAAATTTCACTTTTAAGATTATTCTTTCTGATGCAAAAAACAAACACTTCATGTGCAACAACTCAATACCTTTTTGGGACCTGCTAATATTTAGCTTTATTGGACAGTATGGAATGGATCTCCATCCTCCATGGAATAGGTGCTGTTTTCATCTATCTGTTATTAGATATTAGGGAAAGTCCCTCCTGCAAAATGGGTGTATATTCTTTCACATCCAAGAAGTTTTGAATGACCCATGTTCTTCCCACATCATTACACAAAAACTGCTATGTTTGATAGAGGGATGCAGGTGGTTCAAATAAAATTTTCTGCTAGACAGTTTCACACTTTACATATAAACTGTTTGAAAATCAAGCAGATGGGGATTGATGCAAAGAGATTAAAACTCTGATTTGTCTTTCCACCTCAATTGCTCACTGCTTCCTCTGCTTAAAATTGATTGTTTCAAGAAGTGGCTTCCTTCTGGTTGCTCTGCCATAATAACCAATTTGATAATGATACTGTGCAGTCATTTTTAGTCTTATTTTGACACACTGCCACAGCTGCTTTCCTGCAATATTTACTGTTTCACTTTACTATCTTGTCATGAAAATACCTCTCTGATGGCTGAGTTTGAACTGAACAAGGTGCAGTAGTTTCCTTTTTCTTCAATAATGAAATATACAATCATAGGTTTTACAATTGAAGTCAAAATTCAAAATTAGAGTTATTTGATGCTGGCTGATTCTAGAGACAATACATACCACTCCAGATATTTGACGATTCATATGTTCCTTGAGTATAAAGCATCATAAAGAAGTTATGCATTTTTTCTTGCATTTTCATTGTAAAATGAGTGATTGTAAATGATTATCATAATGGTGTCTATTTACTTATGTCATGTCTCTGTATTTTATTTCTACTGCGTTTTTATAGTAAATTGAGTGATTGTCAATGTCTATCTTTATCAAATGCCAAATCAAAGTAAAATAAGGATGATTCTCTACTTATGTTCTATATATAGAGATATTTACTAAAATTAGCCTAGTAAAAATTTCAAATGGAAAATGTGCAACAACAATCTTTCAAATGGAGAAAGCCTGCCAGCCTTGAAAATTACTTTTTAATTTTTCTTGAGACTCAAATACTTACTCCAGGCTATGGAGCAGGCTCACATAGATATTTAAATAAACATAGCTTAGTCTGGTACAAAGCTATTGGTACTAGGCACCCAGTGATTTGTCAGGACCTGTCAGTCATAATAATAATTTGAAATCCAGGCTTTTAACTGTGTTCGGTCCCCAACTATTTGAGCAAAGAGGGAAAATACAAGTATCTACATCATTAACAAGACCTTTAATAAGAGTAAGTGTATGGTGTTGCACTGAGCTTCCAAAAGAAAAAGACCTGCCTACCTTGAAAATCAGCATTTGAAATCATGGACTTTTCACTTGGCTTGAACGTTAGTCAACGTAATCATTCATGAATGTACAATCACATAAATGCACACGTGTGTTAATATTTGATGGAATAGGCAGCTGATAATTCATACTTCTCTATCTTTTGTTGTTCATGAGCTACCCTTGTCTATCTCTGCATATATTTATGTTGATATCTATCCACCTAAACTCAGCTTGGTGTGTTTATCCTTATACTCTTGACAAATTATATAATGCATCAAAGAGAAAAAAGCTAGAAAGTAAAGAAAATACTAGAAAAAAATTGTCATTTTTTTTTTATTATCTGCTTTTTTCCAAACTTTTCCCCAAAGGCTGATAAACAATTATCATAATGCATTTTATTTTCAAACGTAATAGTCCATCCGGATATAATCTTCTCCTGAACTTTATTACAAATGCTAACCATGAATGATTAACTTCTCTTCTCTCTGTTCCTGTCTCCATGATAACCATAACTATTTGACAATGAATTTTGCATCAAGATTTTGTCCTACAGATTTTACAGAAAAACATTTTGGGTTGGTATAATAGATACATCACGGAAAAGGCTGAACAAATCAACAAACCTATTTTAGAAGATTTAATCTCTCTCAGAAAGCATATTGAAAGAATTAGCCTATCTCAGATTCAAAGATTCTGCTTACAGATTATGGTGTTAGAAAGAATATGCTCCTAACATATATATATATATATATATATATATATATATATATATATATATGTATATATATATATATATGTATATATATGTATATTTATATATATATGTATATATATATATGTGTATATATATATATATATATATATATACATATATATATATATATATATATATATATATATATATATATATATATATATATATATATATATATGTATATATATATATATGTATATATATATATATATATATATATATATATTGATTTTTGTTATTTTGTTGTATTTTTCTCTCTCTCATACATATAAATATTATGCTTAGAACATTACTGGTCTCCATAACAAAAATCAAAATATATATATATACATATATATATATATATACATATATATATATACATATATATATATATATATATATATATATATATATATATATATATATATATATATATATATATGTATATATATATATATATATATATATATATATATATATATATATATATATATATATATATATGTATATATATGTATATTTATATATATATGTATATATATATATGTGTATATATATATATATATATATATATATATATATATATATAAATATATATATACATATATATATATATATATATATATATATATATATATGTATATATATATATGTATATATATATATATATGTATATATATATTTTTTGATTTTTGTTATGGAGACCAGTAATGTTCTAAGCATAATATTTATATGTATGAGAGAGAGAGAGAGAGAGAGAGAGAGAGAGAGAGAGAGAGAGAGAGAGAGAGAGAGAGAGAGAGAGAACATGTTCATAAAAAAAAGCGTCAATGGAAGAGAAAGAATGTTTATACATAAGGGAAAGAGAGAATTATATATGTGCTGCAGCTCATCTTGTTAAGGTTAAGAGACAAAAGGAAGGGAATAATTTGTACAAGAGAGAGAGAACTTTTTTTTTCCTGGTGGAATTTTGTTTTCCCTTCTCGGAGTCAAATTCAGAAGGAGAGATTTTTTCCCCTCTTAGAGGTCACAATCAGGAGGGGAAGTACACCCATTTCAGGGGGACAAAATCAAGTGGAAGTTTTCTTAATCCTTGCCAGGTCGAAATTAGGGAGAGGATTTTTCTCCCCTGTAGTGGTCAAACTCAAGGGCAAACATTTTTTTATCAATGAAATTTTCCCTTTTATAAAATCTCTAGAAAAAAAGGTCTTTTCCTATATTTTTATATTTGAAGTTATTGGGCAACACCGGGTACCCCTGCTAGTACATTCCAAGTTTAGGTTAGTCTGGTATGAGGTTTACTAACTACTTCTCACAGTGAAATGTCCTAAATTATTTTGTAAGCATTGCTTGATCTGGAACAAAGCCGCAGTAGGAACAAAGCCGCAGTAGTGGGCTACCTTGCTCGGACTGAATTATTTATGGTAGTGAGAGAAACAACGGCAACATTCAGACAGACAAAGAATTCCTTTTCAATTTTTTTGCTAGTCTCTCTTGTTGATGCATAAGAGAATGTATTTCTAGATTCAATGTATTTGAATATTCTCCAAATCATTTAGGTGACAGTTCGCTTTTGACATTACATAGAATCATTTTCAAGTTCATGAAAAACTATATAGTGTTACTGTTTTGATTTAAATACTGTCCACATTAAATTCAAAGTGGGCCAATTATTTGTTGAAGTGGTGTTGCATGACAAGGATTAAGTGAATAGGAGTGGGCTTTCAGTTGTTCAATACATTTGTGACTCCCTACCCATGCTCAAAGAAGACTTTGATAAAGGTTGGATTTTTTATCCCATGAGCACTTCCAGTATTGCAAGCCCTTTTTTGTAGTTGATCTTTTATGTGATGTATGTATTGTTGACAAGTTTTTGATATATACAGTCAGATGTACATATGTACACACATGGATACATTCAGATAGAGCCAAACTTACCGATAATGTGAATATATCTACTTACTTAAGTGTGTATATAACCTCAAAATTCTGTGTGTGTGTGTGTGTGTGTGTATATATATATATGTATATATATATATATATGTGTGTGTGTGTGTGTGTGTGTGTGTGTGTGTGTGTGTGTGTGTGTAAAGGCAAAATTAAAAAAGTATGGACAAAACATTAAAAATAACAAAAGAATACTATGAGAACGGCTATGCCTTCAAAATGATAGTACCACAAACAGGCACTTTGACAAAGAATACTGATGTCCCAGAAATAACAATGGACAAAAGTGTTCATGCTATGAAATATGAAATGCTGAAAAGTCCCCCGGTAAAAATTGCATAATGATAGATTTTATAAAACATGCAGTTGAGGTCTCACAAAGGACTAGCACAATTATTCACACAATGCTTACAAGGAAAATTCCTCAAAATCTCTGGCCAGGATAGTGATCCTACAACATAAGAATAGGGATGATAAAGACCTTGGCAATTGACACCTTATCACTTAACAATTATGAACTATTCTTGAAAATACTTGCAAATAGATTACCAAACGCTTTACATGAAAACCAACCCTGCAAACTGGCAAGCTTTAGAAGTAGCTATTGAACAATTGACTACCTACACACATTAAACCTGCTAATCAGAAAGATATCAGAATACAACAAACCACTTTGTTTGGCTCACGTAGACTATAAAGCTTTTGATTCGATAGAATGCATGGGGGTTTTTGATTCAATGTGAGAACATGGTATAAATGGGAATTATATAGAAGTAATCAAGAATATATGCAAAAATGTAACTGCAATAATCAGACTTCATAAAGATATTAACAAGATAAAGAATGAGAAAAGAGTAAGGCAAGAGGATACATTATAACCAAAGCTGTGTACAGCTAGACTTGGAAACACTCTACCAAAGACAGATTGGGGAAACATTGGAATAAACATGGATGAAGATTATTTGAACATTTTAAGGCAGTGTAGTGATAATGCGGAGGATCTACATGTTGAGTGATCTAAATAGAGAAAGCCAAAAAATAGGATCAAAGATGAGTAAAATAAAGTTCAATGACAAAGTCCCAAAAAAAGACTATAAGAATATACAATGAAGTCTTAGAAGAAGTTAAAGAATATATTTACCTAAGTCATTCGAAAAAGGAGAGAAAGATCATGGAAATTAAATAAGACAGCACAAATTCATTGGCCGGAAAGAATCTGATATAAATAGAAATCTTCTGAAAAGCAAATTGCCAATTTGCCCTGAACATAAAGTATACAACCAAAGTAAAATAATTATGGGTGTGAAACTATGGAACTTTTAAAACCACTTGAAAACAAATTCAGAATAGCATAGATGCAATGAGAATCGCTATGTTTGAAATGACCCTCAGGGATAGAAAAAGATCTACATGGATCTGAGAAAGGACCAGGTAATTAAACAACAAAAAAGGAGAGGGCAGGGCTCATAGCTAGAGGAAGGGACAATAGATGCTAAAAAAGGCTAACTCTGGGATAGTAAATAGTACGAAAAGATTAGACACAAGATGGTTTATCAGTAAGACATGCCAGAGGTTAGCACAATCACACTCGTCATGGAAGGAGAAGGGAAAGGCCTTTTGTCGAGCAGTGCACTTATAACTGCTGCTGATGAAGATATATGTTTGTGCATATGAGTGTGTACATTAACTATCTATCTGTAAATCTATCTATCTACAGGGTATTCAAAATGAGTTTCTTATTTCAATGTTTTCAAAACTTAATTTCCTTACTTAATAAAAATAAAGCTTTTGAAGTAATGAATAATTCTCTAGTTAAAAATGGCAAAAGAAATCTGAAAATAACTCTTGGCTCATTGTGTACATATTTATTGATCAATTTCAAATACTGATTTTCAAAACAGGCAGGTTGTCTCAACTTCAATGATCGGGGTAGTACTCTTTTCTTCAAATTTGATTTTGTGCCATACAATGATAAACATAGTAAATATCTATAATTTGGTTTTTGAAAAATGCTATGTTGGCTTCATGCCTACCAGCCAACCGATAGATTCTCACTGTAATTGGTCAGTATTTAAACTCTCCAAAAACACTACTATTTTGTATGCAGATTTTCAGGGTAGAAAAGTCCAACTTACTCAGAAGACTGGTGCACCACAATCTTCCTAACCCTCTTTCCCCTTCATTAGGTCTTGCTGTGACATTTTTCTCATTACTTTGTGTGTGTGGTCTTTTCAAATCAGTGTTAGTATGTTTGTATGTATCTTTGAAAAAAGTTGTAAAATACAGAAGCCATGGACAAGAAAAATGAGACTGAAAGCAACAAGACATTGAAAAAACTTGTCAATATCAACAGAACAAGATAGCATTCTGTACTACCTGATCAAAGGATTGAACTCATAACTTCCAGAGAACAAGGTGAGCTTTTGCTAGTGCTTTTATCAACTTGTTCATAGTTGTCATCATGAATTTTCTATATGCAATGGATTGTAACACAAAAGGCCATATTGAATAATGAAATGAAACAAAATCCAAAGTTTGAGGAATTAAATAATCACCACTGGGCAAGCTGGAGATTTGAACCAGAGCTAACCCAAAGTTTACCAGAACAATCCAGTAAGAAGATCCTGCAGTACTTCTCACCACCCAGTTCCCCTGGGGTCTGGACAGGCTGATGAATGGGTCGGCACTCATACATTGGCCATGTGTTTCATTATCTACATGAAATTGCAAAAAGCCATCATTGACAAAAAATACAGTTATGGCCATAAAGAAATATAGAATATCATTTTTTGAGCTGAAAGATAGAAAAAATGAAATGTCTCTGGAGAGAAGCTGATTGATTAGGAAAAATTCTTTTCATCAAATCCTGATCTGGAGCCAAGGCTTTTAAAGAAATTAGAGAATAAAAACCACTGTGCAGTTTGGGTCAGTGATTATGACTACTTATGGCAATACATTTGGGACCATAGACTAGCTAGATGCAACCACCCTCTGGGCTCTTACGTGTTCACTTCACCTACAGGTGTGGCAAGCTGAACCTTCAATATCAGCACAAACTTAATTACTACAAGAATAAAATCAATGCACCTTTAAAGTAACTGGTTTTACTAGAGGGGATCTCCATTATGTCCTCCCAATGTAAAACCAAACTTCTTCAGGGTCCCTGAACGCATTCCATCTTGCAAGCACAATTCAGTTGCAGTGAAGAAGAAAACGATGGATTTGATAAAATCACTTTGTAAAGATTGGTTAATCAAGTTTCCCAGTCTCAGTTTATTGGGCACAAAAATGGATTAAGACAAAAAACATGTGAGGTAGGGGGGAAAAGAAAGAAATTGGAGGAAGATAGATTTATAGTCAATGTCCATGCCACAATGTTCAGCAAGTTTGTTTCAATTCACCTGAGTGGTGAGTTTAATCCTCACTAGGCACCCTATTACTGTGGCTTTGTTTCAGACTAAACCAGGCTAACTAAAAAATTTTGAACACTCTGTGGTGGCTGAGATAGATAGGGCTAAAAATCATTGCAGATACCAAGATAGAGAGATGTTGGTCTGTGTAAGCAGTTCGTGAAGAGAATAGAAAAAAAAGCAGAGTTAGCATTAGTTTTAAAAACATAAACACTTTTACTATCTTTTGATGTTGTCTTTGTTAGTCAATAATTGATTCAGATGTTGCATTTTGGATTGGTATTTTGTAGATATTTATTTTGTGTATCTATGGATATAAAATATGTCTTCTTTGATGAAGGTGGGATTGTAATCAGAGCAGCTTCCATTGCTTGATTGCTTCTGAGTGAATGATCAACAATTTTCCTGGGTTCAAATGCTCCTTATTTTTGCATAATATTATCATAATGATATAAAAGAGAGAAATAACAGATATGGTTAGTTACTCAGTAGAAACTGTTATGCAATCAATGTCTTTTGGGGATGATCAATTAAAAATTAGAATGGAGTGATTAATGGATAAATTACATCACTTGCTTTTTGTTTGGCATTGATCACTAAAAATGTCCAAATTTTAGAAAAACAAGCATGAAGGAGGCAATTTAACAAAAACTTGCAAATTGACCCTCACTGAGCACCCCAATAATGCAGCCTTCTATCAGAATAAGCTAAACTTGATAAACAATCATTGTGCATCCTTCTAGAAGACACATTTCAAGTGTTCATCTTCCTCGAGAGGAGTAACTTGTCTGGTGATATGCATTGGAAGTGTCACCCATTCCAATTGGCTCTTTCCTGCACCACTGTCCATCTTGGGTAATACAACCCACTAAAGCATTGAGACGTGTGGACATACCTGACAGACCCAAATGAACAGTTTCCTTTTTTAAATCTTTCTTCCAAAGGTGTCCATGTCACTTGTAGTTCGGCATTGCTGCCCATCTTGCAGAACAATTGAACCAAATTGATGCTAGTGTTTGGCCAGAGGCTATGTCTCCATCCATTAAAATGTCAAGATGAACAAGACCATACTAATCCCTATTGATACTGTAGAGCCTCAATTTCATTTAGCTAAAATTATTAAACTAAATACATCCATAGATAAGAATATACAAAAATAGTTCAGTAGTCCTTTCTCTTCTGATGTCACTTCCTCTTGCTCACTCTCCAGTGACCAGCTTGGCCCATGCTAATGTTGACTACCATATTTTCTGTTTTCGTCTATTTCTCTATTAGCTCTCTATATGCATAGCATTGAGAGATATGTGTGCCCTTTCTTGACTCATATGATGTTTAGCTATGCCATTTTGCTCCCTGGCTTTGAGGCTTCTTCATTTCTTCTGTCTACACTCTATACAACACTGCAGGTATATTTTATTGTGTGTATATCATGTTTTAAGAGCCAAAGATTTTGGTAGATATGTTTGTTGTGTTTAAACAGCCAAAAAAGATCTGTCCATTTTCTTTGTGTCCCTACTGATTCTTTGTTCTCTGTAACAACTTGGTATTCTGGAAACCATAACCCATGAAAATTTAGTTCAATATCCCTTCTTCTCTCCACCGCAAAAATAAAGCAATGGTTCTATGCATCATTATGTCATAATATTACAGTTCCTACTAGTTAGAGACTAATAACTAATTCTCTCCTTCATAATTAAATACTTCTCACTATCCTCTTTATAATCTATATACTCAATGGTTATTTTTATTGTTTAACAAAGCTAGAAAAGCAAAGCTTGGGTATCAATCAAGACCTATACTTCTCTATAAGGAAATTATGTCTGCTACAAAGTGATGCCCAGCTGAACTGCAGAACTGAAATTGGTAACAACAAAAAAAAAACAAAACAGAATTCTCCCATTTTCTAAAATGCAAAATTTAGTTCAAATCCTAAACACTGAATTCATTTCATTACCCTGACAGTGTCTGCAGATAACATCTACCACCACAGATATTTGACAAAAAACAACATGTGTAAAAATTGTCATCTATCAATTTTATCATAATAATCTTTGAGTTACTTCTAAGGAGAAAAATCATCAACTAAGAATTATTTGTGTAGACCATATAAAACTAACAAGTGTAAACTTGTTTACACTTTTGATTCAGTGAACCACGAGGATTTGCCGTAGGAAATTTTTGCCCATAAATTATATCTAAAGATGTAAAAATATTGATATGGGGATAGGTCACTAGAGATCAATTGAAATCTTAATTGGTACGCAGTCTATTTTTTTTTAAAAACTTGTCTTGAATGAGAAAAAAATAAAAGGCAAGAGAAGTGAAAAATTTCCTTTTTTGAAAGACTTTTGTTGCTGTTTTTAAAACTCAACTCCCACCCCAATGAGTGGAGTAAATTGCTGTCCAAAAAAGGAATTTATAAAATAGAACGATAGATGGATGGAAATCAGATCACATTTAATTTAACTCATTTTTTAAATTGATTTAATATCACTCTTTCTTCATACAGTTAGAAACAAAAGAAGGCCAATGTTGATAAGGGTGGGCTAATGCAAAAAAAGGTGTTGGGCTAATGAAAAAAAGGGAGCTAATATTGAAAAAGGGCTTATTCTTAGAAAAAGAGTCATGGGGTACTGATCTCGAAAAAGAGGGGGATGGCTAATGTAAAAAAGGATAAAAGGTCTAAAAGCAGAAGTATACTGTTAAAAAAAAGGGGGACTAATGTTAAAAAAAGGAGAGGTGGCTAGAAGTAAAAAAGAGGGGAGTGATGTTTAGAAAAGGGGGGCTAATGTCCAAAAAAGGTGAGCCAATGTTAAAAAAAGTGGGACTTATGTGCAAAAAAAGTTTTGAAAAAAAAAGCAAGAAATTACCCCTTACCCTAAAAATAAAGAAAAAAGTTCCTTCTCAAATGTCGACCCTAGAAATGAAAAAAATTCACCTTGATTTTGACCCCTAAAAGTAAAAAAAAAGTTCCAACATGATTTCGACCCCTAAAAATGAAAATAAGCATTCCCTCTCAATTTTGACTCCTAAAAGAGAAAAAAAATTCCACCAATGATTTTGATACTTTTTTAAGAATCAAAATCAATTGGGAATATTTTCTCCAAGATTTTGACCCTTAAAAGTGAAAAAAGAAGTTACCCCTCAATTTTGATAACTGGAAGGGAAAAATAAAGGTTTCCTCTAGATTTTGTAACCTTAGAATGAGAAAAAATTTCTCCACATATTGACCCCTGGAAACGAAAAAGAAATACCCATCAATTTTTACCCCCCCCCAATTCCCTCCTTGATTTTGACCCTTTGAAGAGAAAAAAAATCCTTTGATTTCGATCCCTAAAATTGAGTTAATCTTCAAAATGAAAAAAATATTCCGTCTAAAAATAAAAATGAAATTTTCCTGTAGATATTGATCCTTAAAAGTAAAAAAAATATCCCATAGATTTTGACCCCCAAAAGTGAAAAATGAAAGTTCTTCGTTAATTACAACCCCTCAAATTGGGAAATAAAAGTTTGCTCTATTAGGCCCCAAATTTTGTTTTTTCGAAAAATTATCTATCAATGAAGTTAAGTTACATTGTAAATTATATATCTATGCCTTAACCCTACTACATCAAAACACGCATTAATCAAAATATCACTCTTTAAGTTATTCTTGTACAACCAACATACAGCGTGATATGAGACGTATGTTAAGATAATGCGTATTCACATCACAATTTAGTTTTCAGAATTGATTTAAAAAAAAAAACAATCAGAAAATTTTATTGGTCCGCATCGAGTAGTTTTTGTGGTGCGTAAGTAAAGATAGGCGGAGTCTGGGTGAATTTCAATAAGTTTAAACCCAGTGCACTCTTCCTAGTTGTACCAAACTTTTCGGTGCAGGGGTTGAGATTTGGATGTTGGGAAAAAGTCGTAATCAAATGTTGTTTCACGATTATGTTCAATATTTCAGAAATTTAGTGGGCATTAAATCACCTATTTTATTCTTCTCAGCTCAACAACACATTGTTTTTGGCCCAAAATTGTATTATCCGGAGATTTTCTCTTATTGTTCTCGGTAATGAGTGTTGGGTGCATTTTTTTTTCTTACAGTCCTTCATCTTCTATTGAAATCTATTACAGTTGCATTACAGGGCAAAAATATTAATGGAATAAAACTCGCTGGATCAGGTACGTAACCTAGTTACGAATGCCAACTTCAGTATCCTCTTCAGGCCTCCTGGAGGCTGGTGGCAAAATTCCAAGGCATACCTGATCTGGCAAGTTTTATTCCATTAATATAGCTGCTCTGTAATGCAACCATAGTGGATTTCAATAGAAGATGAAGGTCTGTCAGAAAGAATGCACCAAATTCTCATCTAACGACTATATCTTAGTGGTCCTACAGAAGCTATTGAACATAAAAACCATAGCAATGAGTGAGGTCGTCGCCAGAGTGAGAGTGCTGACTGTCCATTAAATATGGACATCGGGACAGCAGCTGCTGTTGGAAAGATCAACAACAGGCGATTCAGAGTAGGAAAGGGACAGCCAAGGACATTCAATCGTCTCTATTTTAGGCGCCAGGGGCCGCACATGGTAAGAGATTACCCTGAAGTGAGATCCTTATTGATATGCTACTAGTGGGGAAAGGCGGGCCAAAGAGCTACATACCATGGGCAAGGAAATGAGCGAAGGGCAGCTATTGCCGGTAGTGTCTCCCTTCTACCCAGTGAAGACGCTACACCATAGATTGTCCACGGTGGAGGTGAAGGTAGGGGTATTAGTGCCATAGTCGACACTGGTTGCATTACAACATCAGTCGCGACCAGTTTGGTCGACAGATTGAGAGGGGTGAGTAGCATAAAGGTCATCGATGGTAGGAGGTCCAATGTCATGGTGGCAGTGAAGAGGAAATGGAGTTATGCAGGATGCAATTAGAGGCGATAGTGATCGACCGGATTGTTGATATGGAGATGTTGTTGGATATGGATTTCAGCAGCCATTTGGGAAATGTCAGTCAATCTGGACGGGATGGCGTTTGAAGGTACACAATAACAATAACCATACATATAACGAGGGGGCAGTAGAACCGAAAGAATACTGTCTGGGAGGGAAGTTTCTTGTATAATCGAGGTCCAAGACTTTAATGTAGATTTCAGCCACGCCCACGCCCCCATTGGGGGAAGTGATATTGGAAGGGAGGGCCACCAGTTCTAAAAAGCAAAGTCAGTTATTATGGGGCTTCCTTAAAAAGGGGACCGTGTGTGAGAATTTGAGGAAGAGGTTGTAAGATGGATATGAGGGTATAGAGTTGCCGTCGGATACATAGGTGGAAACTGGAGTGCTGCCAAGGAAAGGGAGGGTCCAGCTAGTTTCTGAGTTTAAAGAGATGAACAGTCACGTGGTAAGCCACACTGGTGGTGAGAACTTGGTTCCTGGCCAGGGAAATTGACCCAAATATTACCAGGGAAACTATCAGAAAAGGTGGTCTGGCGCAGATGTCAGTCAATTGTACCAGTGCCCATCGCACACAAGAGAGGGGGATTCGGGTGGAAACTGACTGGGACTGGTTGGCCATAAATGTGGCTTATACAGATATCTTTCGATTGACTGTGGACCTGGAAGATTGGCAATACGGAGAGAGATAAGGGCGGAGACAGTGGCTTGAATTGCAAGGATGCTAAACGGGAACTGCATTATAGAGAGGCATCACTGGTCGATCAAGGCTACAGTTGAAAGGGAGGACTTCCCAATCGAGGCAGTATTTTGGTATAATATCTCGCGGGTGTCGGGGCAGATGGAAGAAACGGTACCCCAAAGGGCGGTGTTCAAATATGGATGGAGGCATCCGAGAGCAGTACCAAAAGATGAGGGACTGGCGTCAGTACGGATTAGGGACTTCCTCCCTATAGCCCCTTGACGCGCAGTGTACATCACAGTAGGGAAAAGGAAGGCTGATTGTTATGCATTCTTGGCATTGTTTCGGTCGATGGCATGCCTCACCATATTCTTGAGTGGTAAGCTTTTAATGACGAACGACACGAAGAGGTCCAAAAACGAGAGGGTCTCGAAGGTTCAAAACACAAGACACATGACTGCATCATGGATTAAAAGGACTGGAGGTGTGTGTGTGTGTGTAGGGGGCTGTGAATAATGAAGTTTATTTGTTTTTAATGGTTATTCATACGTGCTATGAGGAAATATGATTTAGAAATGCACATCGGGACCCAGATGTTTCTTGGTGGCTGCTAATAGTTCTTTCCTTCCATACCGGACTTGATTATTGATTTAATACTCTGGTCCAATACAGAACCTTTCATCAGCCTTACATTGGTAATTTTTACACTTGTAGAACACTCAATCATCCCACAAATTGAGGCGTTTTACAATACCATATTCCTCTTCTGAACCATCATAAAATCAACAGATCACAATAGAAATGTACAAAAGTCATTGTATTCAACAAATAAAAACATTAGATTGTAGAAGCTTGAAACTGGTTGTTCCTCTTTTATTCTTCCATATGCATTCATTGACTACAATTTCTGGAGCAGATTCAAGAAGTGGAAGTGAAACACTACAAGTGGAAATTACATTCCTTTACCTTGTTTAAATCTTGCCGCTGACTCAATGAGACGGGCGTCTGATCAAGAAAAAAGATTACGTAACATTGCAAGGGAAAAGGGATAGACAGTTTTCCTGTCAATCCCTTTATGACTGTAGCTGTTAGAGGTGGAGACGGAGGTGTGGGTATTACAATATTGATTAGGTACTGCATTAATACTGATCAGTAAAGTCTAATGTCCTGACTATTCAATCATAACAAAGATGGAAAACATCTTCACTAAAATCAATATCGAGCACCCTTGCTTGTTTTGTATAGTTTGTCAGTAGGCAGAGTTATTGTGGATAAACTTGTGCAGACTTGGAAAATTACCAGAAACGTAGCAGCCTATGTAACTATCAATAATTATTTAATTCAAGAATGGGAATATGGAACATGGTTATGAATAAACAATGACTTTATTGACAATAGCCAACAGAACCCGAAGTGATCAGTAAGAGCTGGTGAATTAGGGAAAAAAGGAATATGCTTTTTGAGTAATCCGTCAAATTATGCAAACGTCAGTAAAGTGAACACATATAATTAGAAATCGTCGACATAGGTGTCTTCAGTTTTTAAGTGATTCCAGCTAGCTCGGTATCCATCAATGTGTCATGTGTATAGGCCATAACAATGGAGATGGAGGGCTGAAATTTAAACATTTACCCCTCAATATGTCAAGAAAAAGAGTTTTTTTTTAATCACTGCACCCCGTAATGAATTTATTTTTAGGGGAGGGTCAATTTACAATGAAAGTTTATGTTAAATTGGTCCGTTGTTTACGCTTGCTTTGAGAAAAATTGAACCTTTTTGTGATCCAACAAACAGGAAGAGAAGTAACGTTCAGTGATCATCCCCTTTTGCAATTTTTTAATTGATCAACCCGAACACGACATACTGTCAGAAGAAATTGGTCCCATGACGGTCCCTATTGAGCGACAGATCAGTCCTGTTTACTGATGTTTCAATAAGTTTAAAAAATGCATTGATGAGTTTTTATTATGATTTGTATACCTATGTAAAAATACATGAATTGGATATCAATATCTTATTTCTCTTGTAACATTACTATGAATATTAGTGTACTCATGAATTTGGGTTTGAAGGGAAAGGTTGAGCTGAACACTTCAAGTTGTTGAATTGCCTGATAAAAACGGATTGTTTTCCCGTTGACAATAGTTTTTAGGTTGTTCGACTTGGTTTGTTGCGTTGGGATGAAAGTGAATAAAGGAAGAATGTGCCTGAGAAATATTTTGGCTTGCATGAAGAGATTCTGTGTGTGAATATCTAGTACACCTTGTGTTAGCGTACAAATAGTTTTCATGTTCAAGGATTGGATCTAAGCACCTTCTGTACAGCAGTCTGCTTGACAGTTTGTTTTTTCTTGTCTTGTTTTCGTTGGGGAGTGTGTGGGTGATTTGTCATTTTGTTGTGGTCAAAGGATATGAGGTTGAAAATCAGTCCAACACAATAGGTCCTGATTGTTGTCTGTGGTGAACAAAAGAAAGGGAGTACGTTAAATAAGCCGAAGGGGGAGGAGAAGCAACAATATTAAATAAAAAAGAGGAAAAGTAAGTGAGCTTGAGATGGGGCGGAGACGTTTTAAAAATGAAAAGAGTGAAAGGTTTTGAAGGATCGATAGGTTGATCGATGAGAGGAGACTTAGATATTTCAGAAAACCTAATAAACTTTTATAACTGGAATTTTCCAACTGATGTCATTGGAAAAACTGCTGTTTTTTTCTGATGGGTTAACCACAGTTGGTGAGCGTCTTGACTCGAATGGACGAAAAGAATAAATAATACACAACTTTTTAGAATTTCAAATTTAAACAGTCTTTTATAAAAGACGAATAAAGGAAGGAGAGAAAAAAGGTTTCTGTTGTGAAAAACGTTGGACTTTCTCGGAGACTTAGCTGGTCGAAACAGTTCCGAGTATCTTGTGGTATATTTTCTGCAAGGGATATTTCTCGAGTGGACACGGGTAGACGGAATTATGTCTTAAAGATGTTATAACTTTATCACACCCATGCAAGAGAGACTCGCTTTTTAGCAGAATCCTCGAGGTGCTCTTTTTTGAGATGTCCCATAGTTTTCAGAAGGGACAATCATTTTCCACACCTGTTAACGAAGGTAGAGGGGGGGCTTTCCCCTAATCCATGCAAGCGCAACTGCTCGCTTTCTCGTCGTTTGAAAAGAGAAGCCGAGTTTGTTTATTTGCATCCCCACGACTACAAATGTTACAAGGAGTCAGATTAAGGTGGGGTCCCACTAGTTCGAAAATGTGCAGGCCCAGGGTGCAATGAACCCGATTTCTTGCACATGATTTCGCAAGGATTTCGGGACAAGCTGTACTATGCCCACAGGACAAATCCTGTTGTGCAAGAGTCCGTAAGTCTCGACGCGTGATTTCGCAGAGTCTTTAAGGCAGGCTTGACTTAGTTCACAGGACGGATCCTGTAGATGCTCTCAGGACGAGCCTGCGTATGCTGGTCAGTGGTTACCGGATGGGAGACGATCCTACACATCAACTTCCCAGCCCGAGGTCGTCAAAGAACAGATACTACGCTTTGATCTTAGCAAAGAGGCCGATCTTATTATTTGCATCCCACGACTGCAAATTTGATTTAAGGTCTTTTTGATGTAGGATCCCATTTTGAGCGGTTGAAAAATTGCACTAGTCCGACCTTCGACCCATCCCATTTGTGCAATGGGACAGCGCTGCCACGGGGCAAACTGCTTCCCCGAGACTGGGGGAACTTTATAAGGCCTAGGACAAATCCCAGGCCCCATGCGCATAGCAATGCCAAGCCTCAGTGATCCTCCATCGACAACGAAATTGCTGCAGCACTTGGGCTGATCGACTCCTCAGCCTAATGGCCATCAAAGCACTGATCAACTTTTTAGCACAAAGGCTTCAAAGAACAGGTACTACACTTTGATCTTAGCTAGGAGGCTGTCGGTGCTTGCTGTTGCTGATCAGTCACATGATCTTTTTCTTCAGGGTCTCTCATTGGTTGGAATTTGTCCAATGGAAAACATCACAATTTTAACCCCTGAACATTTTGAAATGGGGTCATTATATCAAATAGATTTTAATAGAATACCCAGTGTTTTCATATATATAATAGCTGTATCCTGTTGATCAGTAATGCTTGTATTAATTGCTAACCACTGACAATCCATAGAAAAATAAAATTGAATGTATTAATAGCCCTATTCACTTTGATAAATATTGAGCACTGTGAACAAATATCATCAACAACAGTGAAAAATTCTGTTTCTTCTTTGTTATCTTACAAATACTAAAAACATTATGAAATATATATATATATATATATATATATATATATATATATATATATACATATATATATATATATATATATATATATATATATATATATATAGAGAGAGAGAGAGAGAGAGAGAGAGAGAGAGAGAGACATACACAAGTAATTAAGTATAAAAAATTGAGACAGGCAGGATACATAGTGAGAAGAGGGGAAAACAGATGGAGCAAAAATCTAACTGATTGGCACTGTGATTATAGTCAGAAAAGACCGGACACAAGACTGAGACAGGAGATAGGAGAGTCTTCTAGGAAGACATAGCAAAAATTGGTGCAATCACAAATGATGTGGGATGAGAAAGGAAAAGCCTTTTTACAGCAGTGGATTTATCCCAGCTGATAAAAAGTTTCAATATTTAGTGCTTAGAACTGTAAAGTTTTCTAAACTATATGTATATTAGGAATATCACAAAACGCACGATTATGGCCAGGGCCGTGCAGTCTGTGGGAGGGGAAGTGGGTTTATTAGATTTTGAGAAGACACATTGTTCATATTTTTTCCACTGGTACACTTAAAGGCCACAAGGAATGGTAGACATGTACATAAATTTTGAATTATAAAACAATATTGTCTACTCTGCCTGAAGATAAATCAGTAATTGTGGCTAGATTTATCTTACAAAAGTCTCGCTGTGTATCTCAGTGACCCACCTACCCAAATCAACTTTCTAGACAGTGACCAAAGAGGTCAATACGTGGATGGATGTATTTGGAGAAAAAAATTAAAATTAAATCATATAGTAACTCACACTCGCTCTCTCTCTCTCTCTCTCATTCACTCTCTCACACTCTGTCTTACTATCTCTACCCAATTCATTCCAAATGAGCAAATTGATAAAAGTTATGATAATAATAAGAATGATTACAAAATTTTCGCAAGCTTTATTCTTTTGCAATGAAGTATGTAGGAATTTGAAAAAAAGAAAAGAATAACTATTGTTAATGGTGAGAAAGACAAGAGAGGGACAAAAAATAGAACAGGATTTTGCTATCAATGAAGGCATAAATATATGCCTTGGATAAACAGAACAGATGATTAAGAGAGATAAACTGGCCGAGTCGAGGATTTGTGATAGATAACAGATACACAAAATTTGTTAAAAGGTTAGTTACTAGTTCTGCCTTCGTTTATAAGGAGTAAATGGTCAAATGTTCAGCACTCTAGCTCCATCGGTTTGCCTTACATAAGATACTTCATTTCATAGATAGCCTGCCAGACCACCTTGAAAAGTTAAGAAACCTATGATATCAATTTTGGTGACAATTTCTAATAATTGATTTAAACTCAGAAGCGCCGAATATCCCTGAGTTATGAGTTAATAGATCCAATTTATTGGAAATCTTTATGACAGTAAGGATGAATGGCAGTAACTTTTAGACTAAAAGAATGCATTAAATGCAACTTTTCCAACTGTTTTTTTTCTGTCTACGAAAAAAAACATTGAAGACATCTGGGTTAATTTTTGTTTCAAACAAAGAAAGAGCTTTTTTCAAAATACAGCAATTGGCTAGATTTCTCAATGAAAACAGGAGAAGGTAAATTTAACTGATTTGCTTACTCACTCATGCAAAATCTTCACAGTTGCAAATGAAAATACATGATGAATCAAACATTTGCGAAAAATTCATATTTCTCAAGCATCAACAATATTGTATCAAGTGACCAATCCTCATCAACTTGAATTTCTTTGCTTAACTGTCTGTAGCCTGTGACAATGTTTTGCACAACAATCGTTTTACTACTTAATTACTTTAACCATTGCACATATACAAGAACTGTTATAAACAGACACATAAAGGTTAGAAAATATTTTTTGTCAATAATTGACAGAGTTTTCTGAGTCATACTTTTTATCAACAAATACCATTTTTGCATCTTTTGCGAATTAAATTTTTTGCAAATTGTTGATTACTCAGCTTTCCCAAAATATTGAGCAACTTTTCAAACCTTGCAATTTTCTGCAACCTCTGTTCATTGCCTCATCCAAAATATTGAAAAATTTGTCTCTTGAGGGGAGCAGAAATAACTTGTAAATAACTTTTCACTATATCCAGATTGATCAAAATTGAGATTTTATATGATTTCCACAAAGTTATAGAATATGAAACTTACAGTGTGTTTAGAAAAAATGTTGATGCGTTTTCTCACAAAGATATAGCTTGCTAGCTTCCAAATTACCCTCACACCAAGCAAAATAAATTCAGAAAGAAACAGAATAGAATTCATTCTGGTCAAAATCTGTTTGGCACGACATCTACGCATTATATGAAATCCAGAACACAGATAATCTCATGACATACTATTTTGTGTCTGCCTATCTACACATAAGGTAAATCTGAATATCCTTGCTAAGATTTTGATTTCTTTATGTGTATGTACTCATATTCTAATATTCATCACTACTTTCTGTACGCTTTTTACACTTTTGCACTACAATTTATTGAAACTCTCATTTGAAATGATCTCTGGTTATTACACTCAATGGTGAGAGCAACAATACTTTGAAGCGGCTACCCTATCAGTCACAGGTTGGATTTCTGCAGCAGCCCCATTTTCTGTTATTGTTTATTCTATTGATGTTGTCTTGGCCAAAAGATACATTCACTGTGTAATAACAAGAGACCATTTCAAATTAGTGTTTCAATATAATATAAATCAACTTATTATCATTCTGTTGGAACATAAATCTACTTACTGTAAACATAATTGTCACGTTGAAAGAAACGAATAAAGCAGATATAAACTGTGAATAAAAAAGATGAGAATTTTGGTTGAAGCAGTTGTTTGGGCCTTTGCATTGCTGGTTGCTGTTTGGCTCAATGGTATGAGCAACACTACATAGGGGCAACTACCCTATCAATTGCAGGTTCAAATAATTGTTAATTCTATTTATGTATATTTATATATTTTTTCTTTTTAAAAAAGAAAGAAAAGAAGAATAGCATGAAGAGGATAGTAGAGGCAATAGTCCAATTGAAATTCCCCAAAATAGGGGTCAAACAAAAAGTTGAACATATAGAGCTAAATTTAGTACTGTTAAAAGGGCATTTTTATGTAAAATACCATACTAAAAGTTCACTACAATACACTTAATGCAAATTTTTTATGGGTTGATTTATAGATTGCATTTTCTGTAGGAAAAGTGAGATTTTGTTCTCATTATGATATTTGTACATATAATAATTTTCCAATTGATAAGGTAGTGGAAATGAATGGTGAAAGATAAGAAAATAAAAAGAAAAAGTTAGAGAGAGAAAGAGAATTAAATAAAAAAAGGTGTAAGATGAAGATGGGATTGGTCAGAAAGAGAGAATGAGACTGAAAGAGGAAAGGGAAAAAGGTTTTATAGATTGAGAGAGAAAGAAACAGAAAGAGAGGTTTAGTTTGTGAGAGAATGAGAAAGAAAGAGAAAAATGAAGAGGGAAAGGGTTAGATAGGAAAATGTAAAGAAGAGGAAAGGGCGAGGGTTAGATTGGAAGAGAAAAAGGATGGGCTAAATAGAGAGTTAGGGAAGGAAAGAGAGTTGAGTCCTAGCAATTGTCTAGCTTCTGATCTTGGTATTTGAGGCACGGATCTCTTACCTGACATAATCGTGATCTGTGGCTAAAGAGAAAATCTGGCAAATGTTTCACCCAGGAAATTTGTCTGACAAATCCCTGAGAATACATGAATTTATTAGTCAAAAGAATTGTTCAGTTCAATGAACGTTTAGCTACTTTTGATTGTCATGTGAATTGTTTTGTTCCTTTGAATTGAGCTTTAATTTTTCTGCAATTACCTTGTCATGAAAAATACATATGTTGCAGGTACAAGCAAGTAACTATGCTCTCTATGTATAAGAGAAGCATATATGTATACATAATATGTTATTGCAAACCATACATATAGTGCTTTATATCTTCACTGACAGGGCTTTCACTGTATTTCAATTTATTCCATTTTTTAAATATCATTATTATTATTATTATTTGGAATCTCACACCAGTTGCCTGGTGGTAACCGCTGGAGTTTGAGTGACAGCAAGTCTCCTCAAGTCTCCAGCCCTCCTCTCCTAGTACTCATAGGTCGCAGTAATTCTGCGATTTACAGTTTCACACCGGTTGCCCAGTGGTTATTGCTGAAGGCTGAGTGACAATAAGTCTCCTCAGGTCTTCAGCTAACGTCTCCTCTCTTTCGCATATCATGACAGAGCTACAATTGGTTGCAGTACTTATATCTCTAGCACCTTCTTCAGTATCCGTGCAGTTCCCAGTAGTGCTGTGGTCTGTATGGTCTCTATCCTTCCCCTAATCCCGATCTCCTCCAGTCTCACCCTCAGCGTTTTGGGGACAGTTCCTAGTGCGCCCACTATGACCGGTACTACCCTGGTTTTCATGTTCCACATCTTCCTTAACTCTCTTGCTAGGTCCTGGTATTTTTCCCTTTTTTCACCCCCTTCTTTTTTACTCTATGGTCTGCAGGCACAGCAACGTCTACTATTTGGCAGGCCTTCCTTTTTTTGTCTACTATTACTAAGTCCGGTCTTCTTGCCTGGATGAGGTGGTCAGTTTGGATGTCAAAGTCCCACAGTAGTTTGTGGTTGTCATTCTCCAAAACTGCCTCTGGCTTGTGCTGATACCACTTTTCCACATGGTTGAATCCCATTTGTTTGCTTAGTTCCCAGTGTATCATCGTTGCTACTCTATCGTGTCTATGCTTATACTCCTTCTGGGCGAGTTGACTACATTCACTAGTTATGTGGTTTACTGTCTCATCTCTTTACCCGCACATGCGGCATTTGCTGTTTGTCTGTGTTCTGTCGATTTTTGTTTTTATGTAGTTTGTCCTTATGCTTTTGTTTTGGGCTGCCATGATGAGCGATTCTGTTTCTCTCTTAAGGTTCCCTTTTCGTAACCACGTCCATGATTTCTCGTCTGCTACATCTTGTATCTGTCTTTTAAACTTGCCGTACAATTTTTTCCCTTCCCATCTTTCTTTTCTTGTTTGCTGTACTGTTCCATTGTTTTCTACTTTATTGCTTGTTGCACTATCTCTCGCACTCTTCATGATTTCTTCACTATTTGTTTGCACATATCTTTCTAGGACTACTTTAGCTCTCTGGACACAATCTTCTATGCTGATGAGCTCCCTGCCACCTTTTTTTCTCTTAATGTATAGTCTATCTGTATCATCTCTAGGGTGTAATGCTTTATGCATCGTCATAAGTTTCCTTGTTCGCCTATCCATTGATTGGAGCTCTTCCTTTGTCCATCCTAGGAATGGTCCTGTATACCTAACTACTGACACAGCCCAGGTGTTCATTCCTTTTATTAGATTTCTGCTGTTTAATTTGGTTTCTAATATTTTCCTTATCCTTCTGAGGTATTCTCTCTTTATTTTCTCCTTCATCTCTTCCCGTTTTATCGTGTCACATTCAAGGACACCTAGGTACTTATATCGGTCTTGTGCGGTCAATGCCCTAATCTTGCTGTTGTCCGGGAGTTCAATTCCTTCAGTCATTGAAAGCCTTCCTTTGTACATCACCATGATTGCGCATTTTTCTATTCCAAACTCCATTCCTATGTCCTCACTATATTCCCTTACTTCGTTGGACAGAGTCTCAAGCTCTCCCCTGTTTTTTGCAAACAATTTTATATCGTCCATGTACATTAGGTGGTGGACCTTTCCTTTTGTTTTAGAGAAATGGTATCCTTTGCTGTTTTTCAGGATTCTGTTGAGCGGTATCATTGTTAGAACAAATAATAGTGGGGACAATGTGTCTCCTTGGAAGATTCCCCTTTTTATCCCTACCTCTGCTAGTTTGTCCCCTGTGGCTGTCAAATCTACTTTCCAGTCTTCCATCGAATTACCAATGAATTCAACCACCGGTTCGCTAATTTTGAACATTCTAAGGCATTCGAGTATCCAGCTATGTGGAATCATATCGTACGCTTTTTTGTAATCTATCCATCCCATTGCGATATTCTTTCTCCTTTTCCTTACTTCTCTTAAGATCATCTGGTCTATGTAAAGTAAATCGTTTGCCCCTTTGGTTCCTATCCTACACCCTTTCTGTTCTTCTGGCAGTAGTCCCCTTCTATTCATTGACATGTATATTCTCTCTGCTATTTGCCCAGTCAGGATTTTCCACATAAGTGGTAAGCACGTGATTGGTCTATAGTTGCTTGCTATGTTCCCCTTTTCTGGGTCTTTTTGGATGAGGGTGGTTCTGCCTTTAGTCATCCATTCTGGTGCCTTGCCTTCTCGTTTAGACAATTTTGGAGTTGGTGGGTGAGTCTGCCGTGTAACGTGGTGAATTTCTTGAACCAATACCCATGGATCCCGTCGGGAGTTCTAGGAGGGTGTTCGTTTCTATGTGCTGTAAGAGGCAGTTGACCTGTTCGGTCACTTCTCCAACTTTCTTTCTGTCTGTGTCTCTTAGGGAGGGGAGTGTTGTTTTCTCTCCTCGCATGATTTCTTTCAAAGCTTGTATTTTGGTTTTCTCTTCTTTCGTTGGTGCCTCGTCGTCACCCTCTGGTGCATAGTTTACTGTGGGGGTCTCATGGGGAATTCTTCCAGTTTTAATGTTGGTACTAGTTGTGCGGGGGGGGGGGCATTCTTCAGGTATGTCACCTGAATCTCTCTCTACGTTATTGCGAATCTCTAGTAGTTCAGTCTCAGACAGCCATTTCTTCTTTTGGATTTGTTTTACTTGGTCAGCAAGGCGTTGGTTCGATACTTCCACAGCAGATTTTCCCTCCATATTTGGAGCATACGCTCTCTATAAGATCGCACCGAAGGATTATTATTATTATTATTATTATTATTATTATTATTATTATTATTATGATGATGATGATGATGATGATGATGATGATGATGATGATGATGATGATGATGATGATTGAAGAAGAAGAAGAAGAAGAAGAAGAAGAAGAAGAAGAAGAAGAAGAAGAAGAAGAAGAAGAAGAAGCTGCAGCAAAACTAATGCAAGTACCTAGGAGTTCTAAAAAGTGATGTGATGAAACAGGAAGAACTGAAGGAAAAAATATCTAAGGATGATGAGGAAACTATTAGAGACCAGATCAAATAGTAGGAATCTGATAAAAGAAATGAACACATAGGCTGTATCTGTAGTAAGATACACAAGAACTGAACTAATGAATGGGATTTAACCATGTGGAAAAGTGGTACCAGCACAAACTGGACACAGCCCTGGAGTATGGAAACCACAAATTACTTTAGGACCTTGTACATTCAAACTGACCTTCCCATCCAAGCAAAAAGACTGGATCAAGTAATCATAGACAAAACAAGGAGAACCTGCAAAATAATAAACGTGGCAGTGCCTGCAACAGAGTAAACAGGAAAGAGAGTGAAAAACTGGGAAAACACCAGGACCTGGCAAGGGAGTAGAAGAAGGTGTGGAATATGAAAGTTACGGTAGTACCAGTAATACTAGGTGTACTTGGAAGCGTACCAAAGACACTGAAAGTGAGATTGGAAGAACTAGGGATAAAAGTAAGGATCAAAACTATACAGACCATAGCACTGCTGGGGACAAATTCTGAGGAGAGTGTGACAAAATATAAGATCTACAATCCCTGGCTGTTAGCTGTAGCCTAACAGGGAAAAGAGGAGAGAAGGAGAAAAAAAAAAAAAACAACACCTCATGGTACTTGAAGTACGAATCACTGCGCTGCTGTGACAGATACGGGAGATACGAGAGAAGGGCAGAAGACCTGAGACAACTTACTGTCACTCAGCTTTCAACGATAATCACCGGGCAACTGGTGTGAAACTGTAAAGCACAGCACTGCTGTGGACAGTGGGAGTGTAGAGGGTGGGGTGGAGACCTTAGGAGACTTACTGTCACTCAGTCTCTAGCTGTGACCATCTGCTAACTTATGTAAAAATATAAGATGATGATGATGAGGAAGAGGAGAGAAAGAAGAAGAAAAGGAAAAAGAAAAAGAAGATGAAAAAGAAGTTGAATCAGTTTATTTCATGACTTTAAATTTTATGCATTAGCGACCAAAATATTGGTCCGCGTTCATCAGGTGAAATTGAGTGATATATTAACCGTGTAATAATTGGAGATCATTTCAGATAAGTTTCTTCATAATATAATGCAATTCACAATTCGTTCTGTTGGACCAAATATGTCCATTTCTTAAATACATACATACATATATATATATATATATATATATATATATATATATATATATATATGTATATATATAGACACAATAAGTCAATTTAAAATATGATATTTTAAAACAAAGACATATAGATAAAAGATAGAATAAAGGCAAGAGAGAGAAAGCAAAAGAAAGGAAAAAGAAAAGAAAAAACCTGGAAATACAGATACAACGTAGAAGAAATAAATAGATGACCACACAAATAATACAAATCGTATTTTTTACAACATAATAACACATTCCATTTAATTTACAATGTACCCAAAATACATTGAAGAAAAAGATAAATTACACATACACTTTAGCAAATGTATATGCAATATCGCAGATAGCAGACAAATGATAATTTCAACTAAAAAAATGAGAGAATATCACACATATAAATATATATAAATATATATACACACAACAAACAGCACGGACCCTAACAGTAAACAACTATACGGTAGACAACTAATTTCAAGAACAATTTATCGTCCAAACTACGGGAAGAAAAGAGGAAAAGTATAAACACATTTCTTATTTTGGACGTATTAAATGTTACAAAAAGAAAATTTCAGCTGATGAATGCAGATCAATATTTTGGTCGCTACTACATGAAACTTTGAAGTTGTGAAATAAATTATACAATAATATTTATGAATAATTTGGATGATTCTGCAGCTAGCATTAAAAAAAATGACACAAATTTCTTTTTTTCTACACATATTAATAAAAACTGTTGGTAGAGTTTACTTCTGTTTTTCTTTCAGGAATCTTTACTTCTTTTGATTTTTAAATCATAAAAATTTCTTAATCTTGAATCAAAATAAGACAAATAATGATAGAAATTTTTGCTGATTGAAAATGAAAAGAAACAAAAGAATACACAAAAGAGAAATAACTGTAAGTAGAGAAATTACACTTTTTATGACTATGAATAAATTGTTTGTTAAGATGTTGTGACCAACTTATCTATGGGTATTTTCATTTTATTTCATTTTATTAAAGTGCAAATCTATGTAGACCTAGACATAGATAAAATTGTTAAAAAGTGAGGACTTATCATAATTATCATTTTTTTTCATTCATTTACTTCTCTGTTGCATGTCATTGTCAAATGTACGTCTTAATGAGGGGAATGTATGGTTGGGACAAAGCTTGTTATGAACATATCTTAAGACCACCTGCAGTATGTGATCAGTTTGGGCTGGCAGCAGGGGCTGGTCATAAATAGCACGTACTACTATATACATATATGCGCATACATGCACACATATATATATATATATATATATATATATATATATATATATATATATATATATATATATTATATATATATATTTATATATGTGTGTGTGTCTGTCTGTGTGTGTATATATATATGTATGTATTCATATATATATATATATATATATATATATATATATATATGTATATTTACATAGCATTAGTTATTTCAGAATTCAGGCCTTTACCTGGGCTTAAACACCAATCTCTAACTGCAATGAGAAATACTCAGATATCTAATCCACCAAGCAGTTCCTAATAGGTTTGTACTATTCATGTAGGCTACCAACTCTCTTTGAATGATTGTACTATTTTAGTTACTGTGACAAGAATAAGTTCTATAAATTCAAATGGTTTGTGGGCAAGAGGTCTATCATGTCTTTGAAGTTAGAGCCTTATAAGATTATAAACAAATGAAACAAAAAAAGATCATAGGTTCTGAGTTAAGAGAAACATATGCCAAAAAAGAGAGTCAGAAGAAAAGAAAGAATGAAAGTAAGTCAGACAAAGAATCAATAGAAAGTTTGCAAGGGTGTTCATATTAATGTAGGGTTGGAAAAGAGGTCATTATGTTCTGAAGTATTTCTACTGCCTGCAGGTATCATATCTGCTGTTTGCTGCACTCTCCCTCCAGTGCCTCCCCTCTACATGCTGTGTTGCTGTCCCAGGCACTCCCACCTAACCACTAATCAATGCAAATGTCAATTGGAAAAAACATCACGTACAATATATATTCAATGGTTTTTGTGCTTTGACAGTCACCTAATGGAGTGAAGAAATATTGATGACGCAAGCATTTCTTGCTGAAAATGAAATTATTGTCTCTCTTCTAAAATAGAAAAAAAACTTTAAAAAAAAAAATTTGGTAAATCTAAAGATGATTCCCTGAATGGTATGGAATTCAAGTCTGAGTATCTATTCCTAACAACCTGTAGTGAACTTATAATAATGGGTTTCAATGAACTAGTCTCATCATTACTGGGAATTTTCCAAGAAATTACATATTAGAAACAAAATTTTAATAAAAAAGGCATTATCATTTGGGTTGTTTGACTCTTGATTACACACTCCTCATTCTTGGCAGGACTATAAAAAAAACATGAATTGTAGAAGTTAATGCCTATGCACAAGGCTCTACACCCAATAGATGACACTGATATATGAAAAGAAAGGAAGGTAAAAGAGGACTTATGGATCAAGGATTGTGTTCAATTGGTCAAAGTTAAAAAGACACAACAGAGAAGTGAAATAATCATGAAAACTGCTAAAAATAGTGCAGCAAAAGATAAAAGATTGGCAAATGAAGGAACACCAAAGAATGCCTCAAGAAAAGTAACACGGAGGAAAAAAAACTCTTCACAGAGAACTTAAAAGAGAGATAGACACTATTGCAGACTAACTTACATGGACTGGGTTATAAGAGGGAAGGTGAAAAAGGAATGGAATCTCGTATCATTGTAGCCCACAAGAAATGTATCAGGACCCATTATATCAAAGTGAAAATCAATACAACCCAGAAAAACAGTAAATGCTTTCTCAGTGGAGAAATAATTGAGATGGTAACCCATATCATAAAGGAATACATTTAGCTGTCTCCAAAAAGAATACAAAAACAGACAAGACAGAGTAGGGACCAAATTTTACAGTCATGATCAGATGGGGGTAATCAATTGAAAAATTGTATAAGGGGGTGATCAAAGAATTGGTTATTTCTCTCACATTTAGTTGGGAAAACTAAGGGACCAATTAAGCATTAAGTTACATTGTAAATTGAACCACCCAAAAAAACCTATAGGAGATATTTTCATAAAACAAAAGAAGACATTTTTCTAAACCCAAATCAAAATTAAATGTATAAATTTCCAGCCCTCTAGCTCCATTGGTGCAACTTGTATGTATGACACACACACATTTATATATACATGTGAATTATAAATTATGTTATATTATACAGAAAACTATTGAAGATGATCTCCAGTTTTTACACAGTTAATATACCACTTAACTTAGACAACGCAAATAGAATAAATGAATAAAGAAAATGAAACTGTTGCAGGAATTGAACCTGCAACCAATTGAGTAGCTGTTTCAATGTTGTGATGCTCTTACCATTGAGCTAAACAGCCACTGGTAATTCAAAGGCCAAATAACTGCTTTCAACCCAAATTCACATCTCGTTTAATTCTCAGCCTGTTCATCTCTTTCAACGCAACAGTTATTTCATATAGTAAGAATGTACACACATATATATAGCCAGCCAGCCAGCCAGCCAGCTAGCCAGATTGACTGGGTTACTGAGGAAACAGTGGAACATGGAGATTGGAGTTCTATCTAAAATAGTTGTTGCACTTAAAACCATTCCAGAATGACTGGAAGTGAGATTAGATGAATTGCAAAGTCAAATAAGAACTGAAACTGTCCACACCTTTGCATTGCCAAGGTTTTTGAGGATACTGGGGAAGGTACTGGAAATTGAGGTAACTAGCTGTCATTCAATCACTCATGCAAATGCATGAAAAACATATTCGATAATGAAATGAAAATCCACCTACATGAAAAATTATAAAACAATTTACTAAATCTGGTTTGCATAAAGTTTATGTTTTCATATTTGGCTGAATATAATTTAAGAAAATTAGTTACACCTCTTATAGCAAGTTGAAACAGTATATATAAGAAGAAACAGAATTGCTCAAAAATATTAATGTTTTGGTGAGGTAGAATTTTTAGCGCTAGACTAAAGGAGGTTTAGTTTTTCTTGCATAAAGTTATCAGATTTTCTACAGTGTTAAGTCTCTGATTAGAAACCATGCCTGTATGGGTGTTATTGAATGGATTGAAGGCTTCTTCCAATGATTATGTGGATGGATTATTAGAGGTGCTAGATTGGTATTTATTAAGCTTAGGTTAATCTGGTACAAGGCCTAATAACAGAATGCGGTAGATTAGTTTTCATTAGCTTTTAAAATCCATTTTCTAATAAATCAAAAATTCATCAATAAGTTAATACTATCAGTGTGTTGTTGGTTTCCCTTCCACAGATCACAATATAAGATGAACCCAGAATTTAAAGCTTAGCTGTAACTATTTAGATTTCACTCAAAATATAGAAAAAAACTATGAAATTTTGAGCATTTTTTTTGTCAATTCAAAATTGGCATTTAATTTAATTACAAAAACTTAAACCATATAGTGTGGCCACTTTACAAAAACTTCAAGCCAATTATTCATTTTGTGATAAAAGCATAACATTTGGTTAACATAGAGCTAAGGACATTCCTAAAAAGTTTGGATTTTGAGGCATCATGAATACCCATGGTAGCAATTTCAAAATGGCTGCAATCAACAGCTGCTTTCAGACAGATTTTCCTGTCAGTAATGGATGATATAATATGATATTGAGGATGATAGTTGAATTCATTTACCATTAAAGTTACCATAAAGTCTTTCATAAATTGCCATTTGGAAAATATAGAAAAAAAATTCAATTTTGAAATGCAGAATTCAAATTTGAAACTCCAGGTCCACCTAGAAGCTTCCTTCTATCCCACAATTCATGATGATCACCATGTTTTGAGTCAGATATTGGTGCCAACACCACAACTACCTTCGCTGAGTAGATAGGGCTGATGATCTCGATGATGGTGATGGTGGTGATTTTGATAATGGTAGTTGTGATGAAGTTAGGGATGATGGTGCTTGTGGTGGTGATGATGGTGATAGTGGTTGTGATGATGGTAATGGTGGTGGTGGTGGTGGTGGTGATGGTGGTGATAAGGAAAATGGCTATGACGATGATAGTAGTGATGGTAATCGTTGCAGTTGTGACAATGATAGTGATAATGACTATTTTGGTTATGATGGTTATGCTAATGATAGTGATGATCATAGCAATTATGATGGTCATCTCGAATTGTAAGATAGAAAGAAGCTTCTGGGTGATTTTAAAGTCCTAATTGAATTTTGCATCATAAAAAATGTATGATTGGACACTGATATCATCCATATCAGACTAGTTTATGCGATTTAATTGCAATTACAATTTTCACACCAGTCAGAGCAGCTATCTTTGATTTTCAATGACTTGCATGTATTTTCCAAATGGCAATTTATCAAAAAATGATCGGTGAATGGATTCAACTCATAATATCTTCAATATCATATATCCATTACTGATTATCAGAAAACAGTTGTTGACTAGAGCCATTTCGAAATGGCTGTCATGGGCGACAGACCGGAAATTCATGATGGCCCAATATCCAAATTTTTTTATGCTTTTATCTATAAGTGTACCAGATTCTTTGGTTTTATCACAGAATGCACAATTATTTGGGTAAGCGGCCACACTCGTGATTATTCCATTTTGGAATTATTTAGGATTAAAGTCAATATGGTAGCAATTGTCAGCAAGACTGGATTGTTAACTATTGCACCATGATAAGGCATCTTATTTATGAAGCTTAGCTTAGTCCGATACATAACCACTTATGAGGAGAGCCTATTTATGATTAAATCTACTTCTGCAGTAATGGTTTATGAGACTGGCTTGTTTAAGCATTGATCCACTGGCTGCTGCTAGAGAAAGCTTTGGTTTCTATGAAATCCATATTTGCAATGTAAGGGAAGCAACTTTTGTATTTCGTTTACCATTTTGGCATTAGGTCAACAACTCGAAAATATATGTGCCCACTTTGGCTTTCAATCATGTTTATTCAAGTTGAAAAAATAGTGGGTAGGAGATATTTTTATCTGCAAAATTGTTACCTTCAAGTGGAAAAGTGCATTGTTATGAACAAAAAATCAGAAAAAACTTCAAGGTTCATAATGTAAGTAGATAATAAAACAAAATAATGGTTGCCTATTTTTCCATTTTAGATTACAATTCCTAGGTTAAAGTAGTGTAAATGGGTTTTTATCAGCTGTTAGGATCCATTTTAGAAAAAAAATATGAAAAAACTTCCATGTTCATAATGTGTTGTCTATTTTCTCGTTTTAGATTACAATTTCTAGATTACAGTTGTGTAAATACGTTCTTTTCATTAGCTTTTAGGATCCATTTTTGATAAAACAAAAATTCTCTAATAAGTTAATGCTATTAGTGGGTTGTTAGTTTTACTTGGTCAGAACACAAAAGGAAATAAATCTGGGATTTAAAGCTCAGCTTTAAGAATTAAAATTACACTGAAAATATAGAAAAAGTCTACATGAAATTTTATGTATTTTTCTGTCAATTTAAAATTGGCTTTAAATCTAATAACAAAAAGTTAAACCTTGAGATGTAACACCCTGTCATCACTGCAGAATAATGATGGTTATTCCAGAAGAAGCTAATAGCCGAGAGAGAGAGAGAGAGAGAGAGAGAGAGAGAGAGAGAGAGAGAGAGAGAGAGAGAGAGAGAGAGAGTAAAAAAATAGAAAAATGAAATATTCAGTTGTCATGGATATTACAAAATTGCCAAGAAAGTATCTATTTATCATTAGGATCTATAAAATAGAAAGATTGAAAAAAAAAAGAAATAAAAAGGTAAGAGAGAAAGTTTGAAGGAAAAGGAGAAAATTGGAAAGAAAAAGAAAAAAAAGCAAAGAACAGAGGTAAAAAAGTTGTGAGAGGAAGCTATTAAACTAAGAAAAGAAGATATATAGAGAGGAATAAATCAATAAAGAAATGAAAGAGGAACTTTTTTTCACGCCTAAGTGTCAAAATCGAGGGGGGGGGCTCTTAGGGTTTAAAATTAAGGGCAGACATTTTTTCCACATTAAGGGATCAGAGCTTTTTTTTTCATTTTTAGGAGTTAAAATGAAGGGGGGATATTTTTCCACTTTTAGGAATCTAAAATGGGAGAAATATTTTTTCATTTTGGTGGGGGGGTCATGATCAAGGGGGAATTTTTTTCACTCTTAAGGTCAAAATTGAGGTGAATATTTTTTCATCTTTTTGGTGACAAAATTGAGGGAAAACATTTTTTCACTTTCAGGAATCAAAATCCAGATGAAACGTTTTTTCATTTCTAGAGGCTAAAATCGAGCGGGAACGTTACTTTTCAATTCTGGGGATCAAAATCCTGGAGGATTTTCTGTCATTTGTAAAGGTCAAAATCAAGGGTTGGAATGTTTACACTGTTAGAGGTCAAAATTGAGAGGTAATATTTTTTCAATTGTGTCTGTCAAATTCGATTGGGGACTATTTTTTTCTCTTTTAGGAGTCTCACTTTCAGAGGTTAAAATTTAGTGGGGACTTTTCTTTACACTTTCAGGTGTCAAAATTGATAGGAAACTTTTTATCAGTCTTATGAGTCAAAATTGAAGCACAGCCATTTTTTCACCTACAGGGATCCAACTCAAAAGGGAACTTTTCTCCTTTCAGGGGTCAAAATTCATTGGAATTTTTTCTTTCATTTTTCATTATCAAAACTGAGGGGATTTTTTTCACTTCTATGTGTCAAAAAAGGGTGTTTCTTTGATTTTGAGAGTCAAAATTGATTGGGAACTATTTCTTTCACTTTCCCTGTCTTGGTTTTAGAAGGTAATCTTGAGGTAGTCTATAAAGAGTTTGGGTGAGCTTGTATCACCTTGTCTTACCCCTGTAGTGGCTTCTTTATCCTTTATCACAATTAAATATGAAAATCATTAAACATTAGCTTTAATTTTTACACATAAAAAAAATCTTTTCCTCCATCTGCTCCTTATGAAGGCTCTGAATGTAGGTGTTTGCCCCAGATTCTTAGCCGGTTACCTTCTTTTACCTCTCTCTAAACCCACAGCTGGAGTAGTTTCCATTCTTTATCATTAATCTTCCTCAAAATGGGAATCTACCAGAGCTTTATAGCTGCTCAATGCAAACACTGCAAATATTTCACTCATCTCATTTTTGGCGACAAAAATATTGCACTGATTATTTTATCCCTTTATCTCCTTTTTGCACCTAAATCTGAACCGACCACCTTTTTGATGATTTAGCTTGGTCAAGCATACCACTCATTATAATCGGCACTACTAATTAGGCTTCATCCGATAGATAAACTAAATGACATAAGACCCATTACATAATGTGTTTCTCTAACTAATGATTATCTCCTATATTTCATTTTGATGTATAGGAATGACCATCTAAACTAAACAGGCCTCTTTTCTTCTCTTCTCGATCAATCGTATTATTGTTTCTTCACATGTATTTTCTTTCAGTTTTGTACTGTTATAAATGTTTCTTTTATTAAATGAACATTTTATTTGCTTGTTTAAACATTTGTAGTTGTCATGATTACAATAACAAATTGTGTTTAAGCTCTCAACATTTCCAGTGATATCGGAATGGGGTAGGAAAAACCAACCACGTGGATACAAAATACTTTGTCCTCCACAACTACACCATCTCGTTGCAAATAGAAGTCCAAATACATCACTACTCTCCCTTTCTCACCTATTGGAATCACCTATAACTGGAGATTTTTCAATTATATTGATACAATAGTATTCATAACTGGTGACCTTCAACAGTAATTTTTGTTGACAAAGGTGTTTTTGAAGCAAAATTGTTTTTGGCAGAAAGATCCAAGCGATCTGTATTATTCAGTGTCTCTTCAGTTAAAAGATTGAAGGTGTGAAAAAAGACGAGACCTAGCCAACTGGTTAGGGACGTCCTAACCTTTTGACATCCTGGTGGAGGAAAAAAAAGGCTGCAGGTAGCCAGTATTTATTCAGCTGCCCATAGGGAGTTGGGTCACACGATCCTTTCATAGGCATTTTCATAGAATGAAAGAAAGAAAAGTGAATGTTCTTGACCCCAAAATAATTTGGAAGATAGGATGAATAAAACTTAGCATTAAAATATACAATAAATTTGAATAAAGTAACTTATAATTCTGTTTTCCTCCAAATGATTTTATATTTTAATTATAAATTGTACAAATATTAATCATAAATTTTTGATAGCAACAAATTTGTTTTTCAGTATACTTTTCATTCGACCAAATTAGTTATTAGACACAAACTAATGTGTGTGTGTGTGTGTGGTTTAATGACTATTAATACAAATAATACCTATAAAAAGTTGAAGCTCTATTAAAAAAAGTGATACATTGATATATAGATAAGTATATATCAACATATTATAATATTATTTGATTACTATATGAAATGAATAGCAATATAGATAACTACATAGCTACTTATTTCATATAGTTTTCAGATAACAGAAAGATTGTCTTGTATATATCAAGTTTCTTTGATAAATGGGATGTCTTAACAACTAAGCAGATGACTAACCATTATTTGAACTCTCTTACTTGACGGTGAGTTTTAGAATGTTTTTATGCAGTATATGTTTATAGATTTTTTTTTATTAAGCATTACTTAGACTGGTTTAAAGTCCTGGAAGTTGGGCATCTATGAGGATTGATCTTGCCAACTTAGTAATTGGTCAAAACTACAGAATAATGTTTATCATTCAAACAATTGTCATAAAGCCAATTACACAAAATTACTGAAAGAAATGAATAACCAGAACAACTACTGGAATGATAATGACTCTTTTCAGTTATTCAAAATGAAATGAATAGTCAGAACAATTGTTGGAATGATAATGACACATCAAAGAATTACAAAATAAGCTGAATAGTCAGAACAACTACTGGAATGATAATGACTCTTTTCAGTTATTCAAAATGAGATGAATAATCAGAATAGCTAAAAGAATGACAATTACCCATCAAAGAATTAGAGAAGGTATGATAAACATTTCTTTGATTTCATAGTTAAGTGACATCAGTATTTCAAGATTTAGTGAATCAAGTCATAGTAATATAGTGGAAGACAGGTATTATGATTCAAGTAACAGTTGAGCATTGCTCTCACAATATCAATGGATAGTTTCCAAGACTAGCTCATTAAACATCACTCTATAGCGATAACCGATATTATGTTGCTTGCTTATTGACACTAACAGAAGAGAGTGAAGAACTAATTTTAAACCAGTCCACTCTAGTACTAATGAAGTCACATGGTCACAGCCAGTTTATATTGATATTGACTGAGATAAGGTTACTTTATTACAGTAAAATTAGTCTACGAGATTAGTTTGCTGACCATTACTCAATTGTGATGTTTACCTTGATATTTAAAAAGTGTAGCACAAGACCAGAAGTGTGGAACACCCTGTGAGAATCCAACTCACTGCAACAGTTATTGTCTGAGAAAGTTACTTGCTAATCATCAACTTGAGAAAAAAAAAGGTGTTTTGAGATTTACTATGCTTAGCCTAATCTTACAGATATCTACATGTGTGGTGCACCTTGTTAAAACTCAACCCACTACATTTGTAATGACCTTCTAGAGTAGCTTGCTAACTATTGCCTCATATCAATTCTCTTAATATTTACTTAGCATTGCTCAGTATGATACAAGGCCACAAGTGTACTAGTCATATCCAGTGATTCAGTTCACCTGTCTTTAATTTATTTAACATATCTTTCCATTTGTTTTTCTTACTTTTCAATTTGCCTGCTGTATATTTTAATTTGATTAGGAAAAGGTATAATTGGCTAGTTATTGCTTTGTGAGCTTCCCTTGACCTGTTTATATAAATATTGTGTTGAACAGTTAAATTTGAAGGAGCAAGTGGATATGGTTTATTTTTGGACTGGAAAACTTAGGGTAGATGATTAAAGTCTGTGGCCAGGAAGCAGCCAACAACATTCAATTAGAGAATTCAAAGTTAACTAAAGATCAATACAAAGTGGCCTTCACTGCTGTCAGCCATTAATGTTTATGGATGTTAGCTTCAGATTAGTATTTATAGTAGTGTAAAAATAAACTTTTAATCTTGAATTTTTGGCTAATGATTATATTTACAGGTTGTGTTTAGTGGTAAAATAGCGGTAGGAAGTGTATGAGGTGAAGATTCAAATACTAATGCTGAGTAAGAACAGCTTTTCAAATCCCGGAAAATGTTTCAGTTTGAATTAGCTAAAAAATCCCTTTTTCAATGGAATTGTTGTCTTCTTTTTAAAATCCCTCCATTATCCCAATCATGAATATGAATGATTTTCATGTGAAAGGAAAGCATTCTATAACTAAAACAAATTGATGATCAATCTTGAAGAATTGATAGCTGGATGAAATAGATCCGGCAATATTTTCTGAAATCTGAAGTTATGAATATTTTTGGTATGTCACATATTTTTTTCCCGTTATCTTAATCTTTGTTATTTTTCTCACAATGTTTTAGTTAATATGTCCATCAGCTTTCCAGTATTGTATGTGTGGTAGTTTAAGAGTCTGTCAAAAACAAAATGAATTAATAAGCATAGTAAATGTACATTTTAACACCATGTGAGAGCCAGTATTCAGGCAAACTATTTCTGGCTCCCCATACCTTGTGTTAACATCAGGCCAATTCCCTGTTAGAAAAAGCATTTTTTCCAGTCTTGTTTCGAAGATCATCCCTAGCACAAAGTTTTGGAACTTGATTCTCTGACTGTATTAAATTCTTTCTGATAAAAACAGAAAGGGGAAGTTTTTAAAAAGTACAAAGCAACTTCTGAAATTCAGTGGATGCTAGGCCTGAACAGAGGTATGGCCAGGTGGGCAAGTTGGCGTAGATGCATAATATGGAGGGGAGGCTACTCTCCCTGGTAGGAGCAAAGTGAAAATCCTTTGGTAAAGAATTTTGATATTGCTAAGAGAGTGAAGGGATCATCCTTTAGAAGAAAATATCAATATTTTAAAGAAGATTTATAAAACATTAATAGAGGTAAATTTCAAATACAGATTAAACATGAATGTACTATTGTACATACTGCTCCTTATAATAGTATTGCACTCTGTTTTATAAACATTTTGAAGAAAATTCTCTGCAATTTCCTTTTTTATAAATTCTTCTACTTCTTTTATTCTGTACTGTTACTTTAAGTCTATCAGTTTCACTACATATATATGTATACACCCAAACATAAGTCATATGTTGCTAACACTGATTACAAAAATACTTAATGAGCACTCAATTTAAAGTCAGTCGTTAATTAATTTCATTACTCTCTTTCTTTTCATGCAATCTTTCTTATATCAATTATTACATTACCTCCACCATTTGTTTTCATGTGCCAACTGGGAGAATCAATCAACTGGTATACAAACTTTGAACCAGAGACACATATATACACATCCACTTGGATATTAACAACTCAGTGCAAACAAGTAAATTCTATTTATCTACTATTATATATCAAACCTTTAAATACCCTATTTTCGATGTGATAAGATTTTGAGCTTGAGTCAACAATAAGCTTATATACAATTTCTCAAAAATTCAATTAACCTTGCCACTGCTGAAGCAAAGTTGAACGTTGTCCCTCTCAGCCCATACTGCAAACCAAGAGAGCTTAATTAATTATGACAATTGGTAATTAGTAGGGATTATATTAACGCAGCCAAAAACCTAATCAGATTGTCAATAGAGTGAAAGGATAGACGTTTGCCTTGAGTGCTTGATTCATCCGTGTATTTTGAATTGTATTAGTTAACCAGAAAGTTCAAGCCAGCAACTGTCTCCTCTGATCGATTAGGTTTTTGTTCCAAAATCTGATATTGTTGTTCTTTTCCTTTAAATCAAAGTGTTCTGAATTTTCATCCGATTAAAGTGAGAGTTGCTATAGCATTCTTATTCTGTGGAAAATTAAAAATAGAAGTACGGCTCACAATCTACTTATATAATTATAAATTTATATTTTTCTGTTTCTCTGTCCCTAAGAATGGGCTCTTTAACTTAAATGTAACAATTTTGATAATAGAAATATCTCCAATCCACCAATTAAAACAGTGGACACTTCCACAGAAATGAGTCCTGTCGTTCATTTTTCAAAATAAATTATCTTATGGAAATTGAAAAATATCTTCTAATTTTTATCACGCGAATTAACTAGTATAGTGATACTCAGTCATTTGTGTAACTGTTATTACCATTTTGCTACCACTATCACATTTGTAGTTGATCGAAACCAGATTATCTTAGGTTCTTAATTAAAAACAAAACAAAACAATAAAAATATCCATATACAATGTACATTGAAGATAATGGAAATCTCGGAGCCACATTGCACTAAATAATCAACTAGTGGTGTAATATGATATTCACTGAAGACATAGAGTCTAAAGAAGTAGCAAAAAATTTCAATTCCAATCATGTTTTAGATGTGATGAGAAAAGCAAGCAAATGCTCAGAAATCTGCCAATTCATTCAACATCATATACCACTTTCAATAAAATCATCATACATGTTCACTTTTATTCACTCTCTTAGCATATCGACCTTTGAGATGAGTACGATGAGTTTTCTTCTATATGTGTGCACATTTTGACCTACACACACACACACACACACACACACACACCCACACACACACAATACAAACTAATATACAGTGGCACTCCTTGGGTTGGTGTCACCCTGGTCAGTAACTCAGGGTGTCACCCATCTTCCAAAACTTGTCCGCTTTCCAGGATATCAAGAATTTTGGTGATCTTTTTGTACTACAGGTATAAGCCTTTCAAAAGATTAACAAAATTTCCTTTTTGCATAAAATCTAAGGTTTTTTTTTCTTTTTGTGGGTGATTTGATACTATAAGACGGGAAATCAAATGTATGGTAATGATTAAAGTTATCTTTTTCTTCAATATGTTACTAAAAAAGAAAAAAGAATATATTCATATATTCATCCCTAAATTTCGAAACTACTCCTGGAGCCCAATTTTTTTACTTTTCATTGCATTATGTAAATTGTCTTGCTAACACTGAATATATTAAAAATCCAAAACGTTTTTAGCTAGTACAGGTTATCGAAAATTGAAATCTTAAGTTGACAAGTTTTCTCCTTACCTCAAAAGATACTAAGATAGCAACTTTTTAGATAACTGTTTGCCATTGAATTACTATTAATTATTGAGTTCTTAGAGTAGCAAAAATATTACAAGATATTAAACTTGCAAACTTGAATCCATGTACAGTTTTCATGAAAAATTATATTTCTATCGCCCTCCAAAAATGACCATTTCCCGCCCCCAGTTGTAAGAGAATGTGAAGAAATACAATTGTTTGCAGTTTTCTAGTGAGACATTGTGTATAAGAAACGACGATCAGTTTTGGATTCAAAGTTATTTTTTCTAAATAATAGAAAAATAGGTGTCTTTGTATCTTTGTATCACGTTTTTTTTTGGTACATGTTCAGTGAACTCTTGATATAACAAAACTCGATATAACGATTTTCAGCTTTGATAAATGTATGGACAATAATGAACTTTCTGCTTATTTACTGAATGAAGTTTGATAAATGCAGCAAACGTGTGGACTATGACAAAGTTGGGATTAAGTTAGCTCTGAGGTCAAGTCTTTTGTGGCCTTTAGATCAAGATTGAAGTGTTGTATCTGTTTTTCTCACATCAATGAAACCCAGCATTAACTTTCTGTTATCAATTTTAAATGATATTATGGTTGTATTTCAATAGATTTCTCTATGAGCTTTGGTTCAATTTGAATGTTTTGTTTTTTGACAAAAACAAAAGTTGTTAAAAATCTTATTCATAGTTGCCACTGAAAACCATGTGACTTAGCACTCCCATTTTGAAGTTTAACCCAGTCATTATAAAAAAAGTCAAGTAATTTGATTTTGCTAAATCATTTCAACTCATTATAATTCTTCATTACTCTTGTTTACTTATCTTTTAACTCATTAATTATTATTAGATCTTGTATTAAAATAAATTATGGTTGTTTTGTATTTTTTTAATTAAATTTTTGTGTGTTCCATATATAAATTATTGTTTCAATAGTTTTATGACATTCAAGAAAAATATTCAACAATTAAGATACAACCATAATATATCTATTACTTCTTTTTTATCAATTGAAATGAGAGAGAAATAAAAGAAAGTTAGCAATAATAACGTTCTAAGTTGAAAGCAAAAGTTGATGTTATGTTTTGTTGATCTAAGACAAACAGATACTACACTTAGATCTGTATATACTCGCTTCCCCATAAGAGAAAAGTGTGATACAAGGTCGGTTTAATGAGGGTTTCCGTACATTGCACACAGATACTACAATTCAATCTTAAACCAAATGCCGCAAAACTAGCAAGGTGCTGTGAACCTTTTCATTATTATTTACCCAATGGTGTAAGGTAAGGTCGAAAATAGAACGAGATACAAACGAAATGCGTTGGATTTACTGAACGATGTTCGTTAAATGTGGAAAATTACATAACTTTCTTATTTTTAAAGAATCTAGAAAACCTTCAATCCTGGGTCCGTAGGACAAAGCAAATCATTGCACATCACTTCAAAGTTAACTGGTCAAAGTCAATTCTAATTCATAAAATTAACAAATATATCAATTAAAAAATATAAAAATATTTGGTATTCATGCTATTACCCCTCTGATAGTGTCATCCAGGCTGCGCCTAATCAGCATGCCATTGCTGATACATGTTCTGCCAGCCTATACACACTAGTACACGCAAGCACTTATGGGCCATATTCAAATTCGATCAACAGTTGAGTAGCAGACCGAACTATAGAGACATTTCCTTTTTCTCATTATCAATGTTTCTACTGCTAATTGAATCGATTTAGTTTTAAGAACCTTCTAATAAATATCTCTTGTTAAGTTGAATTGCATCGATATTTTCATCACTGCGAATATTTTCTGCTTTCATTCAACTGTCGCATGCAACATTATTACTTGTACGACCACCGAAAGAGACTTTGCTTACTAAACTTGCAGCATCAACAGTCTCTTTAGTAGACAACTATTACATTACTACAAAAATCGTCTCGTTCCTTTCAAGCAAAGTAATTTCACTGAGAATTGAATGTTAACCTGGTAGGGTTAAGTTTTAGGTTATACTAATGGAGTCAGATATTCAGACTTCTTGTATTGCTGCATTACTTATATGATGTATATTTTTGCAAATATATCTGTTGTATATATTCTTCATTTTGCATGTTGCAGACACACGCAGCTATTTCAGAATGACGTTGAAATGCTTCGACCAAGGGTATTTGCTTAGGAACATGACACACAATAGGACCTAATCTATCTATCTGTCTGTCTTACCGATCTACATTCTATATGTCCGGATGATCGTCAATGAATCTTAACCTATCGCAGTGTGCTTCTTTTCCCGGAAACTCTACAGACAACAAAATACAGCGGTCACAGCGCATTTCCGTCTCCCAGGTACTTCACAGACATGAAAAAGCGGCCACTGAATGCTTATGACCCTCTGAATGACAGCATAACGCAGCAGTCACGGCGTGCTTCTGTATTTTGGACGACTCCACAAGAAAATATAACGAAACGGACGCGGCATGTTTCTGTGTCCTAGACATTCAACAGAAAATATAATGCTGCGGTCGAGGCGTGTTTCTGTCCCCCTGCACTCCATGGATGATATAACACCCCTGTCTCTTGGACACTCCACGGTCAACATAATGCAACAGTCATGGATTCTGTTCCGAGACCACTACACAGGCAACACAACGCAGCAGTCACTGCATGTTACTGTCCCCGGATACTCTGCAGGTAACAAAATGCAGCAATCATGGTTTGCATCAATCTCCTGGATAATCCACAGATAACATCACACTTTCTGTCTTCTGGAACAGTGAATATGACCCAGTGTTCACGGTGTGCTTCTCTTTTCTGGCACTGCTGTCTCGTAGACACCCCATGACAACATAAAGCTGCGGGCATGGCGAACTACTCTCTGACAGACACTCCGCAGACAAAATAATGAAACCGTCATGGCGTTTTTCTATCTACCGGACACTCCACAGTTGGTCACGGCATGCTTCTGACTTCAGAACACTCAACAGACAATAGAATGTCAATGTCGGGACGTATCTCTGTCTCCCTACACTCATAAGGCAGCAGTCAAGGAGTGCTTCAGTCTCTATGACAGTCTCCCAGAAACTGTACGGATAATATCACAGCGCAGATGTCAACGCGTGCCTTTTCCCCTTTGGACGTCTCCATAGACAACATAACGCAACGTTCACGACGTGCTTTTGTCTCCTTGACAACCCCTCAGACAACACAATGTAGCCCTTCACAGTATGCTTCAGTCTCCTGGACACTCCACGGACAATGTCGGTCAGAGCGTCTTTCTGTCTCTCTACACTCTATAGTATAATGCAGCAGTCATGGCGTGCTTTTGTCTTTTGGTTACTACACGGTTAACATGTCAGAATGTTGCAACACATCTACCTACACAACAGTTCCTTCATCAAGCTACACAAAAGTCTCAGCTTGAGGAAGGGGTAAGGCAAGGTTATACCAGCTTACCCAAATTTCTCACAGCCTGCATGGAGACGATTTTCCAAAATCTGGTCTGGGACGAAGGGATCAAATTAGACAGCAACCTAAGATTTGTTTTGTTTCAGTACATTTTTATGATCTCCAAAAACATCCAATCTGACTCAGCTCGTGCGGGCTCTAATGTATGTAGTCCATTAAAGGTTCCTCAATTTTACCAAAGTAAATGAGCAACGTACTCTTATCTGACAGAAGCATTTTCTGTTTCAATTGTCTTTGGTTTCCCCTGCAGACATTGTTGTGTCACATTCGTGAGCCTTTCTGCAACCTTGATGTTTTTCACTTAGGTCAGAGTATTTGTTATTCAATGAAGAATTTTCTCTTCGTAGGTCATTGATTCCTTTCTCTAATTTCAAGAATCTATTTTTCTGATCAGCGACCATAGCGTGCTTCTGTCACTTTGACTTTTCAAGACAATATAACGCTGCAGTTACAGCAGGCTACATCCTTTCGGACACATCACGGTTATCATAATGAAACCGTCACCGTTCTATCTTCTGGACACTCCACAGACATCAGATCATAGTGGGCAAGGCTTGCTCTTGTCTAATAGACATTTCTCACACAACATAACATAGCGGCCACGGCGTACTCCTATCTCCTGGACACCCCATGAACGACCTAACGCAGCAAATGGCCGCGACAGTCAAATTCATACACTTCAAAATATACAAATAAAAAATGTAATTAATAATCACTTTATCGCTGTTTTTTTACGTGTAATGTATACTGTTCAGAGTTATCGAGTTTACAATCTATACAAATCTGTGAGATGTGTGAAAGCCTTATAACTTCACGAATGGAATAAGTAGTAGGAACTAACAACCTTTGTAGGAAAGTGGGCGCTTTAGTGGCCAGAGATCCTACAGGGGCAACAGCAGAAAGGTAAAGTGAAGAAAAGGAATGCAGTAAGGCTCAAACGATGAACATATCAAGAAATATAAAACTGGGAATCATATTTCATATTAACAAACAACGAGGGTTCATTCAACTAATCTTGTCAAAGTAATGCTCGTATAGTTTATTTGTTGCATGTAAGATGATCGTTAAAAATATATCGTGTGTTTGCATGATTTGTTAAAAAGACAAGTCAGAATTAGTGTAAGATATGGAATTGTTTCTTTGTGTGTGAAAGTTATGTGTGAATGAGTAAGATAAGCAAAAGTCTCTTTAAGAATGTGCATATGTGTTGAATAAAGTCCGTCCCTGATATGTGCATAGAGGTAAAAACTTTTCTTGCCCTGTTGCTGGAAAGATTTTGCTTTGTCGATAATGTCCGTGCTCGCAGGTGAAAAAATTGTGTCTGTCTTTATTTGAGTAACAGCCGTGTCCAGCTCGGATGGCTGGTGTGGTCACTTATAACACTATAAATTCGTTTAATTGGGCTCCCACAAAAATTCATATTTTGGGTGTAGCAGAAGCTCGATTCTAAATTTTGATTGGATTTCAGTCATTCTAGTCTAGAGCGCTGTCAACTACGTCCGTGCGGTCGGTCACTGTAGGGTCATACTCATCTTGAATGAATACAGGTCATCTATTTTTAGCAATGACGATGCCCACTAGTCTGGTTATTAGATAACTCAATAGTGAATAAATGATGTTTTGTGACTTGGATTTAATCATTCAATGATGAATTAAATGTCATTTGTTTTGTGATTTGAATTTAATCGGCGGTACGACACATGTTTTAACTCATTCATTCTAGTCGAATCTGAGGTTCCACTGTCGATAACGATTAACGATCAACTTGAACAAGAATAATTATTCAGTAGAAACGTGCTAGAAGTTAATTGTAGCTTGGTGACTGGAGATCTAGCCTCCTGACATCACTCAGCCATTTGAAGAGGTAGAGTCAGGTGTACAGGACTAGATCTGCAGCAAAATTCTATGGAACTCGAGCAATTTCTGGAAAACTTGACTTTAAAATGTGACCTAAATTCATGTGCTGTATCAGACGGGAATATAGATTCCCCACACTAAACTCTTACCTTGAGTCACATATTGAGATTGTAGGGTGGCAAATAGATATCTGCCGTTAACAAACTGGGCAAATGTTTCCTTAGCCAAGAAAAGAAATGCCAATAATTTGAAAGCAGAAGGGATAATGTCATTCAGATAGAACGTGAATACGTACTAATATCATGATCCAAAGGAAAACGAAGAAGAATGGAAGAAAAGGAGAAGGAGGAAGAAAAGTGAGAGGGAAAGAAGAAATCTGATATAATATTCTGGAAATGAATAAAAGAAAAGTAGGGAAAAGAAAAGGAAGAAGAGATAGAATAAAGAAAAAGAACGATGAAAAAACAAAAGGAGAAAAGAAATAGAAGAGAGAACGAAGAAGAGAAAAAGAGAAAACGAAGAAAGAACAATTGAAGACCAGAAAAAGAAGAGAATGAGGGAAGAATGAGAGGAAACAAAGGAAGAAAAGAATTATAGAAATGAATGAATAGCTACAGGGTTGAACTTCATCTGGTTGAGACTTTAATGACTTGGCTTATACGTTTTGAAAATACTTCAACTTTTGGAAAAAGAGGTTTCCTTTAACTCAAGAAGATATTTAACTTTGGCCATGGAAGGGGACTTGTTACAGTTTTTCTCTGCTCATTGAGATGGTATTCTGAAAAAATCTTTAAATTTGACCATGGAATGGAACTTAACAAAATAGTATCTAGATATTTTTTAAAGATAAATAGCATGAAAACTCATGTAATTCTTGGTATAATTTGAAGCAATTCTAGATATAAAATGAACAGAAAATAACGGAGATCGGGTGACCCCAATGTTTCTTCCTAAATCTTGTAGTAGGGGGAAATAAGGTTACATGTCGAATGTCAGCCTCCCCAGTAGCCTTGAAGGATTCTAATTTTGGTGATTGCCATTGTTGTTTTCATTGTCGTTGTCATTAGGAGGGGAAAATAAAGTTGACTTTTAAGTGGGAGTTTGACAAAAAGAAAAAAAACAAGAAAGAAAAGTAAAAAAAAAAAGAAAGAGAAATCGGAGAGAGAAAAAAAAACTGAAGAAAAGAGAAGACGAAAAAGAAATAGTAGAAAAAATAAAAATAGATGACAGCAATGGAGAAAACAAACCAGAATATTCTAGAGAATGATTGAACCGAATCTTCGGGAAATACAAAGTGGCTTGTCAGCAGCATCCCTCGGCCGAAACCTGAGCCAGCCAAAGATTCTGAAAGTTAAAATTTTCACATGATTTACATCTGAAGATTTCATGTGACATACACTGCTATAAACATACATGCAATTAAATTCTACACATTTATGTTAGAACTTTCTGTGAAACAATTTTATTTCAAGATAGAACAAGTAGAATGTGAGATCTTACACGAGTAAAAGACTTCGTATACATTTGCATTTTCACTGACTCTCTAAAAAACATTTTGTTTGGATTTCTGAAAACGAGACGTTATTACTATTATACAATTTTCGAATGGATATCCTCATCTTTGTTTTGCTATACCCTCTGGACTTAAGTATCTATTACATTGGGTAACCTACTGGGAATTTTGAAAAGAAAACTTCCAGGGGTATCAGGTGAACAGTTGATAAAATAAAGGGAATTTCTGGAGAAGTTACAAGCATCTGGGAAAGGCTAGAGGGAACATCGACTGAAACGTTGCAATACAGACAACAAATATGAGGATACTGGTTCGAAAGTTTCAATTGATAAAATAATTTGTTACAACAAAGAAAAGTCCAAACTTGAAGTTGCAGTAATTAAGGTGATTAATAGCAGGGTTGTAGTCATGGAAACTTTCAATGCGCTGTTCACTGGCTTAATGCCATGGGCTTTGCAAGTTCCAAACGATTTTTCATCAGTACTGTTCATAGCACACAATACATTTATTTTCAAGTCCAAATTAATTTCGGGTTGTTTCTTTGTAGTTACGTCAGCGTACATGTGTTTCATGTATATGCCAAACAAGTCATCATCCAATTTCATTGCTTCACGTAAATCCATCAGTGACTTGCCGGAGATGTCGTCCATTTTGTACGCACTGGGAACGGAATAGCCAAGTTTATAATGTATGTTCTTCAGTCGGTTTGCTTGCAGCAAGTCAACATAATACTGATCGATCTTCACAGGCGTCACGATTTGTCGATCGTAAGTAACTAGCCACATTGCTGGGTTGTGATTGTATTTGTACGTCCATGGTGTCACGGACGGTGCAATGAAGATTGGCACAGAGCCCGCATCTAAAAAAGATGTAAAATATGTATAGAAAATTATGATCATGTAGACAAGCAGGTCAGATTACTCACTCGGTAGAAACCGTCAAGTGACCAATGACTATTTGCTGCATGTCCTATTGGGGGTGATCAAAAAAAAATTTTTAAAATGATCAATATCGAATTACTTTTATCGCCTTTCGTTGGTTGGGTATGATCGCAAAAAACATTCGAATCGAAAAAAAAAAAAAAGAACAAGCGTGAGCACTATTGGATACAAAGTACCAATTCAGCATGAACTTACGATGTAAATTGAACCCCCCTAAAAACCTATTTTTTCAAAAAGCCAGAAAATGTTTTCTTTTTATATAACAGGGAGTAGATGTTTGAATTTTCGTCCCTGTAGCACTATTTGTGCAGCCTGTACGTGCAATACATACAAAGCCAGTCAGACTCACTTGAAAATTAATCAAAACCTATGTTGTCAGTTTTGGTTGACGGTTTCGTCATATGAGTTTGTAGCCGTTAAAAATGAACCTTAATTTGACTTTTCACAGTTCATTAATAATCAAAATAAAATTTCACATACTTTTCATTATGCTGTAGCGGCTCCTCTATCTTTAGTTAAAATTAATTATGAAAATAAATATTAACTTTAGCTATGAAACTTTGAATCTAACCACACACGCAAAACTTCATTTCCTTTATCTACTGCCTATAAAAGCCGTGAACACACGTGTTTACTCGCTCATTTGAAGTCCCAACTTTCTTAGTCGGTTACCTCCTTTCTCTCTTTCTTCTTTTCCCTCTTTGTAGGATCGATATCATTACGCTGGCTGATTCGAACTTCACGGTTTTTTTTCACCGTGACCGATCACTGTTCTAAACCTTGTCTATTTCACTTTCACAGATGTTGAGATATCTCTCATTCACTCAGCTACAAATCGCAGGTCCTCCAGCTCAAACATATATTCACCTCTCTGTCTCCCGTGAATGAAATGACAATGCGTTCATTACACATCAGTCATGATTATCTTCTGTTATGAAATTCTCCTTACTTCAGGAAACGCACATGGGTTAAACCTTGTGTTTTCTGTGACTTGAATATTCTTTCCATAGTGTGTTTTTCAGCGTCTGAGAACGGCCCCCAATTTGCTAATCGGTGGTAATAAATTCGGGTGCCACACATCGCCCCTAACTTCGCAGTCACGCATACCTACGATAATCCTTTCTCCATAATCATTCTTTGGTCTTCGATACGCCTAGCCTTATGGATTCAGAGCATTTCAGTTAGCAATGAAATCTTCATTAACTAACAGTTACTATGTTTACTTTGCACAGAGCTCCTACCCTTCGCTTTAGTGCGATATTCTATCTCCCACTTCTACCTAGCAACAAGATCACACTATACACCCATTCTATCATGGATCCAATCTCATTTTTCAATTACTTTGTAATCTATTCTAAACAGGCCTCTTCTATCACGATCAATCTTACTAATGTCACCATGTATTTTTTTTCAGCTTTATATGTAATTTTATAAATATCTCACTTGTCAAATCATTAAATGTGCACCCTTTGTTTGTCTAAACATTCGTATGCGTCTTTATCACGATTACAAACTCTGTTTCATTTTTTTCATCTATATTCATACGTAGTGCTAAAATTCTCCCTTCTGTAATTGTGATTATTGACTACCTTCCTTCATTAACATTTATTGCGACGTCACAGCATGTGGCAGTAAACTCAAAGCACGTAGACAAAAATTCCTTTTTCCTTAGCCACTATAACCATTCACCTGCTACACAGAAACAACTACAATTCCAAGCCTCCCTCACACTATATAGGAGCTATCTTATCCATAGTGTTTTGAACAATATAGCTCACACTGTTGATAGACGTGTTCTGACTTAGTTTCACGCGGATAACACAAATTCCAGAAACTCTTGGAAGTTTTACACAATTCCCCACCGAAAACAGTTTGTTTCTTAAATAGAAAGGATCAACAGTTGACCTCTGATTCAAGCCTATTCATATATGGCAAATGATACCTATCTAATAATAGTAATATATCAGCCTTTGCTTGTATTTCACATTTCATGTATTCTATTGCTATATTTAATTAAAGCAACATCGAAACAGTATAAAATACATCTCAGAGGACACTAAGAGAATGATGCTAATTTTTCAAAAGGTAAATGAACACATCACATTTAAGTTGATTTTCCTCTCTTCAAACAAATAAGGCACTATCTTGGTAATGATCCAAAACATTCAATTCCTTCAAATAAATAATTCTCGGAGGATTTATTTTTTAAGGGAAAACAACCCGTTTAAGACACACCTTATCAACTAATCATTAACATCATCAAGTTCCTAACAAGTCTGTAAAAAAACAAACACCGAAAGACAAAGTGGCTCACCATCTGCAGTAATTATTTTGAAGCTTGTTTGATGATCATGACCAAAAAACATCGCCTCGATCACATTGGCATATTGCTGGACAAGCAGAATGAACCGGTCATTGTAAGAAGGATACCACCACGATTTTCCCTCAGACACGACTCCAGGAGGAATGTGACCACAGATGAAGACCTTGAAGAAGAGAATTGTCAGCATTAAATGACCAACATATTGAGATAATAGACGCATTTGTAATAGAGGGAATATTTTGATATGTACTATTGTTTCTTGCAACACAAAGCCAAATAAGGTAGATGGAAGTAAAAAGATTGTATTATGCCATCAATCTTCCAAGCGGGAAGAGCCTGTATCTCTCTCTCTCTATATATATATATATGTGTGTATGTGTGTGTGCACGTGCGCACATGCTTGTATGACCATCATTTTTGAAACGTTGGTAGGAAAAAAACTATCTTAATTTTGGAAATCTAACTCCAATTTTTCTTTTATTGTAAAACGATGCTACAAAAGTACAAAGAAGAATAATTCATAAGTCAAATTTCCAATTAGTCATGTAACCTATTCTACCGCACAAATGGCCGGAAAAAGTATCTCATTCAATAAGATCATAATTATTTCTCCTATCCTAAAATCATAATAAATCATCTTTTTCACAACTTATAACTTCTCTGAGGAACTAAAAAGGGTATTTTGGATAGGGAACTGTAGAATTACAAATCTATTCAAGAGGTGCAACTATTCTTGTTCAGTAGGGCTTATTTTCTTTATGTGATGGTCCTGGGTTACATCTTGTGACCAAAGTTCTGTTGCTTGGTCTGTCATGTTTCTTGGTTTTATATATACAGAGATTTGAGAATTTCGGTGTTAGTTGTGAAATATGGAGACTTCCTCTGTACAGCAGAATCAATTACCCTGAGTGCGAACTCGTGGCAGAGTAACAGAATTATGGACACAAGATGTGAGCTAGAGCCAAGACTAAGAATCAATTAGTAAATATGTGAGACCGGAGAAATGCTTTTCGAAGCTTATCTGAGCTATAACTATTATTGATTTAAAAAAACGCTTTCCAAGTGGATTCAAACCGCCACCCCAACCGTCTGATTCACCAAGACATATATACTAAATATCACATTTATTTTCAATTATAAACTCAAGTTTGAAAATCTCTTCCAATACTAACAGTAAAACCCTTGTTAACATTTATAAATTTAAGGATCTTTCTTTTTTTTGAAGACAGAAACATTTGCAGGGCTAGGAAAATGTATCTCAAAAGTTACTTGTAATTCGGTTCTTGGGTTTAAAAATGCTTTGCGTTGTACAAAATTTGAAGAAAAAATTCCCTAAAGCTATATCTATAGACTTTCAGGGCAATTTCTGTGAGTCCATGTAATCAAAAAAGTTACTCACAATAAAGCTCCCCACAAGATGACATAAATATATTAAAATTAGTTGAGCTTTACAAAAGTTATTACCAATTTTAAGATGTCGGTTTGTGTCAAGCTAATCATCTTGGGGTATATTGCTAAAGACAGGGATGCTAAATCCAACTGGCTTAAAATATGAACGCAGGCAAAAAAGAAACCAGTCAGATAATTTCATTTGAGCTCCGACAAGCAGAGAAGAAATTTACATGTATACTCATATGTATGGATATATTTTCGTTACCAGTGATCAGTTTTACGAGTCCAGTTGAAAGCCATGATTTCAAATGGTAATTTTCAAGGCTATTCATAACGCAATTTTTGGATTGTGAAAGAAAAGAAAAAAAAGGAAAAAAAAAAAAGCTTGACTTCCAGATAGTGAAGCAAGCATTTATACATATTAGTGTATAGACCTATTTGATTCCTGAGGCTTTTGAGCCAGTTGTTTCTCTTGCCAATCAAACTGACCTGCAGGTTCAGAGGTAGTTCGATTCACATTTCATTTGCTTTTATAGTAAAGAATGATGTTTAAATTCTATAGTCTAAGTCGTGGAGAAGCATAACCTTTGAAAAAATCTTTTCAAAATAAAGTTGTCGGTTTGTGTAGAAAGTCAAGTTAATCATCTCAAGGCAGATCGCTAAAAGCAGGTTATGTCAAATCAGCCATTGTTCTGCTATATCTAACTAAAGTAACCAACTTGAGAAAAAGAAAGGAATGATTGGAAAACAGAGTCCCCAACTGACCAAAAACAATCTTTCTATTCCTCATTTAGCTTCACGTCATTCTAAACTATAGGAATGTTTGCTTTTCGCCACTTTTTTGTTTTTATGAAAAAAAGGCTATTTTGGGTTACTAATGTTTAAAAGAAATAGAAACGGTGTACTATCAGATAGTGAAGTAAACATAAATACATGTTGGTGTATAGGATTGCTTGATTCCTGAGGCATTTGCCCATGATCCACTGGCTGCAGTAGTAGGTATTCGAGTCCATGTAAGAGCCATGCTCTCGAATTTTGATTTTCAAGATAGGCGGGCTTTTACTACTTTGGAGATCGGCTCAGCACAATCTTCCCACTCATATTTCCTGCCATTTGGTCTTGTGCCGTATTAAGCTAAGCTCGGTAATTATTAACGATTAATGAAGTTATGAGATGATGATGAAGAAAATCAAAATATCAAAAAGACTCAAACAACGTCGGTTATCTCCTGATGATATTGGATCTATTCAAATTCATGAAATCTCGAAATTAATAGGATGTTATGTAGAACTGGTAAAGTTTATGTAACCGAAATAAATCTTGAAAAAAAAGACCGACTACTTTGCCATTCGACAGGCTCAAAGTATTTGCTGATGAATAGAACTTTGTCTCACCTTCTTCTTTTCCTTCTGTGATTTATCCAGTTGTTTTTCTAACCAATCAAACTGAGCAGCAGGGTCAACGGTTGTGGCTGGATTAACATTTTTATTGCTTTTATAGTAGAGAATGGTGTTCAAATTCAAGAGTCTGAATAGTGGAGAAACGTCCACACTGAAGTAACCACCTAAAGAAAAAGAAAGGACTTATTGGAGAATATTTAAGAGAAGGAAAATCAAAGTAAATGCAATAATATCATATATTTTTGCAGCAGATTACATAAGATGATTCAATGTTTGTCAATGTGTGTAAATATACATGCATGAAAAAATTACCGAGAGTCATTCAGTCTAAAATCGCACTCAAGATCTTCATGAAAATATTGTTTTGATCCGATCAGTTATTGATCATTGTCAGTTTGTGTAAATTGGAGAGGGTCAAGGAGTATCTTTTTTAGAACTTGACGCAACAATATAAAATTAGATCAAGGGATCATAAATAATAAATCTAGTTATATGTCTTCACGAAATACCCTTGCTTATTCTTTCGCCATTATTTAGTTTTGAACTTCTGTCTTCCATTGTTTTTCTCGTATACATGAGTTTCTTAGAGCCACTCTCAGCAAATGATAATGCTGTTTTTTCTTTATATTGTACACTATTGAAGCACTATAACTGTAAAACTCGTGCAAACATTTCACTGATACAACGAACTAAACCTTATTTTTAATCCATAATGTATGGTGTTTTTCCTTCACAGCACACGATACACTTTCTCCATTCACTAGAGCCATCACTGAAGTTAAATAAAGGCAAATATTAATAAATGCAGAAAACAAGTGTGAATAGTGGAAATTCAATAAAGAAATAAAACTACCCAGAAAACAGTGTAGCAAAATCAGCAAGAATACCGAGGAGACAGCTGGAATGTTTGGGAATCTCGCTATTAATTGATCTCTGTTTGAAAATTTAATAGGAGTATAATAAGCATACCGAAAATGAAGGGAAAAATACAGAATTACCGAAAATGGAAGAAATCGTAAATGAGGGTGGGATCCATAATAAATGATACATTTATAAATATCCCGGAGGCATCAATTAATGATCTGAGTGGGAACTAGAGTAATTGGAGGTTCAAGAAAGAAATGAGACCACTCAATTAGCAGTAGTGTTGAGGTCAATGAAATAATAGTAATGGGGAAATGAATGCATTAGTAATAGCAAGTATATCAAGGTATTGGATTATTAGAGAAGTTGGTTATCATCTGATTTCCATCAGGTACAAGTGTTGTCGTAAGCTAAAAAAAAAAAAATGCAATAATGTCAGGTTATATTGAACAGAGAAGAGCGACATTTCTGCTCATAATGACACTTTTGTTACCTTTTTTGAATGTAGCAGTGTGGTGCGGCTCCGACTCGTTAAACCAGACCTTCGCGAAGCCATCCAACATGGCTGGCGTAGTCTGGGCATTCCGAAAGAAATCATGATTCCCAATGCTGGGAATGATTGGAACTTCAGGAAATGCTTCCTTTATCAAATTGGTAATGTCTCTGATAATGTCAATATTTACAGTCTTGTTCAAGATTAGGGCCTCGTCTCTGCGCGTGTGCATCACACTGTCACTGCAATGGAAGTTAACAAAAGAAGAACATTCATTTATTTTAAAAAGTCAACTTCTAAATTTTTGCTTTTTATGCATATAACACATGTATATGCAAGGGCAAATCAAAAAGTCCCTAGCCTGACAGTTATATTTTGAGCAATTATTTTTTTCATCAATCTTAGACTTAGACTTACGTATTTACATAGATACGTTGTATTCAGATCCGGATGCAGGCATTAGTTAAACTACACCTCAGATTCACACAATCTGAAAAGGCTTCATTAAAATGGTAGAGAAAATTGGTGACTTATTCGTTGTTATTCATTACCAAAGGTCTGATTATAGTGTAGGACCTCGCAATCTGAAAAGACCTCTAACAGTGGAAGAGAAAGACTGGGGTCTTATTTTCTCAAGGTGTTTGAATTCTGAGATGAAATATTTGATAATCGGTTTTAATTATTATTTGATTTTTGATTAATTTCCTTTATCTTATCGATTTTCTAAAGATCATATGTTTTTGGTCGGTTGCTCATTGGCCGTCAAAGTAAGTAGCATGAAATCGGAATAAAGGAGTTACTTCCTACAAAACTTGAACTTGCATCTGATAGCTCAGGAGCTCATCTTACATGGACGACGTCACAACCAAGCCTAATGGGATTAATAGTCATATTGCTACTCCTCTGAGGGGCCCCAAAATCTATAATCATCATAGAGTGTTGTCCATCACATGACGGTGTTTCAATGTTAGGAATGTACTTTTTTTTTTTTTTTTGGTCACCCATACTTCAGCCGTCTCATGAGATGCTCGCAAATTTGAGGTTTCATCACATAATAGCTGAATTGATACCCACTAGATTTTTGAACTGAACTGAAAGGTAAGCGGTACCCGCTGTAAATAAATGTATTTTCACCATATTTTAAGAAAAAGTAAGTAACATTTTTTGAAATTTCAATTTTCATCAAATTCCATATTTCTATACTGATTGCTTTCCAGATTTTTTACTTCAACTTTTGAAGGCTATCCGACCTAGAACTTATGATGAAAAAGCAATGATAAGATATAAAATGTCTTTTTATCTGTTACTATCATCGTTGCAGACGACCCCTGCTACTATTGCCTCCTACCCCACCTTTCATGGAAGAATGATATCATGAATACTACTCTACTGAGTTTAGCCAATCAAATCTCATCCTTGCAGAGTGGTGTGAACAACAGAGGCTCGAGAATCCACAGTTCCAGTTCCTAAGTCTGTTACTAGACATGATGAAAATTACAGACCCAAATGGTTTGTACTCATCAACAACGGGACAGAATACAGCTCTAAACATTCATGAAGGAACTACAGAATAAAATGAATGTTCATTCTATCACTGAATCAATGAGAATGAAGTATCATTCTTCAAACAAATCTAAAAGCGAATTGAAGGCAGTTCTAATGAAATTATACTGAGGTTTACTGTCAGTATTCACAACTCTTTATCTCATGCCAGTACAGGAATTGTAACTTGCTCAATCTCTTCATGATATCCACTCCTTCGCTGCATCTCTCGTCAGAAGTCACAACCGGCTGAAATTCTTCAGGCACTGATGAACATTTCGGACAAAGGGGCGAAAGTGTCATCTAGATAGCTCAGCACTGATCTGTCCTACCTCATCTCATCTCAAAGACATTTGATGACGATGCATCATCCAGGAGATGGAATCCTCTGGTACTAAGTACAAAAGGCTGGTTATGGTATTCGATTTCCACAAGGCTAAGCCCGAAATTTGAAGCCAAATAAAAAAGGAGGAAAAGAGTGGCAGGAACTAGTAAGACCCTAAACAACCGGAGAAGCCTTCTCCGAGACTGAGCGGTTTGGTTTCCTTGCAGAGAAGATATATGAAGCAAAGAAAAGCACAACCATTATCTAAAAAGAGAAGATGCCACTAGCAACACAAGGAGGTCCCTGGATACTGTGTTCCCATGCTGTCATGAAGAAGCTGACATGCAAATATTTGTACAGACCATGGATGCAATAACATAGAAGAATGTCTCTCATCATCAAAGCTGACCTTATCTGCCCTGCCATCCTTGAGAAATATGGATTGCCATTGGCATAGCCAGTGTACAATGGATTCCAGTCCATGAAGTAATTTCTGCAATAGAGTAAGTGAATGGGATGCCATATAATCATGTATTCACTGATTGTGATGTTGTGTCTGCACTTTGTGGTAATAAGAAAAAGACTTCATGACAGACTTGGAACATCTGTAATGGAATTTCTGAGAGCTACACCACTCAGCCAGCATCTAGCATCAGTTAGTGATCATGACCTGCAACGATTTGACAGATTCGTTGTACTCATATATGACAGATGAAGTACAGCCACTCGTGTGGGAAAAGCAAAACTGACTTTGCCCACAAGCAGAGGCCGTACTATGCAATTCCATCAACATAGGCAGCCCCCAGATGACACACCAATCATGCTGCTTATCAGGCATAGATCATCTAGGGCCTGGCTACCATCTCCAGGGCCGAACTGACCAGTTGTTCCTGTAAGAAAAATAGCAATCGGAGATGCAAGTACTAAACTCAGGGCTCTCGTGCACAGCATAGCTGTATATGTTGGCAATATTTTTAGTATTTTTTCATTACTTAATAGTATATCGATACAATCGTTATATTTGCGTTGAACAAGTAAAGTATATTCTAGCATGTTTCAAAATATACAAATCGACACCAAGATTATTTGAATCGGTCAACTACACACATTTCTATGGGGAAAAATCAATTTCGAGAGACCAATTTGGCTACCATCTTGGAAAATAGCCACCTTCTTGGCCAATCGGGCAGGTCTGATCAAAAACCTTTGGAGACCAAACACACAGAATTTCAGTACTTGTATCATAATGTGCACGGTCTATTTTGTTATCCAATCAACTAAAAGTTCACAGAGTTCTAGTTTTGAGCTAGCAAGGGGAAAATTTCATTACTGGCTAATGAAACATAATCCTGTATAATATAATAAGGAAAAGATCTAAATAATTACTGGCCAAGAAGCCTACTCAACTGCATCTACAAACTTTTACCAAAGAGACTACCGACCGAATCACCAAAACGCTAGATGAAAACCAACCACGGGAACAAGCTGGCTTCGGCAGATGCTGTTCAACTATTGACTATCTCTGTTCTGTAAATCAACTAAAAGAGAAAACTGCCGAAAAAAAAAAAATGCCACTTATTAAGGCATTTGTTGACATGAAAGTAATCGGAGTAGAAATTTCAAAAGACATTTTTCTCTAAACGTAGTTTATATTAACACTTTCTGAAGTCGGAGAAAAGTTGATTTTTTTAAATAATAGAAACAGATATTCACTTAAACAAGTGAGTTTTCATGCTTGATTTATGTTCTGGACGCAACAAAAACATATAATCATTGTTCTATAGCAACTTTTACCAAAGATTACGTTCATTTTTCTCCATGATAATCAAGAAAATGTTTTATTTTAGACCCTTACTTTTTGTGATAATTATTGTTGTGATAAGATTTTTAAAAGTGAATAATAAGTAAGACTAATTAAAAATTACCCAGTCCAAAGGATAAAATCAACATCAGAAGCCAATTGTTTCATGCTATGGATGGTTTGATTGATCATAATCCATGGAGTATCGCACTCGTAATCTCCGAACAGGCCGAGTTGTGTCTTGGGGATTGTGCTGCGGCATGATTCAGGTTGTTCTTGCACTTCGTATGTGAAATCATAGTGTATGTCAGAAATGAGCCAAAAATGACCTGTAAGAAAAGATGTTGATTTCATCAAAAGAGAAGGCAGTTTGTTTAATACTTACGACTGGAATGTTATGCGTGAGGTCGTATATATGAATATCTCGTCAGCTGCCCCTGTGCAATCATTACTTTAACTGTCTTCACCATCATCCACAAATTTTTCCAAATCGCTATCCAACTCGCTGGCAGAATAAGAAGATCCATAACTAGGATATTTCTTGTGAGATATCATGTCAGCTGCTCCGAAATCATTACGAAACCTTCAATAGATGATTATTTAAAGTTTCCAACATATTCGGGATGTTTTGGGTGCCTGCCGTTGATCGACTGTGGCTAATTTAGTCTCACAGATCGTAGCTAGTGTAGTGAGTTCGATCCACAGGCAGTAGGAAGAATGAAACCGTAATCATAGTTGTCGTTTAGCGCCAGTTGCATTTGAACCCAGTAAGAGAGCGCAAAATTCCGATCTTCTACCCACATTTTTTCACTACTTCATTGAAATTAGAAGTGTCTGGCCTAAAATATATTTCAGCCGTTTTCAGCATTCATTATAGTGTGGAAATCAGGAAAAATGGATAGGGTGGAATTATTTTTCCGAGTGGAATTACTAACTTTTCATGTCGTTTCCCAGCCTGGATGTACCCAGGTGTTGAGAGGAAATGAGAGCTGGACTGCTTGGATTGTGTTGATGGTGGTTGTAATGGAAGACCCGGACGTAACAAAATGTATAATGTAAATTCATTGCTAATGATTTGACGAAAGAAATGCATTAGAAATGAGGAAGAAAACAGATTGATGTTCTTGTTACGGTAGAAATCCCGAAGTTTGACGGAAGGGATTTTCCGTAGTCAGGTTAATATGGCTATTTAAGTGTATAGTTATGTAAACAATTTTATTTTTTTTCTACACAAATAAACGTAATTTAATATTTTTATGAATTTTAATATTTTTACACCGAAAATGTTTCATCAATCAACTTTCAGGATTTATGGCGACTTAGTGATATTTACAATTTCAGATTTATTAATATTGCCCTTCTTTCATACATGAAACCAAACAATATTGAAAATTATAGAGTTCAAAAGTTGAAAAAAAACCCAAAAACTTATATTGTTTTATATTTATGCTTTTCACAAATCATGGATTCTATATCTCTAGGAAAGTATTATTTAAAAAAAAAAATCAAACATTGAAATTTCAAATCTTTCCACAGGAGATAATTAATACATAAAACAATAGTGGTTAGAATCGTCAAGAAAGGCATGTGATGCAAGGGAAGGAACTCACTCAACTTTTGGAAAATGCTCGAAGCGATGATTACAAACTTATGATCTGTCCTTCAGAATATCCGAAATAATTTACTTCATCAAACAACTTTTTCTGCTTGTTGAACTTTTGATGGGAAACACTTGAAAACTTTCATGTTTCAAAGATATAATTGTTAGTTTGAAAGAAAAAGCACAAAAAATGACAAAAGAATAAGGTTACCTCCCTTGCATTAGTCATCGACTCTTCTATAGGTTAATCTTTCCTAATTAAAGGGCGCCTACACCTATCGATGATTAGCAAGTTTGTCTTATGAAACCAATGTACTAATGAGTTCGATTTTCACTGTGGTTTGTTAGTCTTGCAGACAATTATTGGAAGAGTAAGTTTAATTATCATGGGTGCACCACACTTGTAGTCTTGCACCAGACTAAAATGAGGCAAAGGAATTGATATCTTGATAACGGACCTGATCCAGAGCACAAATGTCCAAGGACTGTACTCCAAACTAAAAAAAAAAAAATCGTTAGAATAAAAAAAAAAAAATAGTCGTTAGAATACAGCCAAACAGAAAAAATAAATGTCACCTAAGATGCATGAAGAGCTTAAGCCGACCTTAAACTGAACATTTTCGGGAAAAAAAAGCAACAACTAAAACAACGCTTCTGAACACACACACACACACACACACACACACACACACACACGCACACACACACACACGTGCAGAGACACACACACGCTTGCAAACGTGTGCACACACACACACACACACACACACACACAGAGACACGTGCAGAGACACACACACACACAGACACGTGCAGAGACACACACACGCTTGCAAACGTGCACACACACACACACACACACACACACACACACACACACACACACACACACACACACACACACACACACTCGAAGGCATAGACATACACTCGCGCTAACGCATAGACACATGCACACAGAACATCGGAAACCCCATCACATGATTGATGAGTATAGATGTAAGACAGGATTAATGGTCATATTAAATAAAGCATACTTTAAAAGATTCGTAAGCAAATATCAAATGAAATTCAAATTATGTTTCAGCTGATCTATTTTTCAGACAATAGGTATATAATAAGTATGACATTGTAAGGATTCCAACACGGTCTGGATTTCTTTGCTTAACGACGATGGGATTAAAAAACAATATCGTAAATAAAATATGGACTCGTTCGTCTCATACAAGTGGCTGTGAGGTTACGCTAAACAGATTAATCTGATCAGTATATTTGTCACGTGTGTGTGTGTGTGTGTGTGTGTGTACGTGCGTACGCCCGTGCTTATTCCACCATCATCATCACCATAATCAGTTTTTTTATCATCCGTCCTTGGACAGAGACCTTCCCAGGATTCGCCACACCTCACTATCATGGGGGTTGCAAAGTTCGTTTCTCCATCTTGTATTCTGCCGGCTTCGTATCTCTGGGAATCCACGTCGTGAGTCATGATGTCCATAAGTTGTCTGCCATTCTTGCAACATGGCCAGCCCATTGTCATTTGTGTTTTTTCTAAAGGATTCTATGATGTCTCGGACTTGGACAGTTTTTCTCCCTGATATACTGCGCTGTCTTATTATTTCTCCATCTGATGTTGAGCATGATTATTTCATGTGTACGTTGCATGGTTTACAATTTGTGTGTCAGTCTCTTGATTTATTTAGGTACCACTTTTCAACATGCTACAGACCCGGCTCTGTCATATTCCAGCGAGTAGCAACAGCGCCCCCACCTACCATTTATACAAACCTCTGCTGTAGACGAAGGAATTTTTTCAAATACATTTTGAATAGCTTATAAACTGAGGAGTGAAAGTGCATTTTCTGATTGATTCTGTTTGTTAGTATACTGAGATATGCGAAAAACATGTTTGGTATTTTGTTTTAACCTGTTTATCATATTTGGACATCGATTGGAATTTGGCTCCAGGCTACTGAAGGCCAAAACATTGATAACACCAAACATGGTCAAGCTTCATATCAGTGGGAAGAAATTGAGGAGTTGATCATTTTCTGTAAAAAGACTAGAAGTCTGATGTCAAATCAAGTTATACGCATATTTCTTCTGTTAACCAACTTAGCACAAAATTAAGTACGTGGGGCCAACCATGCATCCCTAGTATCCTCCAGCATTTAGTTTTCCCGATAGATACATTATGCTTTTGATAGTAACTCATAGCTTTCGGGGTGAATTATGATTTTTGGATGTATTGGGGGGGGGGGGGGTTCTATGGAGGAATTTAAAATACCGATTATTTTGAAATGTTTCTTTGGAAACAAAATTGTATCACAAACTGGGGCAGAGCTAGTGATTTAGAGGCCTTGGGGACTTGGGTCCTTTTAAACCTTTCCCTCCAAGATTTAGGGCATTTCCCAACCTGGGTGTCACGGTATTTCATGATTTATAATGGTATTGAATTATATTTCTGGATAGACTATAATTTCAGAGAGTGCAGTGGTATCTGAAATTGAGAAGCTGAAACAGCTGAAAACTGACACAAAATTGTACTAGAATCTTATCAATAATGATCCTAATAAGTTATTAACTGAACAGATGTAAGTAGTTTTAAAAACATATTTTCCTAAAATTTTAGATAGAAAGAAACCAGATAGAGGCAAAAATAGACAAAATAGGCAAAAATGTCAAGAAAGAGAAACACTTGAAAAATGCCAAATACCTAGCCTCACATATTTGGAGGTAATTTTCATGCTAAACGGTTATAAATTGTCAAGATACCATGTTGCGAATATTCATGTACCAATCAGAAGAAACAATATAATGAAAGATACTAAGCAGTGCCTGTTAGGCTGCTCTCTGCAATTTGTTGTTTACTCACTTGGTAAACCAAAGTATGTGAAAATCATCTTTGGCATTTTTTTTACCCCGTTTACAATATTTATGCTCAATAGATTCAAATTAACAAAATACACTTTTGGAAAGCTGGTGGCATTATATTTCTAACGCTATATACGTGTATCCATCAAGAATTTGATCCACAATCCATAGACTCTGAATAATAGAGTACACGTATGCTAAATCCATAGGTTAATATTTTTGGCTGTAACTTTTCATGTACGAAAAGATACTAACTGACATCATACACGTTTTGAGAAAATAAAGAAAATTCTAACCACACACACACACACACACACAGACACACATATATATATATATATATATATATGTATATATATATATATATATATATATATATATATGTCTTAACTCAACAATATGTAGAGTAGAGACCATAAAGGACACATATACACGCTAAATACTTATTGTCACGTTTTCATGCGCAACATGCTCAAATTTTCAAGATACTTTATTACAAATAGTGTATCTTGTAATAGTGCATACATTATCTATTTCTTAGGAGATGCACACACACACACACACACGCACACACACACACACGCACACACTTGAATTTCTTCGAAAAATGAAAAATACCACGGTTCATGGTTCGGGCTCTAACTGTCCATCCAAAAGAGATAAATAATTGATTTTTAAAGTTAGAAAATTGATGAAATGTTTTTCATAACAATATATATATGTATATTTATCTGTATCTACCGGGAGAATTAAATCCAAAATCCACAGACTTCAGACCATGATGTGTACGAATTCTTGAAATTCATTCAAAAAATTCTAAAAAAATGGAATTATCTTTTTTCGCTGTAACCTTTCATGCTAGATACAAATTGACGCGGATAGAATTTTCTTCTCAACAATATCTATTTGCATCAGTAATTACACCCACAATCCAGAGATTATCAACTAGAAGTACATATATTCTTGAAATTTCCTTGTGAAATACTTCATACCTAACATCACGTGTTTGAATGCAACCATTTATGCTAAATAGATACAAATTAACAAAATACACTTTTGAAAATCTAGTGGAATTCTCTTTCTAATATATATATATATATATATATATATATATATATATATATATATATATATATATATATATATATATATATATCAAGAATTAAATCCACAATTCATAGACCGTGGACCATAAAGTATTTGAAATTTTCTGGTAAAATCCGCAAATAACTATCTCCTCGTCCGGGGCTTACAAGGACCCAAGCCCTGAAATTGGCTGCGCCGACCGTGGTGGTACGTTTTTGCATCCAAAGAGACATTCTCAAATAACCAGTATTTTCAATCCCTCAATTTTTGAGATAACAGTACCCTCTGAAAGTACACCTAAAAATACCCCCAAAATCATAGTTCATCCAAAAATATTTTGAGTAACTATCCAAACCTTAAATTACAGACAAGTATCTATCAGATAAATAATATAATGGAGGATAAAAGGCGGTGCATGTTAGGCTCCTCTTCGCATATCCTTATGTTCTTGGTCCGTTAACTGAAGAAATATGCATAAAAATGATAGATATACGTATATAAATGCATATAATTGGATTTCTGCTGACTTTACATCCGTGACCCTTTTGTAATACCTGAAGGCGAATCTCAATCGATGCTTAAATGTGGTTAACGGAATGAAAAATGCCAAAGATAATTTTCACATACGTCAGTTTACCAACTGAGAAAACAACAAAATCCTTTAGACAGAAAATGCACACGGGAATGAAATATTGGGGATTAAGGCCCTCACTATAACTACGAGCAGCTTATCACTGCACGTTCATTTCACTTTGTTACTCGTTATAATGTATACTAACCAATGCATCCTCCCAATAGTCACTTATGGAGCTGAAACATGGAACCTAACCAAGAGACAGACCTACAAACTGAGAAGTATGCAACGTGCGCATGAGAGAATCATGCTCAACCAGTCATTGAGAGATCACAAGACAGCATAGTACATCCGAGAAAAGACAACAGTCAGGGACATCATAGAATCCATTAAAAATCTCAAATGGCGATGGGCTGGCCATGTTGCAAGAATGGCAGACAACCGATGGACATCACGACTCACGACATGGATCCCCCGAGATCACATGCGCAACCGAGGCCGGCAGAATATTAGATGGAGAGACGAGCGACGCCCATGATAGAGAAGTGTGGCAAATCCTGGGGAAGGTCTATGTCCAATGACGGACGTTAAAAGACTGATGATGATGATGATAATGTATACAGACGTTGAAAGAAACAGAATTATGCCCAAGATGAAAATAATAGTAGTTTATTGAATTTTTCATTGAATTTTGGGCAATACTTTTCGGTATAAATATCGTATTTTCTGATTATCTTTTTTATATTTTTTATATCAAGTAATGTTTCACATTTGATAATTTTTGATTTTACTTGGGGTAGTCACCGTCTTCCTTGTCTACCCGGTCAGCCCGTCTCTGATACATATATATATATATACACAACACACATACACATACACTCACACAATTATATATATACATAAGTATATATGTTTATTCTCGGTCCGTATTTGCCTTATTTGTTTATTCCAACAAGAAAAAAAGGTTAATCAGGAAGATATATATGATCCGACAGAATGATTACAAATTGCCTTGTATTATTATTGAAACTCTAATTCGAAAAAATCTCCTGCCACTACAAGGTGAGTGTATCATTTGGCTTAGACCACGTAAATAGAATATATATATATATATATATATATATATATATATATAGAGAGAGAGAGAGAGAGAGAGATCAATGGCATAAATGTTGGGTCATTTTTAAAAGAATCTTCTACTTGCACTTGAGGTGTCCAGAAGGCATTATTTCGTCCGCCTGTCTTGATCATTTTTCTTTTTTAAATTCAGTTGTACGCCAGAAAATATCTTTTCACAATTCTCAAGTTTACAATACATTTTAGTATAAATATTTCAGTTTGATTGAAATTTTTATCTTCTGATCTTCTAATTTCACAATGTCTAGAACAAGTTGATCCTATTTCAAATGATTTTAACCGGCATTTTTTAATCTAGTGTAATTTGAATCTGACAAACGTCAATTTTGGGATTTTCTGATCCAACAGAGACGGCACCACTCTAAAGATTGCAAAAAGAATCTCTCTCTCTCTCTCTCTCTCTCTCTCTCTCTCTCTCTCTCTATATATATATATATATATATATATATATATATATATCAAGAATACAAGAATACAAGAGTACAAAAGTAATTTGACAATACAATGAACATTGGATAAGTGGTGCTTTCTAAAGGTCAAATTGGAGTCAAATCAATCTCTGTAGGAAAGTGTCGGTTGCAACATACGGCCTGCAAATTTGTGCACAAGGGTAACTTGACCACAGGATGAGCACCTAAAGATCAAGTCAAAGTCAAGTCAGTTTGGTCATTTTCAAATCCAAGGAAGACACTTACATTGTACGAGTCGCAAATTTGTATACATGGATCACTCAGGATGAACATAGTATTGGTGACACTGACGTTTTGTGACCATTATTGGTTAATTCAGGGTCATTTTGACATAGGCATCTTTAAAAAAGGTGAATTTTGCATTTTCAAAGTTTGACTGGCTCTAAATTTGTGTACGTAGGTAGATTGGCCACGGTATGAACATAGAATAGGTAGCGCTGATTTCTGGTGACCTTTAAAGGTCAATTCAAGGTCAGGTATATTTCAAATTTTGAGTAGCTCTGCGTTAGAATTTACTCCATGACCTTTCAGTAATGATTACTTTCCTCCTCGGGCAACCGGGCACCCCAGCTAGTATTAATATATATATATATATATATATATATATATATATATATATATATATATATATATATATATATATATTAAGAAATGGATATATGATCTAACAGAATGATTATGAATTGCGTTATATCATATTGAAACTCTCATTTGATATGATATACCGTCATAGCACGGTTGATATATCACTTGGCGTAGACAACGTAAATAGAACAAACAATTTGAGAAAATGGCGCTGCTGCAGATTAATATTTTAGAATATTCCGTTTTTAAACTCCGTTCCCAGTCACGTACGCCTCACTCTCTCCCTCTGTTTAACCAGCTTGAACGAGAGGAAGAGAGTAAAACGTTTTCTTGCCAAAATACACATGGACACAGAAAACTCTGTCCACTTCAGTAAGTAAGAGATGTATATTTTCATACGTTTTATAGAAAATATCTTTTTCATAACAAAATTCATAAATAGATATTTATTGAAATCGGCTCATTTTTCGATTTCATGATGAAATGTAAATTCTTTGAGTTCTAGGCAGTAGATATGCTAATTTCACGTTAATCCACTTTCAGTGTTTAAAAGTGTGGTAAACATTGTCTGCTGAGACCTTAAATACAAATGACGAATAATAAATCAATACTATCTGAAAAAAGTTATCTAAATCATGTATAAACTTGATTTATAAACTATGCAAAATTTCAGAAGAAATAATGAAGAAAATGACGAAAAGGGAAAATTAGCTTGATTTTCCCTATATTTTTTTACAATACAATTTGGAAGCAGTTGTATGTTGATGACGTCACCATTTTGCCATGTTATTATTACACTAAGACTAAGCACCTTTGAAAGTGCAATCGGCTCTGTAGGAATTGAACCTGTCGTGTTTACCTCTGTCGTTAATTAAGTTATGATGGATGTAGCGTTGAATGTTAGAGGAAAAAAACAAGATCAAACATCAAAAAGAGATGAAGCAAAAAAGTTTTTTTTTCTTTGGCTTACCGAGGTTTTTCCCCAGATTGAATGTTACTGACCCCGCAAGAATCAGTAAAAACAATAATTTCCCAGTTTTGTGCAGACTCATCGCAGTCACAAAGGGCGACGAAGGAGATAATACTGTCGGTTATATTGCGGCTAGTTTTCACCACTTGTGTCACTCGTACTAACCTCGATTTTTGCAGCCTACTCTGGGTTTTTCAGATATCGTTTTTTCTTCTTCTTCTTCTTCTTCTTCTTCTTCTTCTTCTTCTTCTTCTTCTTCTTCTTCTTCTTCTTCCACTACTACTACTACTACTACTACTACTACTACTACTACTACTACTACTAGATATATACCTGTCAACATAAACTTCTGGTTATACTTTCTGATCGGACTTTCTCAAAGTGATTGACAGCTTAAAGAGACCTTGAAGATCAAGCGATGCAAGAATGCGTGTTTGGAAGGGGCTGGACTTGGGTGGAGCAGCCTGCCATAATCGTCACATGAAATAATTTTCCGTTCTGCGAGCGAAACGACGGCTTCGAAGTATTTCGGTTCCTTTGCTTGAGTGTTGCCAGTTTATATGCTTCACATCTAAATTTACATTATTCAGATCATCCAAACACGACATTGCTAATATAACTGGCGAATGTCAACTTGATACCATGGGCAGTTGTCGAGTTATCGTGGTGAACAGAGAGAGAGAGAGAGAGAGAGAGAGAGAGAGAGAGAGAGAGAGAGAGAGAGAGAGAGAGAGAGAGAGATCAATATATGTTTCTTCAGCTTTCGTATTGGTGTTGTAGGCTATTTATGCATACATCACGCACACAGGGTACTTCAGTGGAGCTAGAGGGCTGAAAATGTCACATTACAGGATGGTGACGGGGAAGGAGCACAGACCGAATTAACCAAATGTCATAAGTTTTTTTCAAGCCTCGTTTAATTATCGCTGGACTGAATGCAGACACTTCTTTCCTACGTGAAGAAACACTGCAGGGAGAAAGAAGTTTTATAGATGAAAAATATATTAGTTTTTACAAAAAGCGTTGTTTCCAATCAGACATGACGACCATTAGTCTGTTATCAAGTGTTCCCGTATACGGTCTTGAAGAGCGAGCATTGCAGCATAGAAGTGAGAAAAAAACGATGTGCGACATTCAAAACACTTGACTTGACGTATAGGGATGTACTCGGAGAAGAGGGTGTGGCTATGGTCACATGATCATGCTAAGCCAATTGAATCGCAGCCTTTTCTCAGCGTGATTTTTAAGATAACTTCAGAAATTCAGTTGTATTTTGACTCCGAAGCAAGTAGAACATTTTACCTGCCCCTGTCAAGTAGGGGCCGACGAAACGACAGGGACATGAATTGCTTGTCCCCCCTCTTCGTCAGTCGGTCCGTAGAATCAAGTGGCCATGACTGATCACCATTATGTATAACTCTCGCCCTTTTCTCAGTTGGTCGCTGTGTACGACCCCAAATATAAATATTCCGAAACCAACATCTACCAATGGCATTTGATTCCTGTTTTCAGGTCCATGTCTATTGCAACACTTGAATGTGCATGAACTGCAACCGGTGCAAAAAAGTTGAACATTCCAGTCAAGTAAGCTCCCGTCAAATAGGCTCTTAGTAGGGGCTTCGATTTGCAATGTAAGTTTATGCTAAATTGGTCCCTAATTTGTGCCCGGCAGCATTCGTACTGGTCTAGAAATTTAGACCAAAAGTCTGAATTTTCTAAGTTACTTCTATCGCCTTTTGATGGGTGGTGATCACTAAAAGATTAATGATCTCTATGCAATTGATCTTTTCAGTTGATCACCCCCAATAGAGTACGCCGTCAGAAGTTGCCTAGTGGTTATCACTGAAGGCTGAGTGACAGGAAGTCTTCTCTGGTTCCCAGCCCTCCTCTCATATCGTTCTCACCAATCACAGCAGCGCTTTGCTTTGTAGCATCTCCACCATGCCTTTTTCCTGACTGTTGGTCATCGCTAACAGCAGGGAGTCGTAGATCTCATATTTCCAGCACTCTCTTCAGTATTCGTACAGTCCCCAGTAGTGCTGTGGTCTGTATAGTCTCAATCCTTCCTCTTATCCTCCAGTCTTGTTTTCAGTCTATTTGGTAAAGTTCCTAGCGCATCTATTATTACTGGTACAACCCCGACTTTCATAATCCACCCCTTTCTCAGTTCCCTTGCCATGTCGTGGTATTTCTAAGCTTTTCACCCTATTTTGTATTTTACTCTGTGTCCTTCAGTCACGACCACGTCTATCATTTGCAGCTTCTCCTTCCCTTGTCGACGATTACCAGGTCTGGTCTTCTCGCTTGGATGGGATGTGGGGTCCTTGAGTAATTTGTGGCTTCTATTTTTCAGGGCTGAATCTAGTTTATACCGATACTGTTTGTCCGAATGGTTGAATACCATTCGTTTATTCAGTTCCCAGTGTATCATTGTTGTTAGTTAAGCGGTTTACTGTCTCATCCCTTTCATCACATGAGCGACTTTTGCTGTTTGTTTGGGTTGTGTCGATTTTTGCCTTGACATAGTTTGTCCTGGTGTATTTGTTTTTAGGCTATCATTATGAGCAATTCCGTTTCTCTCTTCAGATTTCCTTGGCGTAACCATGTCCATGATCTCTCGTCTGCGACATTTTGTATCTATCTTCTGAACTTCCAGTATAGTTATTCTGTTCCCATTTGTTTCCTTGTTTGCTGAGCAGCTTCTTCGTTCTCTAGTTTTTGTTGTTCGTTGCATTGCTTCAGGCGCTGTAAAATGTCTTCACTTTCGCTTGCATAAACTTTTCTTATCCTGTTTTGGCCCTTTGGGCACAGTCATCTATGCTGATGATTCCTCTACCGCCTTCTTTCCTCTTCGTGTACAATCTATCAGTGTCACGTCTGGGGCGTGGAGCCTTGTGCATTGTCATAAGTTTTTTTCCATTCGCCGGTCTATTGATCAGAGTTCTATCTTTATCCATCTAGAAAAATAGACCCGTGTATCTTAATATCGATACTGCGTATGTGCCCATTCCTTTTATCAGATTTCTGCTATATAGTTTGATCTTTATCATTTTTATTCCGAACTCCATCCCAATGTCATTGCTATATCCTTTCACTTTGTTGAACAATGTTTTGAGCTCTTCCCAATTCTTTGCAAATAATTTTATGTACATGAGGTGGTTGACTCTTCCCTTCCTTTTGGATGATTGGTATCCTTTGCTGCTTTTCAAGATTATGATGAGCTTTTCGATAGAGTTGGCTGTGAATCTCACCACTAGTTTGCTGATCTTGAATATCCTGAAAAACTTGAGTATCGAGCTACGTGGGATCTTGTATATACATATTTTTTAAATGTCGATCCATCCTGATGCAAGATTTTTCCTCTTTTTTCCTTAATTCTTTTAGGATCATCTGGTCAATATATCATTCGCCCCCTTGGTTCCTCTCCTGCATCCTTTTTATTCTTCTTGTAATAATCCTCTTCTTTCTATGGAAATACATATCCCCTCCGCTATCTTTCCGGTCAGTTAATGGTAGGCACATTATTTGTCTATAATTGCTTGCCTTATTCTTTATCAGTGTTCTTTTTGATAAGAGATATTCTCCCTTTGGTTATCCATTATGGGATCTCACTTTCATCTAGGTAACTTTTGGGTTGGCGAATGAGTTCGTCGTGTATTTCTTTAGACCAGTATCCGCGGATCCCATCAGGTTTTGGTACTTTCCAGTTGGCTATTTTTATGAAGGTGCACTCCGATGTGGTTTCATTCAATGACTTTTATTCACTATCACCTATGTCTTGAAGTTCTCGTTTCGTGTTATGTAATCATTCTGGAACCCCCTTGTGTCTTTGAGGTTACCCAATTGGTCACTCCAGAAGTTCTTTGCCTCTGTGGTATCGACTTTTATATTCTGTCTTCTATCTCCGATTAGATCCTGGTAAAAGTCTCTTTCATTACTTGGGAATGTGCAGTTTTATGTATGTTGGGCAAGCCTTTGTCTATATCCCTTTAGACTATTTTGGCTATTCTTCTTTGTTGTGTTTCCATTGCAGCATGAACGCCTTTTAAAAACAAGTCTCCAGCCCTCTTCTCAAGACTCCTGCAGTCTATAGGAGTACTGTGTTATGCATTTTCACACTAGTTGCGTGGTGGTCATTGCTGAAGGCCTAGTTTCTTCATGTCTACGTCCCCCCCCTTATTGTTCTCACATATGACAGCAGCACTGTGGTTTGTGTCGTCTTAACCTCTTCCTGCTTTACTTACACATGTCCTTTTCTGATCTTAGCTGTTAGACCATCGCTGACGACTGGAGTACTCTCCTCAGTAATCGTGTAGGCTCCAGATATGCCGTGATCTCCATTGACTATATCTATCCCCAGCTCTTCCAATCTTTTCAATGTTTTTGTCAGTTCTGAGAACGCCTACTATAACCGGTACTACCCTGACATTCAGAGAATGACTGGGTTTACGGGCATTCGGCAATGCCCACCAGGGTAGGAGAATGAGCCGCTGGACGGGATAAAGAATACATATTCCTATTTTGAATCTTCAGCAGGCTGGACATAAGCCATGTAGAATAATTCCTTACAAAAACCCTTCGTCATTGGGAGCATGATTTTCAGTCAGATGATAGTTATCATCTATATGGGTCCAAATCTATTTCAAATAAATTCTTGTTCGAATCCAGTCTTAGGGAAAATAGAAAAATATACTCTTAAATATTTATAAAGAATTTAGAATTATGCATTCTATTCAGTGTTTTAGTTCAAGTGTTGTGTAGAAGAAGAACGACTCCCACAGTATTTTTAGTTTCCTGTCTCATATTGACAAAGTATTTGAACCATCTGTGCATTTCACGCTTAATTCAGCAAGATTCTTGTTTTGGCTGTGCTAAAAAGCCTTAAATGAGCGCACGTGAACAATTTGACTATTCTTAGTATCTTCTAAACTATTTTGGAGTTGTTTTGCAATGTTTTAAAAGAAATTAGCGCTTTTCAGCAACACTGCGAGGAGCCGGTTTTAGGATCCAGTTCAGCTGACTTTCATGTTCCATACCTTTTTTTAGCTCTCTTGCCAGGTCCTGGTATTTCTCTAGCTTTTCATTCTCTTTCATTTTCAGTCAGTGATACACAGGTACAGCCAGGTCTATTTGTTAGCAGGTTTTCTTTCCCTTGTCCACCACAACCAAGTCCGGTCTTCTCGGTTGTAATAACGAGACATGCTTTGACAGACTCATCAAAGAGGTTGAGTTCATTTATTTGCATCCCCACGACTACAAATATAACACAAGGTCGGATTAAGGTGGGGTCCCACACGTTCGAGAACGAGCAGGCAGAGTGAGTGACCCGATTTCTTGCGCATGATTTCGCAAGGAGGTCGGGACAAGCTGGACTATGTCCTCCGGACGAATCCTATTGTTCAAGGCTCCCTAACTCTCGACGTGTGTTTACACGGAGTCATTAGGGCATGCTTGACTTGTTTCACAGGATGAATCCTGTTGATGCTCTCAGGACGAGCCTGAGCATGCTGGTCATTGCTTCCGGGATGGGGACAATCCTGGACATTGATCAACTTCTCAGCCCGAGGGCGTCAAAGAACAGATACTACACTTTGATCTTAGCCAATAATAATTTGATCTTACGGACAGCAAGCGATCTACTCTTTTCAAAAGATTCGATGGAAAATGACTTTTCCCAATATTGTAGACAATATTTTCCTGATGTCCCAAATGTTGAGATATAAAGACGCTAATGGTCATTTCTTCGGTCAAGAAAATGCTAAGACTGTAGTGCCCCCTGTACTTTTAGTTAGGAATTTAATACTAAATTAGTTCTTTTAGCTAGATATCCAAAACGTCACTTCCTCTGACGACCCCTTTAAAACTCCTGAATGTACATGGTCCAATGCTCACTAGCTGGTTACGCTTCTAGCCCCTGCCCCTGCAGCCGGCCATTGTCTCTCTTTTCTTCTCCCTGGTCCAAAGCTCATTGGCGCCAGGACCCCTAGCTGGTCATGCCTCTGGCTCCGGCCCTCGCAGCTAGCTACTCTTCCACTCTCTTCCCATTTCCCTAAGATCGTTATCATTTTGCCAACCCACTGGCTGATCCGATCTTAACTACCATCCTCACTTTGGGAAACACGCATGGATAAAACTCCATGTTCTTTGTCTTTCATAGTCTGTTCGTCGAGAGTCTAACAGTGCCTGAGAATAGCCCCCAAGTTAACTCACTAACTTGGCAGTAAGGCTGGCACACTAAACCCAGTTTCCACGTATCTTGGAGCTATCCAACCATACGGAATCCACGCGTTCGGACAACTCCACAACAACTCCGACACCAGGATTATCAAGACAAGAAAGCTCCCACCTTTTACTATCTCTTCTCACGATCGATCGTATCTATGTTATACTCACATGTACCTCATCTTTGTTCTTGTATTAAACGTACGTCTCTTGTCTGGCCAAAAATAAGTGTATATCTTCATTCCTCTTTGTTATTTCAATGTGCATCCAACTTCATACTTGGTGCGCATTCCATTCTCTTTGTACAGCATCCTTCCTTCCACAGTTACAGGGCTGCACGCACGCTACAGTCAAACCACGACGAAGATCCTCTCTCCTCGTCTCTCAACAGCAATCCGTCGCAGTTCGGATTCAATAAAAGACACTTCGCGAAACTAAGAATGCATTATCGCCAAAAAAGATCTCGTAGGATTATCAAACGTAGTTTACCTCCCCTATCAGGCCCCAAGTATCACGAGCGCCCTGAATCCACTTTGGGGAATTTTATCATTTTGACTTGAAAAAAAAATTATTCAGACCCCAGTTCCATGTGTTCATGATCCCAATTTCTCGATGCCCATGTTGCCGGTATTTTAGGACAAATGAATATTGTATCCTTTTACACTTGCGCCTGGGAGCGACTGCCCCCACCCTGCAACCGCACCCACCTTGCTACGCCGCTGCTGGTGACCCTTGCAAAAAGAAACTTAAAACATGACCTTTCCGAAAAAAAAAAAAGAAAAGAAGAATTTTATTTCAACAGAAATAAATGAATATTTAATAAAAAGAAAATACACACAGAAACATACAACAAGTTAAACTAACATTTGCTTCCCCCAAACCAACCTAATTATTATTCAAATTAACATTTGCTAAATCAATAATCTACCACTTGTAAATCAGCTTTATGTATCCAATTGATTTCACACACGGTTTTATCTATGAGCTATTTTCAAAAGAATAGGTGTATGATTTATTGTACATGTTTTACTTGATCGTTTTTAATCGTAAATAAAGGGAAACTCCTACCCTAACTTGAAATTCCTGGTCACTTAGCCTGAATATCCGGCTTTTCTATCTATTTTAAAGGATGTAAATCTTATTTTGAATGTATTTTTTTGTTACCTTTCAACCTTTCCCATTTTTTTCACGTTTGTTTCATTTATTGATATTTCTAAGCTATCAATTCCTGCCTGTATTTTTTGTTTCCATTCAGGGATTTTTTCAACTCCTTCTCTTTATTTGTATTTATCGTTTCAGTTGAAAAGTATTCAGTAACGTTTAGAAACTCCTTTAGCGATGTCAGATCTGGAGCAACTAAATTCCAGATAACAATGTTGTATAATTCAATAATAAAGGATGAATTTTGTGTTTTCTTTACTTTTGGTAGTGGCTCTATTTCCCTGATGTCTGTGTTTTACTCCATTCTCTTACGATATCTTCTGTATATTTGTTAATTTTATCCTTGTGTTGAACAACCATAAGCATCACCAAAGGGTTCTAACCTCCCCACTTTTTAATAGATATATACGTGTTTGTATATAAGTTTATGAGTTATCTTTATTTGCTTATTCTCTTTTTGTTCCAGCATTCCTGACCATACTGTTTTGTCAACAGACTTGGCATCAGTACTCCACCTGTCCCCTTCTTGGCCATTTTTTGTTTTTATAAAAAAAAGCCCCTTTTAACCTCTCTCTACTTTCTGAGTACTATTCTGATTGGTTCATAAATAGTATCTAGGTTCTCCATATTCTGCAGTTGTTTAATTATTGATTGTGATGGCAAGTTTTCCTATAAATTCTTTATCACTATAGACATTATTATTTGTATTCCTGTTCTCTTCACACATGACTTGATCTTTTTCTTTATTGCTTAAAGCTGTTAGTTCATGTTCTGTTCTACATTCAATTTACTCCCCGCTGTCTTGTATGATACTATGATCCACCCTACCGCTCCCAATTCTCATTAATAAACCACGGGAAACAAAGACGTTTAGATTTTTGTTATAACCGGAGAGAGACAAGAGGTTAAAAGGGTTCGGGTACTTAAGATCCAAAAGAGTGAAGTGGAAAAGTGGAATCACATGTTTTCATTTGAGTGTTATGTTTACAAGAATTTCAAGCCAAATCTAGAATAGTTGCTCATATACCGATGTAAACTAAATTACCAGAAGATCCATTTGTTGGATTGTAGAAGCATGATGAAGAAACAGCAAATCTAAACAAAGCTGAAATTGAATCGAGTTGATCCCCGAGCTCTAAACTATGCAGGGTGAACTGTCAAAATTTAATTTTTTTCCTATATGTGTAGTCGGGGAGCCAGAGGGGTCTATCGTGCTCGACCCTTAGTATCCTCCATCATATGGCTTCTCTGATGGGTACATATTTTTAGTTCATAGCTCTATAGTTACTCAAAAATTATAATTTGGGGTGATCTATGATTTTAGGGGGTGATTTTTGGGGTACCTAAAAGGGGTCTTGGCTCCTTGTAATCCACTCCCTCCAGAATTTTATGCTGATTTCTCAACATGTGGGTCATAGACCCCTGATTAGTGTTGGCTGATATGTTACTTCGTGGAGTTTGACTTGATATAAAAAAATTTGCTGCCATTTTTTTGTATGATGTACGCATTAATTATAAGATGGCATCCACCAAATACTAATAATGCCCCTAAATCGTTCATTACTTACTCTAGACTTTTTCAACTATTTTTCGTTGTATTAAGTGTGCTTGATAATATATCAAAAATCTGTTCAGCATAAAAGTTACATCCAAAAGAATGAAGTTAGGTATTTTTCAATTTTTTCTCTTTCGTGTCATTTTTGCCTATTTTTGACCCTACATAACCCGCTGTTTGACCAGAATTTGTGAAAAAATATGTTTTAAAACTTCCTAAACGCGCACAGCGAACAGGAACAGGATAGGATTTTTCTCACCCCCTAAGAATACCCCCTTGAAACATAACTGATCTTGAAATTTTCTGAGTAATATTTTAAATCATGAACATAGAATCGTCTTCCCAGTTCACGGATCCCGGTTTTTAAAAGGTCTGTCCACGAGCCTCATTAATAACTATGTGTGGAATTGAAGGTCTGCACTACATTTGGAGAAAGGGGCTCATCAGGAGCCAAGCCCCCGTGACGATTGGGATACGCAAAGTGGTCACATGGACTGTGAAAACTCTAAAACATTTTGAAACTGATTTCTTTAAACCAAAATGAATCGGACATCGAGTGTCACCTATTAAAATAGAAAAGACGAAAACTCCAATCTCCTATCTTGACTGTGTTTTGCATTCGACTCAGTAGAAATTCCCATGGTCATTAAGGCCATCATCCTACAAGGTGTAGACCCTGAATACATTTAAGGACTGCTGCATATATAAAAACCGCAGCTACTCATTCATTAGGCTGCAAAAGGACTCTGAACCGTTTCAGCTCCAAAAAGGAGTGAGACAAGGTGATACCAGCTCACTCAAACTCTTTACAGCCTGCCTTGAGATGATCATCCGGAATATGGACTGGAAAAATAGGGGAGTCAAAGTAGACAGCGAATACTTGAGCAACTTTAGATTTGCAGATGACATTGTCCTTTTTGCAGAGAACCTACATGACCTCCAACTAATGCTAGATGATCTAAACAAAGAAAGCAAAAAAGTCGGCCTACACATGAACTTCAGTAAAACGATAATCATGTTCAATAATCATGTCGAGAATAAAAACATAACTGTCAGGATAGAAAATGCAAAACTTGGCAAGATAGACCACTACATCTACCTAGGACAACGAATCTCCATTACACCCTCAAAAGAGGAGGAAATCAAGCGAAGAATCACTTTGGGATGGCAAGTCTTCGGCAGAGCAAGCTCAACTTTCAAGAACCAGATGGTCCCAATAATTATAAAAAGAAGAGTGTACAACCAACACATTCTGCCGATAGTCACTTATGGAGCTGAAACATGGAAACTAACCAAGAGACAGACTTACAAAGTGAGAAGTATGCAACGTGCGCATGAAAGAATCAAGCTCAACCTTACATGGAGAGATCACAAGACAGCACAGTATATAAGGAAGAAAATGGGTGTCCGTGACATCATAGAAACTACTGAAAAACTCAAATAGCAATGAGCAGGCCATGTTGCAAGAATGAAAGACATTACGTCTCACAACATGGATCCCAAGAGATCACATAAGAAACCGAGGTCGACAGAACACGAGATGGAGAGATGAACTGGACAGATTTAGGAAATACTGGCTCTGCAACGCCCATGATAGAGAATTGTGGCGGATCCTGAGGAGGGTCTATGTCCAACGACGGACATTAAAAGACTGATGATGATGATGATGATGATGACTCTCAAGAGTAGTGACTCAGTAAGTATTGTTGTACAAGTAAGTGGCTTATTTTTGATGTACAATGTTTTAATCTTGCTTTTTTATTTTGAAAAGTAATGACATTTCTATTTCTTTGTGTGATATTACGACGTAAATGTCAAATGAATATTTGCTTCTGATAAGATATCAGTTGAGAATGAGTTGTTAAAAGAGTTATACACTGACACACAGAGACACACACAGAAACAAACACACATACACATATCAATATAATAAATAAATAAATAAATAAACAAACAAACAAACAAACAAACACCAGTTGAGTAACTGCAGCCATAAAAAATGGCGATGGGTTCAATTTCTATTTTCATATTTGCATGTGTTTATGTGACGTAAATGTTAGTGTGTTTTTGCATTTTAATGCTCCTAGACATACTGTTTTGTTCATGGACTTGAAAATTGGCGTCAGTATTCCACTAAATTCCTTCTAAAAATGTTTTTATTATCATTTTAGAAAAAAAGAGAGTTTTTTTGACGTTTATGGTTCTTATTCTGGTGGATTTATAACTAACATCTAGATTCTGGAGAATCTAGATGTTTCTAGATGTATTCTATTATATTTTAGATATTTTCAAGCGGAAAACGCCGGTGATGTCATAGAAAGAATTTATTCGGACCACATTTACTTATCGGTGTAATTTTTTATGACATGACTTCAAATTTTGATACAGCAGTTGTTCAATTATTGACGGTGGTGGCGAATATGACAAGGATAAGCTGATAAGAAAATTCTTTGTCTTTAGTCTTACTCAGTGAATCTATTCGTGGATGGTGATGAAGGTAGTGAAAGCAATGATTGTTCTGGAGTGGCTGACGAGATATATCGTCGATACGTCGTAAAAGACTGATGATGATGATGATGATTGACATTGGTGATTATGGTAACCTCATGATGGTTTTTCATTGAAATTCAAACATATTTACAAGGGAGCAAAAAGAGTACAAAAAACATTCAGGTTTCAACTGATTCATGTAACAAATCCGAAACTTGAATTAAATCACTGCCTCTTTTTCACTTGTTTTCCTCATCTGATTGCTTTTTATCACAACTTTCAGGATCAAATACCATCCGACCGTTATAGTAGGCAGAGTGTAATTGGAACTAAAAGTAGCTTAAACAAGTAAACAAACAGTTGTCTAATTATTACTGTTTGAGGGATGATGGGACTCTTTAATAGATTACTTGATTTTATTTTTAAAAAGCATTTTTTTGCTGAAGATATTCAACCATCTCAGTTACAAGGCAAGCCCCTGAGATTAAAGATATTTGTGCATAGTCATTACACTTGAAATAAAAATGTTTCCAGGGAATCATGTCAATTTACAACTTGGTTTGCACGATAAACTATAGCCTTGTTTGTTATCTATAACGAACATGGAAATCATCAGATTGTCGGAAGCAATGAAAGGCAGCGAGACATTTCAATTAATCGTTGGACAGATAAAACATTCCAGTCCACAGCAATTCTTGAAAGGAAATTTGAGTCTTTATATTGGTTTTATCTATGCGTGTGAAGTTGAATAATTGCAGGGGAAAATATCTCGTTATCCATTTACTTCGTCTTCAGATCTTATCCCCAGGAAATTTGATTTTCATTCTCTTTACAATTTTACTAATACATATTTTCCCCATTATCCGGAAATACAGCGTCCTCGAAAAAAACTTTCAGGAATGTCAAAATAGCGTAAAGCGAATGAGAAAATTACTATTAATTTGTAAGGGAAATATTTTTGGTGATCACACTTACCTATTGTTAGTATTAGATATGAACAAATATGAAAATCGACACCCTCTTTTGAAGACGTAATCAAATAAAGAAAAACAGCGAGTTTCTTCTAGTTTTTGCTTAAGAAAGCCCAAATTTTTGTCAGAAATAAAAAAAAGGAAAATTTTCATTGAACATAAAGTAGAGCCGGACTGTTAAACCGACAATACATCGAGCATTATACAATATTTGATGTCATGTCTAATAAGAAAATGAAAAAAAAAAAAAACCCAACCCCAAAACAAAACAAAACAAACTCCGTTGTTAGGAATTTACCAAATGTGAATTTAACGTTAGATACAGTTGATAAGGCACAGAGTTTCATGATAGCTCAACTGAAGTACACAAAAATTCACACGTTTTGCCAGAGAATGAGGAAAATACATTTTCAACATATTGTTTACAGGCACAATTCGTCCTTCTTGCTGAAGGTCTTCGGGACCTCAAACCACTGCTAGCAAACTGATTGGAGAAAGCAAGAAAGTTGTCGTTCACATAAATGTCAACTAAACAAAGGTCATGTAAAACAAACATGTCGAAAATAAACGCATAACGACCAGAATCGAAAACGTTAAGCTGGAGAAAGTAGACCATTAAATCTACTTTTAGTCAGTTAGTCTAGCATTAGTTGAAGGTCTTGGTATTCGCCGTCTGATTTCTTTGTTTTCCCAGTTTAGGTTTCTGAAGATCATCCCGAGGCAGGCTGTAAAAAGTTTGGGTAAGTTGGTATCACCTAGTCTTCTTTTTGGGGCTGAAAGGGCTCTAAGTCTTCGTAGCCCGATAAAGGAGCTACCGTGACGGTAGATATGTTGCAATGCTCTAACATATAATGGGTCTACATCTTGTAAAGTGATAACTTTGGATATTTTTACTGAGTCGAATGTCTTCCTGAAGTCTCCAAATGTTACAGCAAATTACATTTCATATTCTGCTGCTTTCTCTTCCAGTTGATTTATTGAATGGAGATGGTCCATGGTTGAGTTGTTTTTTTTTTAATAAAGCCAACTTGTTCCCGTGGTTGGGTTTCGTCTAGTGTTTTGGTGATTCAGATGGTGTAAACTGGTGAAAAGTTTTCAATTCTAAAAGTCATCTTAACGCAAAATTTACAATTTATCAAAATAATAATAATAAAAAATACTGAACAGAATAAAACGAAACATGATACTGACGCGCACAAAAAAATATTCACTCAATACACTCGTTCAATGTAGACAATCTAAAAAGAATAAAAACCAATTGCCGTCGCCAGTGGTGTTTCTAGGGTAGTAATCAGGTTACCAAATTTCGCGCTATCGACCTCAAGAAAATGTCAGAAATCGCCAAACCGCTTGAAAACAGTCAGTCTTTTTGTGATCATTTTCAATGAATGAAAAAAAACTAGAAAATAGGTAAACATTGGTGAAACCTGCTGAAAAATAACAGTAAAAGTAGTAGCAGAGGATGTATTTTCCCGCTGCCAAAAGATCATGGTGTCATCCCTCGGATGGTATCACTCAGGGCGGGCCGTACTCCCACCCACTATCGGTACACGAGCGACTGTCGCCAAATTAGTGAATAGCGATTCTCTATGACCCTCGAAATCAATTTTTTTTATTCTTCAAGGGAGTTGTCGGATTAAAGTGATTCGCCAGACTAAAAGAGTAACGAGATTAAAGAGGTTGAATTTAGGTAATGAAAGCTAAGCCAAAGGGGGAAATTTCGTAAAGAACGCTATAGCTGAAGGAAAAATCTTATTGTCAGTAACCGTGAGAAAAAAAAACAAACAAAAAACAAACCCAAAAACCTAAAGGCAGGATCAACATGATGAAACCTAAGACGGAGGAGAAAATTACGCAAAGAAAGTTATATAGCAGAAGGAAAAAAATGGTTTCCGGATGACTGAAAAAAGTTGGGAAAGTCATTACTAGGAAACTAGCCATTCTATTCAACTTATACCCCAAACGAAGTAAAGTGGAACACAGCAATCATAACACTATCATATAAAAAAGAAACCTCAAAGATAACTACAGGTCAATGAGCCTACTCAACTACATCTACAAACTCTTCACCAAAGTGATCTCCAACCTAATCACCAAAACGCTAGAGGAAAACCACTCACAGGGACAAGCTGGCTTCAGTAAAAGCTTCTCAACTCTCTACATTTAGTAAACCAACTAAAAGAGAAAGCTGCAGAATATAGAATGCCACTTGCTGTAGCATTTGTTGACTTTAAAGAAGATCTTCGATTCAATGGAAACCCCCAAATCATTGACGCAACAAAACAACAAGTGGGCCTACCTTGAGCTGATCTTCGGAAACTTGGGATGAGAACAAAAAGGAATCAAGAGAGACGGAGATATTATATCAAAGAAAAGACAGGAATCCAAGATATCATAAAAAACTATTAGAGAAATCAAGTGACAATGGGCTGGATACATTGCAAGAATGTCAGACAACCACTGGACATCACAACTGACAACGTGTATCCCCAGAGATCATCTCCAAAACTGTGGCCGACAGAAAGTAAGATGGTGTGATGAGCTAGATAAATTCAGAAAGTGCTGGTTCCGTGATGCCCATGATAGAGAGGTCTGGCAAATCCTGGGGAAAGTCTATGTCTATGGCAGGCTCAATAGGCTAAGTCTATATATCATCATCATCATCATCATAATAATGATGATGATGATAATAATAATAATAATAATAATAATAAAGAACAACTTAGAAAATCTGCTGCGCTTGATGAGAATAATTACCTCTTGTTAAAGGTAAATAACTCATATAATTTTCTTGAGTTACGTCCCTTAGTATCCTTCCGAAAACAGGTGTTTATTGACGTCGGATTTTAAAAACATAGCGTTTTTTTTTGTAAACTTAACATGGATTTTAAAATCTAAAAACGATAAAAGAAAAGACTCATGAATTCTATGAATCAATAAACACTTCATAACGACGTTCAATCCACCACCACCTTTGATCTACCACCAAAATACGGAAGGCTGTAGGGACGAAAATAGAGATTCAGCAAGAAATCGACAACTGCGAAATTCTTAAAACCTAGCAAAAATCTGCAATTCGATTTTGATAGAATTCTCGATAGTTATTTACTAGAAGATGAATTAAAAGAAAATAATTCCGAATTTCAGAGTATAGGATTTTTTTTTCATATCATTCCTCCAAGTAATTTAATCTAATTTTGATGATTTATTTCATTTATACATCAGTGTTTTCATTAATTTTCACACATTTCACTGAAAAATATCCCAAGATATTGATAAACCCTCTCAGAAGAATATTCTGCTACTGCTCGAATAGAACTCGTACTTTGAGATTTGAAATAAAAACACACAAAAAAACAAAAAAAAACAGGAAAATTAAGTAAAACATTTTTCTCGTGGGCAATTTTTTTGTTTTGTTTGATTGATTATAATTTAAGATTTCGATTGGGAAAACAATTTTTTCACTCAATTCCTAAAGGAAAAAAAATATAGATCAATTCGATTAATATGTTTCTGAAAAAAAATTATTAACTCTATATTTTTATTTCGAAAAGGATGGGGAACTAAATTTCGTAAAAGGATGAAAAAATATTTATCAGGTATATTCTTCATATACTTTCATATAGAATTTTCTGTTTCGCTGTTCATGTAAATCGACAGCAATTTCAAGTTATGGGAAGCGATAAATGACAAATGCAAACGACAATGTACGACTCTTGGTGCACTATCATCTTGTAAATTCAACTGCATTCTCGATCAAGTCCGATGTGACAGCAGAAATTTGCCTGACTGTCATCACCAGATTTGAAACATTAACCATTACAAACGTACTAATTATAAACGTACTAATTGAAAATTAAAAAAAAAAAAAAATTAGCGCAGATTAATTGACCGATGATTAAACTAAATATTTCCCCTCAAATTATCAACATTCGACCATTACAAATTTTTTTTGTAAAATTTCAACTACGGAATTTTAAGTTTATTTAAAAAAATCTGTAAGTGAAAATGGCGTCAGTATTGATTTTTCGATGAATATAGAATAACATCAACTTTATTACAGTCAAAATCCAAGTCATAATAAATGAAGATATGTTCCTTTTTGTTCAGACAAAAATTTGGGCTAATCTATTTCTAGAAAAAGATTAAAGAATCGAGAGAGGAATTAAAAATTTTCCAAATATGTTTATAAAATCATGTGTCAATTTTCTAGTGGGAATTTTTGTTCATACCTACACAATTAAAAAATCGGATTTCCATCGGTGACTGATTTTTTTTCATAATAATCCTTATTCATACAAAAAAGTGTAAAGAGTGATATGAAGTGATCACTCCGATAATCAAAGGAACCAACATTTTAAACAGATGTCAAATCTTTCTCAACTAAAAAGGAGGGTCAACTTTCGCTTAGAATCAGATGAGACTGAAGCCCTCTTAGAGCAGACCATCGAATTTAAGATGAAAATTAAACTCGAAAAAATCCAGGTATTTCTGCCAATCGAATAGTAGGATTTGATATCTATTCTCGAAACTCCTGGAGCCAATTTAGTAGACACGAAACAGATAAATACAGACAACCAACTTGGATATTTCCACCAGAACTCTCAATTAATTCTACATTTACAACTTCAACATTTTCAACTTAGGGCACCGACCAAAAGACATCTGATCCAGAACATTCTCCAACTGTTACACTATATTCAAAAACTCAAACATTGAGTTCCTTTGAACATTAATTCTATTACATTCTATACTTACAAAATTCACTCATTAAGAAAACCACACACAAAAACAACAATTTTCTCACATTCTATCCCGTATTGTAAAACTGTTTGTGTACAAAAAATGTTAACTCACTTTTTGTGTCCATTTTTACCCTTTACCCTTTATCTTATACCTTTCCTTTAACCAAGCTTATTCACTCAACTCTTACGTAAATCTCCAGCAACTACTACACATTTCCATGGCCACAAGTAGTAATAAGATTTAATTTATTGGAGTGTTGCGATTTTGCCACTATTAATCATTTTTTCATATTTTCTACCAATGACTTTGCTTCTCATAGAACATTCTTTTTATTTAAGTGCAAAGCAAAATGAAATTATTTTCTCGAATATCTATATAAATAATTTGGTAATCATAATGTTCAGCATCTTATGTTCTTATTATGCAACGTCTGTCAATGGAGGTGTAAAAAATTATAATGAACATGTAGATTACCACCCTGAGTAATTCATTTTATTGGAACAAATAAAAATTTAGAATAAATTATTAAAATCAACCATGTTGAAAAAATTAAATAATAATTCATTGGAATGATCTAAAATCAATGAATTATTGGAATGAATTACCCTAACCCTAATCATAACCTAAAATTTTATGTAATTTGATCTAAATTTAATTTCGAACAGAATTCGGAGATTACGTCCCTTATATACATGAAAATTACTTCCCCTGACACCTGCTGAATAGTCCATGTATATAGGAGCCATATATGCAAAGTATTATGTTTATTCAATTGTCTGTCGTGTCATTCCTCTCATAGTCAATGAGTTATAATGGATTGGTCCATGTGCAATATATTAACTGAGTTAAAAGATATACGGCTCTTTAGAATGTCACAGAAATGAACATCATCTTTTTGTTGCTACTACAACATTTCTGTCTATCTAATTGAGATCTTTAATTGGGGTACAAGCCATTTTCAAAGTAAAATATTAAATCAATAATATCTGCCATTTTGGGCAGCCCAACCTGGAACAATGTTAGCAAGTTATTCTCATAGACCATTAATGTCGTTGAGAGGTTAATCTTCACTGGATGCCTGACACTGATGGAATTGTGCCATGTTTCATTATTGACAATTAAATTAATGTATCCTCCCAATAGTCATTTATAGAGCTGAAACATGGAATCTAACCAAGAGACAGAACTGCAAATTGACAAACATGCAATATGCACTTGAGAGGATTATGCTCAACTTCACATAGAGAGAGAACAAGACAGCACAATTCATCAGGGAGGAAACAGGAATCATCACCATCATCATCATCATCATCATCATCATCATCATCATCATCATCATCATCATCAGTCTTTCAAAGTCTGTCGTAGGACACAGACCTTCCCCAGGATTTGCCATGCTTCTTTCTCGTGGGTGTTGCGGAGTCAGCACTTTCTGAATTTGTTGAGCTTGTCTCTCCATCTAGTACTCTGCCAGCCTTTGTGGCGCATGTGATCTCTGGGGATCTATGTTGTGAGTCACAATGTTCATCAGTTGTCTGCCATTCTTGCGACAAGGCCAGCCCTCTGCCATTTGATTTTTTTTTCTCCACCACACTTAAGAGGATTATAAAAATGAAATACAGAATTGTAAAAGGAAAAATCTTGGTCTTTTTTTGAAATCAGTGTTCTCTTTCTTCCAGGCATGATTCTTTGGTTGAACAGTCAGGTTGACTATCAACTGATCTGAGCTAAATGTGTCAGAGTTAAAGTATGCAATGTAGATGATCTGATATCATGTAAACATTACCAGAGTATTTTGACAGTGACATCAATACTACCTCAGTGTTTTCTTATTTCTTTCCCCACATTTCTTGGTCTGACTTAAGTACACAAACAGATGAGAGACACGAGATAACTTGATGCCCCTGAGAAAATAGACAGTAATGGCCAGAAGTGCTTTACTGAGTACAGCACTTGAAAAAAATTTTCTTCCCACTTCTTAGTCTTCAAGCTTATCTCAGTTGTTAATGGCTAATTTCATTCAGGGTTGTAACTTTTCAGAATTACAAGTTGGAATGACTCAACAATCCTGATTCGTATCAATGAGATAACAAATAACATTGCTTTATCAGTTGGACTAAAATTCTCACATTTTCAGTTTTTATCGTTAAGATTGTGCTGATGTCATCTTTGGCCATCCTTATCATCTGAAATGAATCATTGTCATTATTCTATGTGTTATTTGAACTAATAAATTTTATCTTTGCTTTCCTTGAATGTATAATTCATTTGGTTAAAATCTTGTTTCTCTCTCTGAAAGAGGATTCATAATTCTATTTTAAACTGCTAGATGGAATTGCTGATGTTCAGAAATAGAACCATCCATAGAAGTGAAAATAACTCCAGATGAATTAAACAAACAATAAAGTTTAAAGTTGACATCAGTAGAAACATAATGGTGAAAACAGTATGAATAAGAATACTAATCTGAATAATTGAAAGCCAATGACAATTTTGCACAAAACACACTTTGGAATCTAACAGCATCAAATATTCTGAATAACAAGATCATTTAGCTAAAATCAAGAGTAGTTTCTCTAAATCTCTGAAATGCTTGTGAAAAACATTTTTAGTTCCTGTTTAAGGCATCTAATCAATGACATGTTTAAGACATTTTAAAAATGTATTTTAACTTTTATTCGAGAACTAGTAAATTTGCCATGTCAGATTCTTTGCTTAAGCAAAACAAGAGGCAACTTCTTTCCTCCAGAGTACTGAACTAAAGCTTAATGTTGGTATTTACTAAATTTGATTTAATCTGGTACAAGACCACAGGTAAGAGGTACTCATGGAGACAAGTCATTCTTAATACTGTAACAAAAATAGATTATTTCACCAATTTTGATTTTTTAAAGAAAAATGTTATCTATTTTCATTCATTTATTTATCTATTGTTGTGTACCTTCAGTTGGTTTCTAAAGTTTGGCCAAATGAAAATAGAGCACCATGGTAGTTACATATTGTTCAAAGGGAGATATCTCTAAATTCTGATGAATATGAAGAAAATTTATTTCACCCTTGCAGAAAAATAACAACTTGCATCCACACAGAAAATATGAATCAGTGGACATTTTTCTCTAGAAGAGTAATTTACCATCCCTCGTATTACAAAAGTCTCAACATGATAAATATTTAAGTTCATTATGTCTGATATATATTTTTTTGCCATTGGTTTATCTCTTGAAATTGATGCATTTAAACTTTAAAAAAAAAAATCATTCTGATTATTAAAGAACTTTTACAAAAAATTGATTTGAAAATTGAATTGGATATTACAAGAGACAAAATATCGTGGCAAAAAACTGGTTGAAAGTGAATGATGAAAATACTACATTTCAGGATTCAAATGACTTGAAATGATTACTACTACTACTAAATAGTAAATACATATGATGTAAAACTTTGAAGGAGATAGGTGGCATTATGATGGTAGTTTTGGTCTATCTACAGCAGAAGGGGTTAAAGCATTGTCCATGAAAGATAAACTACCAGGGTATTGGATATTGAAGCAGCAGAAACCACACTGCAAAACAATTCACCAGCAAAGGGAGTTTAACTTGCATGAGACCTAACATGAGTTTTTAGTTGGCTGTTTTGACAAAAAGATTTTTCAGATACTTTATACAAAATTGAGTTCCTTGGTGAATTTACAAAACTCCTTTCAGCAAAAGTGCTTTGCCACACACATTACAACAAAATGCTCTCTTTCCAGTGTAAATTCTTGCATGAATGCCCTGAGGGAAAGAGTTGCCGTATATTTCACAATAAAATCAATTTTTGCCAGTATAAGTTCTCAAATGATTTTTTAGGTTATTATCCAATAAGAAAGTTTTTCCTGATACAATGCAATAATATGGTGTTTCCTATATGAGTTCTCATATGAATTATCAAGACAATTTTCAGAGGAAAAGCTTTTCCACGTACTTCACAAGAAAATGGAGTTTCTCCTGTGTGAGTTCTTGCATAAATTTTTAGATTAACCTTTAGAGAAAACACCTTTCCACTTACATAGCAGGAAAACAGAGTTCCTCTGCTATAAGCTCTCATGCAAGTTTTCAAATTACACACTTTCTTGAATACATAGGAAGTATAGATTCTTCTGGAAATGATTTACCACAAATTTTACACTTGGTTGCTTTTTTTCAATCTCTAGACTAAGAGTCTTTTATCCAAATAATCTATTTCGCAAAGCTCTGTCTCTTCACATTAATGTTCATCTCTCTTTTGGCGGATAATCACAATCATGATAGATGCATGATTACATAATCACCAAGTGCTGAAAACAAGTATTATACTGATAAAACTTGCTGCTGAGCAATACAGTTCCACTGAAACACATTTAATTCTCCAAATAATATTTTCCCAATCAATGAATAAAGGATCAAAAATGGTTGAGATCGACAATGGAATTCAGATTACACCCCTTTCATGAAACTTTCATCAATTTGAAATTGATTCATATATATTGAGTTTGATCAAAAGTTTGCTGTGATAGCTTTTGTACAATGTTAGAGAAATCTTAGAAGTATCTGTGAAGTCTGCTCAGCTTTTTATTATTTAGGAAATCAGCCTACTGTAGTATGAAGCCTAGGGAATCATTCTGAAACTTGGAATATATCTTTGATATAGACTTAGATCAGCCAGGTTTTTAACAATTGCCTACCCCCTCTTGCTCAACAAAAACATAATTATCAAGAGAATCCAAAATGAAGGAAAAATTGTGGAAAGGTTCAGTTTCTCAACATAAAAAGAATCTACTGGATGAAAAAAATCTTCTGTTGTTTGATGGAATTCAAAAGGGAATTCTTATCATGAATGGCTGAAACCCAAACAACTAGTCTGCAATTCTACAGTGAGTAACTGGCTCATTTGAATGACATATTAGAACATAAAACAACTTTTTATTGGTGGAGACGTTTAATTTTGTAGCATTACAATGCTTGTTTTTTTCGTAAAAATGACACTGAAAATGATGATGGAGCTAAGATAGGGAATTTTTCCACATACAGCCTTCCCAGACTATCATTTATTTAGTAACATGCAACAGTCTTTGACTGGCCAATCAAAAAATTCCTTGAAAAATCCATCAATTCAAAACTGAAATCATTATTGATTGATGAATTATACAATTCATATGAAAGTTGGCATTAGAAAAACCACAGAAAATATTTTGATGACTGAGTAATGATTGTATGATTATATAGAAAAGATTTTGTCAAATATTCTGGAAACTTTTGAATCAACCAAATATTATCAGGTTGTAAGAAAAGTTATGACTGATGTTAAGATTTATATTGAAACAAAAATATGATGATAAAGATACACCCAATCAATACTATATTCTTCATCGCTTTAGAGAACTTTATTTCACCTTTCAGCAAACTTTTCAATAACAGATGTGAAGAATTTCATAGTGAATTATGAAAGTAACTGATTTTTCACCTTTTCTCATGAAGTTAGTTTTTATCCATCAAATTAATTCTTCAAACTTCTAAACAAATGGAAGTAAGTAGAAGAAAGGTCAGGGAAGTATAGTGGATGAATTATTTTTTCAACAGATTTTCCTGAACCATTAATTATCATATAAAAAAGCAACCAACACAATTCAAGTAGACATCCGCTAACTTCATCTTTACAGATACACGGACATAAAATGGCTGATCTTACGCACAAACACCTATTACCACATGTCACCTCAAAGTACAAGTCCAATTACTTGGAGCTCACTACCTCATCTACCATCAATAGACATGCACAAATAATTTCATCCTACTCTCACTGACTTTCCATAGACATAACATTTCTATTATTCTTGGTGATCTAAAGTTATTACCTTTATTCTCATAACTTACCTATTAGTAGTAATAAACTCATTTATTCTATTTATATTTGTTAGTTCCAATAAATATCTTTCTTGTTATTTCAATCTTAAATACAATCCCTTTTGTTTTCAATCATACATTCATTTGTTTGCTCTCTTCACTTTCATGTCATTCCAACAACATTCCCTTTCTTTAACTAATAAGGCCATTCATAAGTAACTTAACAATCACTGCTATCATAGCTTGCAACATTTCTTAGGGACATTGCTTGTATTAATATAACATTGCCCAATTATTAGTTAGTAGTGTTGATAAATGTAAAGTGTCTCCACAAATGGTTTCTTGGGAAGGAGAAATGTTCTGTTAAAAAGGATGAGATTTTTAGGTTTCATAGTGCTAAGTAGGGAAGGTCATAATTGGTGAAGTTGTTTGGTGGGATTTCTGGATTTGATTTATTGACTGATATTTTGGAGTTCCTACAAATCATTACTTTATAGTCCACTATAAATATCGTTAAACCTCAAACAAATTGCTTCATACGTATTACAGATGATATTTATTTGTACTTTTGGCAATGTTAGCTGCTATTTAGCTGGTGCAACAACTATACTTTTCAGCCAATTTTTCTATTATTTACATTGATTCGTCTAATGAATATTTCCTTGAAATGCACATAACTCTTGATAGTCAAACTGAAATAATCTTTGTTTTGGGGGTCAGTCATTCAAATGAACAGATCTTCCAAACTCTCCTTACATTATTTACTGATACAAAACTGAGGCCAAGTTCAAAACAGTAGATTTTAGGGCTGGCATGATTAACCCAAATTTTAATATCTATGAATATGTACACGTTACGAATATTGTTCGAAAGCCTTTTTGGTTCTGATTAATATTTGCTTAAGAACTATGGTCATAACATTATATTTCTTAGCTTATTCATTAATATTTACATCGACACAACTAATGTGTTGCTGATATTCCTTAATTACACATCATTAGTTGTCCAACGGAGAACGTGATCCTTTTGAATGATATTTTGTTGAATAACACTTTTTCATCATCATCAATCTTTTATCGTCTATTGTTAAACATAGACCTTCCCCAGGATTTGCAGCACCTCTTTTATCGTGGGTGTTGCAGAGCCGATGTTTCTTTAACATGTCCTGTTTGTTTTGCCATCTCATGTTCAGCTGGCCTTGCTTCTGTATTTGATCTCTGGGATCCATTTTGAGAATCATGATGTCCATTGGTTGTTTGCAATTCTTGCAACATGACCAGCCCATTACAGCTTGAGTTTCCTAATAGATTCTGTGATGTCTCTGACTCCTGTCTTCTCCTGGATGTATTGTGCTGTCTTCTGATCTCTCCATGTGAGGTTGAGCATGATACTCTCATGTGCATGTTGTATGGTTTTCAGTTTGAGGATTAATCTCTTGCTTAAGTTCAATGTTTCAGCTCCATAGGTGACTTATTGGGAGGATGCATTGGTTGTATTCTCTTCTTTTTTAGGACTAATCATCTTGTTCTTGTTCTATGGAAGATTTGCCATTTTTGTTCACTAAAAGAGACTTAATTTTATGAGTGGTACCAAGGGATGAAATTAAGTCTCTTCTGGTGTACAGTGTACAGCACAACAAAAACTCATTCCGATTGTTTCACAGTTTAAATGACTTATGATTTCTAAGTGTTCCCAAGTCTACATGAAATGTGTTACTCAGTGCTAATCTTGAGCGAGTTCATTATCCTTTTGATCTGGCTCTTTTGAGTTTATGCCATGGATGCCTTTGCAGACACTCTAACAATATACAGTTATACCTAATCATAACCAACAAGTTTGAAAGACTTTCTGGAAAGTCAGTCTCCATAGGTTGTAGGTTAAAATCTTTAAGCTTCCATTCCTACTTTCAGGTTTTAGCTGGTTTCTACCTTTCTGTTCTTGAACTTGGTAATAAATTTGAAGGTTATTGAATTTTGTGGCTGCTTTTGTGTGATTTGGCTTCAATGCAACAGGTGATTCAATATAGAATGTTTCTTAGGAGATATTGTTCGTAATAACATTCTTTTTATTGATGCTCTTTTAGATTGTAATTCCTCATCAACAGTTCATAAGATAGGAAAAGCAGCAGTGCTTCAAAGATCAATGAACGATAAAAAAATATTTTATAAGTTAGCAAAGGTATTTGATTAGGATAGCACACAGGAGGAAGTTATTAATGTGAGAGGAAAGGCCTTGGTGTGTCTGTAAAATGGAAAAGATCTTGTTCTGTGTTTTACTCTTTTGATTAAAGATTCGACACAATTCTTCATGCACTGTCTCTCGGGAACAAGGCTTTATGCATTGTCATCTGTTTTCTTGAGCTGTAGTCATGGTTTCTGAGCTCATAACATTATTCATTTTTGTTTTTCGTGTATTCTGCATCACAGTCCATTCTCTTTGAAATTGAATAGTATGAAGATTGCAAGGTGAACAAAAAAAACCAAAAACGTCGGAACAGGAAAGAAGAAAGAAATAGAACTTTTTGAGTTCACAAGAAGAAGTTAATGAAAGAGAATAAAAGATAAAGAAAAACTAGCAGGTATTGTTCAAGCATCTCACATTTGTCTCCTGAAAAAGGGGAGAAATTCCCCTCACTTTTGATTCCAAAAGAGGGAAAAAACTCCCCTCAATTTAGGCTCCTGAAAAGAGGAAAATAATTCCCTTCACTTTTGACCCCTAAAAAAAGGAGGGGTTCCCTGCAATATTGACTCTTAAAATGGAAGAGAAACAAAAATATGCAACCAATTAAACCTCAATTTTGCCCCCTAAAAAAGAAGAGTGCACACTGAAATCTAGACATATCTAGATCTAAATTCTACAAAAAACAATCTGATTTATAATTTAAATATATAGTCAACTAAAATCAAAATACAAAATTTTTCAACGCCTGCCCCCCACCTGCGAACTGAATTTCGCATGCATATCCCTAAAAAGGATAAAAAAGACCCTCAAGCTTTCCACTGAAAACAGGGAAAAGTTCCACCTTTCTGATCTTTAAAATAAGAAAATATTTACCTTCGATTTTGACTCCAAAAAATCCATAAATTTTCTACCTCTTAAAATGGGGGAACAGTTTTACTCCACATCAGACGATTTGAAAAAAAAAATCCCTTTACATTTGACACCCCCAAGTTTTCCCTAAATTTTGCACCCCAAAAAACAAAAAAAATATTCCCGTCACTTTTTGATCCTTAAAAGAGAAAAAGAATCCCTACACCCCCGACCCTCTCAAAAAAACAAAACAAAACTTTTGCCCCCATAAAAGAAAA